>OZ018343.1:7407500-8607500 GCA_963969515.1 Yponomeuta evonymella | reverse complement strand
CTAAGTTCCGTTTCTCTACCTTTATCCAAAAAAAGTAACATTTTTTTCGGCCGAAATTATTCGTACACGGTTCCAATCAAGTACTTATACGTTTGTATTAATGCTTTTTAGGGTTTCGTACCCGAAGGGTGCCAAACGGGACCCTATTACTAAGACTTCACTGTCCGTCTGACTGTCTGTCACCAGGCTGTATCTCAGGAACTGTGATAGCTAGGCAGTTAAAATTTTCACAGATGATCTATTTCTGTTGCCGCTATAACAACAAATACTAAAAACAGAATAAAATAAATATTTAAAGGCTCCCATACAACAAACGTTGTCTAAAGACAGCGCTCGCCACCTACCGGCCATCTATGTAACCTTCACAGAGCCGATGTCACGTCGTTAAATGTCAATCAATAAACGCTTCTGGTTAGTTTCTGTAGATGGCGCTGTTCTCAAATTCGATCTTTGTGTAATGTTGTATAGATAATGGTACGGAACCCTTCGTGCGCGAGTCTGACTCGCACTTGGCCGGTTTATTTTTTAATTTAGTGAAGTACGTACCTATGTAGGTAAATATTATATAACATAAGCAGCCTATATACGTCCCATAGTAGGGCACAGGTCTTCTTTCAGTGAGAGAGTATGGGCTTATCACCACGCGTGCCCACCGCGGATAGGCGATTTCAAGCGCTGAGGTATTATGTGAATAGCTCAGACACTCAAGTTTCCTCATGATGTTTTCCTTCACAGTTAGCGAGTGGTATTGCTACTATCACTTCACAAATGTACATAACTTAGAAAACAAAGTCATAGCCCGCACTGGGAATCGAACCTGGGTCTCTCGCTTCCGAGTCCAATGTTCTACCCACTAGGCTACTACCGCTGCTATGGTATACCTAAAGGTAAAAAGAAGAAAGAAAGAAATATTTATTTGATTACACAATACCTACTCAAAACATAAAATCACACAACAAAATACCACCTTAAATACATAATTATTTACCTTTTACCTAGGTAGCCAAGGCTTAGGTACACACTTACCTACTACTCTCAGGCCAGCTGTCCACTCAGCTGTCTACCTACTTCCGCTGATATTACAACGTGACCTTTCGCAGTTTTGCGTGACCGTATCGTGGCGTTGATTTGTTTACCTATTATTTTATTTCTCGTCACGTCATCATTGCGTAACGCATAGATAAGTATATTTACTGGCGTGCGTAACGTGACTGAGAGCGAGACAATGCATTTCGCATTCCAGACTTCGTGTAGTGTGGACAACAGCCTAGCAAATAGATGCACCATACAACGAATTGTCGAAAACAAGGAATTGTAGTTCAATAAAAATTGTAGTTACGTGTAGTTAATCTAATAGATATTTTTTGTGGTGTTATGGCATTAACTACATTAGTAGGGCCACTGCAAAGCAGACAATTGTAAAACCAAATTAAATATGAAAACAGGCCAAGTGCGAGTCGGACTCGTGCACAGAGGGTTCCGTACCATTATATATGCAACATTTGAATATTTCAAGCGGCTACCTGTTGCCGTTATTAATATCGAGCAAAAAACGGCAACAAAACGTTTGTTGTATGGGAGGCTCCTTTAAATATTTATTTTATTATGTTTTTAGTATTTGTTGTTATAGTGGCAACAGAAATACATCATCTGTGGAAATGTTAACTGTCTATCACGGTTCATGAAATACCTACAGCCTGGTGCCAGACGGACGGACGGACAGCGGACCCTTTGGGGACGGAACCTTAAAAAGTGAATAAATTACCAAATAGATAATAATATGTATTTCGAAACTTGTTAGTTACTACATGTTTTCAGGGTTCCATAGTCGACAAGGAACCCTTATATTTCGCCATGTCTGTCAGTCTGTCTGTCTGTCAGCGGCCTAGCTCAGGGACGATTAGTGGTAGAAAGCTGAAATATTGCATAGATATACCTAACCGATCGTGAGATCAGATTCTACGCACCCATATTAATCACGCCGACAAAACGGTACAATGAAACCTTTAAAAAAAGTTTTTTTACACATCCAAATTAGGGATGTACCTACTAATTTTTTTTCTCGTCTATACCAGTGTAGGGTATCGTTGGATTGGTCGTTTAAAAATATTGTGGGTATACCTAGGTAGACTTTGTTCGATTTAGTAAATACTTTAAACCTCAAGTTTTTGTCTGAGTAGGGCGTCCTAGTTTCTGCCTAGACACTCCCTCGTTGAGAACAACTTGAGTCAGTTAGTAACTTCAGTGAGGTCTATCTAGCTAGCTAGTCTCCCCGCGATACAGTTGCATAGTTGCTCGTTCGTTGCTCAATCGAGATTGGCTGAACCATCATTGGTTGTCGAATAAGGTGACGTGACGTCACGGCATCACGCCACCTTTCGTTCGTTCGTTAGTCAATTTATGCGCGCTCCGGCACTGCGCTGCACGCAATTGGAACGTGGTAGTTGTCACCAAAGGTAAGCAGCTTAAATAAAAGTTGTCACAAGTGACTTAGAACTTGACTCATGATTTAGAACTTATTGCGATGTTTATTTACTTGTGTAAATAGCTATGGAATGAATGTGCAGGAGTGTTACGATTTGCAAAAAAAAAAATTTCAATTTTTTAAGCAATTGCCTCCAAAAATTAGATTAGATTAGATTACAACACTTTATTGTACACACCAGAAAACAAAACACATTAGAAGGCTTACATGTCTAAGTTTTGCCATAAATACGCAATTGGCGGTCTTATCGCTAAAATTAAATATTCAAAATTAAATTGTTTTAGCTGTACTCCATACTTTTTATACTTTTCCATCTAGCAACTCATTGAACTTACTAGCAGTGCTGCATTTTGTATTCCATTCTTTTCCACGTAGCAACATATTGAACTTACTGGCAGTGCAGCGCGTGCCGGATCGCGCACAGTTAATTTTGACAGAACGCTACGTAGGTATACTGTACGTGTACGGCATTCGGCATGGCATCGCATAGCCGTTCGTTGCCTTGCCGAACGATCGAACCTCAGAACCGACCGTCACTTTTGCACAGCTGTCGAGCGCGGTTGACGCTTTTCCATTTAGTTTTATTTAGTTTTTAAATTAACTTTACAGTTTTCCTTTCATTTATTTATTATTCTAATAATTGAACACAATTTTCGTCGTGCAATCAACAGATAAAGCTACTGTTACAGCTGGAACAGTCGATGTGCAAAATACAACAGTGGTTCCAAAAGGAATTGTAGAAACTGAGGAAATTCCCGTAACTAGTGAGTATCCAGTGTACCCTGATCCGCCAGAAACCTTACTAACTCGTCTGCAAAGTGCTATTTGGGTTTGTGGCATTGAGGTTAGATGTGACACCAATTAATTTGGTTGTGGGTGTGCTAGTTAGTGTCCACTATATCAATTAGTTGGTGAACCTTCAGTGATCTGTTTGTATGTGTATTTACTTGGTAAGTAAGTAACTATATTCTAGTTCAGTGAATGTCAAGTGTTGAAGTTAATACCTAATGTATCATCTCTGAATTGGTTTTCAATCACTTTTTACGGTATGCACAAGTGCTTCAACATGATCTATGTCAATGCCACAAATCTAAATACAGGAGGAATGCCCGGTTGTATCATACCATATGAATGCTACAAATCTCAATTGATTTAGATAAGATAACAAATCATTGGGTGCTGGTTGGCTCATAATTTACTAATCCTCATTCACCCCACTCTTGGTGTTATGACATTGTTTGTGTTTGTAATCTTTAATCTGTGTGTCTTGTCTTCAATTTGGGTACCATTCACTGATTTGCAGGGCATGACAAACTGGTAACGTTAACTCAATGATAAAAGGCCACAGAGTTAAACGTAAAGTTTCACACCTATGGTGAGTCTAAACAGAGAAGGGCTCCGCCTTCTCTTGAAGTTGGGAAGAGCGCTGGTTGAGAGTGAGAACACAGAAGAACCAGACTCTCTGGAGAGCACCACAGAGGCTTTGGACACCGAACCAATGAAAGCCTACTGGGAAAGTGACAAAGAAGATTTTAACAACAAAAAGAGGCCATTCATAGATCTGTTCTTGAAGGATGTGGCTCTAGGACGGATACCAGACACTACGGCAGAGCCAGTCAAAGAATCTCATTATAACTTTGAGCAACTTAGTCTCACTTATTTACCGGAAGCCCTGAAAAATTTTGAGGGTAATGTATCAGTTTTTATTTCTTTTTTTTATTATGTTATCAGTAATAAAGTAAGACACACAGATTCCACAGAACTGGATGCATGTCAATTTCAAATGTCACTAACATTTTAAAACTGCTTAATTCAGGAAATACTTACCTAAATGTCAGATATTGTGCATTTTTATCAAAACTAATTGGGATTTATTTATTAAGACATTGATTCATTGCGGATTTAGATAATGGTAAATCCAATAATCAGATTCAATAATCCATTCTTACTTATATAGATAGAGAAAACTTCTGTTAGGTAGAAATAGCAAAGCAAAGCTTTGAGATTACTCCAGTCAGCCTATCTTTCCCAAAAGCCAGGAGTGTTTTGATATCACTGCATCCCTTGAAGGGATCCCAGCTTCCCAAACAACAGTGGTCTGTTGCTTTGCCACACTCACAATAAATGGTCAGGGGCGGGTGTTCCTTTTCTTTGAGGCATCCCGGCTCAGCAGGCTGGTTAGTGGACGGCACTTTCACATCACATGATGTGGACGTGCCTTTCAGTTAACAGTGGCCTGTCAGAACTGCTTCTACTTTGTGCAGATCATCTTTGCTTAAACACAGGCTATGTTTAAAGTGTTTCGAGTTTGACGGTTGTGTCTCCCAGGCCATTTTTCTCCATTTTGTTTCTGTTCTCCATAGGTAGAACGAGAACACTTTCTTGCACACCAAAAATATGATTTTACAAGCCATAGCAATTATTTTGTCTCAGAGTATTCAGTGTCATCTTAGAGTAGTCTCTACTACAATGCCTAATAATGAATATTAGGTAGGTGGCACATAATCTAATATTCAATAGGAAACCCGGTTTTAATTAAGTATGTAGTTTGGGAATGTGCAAAGCATGGTAATTGGATCATAGTTTGTTTGCACAATTGGACAAACTGTCATGAAATAACTACAGAGGTGTATGATTACAGAATGAGTGTCCTAACAAGCTCGACATCCATTGAATTTGATTGAATGGATGTGTTGCCATGGGCCTTTTGTCATTCAATTCCATTACCATACAGATAATAAATTCATCTTCCTGTCCTTTATCCTGACACAAAATAGGATGCAGAGGTGAAACACACCTATAATTATAAAAGTAGGATATTTCAGTTGGCATAGCACTGTAACTATGACATTATCTTTAAATAGATGAGTAACCACTTCAAACTAAATTAAGATCGTCTTGTGTAGGTGTTTCAACGATGTTTGGTCACTAAACTATCAATCTGATGATTACTAGTGGTGTGAGTAAAACCAATTGTTTCTAGAATGGGTGGCATGGGCTTAAAATATTGCTTTAGGTATTGCCACAGGTTACATAATTATGTTACCATCTGTTACAAACTGCACTATTTGAGGTACCTTGTTAGTTAGAGGGAAGTGTTCTACTTATATTTTAAAGTTGTAAATGGCGTAGTCAATATTATACTTGTATATTGTAATGTTTATACGTCGGCGACCCCAAACATAGTTTTCCTGGAACTTGTTATTGTAGAATGGGGTACCTACGTCTGACAATGCAAGCAGGTAAACTGTGCAAATAATCCCTTTTGCAGCGCTTCCGTCAGTAAAAAAATTACTTGTAATGATTGCCTTGGAAATTGTTGCATTCATCACCTTTAAGCATCCTACGTAAACAAGTTGTTGATAATTGTCAGTTATTTTTTGTATGTCTAACTGACAACCATCAATAGACGCAACCAAGGATTAGTTCTTCTGTATTACAATGAATTCAGGACCTGTTAGGTGTCTGTGCGTTTTGTTATTCAGGCAGGGGAGAAATCATAGTTATGTCGGTCCTTCTTCGGTTTGCGACTTATAAGTACTTTTGACTAACAACATTCTTTTCAGATCTATGACCACGCTTTTTGAGTGTGCCTTCACCAGTAACACGTGTTAACCGTTTCACTTAACTGTTTGGTGAAGGTTTTTGTGCTAATATTTTTACAATAATTAACTTACAACAAATAATTTTCCGTGCATTAATTTGGGACTTGTTTTGCTTAAGAGTATAAAGTACTACTTTATACCCTAAGTTGTTTTGGCACACTTTTTAGAAGCGCCAAAAATGCATAAAAAATGTTTTAATAATTTTATTCATAGATAGTTTGACTGTTGTTTATGACTTAAAAATGTCATCTCATTTAATGACATTTTTGACTGTTTTAATAAGTGTGACTTTTCACGATTTTTACTAGGTACTAAAAAGTTATGCACCTACTGCCAATATCTGCTTGTAGCAAACATTCCCCTAAAAAATAACTAAGTAATATTGAATTCCCAGGAGGAAAAAATGTGTCTTATTATCCAACCAGTGTAAAACCAGTGTAACCAGTGTAAAACTGGTGCTGATTTTGATAGATACTTTTATTACATTGACGCTTCAGAGACTGTTCGTTCGTGCGTGCGAACTTAAAGCGGCAATGAAATAAAAGTCAAAGATACTGGCTTGACAATAGTTTCTTGGACTCTTGCATTAACATAAGATAGGGCGAAACTGGCAGTGACATCGTCATCACAAATCTCCAGTGTCGCTCTAATAGATTCGCTCTTTCCACTTTTCAGGCGTTCCGGAATCTCCCAAGACTAGCACAGGAATCTCAAGCAGCGGTCGCAACGCGGGCCTGGTCGCCGGCATCGTGGTTGCCGTCATCTCTGGCGTCATCATACTGGCTGGACTGGTGAGACGACTATTTATTTTTTCTCTTTTTGTATGCGTCCAAGAAGGTAAAATGAAGGGAGTACAGAAGCTTGTCCCCTTTCCATACTGTCTGGACTGGTGAACACACTATTATTTTTTTCTCTTTTTTGTATGAGTCCAAGAAGGAAGGAGGAAAACAAAGAAAGTTGTCCTCGTTCCTCAAGGTTGCTATTACATCTGGCATCCGTCTCGCTGGCACAACAACATATCTTTGACAAAAGTGTTCTGAATCGAAAATAAAATCAGGGACATAGTAGATTTTGACGATGAAGTACCAATACCTCCTATCTCATTTCTCTTGCATCTCCCTCTATTGCAGCATTCGATTTATTATGGCATTATTGCATTTCGCGATAAATGTGAAAAAATTATATTCCTCAAATAGATTTATTATTGCAATTCACGTAATATGCGGAATGCAAAATGGAATAATAAATCGGTTGCTGCAATAGATGGACATGCAAGAGAAATGAGATAGGAGGTATTGGTACTTCGTAGTCGATATGTTTTTATTATCCTATCTGAGATTTTGGTAGAGAGGATTGGCCACTAAAATTATGATCTTACGCTGTTTCTCATATCAGAAACTAAGTATGTACCTATATAAAAATTAATTAAATAAAATCCGTAATTTTATTATGTATCGATGTCTTATGCCTTGATCAGCGCTATTGTGTCAAGATCCTGATGCGGAGATCCGGGTTCGGTGCCGAACTATTCACTTTAAAGTCAATAGAATAATTATTAAAGTTAAGAGTATCAATTTTAGACTTGTTTGTAGTAAAATTATTGAGTAAACCATTTATTTTAAAGATCATACATTTAAATATATGCCGTTTTGTTTAGAAATAAATGGGATTCTTACTCAAAACAAGATGGTTCAACTCGAATGGTAAAACTACTTTTTCGGTGTGTTGGAGTAGGTACCTTCTGTGTTGCGATATTTCGAGTTTGTTGTTTATTTTATTTTCCGCCTTGCGGTTATGTATTACGTACCTACAGCCGATAAATAGTCTTGTGGTAACCGTTCGCCGAAGGTATTTTTTTCCATTCAGCGGTGTGTATAACAAAAATCCATTAGGCTCAGTCGCATAATGTACCTTTCGCAAAATGCACCCCATACGCAAAACGTACCATTCTCACAATGCACCTTTCTCATAATGCACCTTTCTCACAATGCACTTTTCTCACAATGCACTTTTCTCACAATGCACCTTTCTCAAAATGTTCCATTCTCATAATGTACCTTTCTCATAAAGGTTTTGCGAAAGGTGCGTTATGAGTCATAACGCACCTTTCGCAAAACGCACCTTCGTCAACACTTACAGTGCCACAGGTAATAAAATGGCAAACATTTCCTTTTTCTCTGGACAAATCACACACAGCCATCTAGCCCCAAATTAAGCTTATGCTATGGCTATTAAGTTGCTGATAAATATACTTTCATTACTTGTTTAAATACATTTAGTACCAAGAAAACATCCAGACCAATCATGCACACAAAATTAAATGTTTGTTTAAAGGTGCGTTTTGCGAAAGGTGCGTTATGAGAAAGGTAAAGGACTGAGCCATCCACTAGTGTTTTCTTCAAGCTATAAGAAACGCCAGTGTACCTAGGCTAGTTTAATTTTTACCTTATCTGAGATACATTATAGCTTAGATAAGGTGAAAATAAAACAGGTAGAGTAATCGTACATGTGAAACACACGAAACCGCTTTATATGCATCGACGTCGCAGAAAAAATATTTCATCTTCATACCTTCCTTCATAGTAATAGTTACATTAACCAAGATTCAATATAAAAATACATACATAGGTTAGATCTAAGATCAGGTCGCTAAAATAACCGTCTATATATAGTTTTAAAACAATGGAATTTTTGTGTAGTATGATCGACGTGTTTGTTCGCAAATATTGGCTACCTAAATAGGTATGCTATCTCAGATACTTCGTTTACCTCAGGTGATATATCACCTATCACGCATGAAACAAAGGCTTACGCGCACACCTTCCTACAAACTTATTCCCAAGAATATTTAAACTAATATTTATGATATGGATTGAAAAATCCGTAGTCCTCAAAATCATAATAATTTGACCCGACAAAGTAGATTTTTTCTGCTTTTGAGAAATGAAAGTTACAAAAAATATATATGTAGAGATATATGTAAAGGAAACGGGAACGAAAAGATTCAGTTTTCATTCCAATGCAGATACCTAATTAATTTCATAGGTTTGATTTAGTTACATCGATGAAATATTTTACAATCCTTTATCGAATGTTTTCAAGGCAATTTCTGTGCTACTTGGTTTTCCATAAAGGCGCGACTCCTGTTACCAAACATTTAAAAATAATTCGTTTTCTATGCGCAAAACACTTTCTTTACTAGGGAAAGAAAACAAATTGTTTCGTACGAAAGTTTCAAAACTTGAAACTCATTTTTTAATTAAATTTTTCTGTTAGTATAATTTCGTTAATTCCACACACGTGTTAGACCAAATTGTCAATGTGAAAGGATATTGATTTGATACTTTAGTTATCAGATCAAGTACAACACTGTTATGCGTACTTAATTTATCTAATTAGGTACAATCATTTTCTTTAGGTCGCAGCCCCTCATTGCGACGTTGTTATGGTTTTGGCACGTCCTATCTGCATACCTTCCTTGTTACTATTAAGTATCCTATGTAACCATTAAAATCGGGTCAGGCAACGCGATCATTTCGTGGAAGTCATAAGAGTGCGATTCTTTGAATGTTGTGAAATTCACTGCAGAAACACCCGTTGCTAGGTCTCGCTTTCTTGGCTTGCACTCTCAGACTGGCAAGTAAAATGCCCGACAAGTAATTTGACCAAATGACGTTGACTTCGCATTTCAGCTCTCATTAGCCGGTGGACCTGCGATGTGATTTTAGTAAAATTAACTGCGTAGTAATTTAGAAAAAAATACCATTACGTGTCCATCGCAAACTCGTCCCGACTGCGCGGAGTTTTACTCAAGTTATTTGCCGGGCATTATAACAACCTACACTACTGCAATTGGCCGCATGAACGCGTGACCCTTCAGGGCCCTATTTAATAAAACTACAATCCGTGGTTTACAATGACAATTCGATGTACATTACATAATCGATTAACCCACAGATTAACCAGTTTGTACTTATCAGCCACGTAATTTACATCAAATTGTCATAAGAAACTAATATTACTTGTAGTATTATGAATCGCGGCCCTTGTCAGTACCTGAACAAATGACCACTAGACCAACCACGAAGTAAAAGTACCATAGAGTAAGGGTTAAATTGAACATCCGAATCTTCTTAAATTATGTATGGTTTCAACCATCGAGCTAAGGAATAGTCAATGGTTCAAGGTGATATTTTTTATTCGGTTCTAGCCCGTTTGTAAAACGCAATAAAGAGCGTGGTTTAATTCAGAGTTTCCGATTGTCGCAAACACTACTTAATTCTCTTGCTTGTGATTACAAATTCACTTGTCATGCTTCGCTCATCGAGTACAGCCAACCTAAGTATTATTATGACCGTGTTGGAGCAAGCAGAATACATAAATAATAATTAAACGCTAAACACTCGGTTACAGTTTCATGAAAGTTTCATAATGTTTTGAAAGACTTACAGCAAGAACCAATTTCCACCAAATAAAATGTTTCACTCCATCTATTTGCTCGAAATGATGCATTTTGATGCCCAAATTTAGGGCCCAAACACGCTATTGTTGTTCAAGCTAAGATGCATCAAAGCAGATAGACTCAAAATTGGGTTTTGAATCTATTTAGGTACCTTTAAGTAAATAGACTCAAAATCCAATGTTGAATTTATATACTAATCCAATCATTTACTAAGAAGTCGGACTTCTCTTTCACTCTTGAGGATTCGTTCTATATTTATTTCGCTCCAACCCAAGCAATAAGTTTTAAAACCGAGTTTGGTTGGAACTACTTACTGAACTACCAAACTCTTTGCTGCAAAACTTTTACTTTAAACTTTTTTGTCTATTTTCACTTATTTTCTCGGAAAAATGTCGTCAAGCGATGATAATAGTGTCTTCTTAACACCAGAATATATAAAAAAACAGGCAACACAAGCAATTCAAAACCTGCCAGAAGTTAAATTTGAGCGGTATGTAAGTGTTATCTTTTATTTCATTCCTCTCAGATGGTAGTGAAAAGCAGAGTGTTCTACACGGGCGCAAATAATTTTTGGTCCTCGCTTCGCTCGGGCTTTAATGCAAGAATCGCCTCAGTTCGCTCTGGATTCAATTTCACAATCTCGACGCAAAAATTTTGTTTGCGCCCTTGGTGAACAATCTACTATTAACGCTCGCGAAAATACATTTTTTGAGTTAATAAGAGCCAAATGAAATAAAGGTATTCTATGTAAATAAATAAAAATATACCAAAATACATGAAGTCCTCCTAAAAAAATAAGTGATCACCAAATAGATCAATTCTTCCCAAAATAAATAAATGTTCGCCTATATGAGGACATATTCTCATCTAATTTTATCTCAAGTCAATGAGTGAGAAATCATTTTCTTAAATTATTTGATAGGAATTAGGACTTTCTCGGTAAAGGCGAAATAAAAGCTAATAAAAAAGTTCGTTTTGACTTTATTTTTTTATGTTTTGTCAGGACGTTAGACCAAATAGTCTGGAATATCAGATAAGGCGAACGGTAAATAATAAAGTACTTGTATAGCGATTACCTACAATCGCATGAATGATACGTAAGACCGATTGACGACGTGATTTCCATATTCTGGCCAGCTGTTCTAGGCATTTCATGGAGTTAAACAAAAAACAATATGTGCAATTAAAGCGATAGATTAGGCTATTAGGAATCCTAAGTAACTGATTACAACTATGTCCTACGTCAATTCGGTAATCGGTTTATTCTGAATTTTAAAGATAGTTTTTCCGAGTCATTTTCATCGTTGCTTGGCCATTTAGGAGACTCATAGAATGTAAATACTAGAAATAGACAAACTTTAGTTCCCAAAATTCAGGCGGGCAAAGGTTAATACATCCTTTATGTGAAATTGTGTACGTTTCTACAATAAGAACCTAAAGTAAAGTAAAAAATATTTATTTCCAAAAAGATATACAAATTAAGGTCACTTATAAATATAGTCATTGATACAATGGATACAATAAGCTAGCTAGAAACGCGGTTCAAATATGTGTACACTTTGTATCAAAAGGGCTCCTATAACATTAATGGCCAATTTTTCAATAGTCAGATAAAACTTAACTGAAGAATAAATTGCATGCTATCACTGTCTAACAGTGACAATATCAGTTTTATTCGCCAGTTAACTATTGAAAAATCCGGTCTTAAGATTATTTAGATGACAATTATGTCGGGAATTAAAAGCTAGTGCATGAGTTCCAGGTTTTAGAATATTTATAATATAAACTCTGTTAATTAAGGACTTGAAAAGACTAAATTTGGAGTTTTTTTGTCCATTTTTTCTCCAAAATGATCTAGATTTTGAAATGGACACCTAGTTTAACTTGTAACGTTCATTAAGTCACAGTTTCTGTGCTACTTTAAATAAAAAAGTGTTATTGATTTGATTTGAATGTTCTGTATTTGGAATGTGACTTGCGGTTACTTTAAATTGTTGTTTGACCCAATAAGCGGCTCGTCGGCTGTCTGCTGGATTGTTTTTAATTGACCAGTGTTACGACTTCTGACAGACTACGCTAGGTACGGTTTCATAGGTAGCCTTGACATGAATACGAATTCCAGCAGTAGATTGTTTTAAACTCTGAAGGCTCAATTTTCCGTGCAAATAATTGACCATTCCTTGTCTGTCTTTCTAGTTCGCAGTGGTTATGTACCGTCACTATGTACACCGCAACGTCACCTCTATGAACTTCGACAACCCCGTGTATCGCAAGACCACTGAGGAGCAATTCGCACTGGAGAAGAATGGATATGCGCCCGGTAGCAAACTATACCCGAGTACGGTGGGAGAAGAGGTGAGAGCTCTAACTGCTATGGAGTGTACGCTCAATATACAAAACAGCTTGAGATAAGCGGGAAAATCGAGTTAACTACGTAACGTAAGCAGATTTAGTATAAGGAATTTAAAGCGGTCTATGATTCTATTGAGTCTCATTTTATGTCGGACAATTAAGCAACAAGATTAAGAAGTTAATTTCTATTAATTTCCGTCAAGCATCTTTTGTACAATGAATTTCAAAAGACCTCCATATTGATGGCCCAAAATTTTATTAGTAATGTACATAAGATAAGCAAAAAAGTATTAGCGGTATTTGATTAACTAAGGTCTATTTAGGACATTTTAAACGTTGATGTAATGTATTTAGAGGTAAAAGTACTTGTGAGGTATCGGTTTTGATGAATTTTTAGAGATTATGTTCGTTTAGACTTTTAAGGATTGTGGCAAAATTAATGTGCCAAACATTTTTACCGCATCAGTATTAACGCATAGTTGCCAAACATTGGTCTCGATGGTAGGTGTATAATGCTGTAAATAGTCCCCTTTTTAACATAAACAAAGTTTTATATTCTGCCTATCTGCTGCCTAACTGTACAATTTTACTGCTAAGAATTTATTTTTCATGCATTTACATGCGAGGGCTATTGAGATTGGTAAGTTGACCCTAAATTTGTATACATCGAGGTAGTCCATGTCTTACCTATCAACAATAAATGTTTCTTAGAATCACGCTTAGAACAAAACCTCCCTGACAATGTTAACACTTGTGTAGGGGTGTGTACTATACATACACCCTTATACCTTTTGATGATAATTGATCAATGTTTAAATAAATTATACTTCTGTAGTTAAAACATTTTCATTACTCATACTCTGAAAGGGGGTCATTGTTCATCCAGGCACCGTGCTGAAAGTGGTACATGCCTGCTCTAAAGCAGAAAAGTATTAAAAAAATATATATGAATCGTAGTTTATATTGAACAACGCAATGGTAGTAACCTATACAGCCATAAAACGATTAATTCTTTATTTATTAGTTTTGTTGACATTTAAATTCTTTTTGATGTTTATAATTAATATAATGTACTTTATTAGTCACTTTAAAGGCGAGATGTGATTTGCGAAATAAATTAAAATATTGTTTAAGACACAGATAAAACCACCAAATACGCAAATTCAAAATGGCCGTCTTTCGCGGTCGCGCGCCATCTTGCGAATTGTGATGTACGGCTAGCACAAGTTGGCGCGCGAGCTATCTCGCCGCGAGCTAGACCATCCGTCTGTTTCGGCGTGATTTCCTTAAGTTTTATATTTTCAACTTGTTTTTATCTTTTGATTTTAACTGGCTTGTGTTTACTTTCCTCGTATTCGTAATGAAAAGTAGAGTGTTTTACTCTGGTGATAGCACCCATTTCTGCCTCGAACTATTGGCGCTCTCACTTCGTTCGAGCGCCAAAACATCTCGTCAGGAATGGGTGCCTTTCAGCCCTCGGTTAACAATCTACTATAAACTTATCCTAACATTAACATAATGTTCTCTCAATTACAGGCCCAAGAACCACTTACTACGCCCGGAACAAATGAATTTGTATAGTGCACAAGTCGGCAGTAAATATATTAGTATGTCAGTAAACGTTAAAAGAAAAAGAAGGACATGTGATACTTAAAGATAGTTTTAACCCGCGAGTGGAGCTGAAGCGAACAATTTGTAGTGAGAATGTTAGTTTAGTGCAGTGAAGCATTTGGAGATCGTCTGCACTCTCACGCCTAGAACGCTCTGGATCTACACTGCTAGCTCTGATGGTGACTGGTTGGATTACTTATTAGACTCCACTCCACTTTGTTACTATAGTTTTGAATACCTACTTTTTTTTGTAGCTGTAGCTTGTAACTGCAGTTTGTTTTTTTTATCAGTTGTACTTAGTCAAGACAATATTATAATTCAAACATCTGGGACAGTTAACTAGTAGTGACACTTAGCGGCGTCTCAACTATAGTAATGCAATGGAAGTGACTCAAATAGTTGCCAACATCGTAGTGGTAACACATTATGAGATTTCGATCGGTAAAGGTTTAATTGTATCACATTAATTACGTAAAAAACATCATTTACTTGTTAGACTGTGACTAGTGTAGTTCCAATTTTGCTTAAGCAGATATTGAATTATTTAATTAACTTTACATTTTTTATATACTAAATTTAGTTAGGTTTACTTTTTAAATTATATTTGTGTAACTATTTGCATGAGATTCAAAGCTACTATGTTAGTGGAGAAAACTCACGGTTTACCAGTGAGAAGTACTTACAAGATGAATTGAAACACTTCAAAATTGTGTTATTATGATTATTATCAGTCATGCAAAACTGTTTGTACTGTTTGAAAAATATTGCAATGTAAATAAGTATCCACAGAAATAATTTTATTTATTCACCTTATAAATCGTATGAGTACGTACTATTAGCTAAACATTTGCCGCAATGCAGGTAATTTATGTGCCAATCTTAGTGAAATTTTCAACAATCCCTAAATTGTAGCAAAATTATTACTTATATACTTTAAAATAAATTTCTAATGAATTTTCAGTTTTCCTACACCATACTAACCAGGTATTATTTATTTCCATATATTTATGTAAATTGTTATTGAACTACTTAAAATTTATATAGAGGTTGTGTGACTATGTATTCTAATGATTGTTTTCTGTTAGTTAAAAAATTGTCTAATATTGGAATGTGACTTTGTAAAGCAAAATCCTGCCATCCGCTACATATTGTATTGTATTATTATAAATCTACGTATCTGTAATGTAAGTCGATTACATTAAATTAAATGCACATTTCATACAATATGGGTAGATCAATAATTGTGGTCACTCAAACTAATGTGTAAATATTGTCAGTAAAATATATAATGTAAAATGTGTTAAACTGGATATTCTGTTTTATTAACCCTCCAGGGGCATGTTTCATAGAACTACAATTCATGGTTTACTGTGACAATTCGATGTACATTACAAAGTCGATCTACCCATAGATTAACAAGTAGACTGCTACGCAATGTCATGCCTATAGTCAAAATAAACTAAGAATTATTGTAGTTTTATGAAACTCGACCCAGGTATGCACGCGGTTATACGATGCAGGACTGTAAGAAACGAATCATTATAGTTTAGTGACATATTTTATTCTAATTCTAATACTTATAGGTCGGTAGGTAAAGGATCGAAATATGTAACCAATTGCATTATTTTGGTCACGTATTTACCTAGAATAAACAGAAACAGACTGTTTATGGAATGAAATATGGAAAAGTTACCTTCTTAAACTTTTACGTAAGTATGTAATATAAAACAAATCATGTAGAAATAGAATAGAATATTCTTGAATGTCTTAACAAAATAATTATTTAGGTACCAACAAACAGCCTGCGTTTTATTCTACGGCCGAAGAAGGAATATTCGAAAATCACAAACACAAAAAGCAGCAACAGATAAAAATTTTTGGCTAGAGTAATCACTACTTACTTAAAACAAACATCACTGGAAACAAAACATTTGAATATGTACTAACTTACTGTAGGAAATAACTGTCACAGCAATGTTGAAATATGAACCAGGGCCGCTTTTCTCATAAAACTACTTTTCATAGTTAATTATCACAATTCGATGTACATTGCGTAGCAGTCTTCCTACTTGTTAATCTGCGGATTGACTAATCGGCTATGCTATAGTACAGCGATTGTCGCAGTAACCCATTAATTGTAGTTCTATGAAACAGGGCCACGCTGGGTAGTACGACGACGCGAGTCGCGCGTTTTAGCGTCAAATGTCGCGACTTTCCACTACATGAATATTGTCAAATTGTGACATTTTAGCGCCACAAAACGTGTGACTCGCGCCGTCGCATACCTATGCTGCATGGGTAGCACGATGACGCGAGTCGCGCGTTTTAAGTCGCGATTTTACTATTAATTGTCAAATTCTGACATTTCAGCGCCACAAATGTGTGACTCGCGTCTTCGTAATACTCAAGCTGACAATTTATTCTGCTCCGATAAAAGTGTACAAAGCCAGCAGAAAACCAGAGACAGATTTTGTTCAAAATATTACACCACAAAGTCTTGACAGCTTGCGCGGGTAAACTTGTCGAGGCAATGCAATGAAAACATATAATATGTGAAAGACAGTGGCTTGACATGGTTTGCATACACTTTTGCATAAACAAAATCAAGGTTTGGTTGAGTTCATAATATCTAAAAGTTAATTAATGGTATTGGATGCAAGACGGCATTTTCCTTTGGTGTACTCCACAAGAACTCCCAAGGTTTTTTAAAGAGTTACTATATCACAGACCTATCTATATCACAAACACGACGCATAACCAAATACCTAAACTAGAAGAAATTGCGCTCAGAAAGTTCCGAACAAACGATTGCACACTGAGCAGGGGAAAAGTATTTATGTGCCATACAACTTAACTGCTAAGATAAGAATGTTATTTTTAAAAACTCGATTCCACTAAAACCTGCCATGAAGTGGCTTTAACTCTGTCTTAAGAGTGTTTTAGTGGATAAGGTCTGTATTTAAGAGGTTCCTTGGGGTTCACTGGTTCGACAACTGAAAAAGAATCGTGTCTGTCAGATGTTTGGAACCTGTAATCTTTTACTGTACCTTCCTACAACGAAGGGGCTACCCGGAGCTAACTACACAGTGGAAACAAAACAATGATCTTAACACGTTTTTGCAAAAAGTGACCTTTGGCCTTTTGCATTTACGTAATGAATGAGATGATTTATACAGCGTAAAGTGGCACTTTCACTCACACTAGATGGGTGAAGTGTGTGGCAGTGGGCGGGGCACATAGCTCGGAGAACTGATGGCCGTTGGGGCGAAAAAGTTTTGACCTAGCGACCGCGGACCGGACGACGCAGCGTGGGCAGGCCGCGTGGCGGGGAGTTGCTGGATGCGGGCGGCACAAGACTGGGAAGCTTGGAAAACAATCAGGGAGGCCTATGTCTTGCAGTGGGCGTCAAATGGCTGATGATGAGATGGATGAAGAGACTATTCGGACGCTGCAATGCCTGGGACATGTACATTTTTTTAGATAGAGTAGGCTTGCCACGGGTTTCCTCACGAAGTTTTCCTTCGACGTTAGCGTGTAATATTGCTACTACAAATTCGCAGATGTACGTAACTTTGAAAATAAACAGTCATAGGTACATCCTGGAAATCCACATCCACATGCCCGCACTGGGAATTGAACGTAGGTCTCTCGCTTCCGAGTCCATTGTTCTACCCTCTGGGCTACCACCGTTTATACTACCAAACTTTGCATTTGGCAACGGCAAAGGCTGGCTTTGGCATTTTTGCCATAAACGGCAGTTTTTATCGGAAATCAATTAAAGTCTTAAGTAATTGACCCTAGGTTCTAGGTCCTAAAAATAGCTATCACCATTGTTGAGATTTATGATGTTTACGTTTTGCAAAATGTTTTACAAGATATCATTTTTAGGATTCCGTACCGAAAGGGGAAGGGACCCTATTACTAAGACTCCACTGTCTATCTGTTCGTCTGTCTGTCTGTCACCAGGCCCGAACCGTGATAACTAGACAGTTGAAATTTTCACAGATGATTTATTTCTGTTGCCGCCATAACGACAAGTACTAAAAACATAATAAAATAAACATTTAAGGGGGCTCCCATACAACAAACTTGGTCTAAAGACAGGGTTCGCCATCTAGCGGCCATCTAAGTAACCTTCAAAGCACCGATCTCATGTCGTTAAATGTCAATGTTAAACGCTTCTTGTTGGTTTCTATAGATGGCGCTGTTCTCAATGTACCTAATCTATCTTGTCTCGATCTTTGTCTAATATATAGATAATGGTACGGAACCCTGCGCTTGAAATCGCCAATCAGCGGTGGGCACGCGTGGTGATTAATCCCACACTGTCTCTCTGAGAGGAACCCTGTGACCTACAGTGGGATGTATACTATAGGCTGCTTAACATGATGACTGATTAGTTTTACAAGAAGTAAAACAGAAAGAAAAAAAAAACAAACACTGCAGAACCCAACAATTAGGCACAAGCGTAATTGCTGATCCATGATACATTGATCCACAGCACTGATTTTCAGAAAGGGCCTGGTCAGGCGACTAAATTGATATTTTTACTGCGGCATTAAAAGGCATGGAACAGCTGATATTTTCTGGAGCTTCAAAGTTCCTCGTTAGTAAAAGTTATAGGTATAGCGCCATTTTCGGATGTTTGGAATTTGTCACAATATGTATTTAGTTCTAGGTAGACCTTTGTGAGATTTCCGCACTTAGCCTCATAGTTGGGCCATTATACGTAGCAAGTGCTAAGGTAAAACTTCACAAATGTACGTAACTTAGAAAACAAAGTCATTTTGGTACATGTCAGGATACGAACCCACGGCCTCCATGAGAAGCCGGCGTTCACCGCTCCGCTACCGCCGCTCTAATATGTATATTGACACTGTCCGTAGCATGATTCCAATTTGTTTACTTTTTTATGTAGCCTACAGACCTTCTCTCAGAGAGAGAGAGTATAAGCTTAATTGGATCTTTTGTGTTAAATATGTACATTGTAATTTTCTTGAATAAATAATTTAAATAAAATTACCGCGCGTGCCCAATGCGGTTTGGAAATTTCAAGCGCTGAGTTATCTGAACACCTCAGTCCCTCAGGTTTACTCACGACTTTTTCCTTCGCAGTTCTGTTTGCCTATGTAATTTTAAACAAAACTGGGCAATTTAAATAGGCCACCATGGGAATCAATACAATAGACAAATATCCTTACATAATACATTATTATGCCGGTGTGGATTCTTAGTTACTATGGTAGTCGAGAGCGGAATTCCAACCCATTTTGGAATTTGGACCATTGCGTTATAGGTGTAGAGTCGAGAGTTGAATGAAAGTTGATGTGCTACTGTAGATAACACTAATTAAGTAGTTTGTACGTCACTATATCCACTGGTACTCAATACCCGCTTTTTCTTACTGGCCTGCGACGCCTCTGCTGCTTCTTCTTCTGTGTCAGGTACTTTCTTGCTCGGTACCGATAGTCTATACAACTCAAATTGTTTCGTTATTGATGTCTTGAACTCTTGGAATGTATTAGAGTTGATGTTTCGACGTACGTAGCGGAAGAACTGACCAAAGTGGTGGAGATTATGCCTGGAAATAAAGACGACAGTCGGTGAACTTACGATTGAAAATAAAGATACGAGTTTATTGGAAATATCGATACTTTCTCGGGTTTAATGTGCCCTAATGACAGGCGAAACTGAATGTATACTACAACAAAACATACTACTTTTACTGTGAGACCAACTGACTCAATATCCAAAGAAACCGGCCATAAATAAATGGCGTGGCGATTACGGCAAAACCACTGCAGGACATAGGCCTCCCTCATGGTTTTCATAACCATGAGGGAGGCCTATGTCCTGCAGTGGGCTTCAAGGGACTGATGATGATAAATACATATAAAATACTAGCTGACTCGGCAAAAATTGTTTTGCCATATTAAATAGCCCAGGACCTTTTCTCAGAGGTTACCATTCGAAAGTTCAATAGTTATTTAACAAATTCTCAGACAACAAACAACGAAATGCACATGTAGGTATCATTTGAAAACTCACCATTCTACATAAAAAAAATTCGCAAACCTTACACCGCATGAAGTAATTATTTCATATAATGTCATTTGGCAACATAACATTAGATAAGTTTTCTCTACATAAATACGTTTAATCAACAAAGTTCTATTGACATATTTTTCTTTCACATTATGCTTACTTGGTCTAGACATTAGGAAATGTATCATTGTGTAAGTAACATAAATGTATTTAAGTAGGTAATTAAGTAGCCTCGCAAAAAAAAAAAAAAAAACAAAACGGCAAGAAGTACAGCACACGTAAGCCAGAGCAGCGCAGGGTCCAAGAGGGTGCAGGGGGACGCAGGCCCCCGCGAGAGGTGCTCGGGGGGTGCAGCCCCCCGCTTTAAAAAATACTTTCCCCCCTCACCGGAACAGCGGGGCGGTGAGGTGGGAATGTATTTTTCAATGTATTTTTGAATGTATTTAGAAGCGTAAGATATTCCGTTCAGACAGTCGTAAGGCTCCTGTGTAAACATACCTTACAATGATTTGTCTCAAATGGAAATGACACCCTTGCAGAATAACATTTTCGAAGTTATATTGCAAACTTGAGATTGTCAAGAATGTCAAATTATCTTTTAAACATATTATAAATGATGCATTTTAAAAATTAATGCCTTTCAAATTAATATTTGTATCTGGATGTCAGTGTGAAACAACAGTTTGTAAAACGAAACGTTGACAAACGCTGCTTGTGGAATTATACTTTGCTAAAGAATTGGTTGTAAGACATCATACACCCATTCTCAGACCTACCAAATAAACACAAAAAAAATCACAATAATCGGTGAAGCCGTTTCGGAGGAGTTCGATAACGACATTTTTATATATTAGATTATTATTACGTATTTAAAATTTAAATACATTATTTTATAAAAGGATCTTGACCATTAGCAGTATCGCTAAAATCTAAATAGTGTCACCAGTTTTCAGTGTCCATAATTCATGTTTTCAATTATAAAAAATTGGGGTTTTCTTATAAAACCATGACTTCTCCGTAATTCTAAATTAATAAAGTTATACAATAATTAATGCTTCCGGTTTAACGACCGCTGTCATCTTGATACAAATCTATTGATCCATTCACAGACCTGTTTAAATCTCAATCTGTGCATTCAATAATGTAGTGTTGCCATCAGACCGACCGCTACTTTTCAAATCGAATGAATCGATAAAGAGAAAAAATAGGTATATTTAGCTGAAAAAAAAATAGCATAACATAACTTTTGTTATTTCGTTTGACAATACCTACTTCACTTGCATATTTCTTTATCCACCTGTTCATTTAGATTATTTGCGGTTTACTTTATATATTAGGTACTAACACTACATAACAGATTCAACAGTGTGGACCTTCATCATCATCATCATCAGCCATTTAACGCCCACTGCAGGACATAGGCCTCCTTCGTGGTTTTCATAACCATGAGGGGTTTTGCCATAATCGCCACGCTTGGCAGGCGGGTTGGCGATCGCAGTATGCGGTTGAAATCTCAAGAAAACGCTGCTGCCCATCTCCTGGTAATTTATTTCCTTAGTCGCCTTCTACGACATCCACGGAAGGAAATGGAGTGACGCTATTCTTAATCCAGTGCCACACGGATCTGTGGATCTTGTGGACCTTAATTTGACCGAATCGCTCGGTTGCTGATCTTTAAATAAACCTTTAAATTAACTAGGAAAGCGGTGGTTATGTATTAACAGAACGCTTGCATCACATTCCAAGGTGTTGGGTGCGAATCGGACATTGTATGTGATTTTTTTATAGCAGTACGACTGTCTAACGTTTACGGAAAACATCGAGAGGAAACATGTGTATGAGGTACACCCCATGCCCCCATACCTCACCTCACTCCAAAAAAGCTAAGCATAGTGGCAGATTACACTCCTCAGTCTTTTGTACATTCTGCCGCAGCGTATGTGTGTTGTCCAACGTATCTAAAGCCTTATCGGAAACCGGCTTGTTCGGGGGGCTGAAAGTCATCGAGCTTGCGTGCGAGACGATTCGTGCCCTAAAGTGGGAACATAACGTAATCAGTACCTACGCATGTAAAGATTTACATGCCTGACTGATTATGTTATGGATGACTTTGCAACTAAAATGTTATGGTTTATCTACATAGACTGCATATTATATATTATTATGTAAAGGTGATATGAGGCATAATCACCAGGCTTTCTACTCGCATCACGTAAATCAATTATATTACATTTCAGTTATATTTTATGAAATGGTGACTGATAGAATCGAATTGATGATCGATATAAATTACATTTTGCAGCACTGAATGTCATCGTTCCTAATCTGTGCTACGTCCTGTCACCTATCATTATAAACACAGACAATATAATCATATGTGTTCTGTGATATAATCACCACGTTTTCAACGGTTTTCCGATGGTTTTCTTCATGATCAGAATGTATATTTCTTTATTAACTATTTCGCATGAATTTTAGTATTTCTGTGAGACAGAGTCTCAGTAAAATAAATGCCTGTAAATGAGTTAAGCTAGAGACTTCTTGTGTTTTGGTAAGTCTCCATGCAATACTATTACATCCTCGTCCGGAGAATTACTTTAATGCTAACAATAGTATTTTAAAATTTTAAGCCAGTACTACAAATTAAGGTATTATTTCATTGTGGCATAACTTTGTTGCTAGCGATTCTAAGTGTCTTAATCACTTGATCTTTTTCCTTTAACCTAAGCGGGTTTCACACTTGACCGGTTTTTAGATTAATTCTCTTCACTACCATACACTATAAAATTACATGAATATCTAACATGTTAAATATCTAAGTAACATAGTATCCAACTGGCGGTCTATAAGCGGTTGTTGTATTAAAGAGACAACGACTTTGTTTTCTAAGTTACGTAGGTACTTACGTACATTAATTTGTGAAGTTGTAGTTGCAATACCATTCGCTAACAGTAAAGGAAAACATCGTAAGGAAACCTAAAATAGTAACTCATTTGATATTTGACAAAATATCAAATGAGTTACTTTTAAAGCGGAATTTTGAATAAAAATACTGGCTTATGACGTCACATTTCAGAGCACTCTTTTTATGTTTAATCTGTTTAAAAATTGTAATAACTAGTAACTGACTAAAAAAGACACATTTTCCGAGATATTTTGTAATATTTGTTTTAATCGAGCACATGAAATAATTTATTGTTGATCGTGTCAAATACCGTATTGGTTGCCAGCCTCCGGTAGGAGACAGCACTTAAAGAAGAAGAAGAACAATAAATTAGAATGAATTAGATTAGATGAGGTCCTTGAGAAGTATGTCTGGCGTTACTTTGAATGACAGGATACGCAATAGTGTGATTAGAGAACGTTGTGGACTGAAAGAGGATGTAGTGACAAGAATTGAGAAAGGAATGTTGCGTTGGTTTGGACATGTGGAGAGGATGAAGGAAGAAAGATTGACAAAACAAATATATCGAGCGAATGTGGATGGAAGGGCCGGTAAGGGACGACCCAGACGGACATACTTCGACCAAATAGGGGATGTATTAACAAAAGGCAAGATAAAAAGTACCCGAAACCGGCGTGCGTGCATGCAACGACTAATGAATGTTGAGGAAGCGAAAGTGATCTCGCAAGGCACGCAACATCAGCCCACAATAAAGCCTCTTCATGAGGACCACGACCGCACTTTCAAGAGCGTACAGACCAAGAAGAAGATGCTTAGCAACTTACATGTTCAAAAGAACGGGTGCCAATAGCTCCCGCGTGTTGATCAGATGGTTGACGTAGGCGCGAGTGTGCTTCTTGCAGACGAGACATTCGCAGCCAGCTAGTATTGGATTGAAGTCTTCCTTATATCTAGAAATTTAAATAGTGCGTAAAAAGTTATAAATTCCTTCACTTATACCTAAAAACATATATTAATTACTATTGGTGTGCAATAGAGTGATCTCTATCTTCTTTATTAGCTGTAAAATGTAGCCATCAAAAACATAACATGCAAAAAAAACCAAGTCTCGCAACTCAGTTCTTCTACCGTAAAAAGTTGTGAAATCCATGCAATAACAAGTCGGTTAATTTATTCAGTACCTACTTAAGGGTCCTTCTGTCTTAAGTTATTACGTAATTAGCTAACCTAACAACATTTTATAGTGACCATATCAATATTAAATATATTTTTTGTTTTAAATAAATAGACTGACGTGGCCATCGCATGAAAATACAATGTATCTCACAAGTAATGTGTGTATGTATTATTCGCATTTGCACCAACAACCCGTCTATCTTTCTCCTTCGGCAACCTTTCCATCACAAGGTTGTCTGGAAGAAATTGCTGAAGAAGAAGAAAGATATTTATTATACCAAAAAGATACATCACAGAAACAAAATAAGCAGATAAGTAACAGTACAGTACAGTACTAAATACTAAATACACAACAGATTGCATTACACAGTACCTTGCTGCTAGCAAAAAGACCGCTCATTTTACTTTTCCTTTGTAACTTTTATTTATGTCTCGTGGTCCTCAAAACTGAACCTCATCGCTAGTCTGGCGTTTGTGAGCTTCGCCGGGTCCCAGCCGTGCTCGATCGCCCGCTACCGTTGTATTTTTAAAACGTTGGTTCTTTAAGACACTTGAAGAACCAAAAAGATCTTACCGTTTATCGCTCAGGTCCATAATGCACATCTCTCCCTCCTCACTGTGCTCCTCAAAACTGAACCTCATCGCTAGTCCGGCGTTCGTGAGCTTCGCCGGGTAACAGCCGTCGAACACGTCCCAACCGTGCTCAATCGCCGCGAGAGTTATGACTGGGTCCCAGCTGCCTTCCACTATGCGCAGCAAGTGCTTCGGTAACAATTCCTTGAAGTCAAAAGGATTAAATTATAAGAAGCGAAAGAGGAAGAATAAACTATTAAATTCTATAAACAAAAAAAATAAAAGATAGTGTGAAAGAAAAGTTAATTTATTGTGACAATGACTCTCTTGAACATATAATATTAATGTTAAAATGACTGCTTGTTTGTATGAGTATTCATACACCCGTAACAAGGAGAACATAGAGGACTATTCATTTCATTTAAGAACTTTCTTAAACCAATATGTCTGGGTTATCATGGTGCCTGCAACGGCGCCGAAATATCAGGTAGCGCATTCGGCAGAACGCTCGCTTCACGCATTCCAAGAAGGGCTTGGGATGCGAATATTCGTTTTATTCCAATATTCGCCTATTTAACTATTCAAATATATTGGACTTTAGTATTCGAATTTTTCGAATATTTAATCAATTTTCTTTCGAACTATTTTCAACACTACCGCTAGCGGTATGGATGAAATTGAAGAGTACTGCCATGAAACTTGTCAATTAAGTACTAATTTTCTGATACTTGTTAGTCAAATTCAAGCCAAATTTTTATATGGCATCTTTCCAACGATTTCAAATAAGAAATATCCAAAGAAAAATTGATCTATCCCAATGATTGGGTTTGGTAATATTCGAATAGAAATGAGGACGAATATTATGGCTCTAAGTACTAACGACTGCATAATCTTCACCACTTACACAAAATTGGCAGTTCCTAGTCAGCCCAGCAAATAACTGAGGCAAAAAGTTACTTTCAAGGACACAAATGAAATTCACTCACATCCACTCTCTTAAGCAATGGTACCAGCTGGTCAACAGTGACATTGGCACTGTCTTCGCCGGCATCTGCGAGACCTGACAGGGCTATACCGAACAGGCAGTCTTCGTGGACAAGGAGACGTTGAAGACATTCCTCGAGGGACTTTGGATGGATGGCTCCGACTAGTACACCTGGAAATGTAGGAGAGAAGTTATTATTTTGTACTAATACTTGGTTTGGAGAACTTGTACAAAAAATGTTTTATTATAATCGGAGGCCATGTGATAAAATATAAAAGATAAATAAACATGGTTAATTTTTAGGGTTCTGTACGCGAAGGGTACCAAACTGTCTGTCGTCACCAGGCCGTATCTCATGAACCGTGATAGCGAGGCAGTTGAAATTTTCACAGATGATGTATTTCTGTTGCCACTATAACAACAAAATAAAAAAAATATTTAAGGGGGCTCCCATACAACAGACGTAATTTTTTTTCGATATTAATAACGGCAACAGGTAGACGCTTGAAATATTTACAGAATATTTAATTTTATACTCCCATACAACAAACGTGATTTTTTGCCGTTTTTTTCCGATCATTATGTCTAATGTTGTATAGATAATGGTACGGAACCCTTCGTGCGCGGGTCCGACTCGCACTTGGCCGGTTTTTCCTTTACGACTAATACTTTCATAATGTGACCTGTCAAAAATTCATTATAGTCACGTGGGACTTATCCCGAAATATATATATATATATATATATATTTTTTTTTTTTTATTTTTATTTTTTTATTTTTTCTATGGTATAAAAGCAATGCCACTTCATCCACGATCTAGGGTGTAACAAATGGGGGTTAATATAAAAAAAAAAACTTTGGCCTTTGCGTGTATGTAATGAGATGATTTATACAGCACTCAGTGGCACCTTCACTCACACTAGATGGGTGAAGGAACCACTCGGACGCTTCAGTGCCTGGGACATTGGTTTTTAGATGCAGTGGGCTTGCCCAGCAACTATACTATCCTGACAGCTTAGTCGGCCTAGCCCACACCGAGAGAAGTCATTATGTGTGGAGCCAACCAAATTACAGGTTTCCTCAGAATGTTTTCCTTTACCATTAGCGTGTGGTATTGCTACCTACAAATTGGGTTAATACAGTAGGGGTTAATATAGGATACTCATCAATATAAATAACTTTTGCTATGAAAAACTGGCAATTGCTAACAAAATTATCAGTTATTCGATACTAAAGAAACCACCTGCTGTAGCATTAAAATTAAACAGCTGATTTTTGCCTGATTTCCACATTATATTAATTTTTTTTGTGTTGACCTGAAGAATTTCAATGAATGAAAGAATGTTTGGATATATATGGGGAAATTGTTACATTCATGAAAATCGTGTTGCATCAGAAATAATTCGTAATCATCATTTCGGGCACATGTCGGCGACTGCCGTCAGCACACGTCGACATTAGACTTCAGACAAGGGGGAGGTTCTTAATTTTCTTCAAAAGGGAAGTTCTCAGTCAGAATCAGTTTTATTTCTGTTTAGTAAGCTTTTAAAAATAAAATTAATGTAATTAAAATATAAAGCCACTCACCAATGAAACCACTCTTTTGCAGTTTCTCTGAGCCTTTATATCGCTTTATGCAAGTGTCCAGGAGACCACCGGTTCTGTCTACAGACTTAGCAATTCTCTTAAGTGGCTCATTGCGCGCGACGCGGCTATCTGCAATGGCCAAAAATATGTCTGGTTTGAACACTTCCACTATATCCATATATCTGGAAAGAAGTTTTATCAGCTTTTGTACTATCATTGGTATTGTTTTTGATGGTTACAAACAGGCTTTTTTTTTCTAAATATTTTATAGATAAGGATACAGGACTTTCAATCTAATTCATGTAGGAATAAGGGTATAAGCACATTTTTTTATAAAATTTAATATAAGTATCCCTATTTGATTATGTTTGTTCAACATATCTGATCTAAGGCTATAATGTAGATACCAAGCTAAATTACATAGGATGTATGATTAAGGAAGGTACATCCATACCTATCAGCGCTTATCTTCTTCTTCCCATTTCGGGTCCACAGTGGCACTGTATCCGATTCAAAGTGCCCCAATGGCGTAACCTCATTGATATCACTGAGAGTCATGCAGGTTACATGTTGAGGTAGACTTGCGAATGCAGCTATGCCGTCGCCCTGGGCTTTGACACCAGGTTCCAGCTGGTGTGAGCTCGACAATGGCACCCAAAGGAGTTGTGCATCTTTGAATACTTTAGATAGAACGTCTCTTGTCAAATGGCTGACGCTGGCACCCTGAAATTAAGCTAAACTTGTCACTGTTATAATTGATATTCCTCCCCACAATATCTGCTATTATGCCACGGAGATTATCCAGAGGAACTTTCTGAGCCACGGAGACTGTCTTGCTGGATCTTGCACATTGTAGCTATTACATAACTGCGGTATTTTATAAGTAGATAGGCCTCTAAATAAGGTTTGTATCTTCTCCAGATACAGTAATAAAACATAAATTGTGGACTTTTTACCCGGGTTAAGAGAGCGGCTGTAGGTGTTTTGATGCTGGTGCTTGGTAACCTCACAAATTCCGACAATGTACCAACTCGTTCACTTCTGCTACCTATTTGGTTAGTCACAAAACGCATCTTGCTGACAAAGTGTTTTGGAATCATAAAAATAATCAATAGTTTCGATTTGAATAGTAGCCGCGCGGAAACACAACCAGATTAATAATGTAGGTACTCTGTGAACACAACCTCAAAATGCGGGTCTGCTGAGATGTCAAATAGCGATGTCAAGCGGTTCTATGAAAACCGGTAGAAACATGTCTAAAAAACGATAATAACTGGTTATCCATAAATTTTCATAGATTTTAGAGATTCAACATTTTTTTAAAGTAATAGTCCAGTCAAAATAGACGACAAAAGGCGCTGAATTTGCATTAATTCCCGACAAGCTGGATTTAAAATGCTATGTCACAAGTCCGCATCGATCCCGCTTGTGCGTTGTTCTTAGGGTTCCGTACCCGAAGGGTGCCAAACGGGACCCTATTACTAAAACTAAACTGTCCGTCTGTCTGTCTGTCTGTCTATCACCAGGCTGTATTTCATAAACCGTGATAGTTAGGCAGTTGACATTTTCACAGATGATGTATTTCTGTTGCCGCTATAACAACAAATACTAAAAACAGAATAACATAAATATTTAAGGGGGTCTCCCAGACAACAAACGTAGTTTTTTGCCGTTTTTTTGCTAGATATTAATAACGGAAACAGGTAGACGCTTGAAATATTGACAAAATATTTAGTTTGATATTTGCTTCAAAAATAAATTATTAAATTAAAATAAAATAAATATTTAAGGGGGGCTCCCATATGAGAAACATGATTTTTTGCGGTTCTTCTCGATCTTTGTGTCTAATGTTGTATAGATAATGGTACGAAACCCGTGCGCGAGTTCGACTCGCACTTGGCCGGTTTTCTATCAGAGTTCATAGGTCACAAGTCACAACTTTTTTTTGCGTAGGTATATCTTAGAAACGGTGAGAGCTTGTACAGTGTATTTGTATGCAAGAACCAAGTTTGTACAGTGTAAAATTTTCTACAAAAAAGGTACTAGGTAATAAATACTTTTCCGCTAAGAAGCATCGTTCTCGATTTATCATGATTTCTACTCTAACAAAAATTTGCGTTTTGAAGTTTAATATTTCGCACACGGATTCCTCAATCAAAAAGTGGTTTTCCTGCACCTAGAATATTTTTAAACGACCAATCCAACGATACTCCACACTGGGATACACGAGAAAAAAAAAGTCATCAATACCTAATATAGGAAACGCAAATAGCCATATCCTGCGAAGACCCGATCTCCACATCCCGAAGGTGGCTATCGACTGGAAACCCACCGGAGGCTCACGACGACCCGGAAGACCGTCCCTGGAAGAGATCCGTTCTCTCTGAGACGAAAGAAAAGGGAGTAACTTGGCCAGAGCTACCCTCCCTATAGTCATGAACAGAAATAAATGTGTCAGCCCCAAACTCCACGGAGGAGAAAAGGGATTAAAGAAGAAGAGAATACCTACCTAATTTAGGTGTACAGGAGGTACCCCAATTTTGTTTTAAGATTTAGTTTTACAGTCTCGTCAGCGTTTTTATTCGCCGCGGAGGTTGAATCATCTTCTCCTTTGTTGTAAAATAGTTCTCCAGAGGTGAGCCTCAAAAGGTCTTCAGTAAAGACTTCACCTTGGCGTCTCACCTCTTAGAGCCCTACAACGTCCCAGGAGATAGTCTCTAGCTCTTGGTGGAGCTCTTTAAATCACGCGTTATCTCTTAAAGCCCTTGTGTTAAACGTAGCCATGGTCAATTTTGTTTTGCAGCCGGATTCCGCTGCCACAGATTCCGCTGACAGACAGACCGACAGACGGACGGACATGGTGAAATTATGAGGGTTCTTTGTTGACTACGGAACCATAATAAGCGCCGAGTGTGAGGTGGTGGTGGTGGTGGTGCTGTCTGAAATCGTGATAACTCGAGAATGGTGCTTCGTAAGGAAATACCTTTTTTTTTATAAAATTTTATGATATAAGTACAAACTTTCTTTAATCAATTTTTCCGGGACTCTCATCGTTTCTGATATATATGCAAAAAACAAAAAAATATGACCTTTAACCTCGGATAAAAAATAACACACAAGCGGGATCGATGGGGACTTTTGATATAGCATATGTAATAACATATTCCAGACCTATACAAAAATCCAGCATGTCGGGAATTAGTGCAAACTCAATATCTATTTTGACTGGACTATACCTCAGACATTGTTTCTGAGACCCGATTTTCGGACGAGCTCATTTTTATTGCATAAACCGAAATACTTAACATTTCAAATAGTAGGTAAACAAGAACATGCGATTGCCAAATATGTTTAGTTAAAAATATAATAATATGACATGGGTATACAATGTACGAAATCCCTGTAAAAAAAATAGATGTTACTTGGCATGTGTCTAAAGTTACATAAATGAACTATAAAGCCTCGTTTTTACGTGCTATCCCAAGAATTCCAGTAGGTAGGTGTTCGCGACATAAATTATTTTACCATGTTTTTAATGTGGCAACCTTCTGATGTTGACACTATTGAAATGTGAGTTCGTGCCTTGCCGCTCCCGCACGCGGTTTGTTTGATTATATAATATAGCCTAAAATATAGAAAAACTCGGTTTTAATTATCATCAGCCCTTAAAAGCCCTTAAAAATACAGTCCTCTAAACTATAAATGTGTGCTACAGTAGGTAGGTACCTAGTCGACAGCACATCAAAGTTTATACACGCGTGCACCCTATTCGGTCACGTTACGGCTTACGGGCGACTTTGCAACTAAAATGTAAAGATGCAGTCATGTGAAGAGTCATGTGGGTACCTAATTTAGGTTTTTAGTTTTAATTTTACTAGTTGGATGTGGCTTAAATAGGTACCAAAATAATGCCCATTTTTAGGGTTCCGTAGCCAAGAAGAAATCCTTACAGTTTCGCTTTTTCCGTCCGTCTGTCTCTCTGTCAGTCTATAGTTTGGCCATTGTACGTAGCAAGCGATAAGGTATGTTAATACCTCAGACACTAGGATTTCCTTACGCCGTTTTCCTTCACCGTTAGCGAGCGGAATTGCTACTATAACTTCACAAATGTACGTACGAATAGAAAACAAACGGATTTGAACCCACAACCTCCCGAATGAGAAGCCGGTGTTCTACCGCTCCGCTGCCACCGCTCGCCCTGATATTGTTTGTTAAAATTTTATTGAAGCGCCATTTTTTTCAAAACTAGCGCCATAATTATGTTTCTTAATCACGGTTAGAATGTCCCCTTAAAATTTGTTGAACGAATTCGAAGTCACCCTGTAGGTACATTACGCTGTTTTAAAGTGCCTAACTCCGCAAGTTACGTAGCTTGCGTCTAGCTAATTTCCGAACCATTTGCATTTCCTTCACATTGCCCGCCCTAGGCAAGAAGGGGTTCACCCCCTTCATGTTTTATTGTTTCAACGAATATTGCCCGACTTAATGAAGATATTAATTATGTTTACTTATTTTAAATTAAGACCGGGTGCTTTAAAATATTAATTGCCTACTCGCTTTAAGTCTCCTTTGAATGCAAAGTCGGGTTAATTTTTCAATGTGCCGTGCAGTTTCGCAGCGCGTTATAAATTTACTTTCCCGAGGCATTTTATGAACAACTTTTTGCTGCATTTTAATAAGTCGGCTGTTTACTCTTGGCAACATATAACCTCGATAGGTCAGCAAACCAACCTTTTCGTCGTCTGCAGGACAAGGAACTGCCGGCTCTTTTGGCGTCCTCGCGGGCGTGTCGGACCTGGTCACTCGCATTTTAGTACTTAATGGTGACGGGTTCCACATCCCTTTTGTAAAGGAGACTATGGGGCTGTGGCGGGCTTGTTGTCCAAGCAGTGATTTGCCGGAGCATCCTGATCGGAAGCGAGCTTGGGACGAAGAGATGTGTCGAGTAGCACTTGATAAATTTATGGAGCAGAGCTCTGGTGCTGAACTTGCGCGTTTGTGGGCAGTTTCCCGGCCTGACTCCGGGCCATGGTTTCATGCTTTGCCTTCATCCTATTTGGTAAACCTTCTAGACAAAAATTCCTTTAGTGTGACGGTGGCACTACATCGCTACGCAATCGCGGCTCGCTGCGCTTTCAAATCGCTACTGTGATAGAGGCTGTAAGCGTTGAGGTTGCTGAGGTATGTGACATCTCGCACAGGTTCTTCACAGCTCACTCTTATCGTGAAGAAACCTCGAGAGTATAATGGGCAATTACAGCAAAGTCATTTTTGTTCAGGAATACAAAAGAGTCCAAAGCGTCCAGTCATAATTACAAAATGCAAATCTCCACAGTGTTTTCTTCGAAGTCGTAAAATTTTAAAACCTCATTAAGCCCGAACGCAAATCTTATGCCAAATAATAATATCTCTACTTTACCATGTCTTTACTACGTTTTGCAGAGTATCGAAGAACATCAGAATAATCAAAACGTTTGTACCTAGTTACTTTTGCTAGTATCCGTTCTTAGATTAAAAAAAAAAATAACTTCTACACAACACAATCACTTGTTCTGGTCCCAAGCTAGGATACCCTGTGCTATGGGAACCAGGCAAGGACATCACAAAGATGAAAATACACCTAGACTAGGACCATTTGTATAAATGTAGCTACGGCGGCCCCCCAGTGGGAATCGAACCCACGACCTCTGGCACGGTAAACAGACGTCGTACGACTACACTAGTGAGAAACGAAACTACTAGTCTATCTTTGTCTGCTCAGTTATTTTGTCAGGTAATGTCAATGTATGAAGATGTTGTTAGCAGCCGAGATTACAATTTTACGGTCTTATTTATAAAAACACGATTCCTTAAAACACTCCATAAACGCCATATAAAATAGTCTGCGTTAGAGACTTTGCAGAGAAAAGACATAACCACAGATTATTTAAACTGCCTCTGAGGAGTGTTTTAGAGGAATCGTGTTTTTATAAACAAGACCGTTTGTCTTTAAAACACTTGGCTTTACAATACCTACTTATAAAAAAGATAAAATTCTCCAATCTGCAAAACATTGATTGACATTTTCCAGTTTTCGCTATCCAGAAAGTTAAAGAACTTTTGACGGTTACTCTTCATACGAAAAAAACATTATGTTTTTTTTATGTGACCTACGAAAATCATGAAAAACGTGTGTGTTACGAACGCGCGTATAAAATACGCCGTCTTCAAGGGCCTTAAATCCTGAACTGCCCTCGCGGAATGGAACGTATAGGTGGCCCATACTAAGTTGGACACAGATGTGTGTCGCGGCAGACGAGTGGTTAAGGGGCTCCATGCAGTACGTACTTAATGGAAAAAATATTTTTTTAGGGTTCCGCAGTCGATAAGGAACCCTTATAGTTTCGCCATGTCCGTCCGTCTATCTGTCTGTCTATCTGTCTGTCTGTCTGTCTGTCAGCGGCCTAGCTCAGACGAGAAAGCTGAAATTTCGCATAGACACACATTGTATATTAATTACGCCGAAAGAACGGTAGAATAAAATCTTTAAATTTTTTTTAACTTCCACACTACACAGTCACTTTTCCTGGTCCTAAACTAACGTCCTAAATTACTTAAATTAGCGATGATTTTTTTTTCTCGCCTGCACCTTAGTGTGGGGTATCGTTAGATTGGTGCTTTAAAAATATTGTGGGAGTAGGAAGACAATTTTGATTTAGGGTTCCCTTTGCAAAATATTAAGCTAAGCGCAAATTTTTGTCCAAGTAGGGTGTCCCCCCGCCAAAAAAATTGATTATAGAAACGTGAAAAAATTAGGATAGTAGCACATAATAATATGATGAAATAAAAAGTACAAAATCCATTGAAAATTACGTTGATGAAATTGTTAGTTCTGTTAAGCAGATAAAACCCTCTCTTTCTACGAAACCCTACACTGCTCGTGGCCCGTCATGCACTTGGCCGGTTTTTTACACATCATTTTTGCGAAAATTGTCAGACCAATCTCTCAATAATGCTAATAGTGATTTTTAGGAACCACGCCCGTGAACCTAAGGCAAAAAACCCAGGACTAGATAGCATTTTTAGCTAAAACAGCTGTTTTTGGTATAAATGCTATTTAGTCCCAGGTCCGTGATCCTATAATCTCGGTCGTGGGCCCTAAACATCACTATTAACTTGCTTGAGTGACAGATCTATAAGTTTTTGCAAAAATAATCTGTAAAATGATCTCGTCAATGTGTGGATTTTTTTCCGACACACTGTCTTTGAGTGGTATGTCTATTGTTATTGTTTGTTTTGGTAAGTGTAATACCTAATCTTGTCAACGTAGGTATCTGATAACCTTGCATGCTCTACATTTAAGAAGGTAAGCACAACGTCGGGCGCTGCTGGCTGTATCATTTACGGGCGCATTGTTTATTCATAACCTTTTATTTCGTGCTCGAACGTTAACTGAGATCCCGTGGATAATATTTTTAAGCCCTACCCTAGGTCCTGTGCAACCTTTTGCGACACATAAATCTATCTTCATAATTCGACGGTAAAGCTTCATTGGTGGTAGCACAGTGGTAGCACGCCGGCCTCACATTCGGTCGTGGGTTCGAATCCTGTCATGTAAAAATGCCTTTGTTTTCTAAGTTACATACATTTTGTGAAGTTGTAGCAGCAATACCACACGCTAGAGGTGAAGTAAAAACATCGTAAGAAAAACTTAGCCTCTGAGGTGTTCACATACCTCAACGCTTGAAATTGCCAATCCGCATTGGTAATGAAGCCCATACTTTCTCGCTGAGAGAATGCTTGTAATTCGCAGTAGGACGTATACACGTTCATTTCTGGGTGGTCTGAAAGCTGCGGTTATGTAAGGAGTAATTAAAAATGGCATCAATTTAGACTATCACTTTTAAGTATCGACGTAAATAAAAAAAAATGGTTCAAAATCTTGTTTCGAGTTGAGAAATCTCAATGAAATGCGCCAACAATTAGTACCGCCTCTAAGTCTAACAGAACAATGACCCGCGAACCCACAGCACGCTTGCACCGCTCTGGATGGCTACTAATGGTTCTAATAGATTCAAGTTTGTGACGCGATATTTTTGAAAAGTGCGTTATTTAAAAAACAAACTGACGTATTCGATAGCTATTGTCAGGCACGTTTATTTTGCTATGTCTTTCAAACCACTGCATTGTTATTGCAGTATAGGCTACATAAAAAAACCTTCATAACTAACCCTACTTCAGCCTAAACTGAAAGTGAGACTTACAATTTATTTATTTATTTATTTCTATTTTGACAACAGACAGTCACAGTTTTGCAAAAGTATACAATTCAACTAATGTTTAATAAATAGATAAATTATCAAGTGAGACTATATTTCAAATAACTGCAGTGAAAAAAAAAACTGAGTGTGGTTGAAACTTATTTTAAAGGGTTTTTATAAATAACTTCCACACAAAACAATCACTTGTCCGTCCTAAGCTAGGACCAGCCAAGGACACCACAAACATAGAAAGACACCCAGACTGACGCTATGGGTACAAATCAAGTGCGGCAGTCAACAGTAGGAATCGAACTCACTACTTCTGTTTTGGTAGTCAAGTGTGTTAACCGCTAGACCAAAGAGGCACGTACAGTCGGCAGCATATCAATCTTTACAGTCTCGTAACAAAGTTGCCTGTAATATAGTTGAGTAGCCTGCATGTATTTAAAGGGCGACTGTAGTACATTCGATAGCAAATAACTGGTTATGGGTAGCACAGAACAATTATGATTACATAAGCAGCCTACATACGTCCCACTGTAGGGCACAGGCCTTCTCTCAGGGAGAGAGTATGGGCTTAATCACCACGCGTGCCCACCGCGGATTGGCGATTTCAAGCGCTGAGGTATGTGAATAGCTCAGACACTCAGGTTTCCTCACGATGTTTTCCTTCACAATTAGCGAGTGGTATTGCTGCTATAACTTTACAAATGTACATAACTTATAAAACAAAGTCATAGGTACATGCCCGCACTGGGCATCGAACCTGGGTCTCTCGCTTCCAAGTCCAATGTTCTGCCCACTAGGCAGAACGGATTAATGGCAATCAAGTCTGAAATTCTGTTGATGTTGAAATGCCAGTCGTAACTCAAAAGACTACCTACAAACTAGACGGTCGTAAAGAAAGGTTTCTTGTATTACCTGTTAGAAGCTGGCTCAGGGTGAAGCAAGTGGACTGTAGAATTTTACATACAAACGCGGCACTCGGAACCAAAGAATTTATTACCTCAAAAACACAACACACGCACCATGGATTCGGTCACACACAGAGAGAGAGACATTTTTGTATTACCAACTTAAAGAGCTAAACTAGGAAACATGAAATACTTGTGTTGCCATAAACATTACCTACACTTTCAACCCTTGAAAAATATAATTTTTAAAAGCTCAGGCAGGAGATTTACATAGCCGTTGACATAAAAACCCAGCCCAGTTTAATAGGCACTCAACTCGCTAATAGCAGGTTTCGTAGCATGAAACTCCGGTGAGTCTAATTTATATGAATTAGCATAACATTTTAGAGTGCAGACAGCCACGTAACATATATCCCGAGCATACACTTACAGGAGTGTGCAGGAGTGCACAACAAAATTATACTGAAGTCCTCCGTATACAGGGTAAAAAGCGGTGGTAGAACGCCGGCTGGTCATACGGGAGGTCGTGGGTTCGAATCCGAGCATGTACCAATGACTTTGTTTTGTAAGTTACGTAGATTTGTGTAGTTATAGTAGCAATAGCACTCGCTAACGGCGAAGGAAAACATCGTGAGGAAACTTGCTTGTGACGTGTTCGTGCACATACCTTAGCGCTTGAAATTGCCAATCCGCGGTGGGCACTCGTGGTGATGAAGCCCATACAGTGGGATGTATATAGGCTACATAAAAAAACTCCTCCGGCTGTTTTCGTGACTGTGGTTCGCAAACAGTTGCGAATTAAGAATTTTTATTCTTTGTTTGCAACCCGTTGCGAATCAAGAGAACTTTTTCCTTAACCGCAACTGGACATCCTGATGATTAAATTTCGCAACCAGTTACAACAAAACATTTTTTTACTTATTTTACTTATTCTATTTTGTTGATTGGCATACAAACTTTTTAAGAGGATACTGGCCGGGGCATTGCATAGAAGTTATTTGCCCATGTGAAATGTCAATGAGGGCAAAAAAGGGTGGAAAATGCCCTGCGAATAATGACATATTTTACTCTATGTAGCTTTAGCTATGTAGGTAAGTAAGAAAAAATCCTTTGTTTTATTTGTTTCTTGTCGCTGACTTTTTAGGTTTTTCTAAAGTAAAATACGTGGATTGTCATTGCGGTTTTTTGTTTTAATTTCATATTTTTTATTCATTGTCCTAGCTACTATTAGCTGCGAATTACATAAGTAGCCTATATACTTTCCACTGTAGGGCACAGGCCTTCTCTCAGAGAGAGAGTATGAGCTTAATCACCACGCGTGCCCGCCGCGGATTGGCGGTTTCAAGCGCTCAGGTACGTGAATAGCTCAGACACTCAGGTTTCTTCAGGATGTGATCCTTTACAGTTAGCGAGTGGTAAATGCTACTGTAACTTCACAAGTTGCGAAATAAGAAACGCTTTTCTCCCATCGCAACTGCGTCAGTTTGGAAAGTTCTTATTCTTTGTTCGCAATTAAGTTGCGGTTAAAAAGTTCCCTTGATTCGCAACTGATTGCGAACAAAGAATAAACATTCTTGATTCTCTCCTGGTTGCGAACCACAGTTACGAAAACGGCCGGAGGGAAATAACACCTACCACATGTAAACAAGTGTGCGTAACTAAGAAAACAAAGTCACAAATATATCGATCTAAAAATATGCTATGCCCAAGATGTCCAAGTGGACCTTTAGTCTGAGAGTGGAAAAAAAAAAGTCGCATAAGTTGCTCTGGCGAAGGTGGGGTCGGACCTGCTTACGCGCGTTGGTGCATTAATTCCTATGACTTAATGCATGCACGCGAGCTAGCACGTATCACCCCCTTTTCTCAGCGTCACGGTTTCCAGAGGGTGTGGTGGATAGAATTGATGAAGGAATGTTGCGTTACTGTATGGAGAAGATGAACGATAAAATATTGACGAAAGAAATATAAAGAGCTAATGTAGGTGGGAAAGCCGATAAGGCACGTCCCAGGCGGACCAAATAGGGGATGCATTAGCAATTGGCGTAGCATTGGCGTGCGTATATGCAGCGAATTATGAATGATCGAGGCAAGTTAGCAAACCCTCTGTATATACATTCGGGATACAGGCGTGAGTTTATAAATGTACCTATGTATCTACGGTCTCCAGATACAGCAGCCGTCCACTATGCCTATGAAGCTCTACAAAGTAAAATTATCTGTATAAAGCCGGGAAGATAACTTGATCAAAAATCCGCGCAGTCGGGATGAGTCTGCGTCTTGCGATGGACACAACTTAAGAGAATTTCTTTTATTGGATTAGATTGTACACCGGAAAACAAGATACGTCAAAAGGCTATATTATTATTATTATTTTGACAAAACTGAAGTACAAATAATTCTGTCATATCCCGCGTCCCCCGTCAATGGACCTTAAATACGTCCATGCAAAGTCAAACTCATATGGTCAAGTGATTTGTCGGGCATATTTTGTCTTTCTTCATCTTGAGGAATCTTGTTGTAGCACAGTTCTTATACCACAGCTTATGCAGTGCCCCATAAAAGATGTGTTAGTAGGTTTGTGTAGGAATGCGAGTTGAGGGTGCCGTCATGTGCTGTAGCCGAAAGGTGCTAAAGCTCTTAATTTGCCTGCAGCGTGAGTTCATGGCCGTCTGTCTATCTTACCTATGAGGGGTTGTTATCATAAAATGTGGAAGAATTTATCAAATACATAAATGTATGTTAAGTCTCTTTATGCCCTTTTGAATATTTTTCTATCTCCGAGTAGCTCAATTAGCTCAATAGTCAAAGGGAACCAAATAAACTGACGCATACCTACTTTGTAGCACATTTTAAATTACATCTCTCAAAGGGAGATTAAATTTTGGTCGAGATTACAGTCTGTAATATAAATTTCACTTAATGCAGCCGCACGCCCGTGTTTGTGACCAGTAGTATCAAATTACAAGCGTGTCTCTACTCAGTTACGTAACAGACGATTTTGCAAAGAATCTAACGGGCTTGTCTGCTGCAGATTGTACCAAAATAAAGCAAACAATTGCCTCGTTATGATCACTTAACGATGTTTATTAGAATTATGTGCAAACAGGCCCCAGGTTAGGTACAGTCGACGGAGCATTAACCTTTATATTTTGGTTGCAGAGTCGTCAGTAACATACTCGTATAGCTGAGTAGAGCGTATCTGGAAAGTTTGATGTGCGATCGACTAACGCTTAACGCTTGAGGTAATGACGTTCCTAACCTAAGTCTTGTTGACCTTGCGTATAGTTAAGGCTGCCACCTCTCGGATTTGACCCGGAGTCTCCGGGTTTGAGTGGTGCGTGTCCGGGGTCCAGGTTAACACAATAATTCTCCGCGTAGACCGGGTGGTGGCGGCATACATCTTAATTATTTTAAATCAAATGGAGCTAAATATTATCGTGCCTATTTGCGTTTAAAACAAGTCAACGGATGTTCAAAAGCTACAACTAGATGGAACTAACATGCCTATGTCGAGGGAAAGATTCTGCCCCTTGAAAACAAATTCGGCTTACGAGTTTGTCTAAATTTGTAAATTCAGGCGCGCCTTCGTTTTCAACCTCAGAACATTTTCAACAGATTTCGTTTCATTCTTAGGCGTTCGTTCGAGAATTTTCTTAGGTAGCGAAACGGTAGAATACCAGCTTCTCATTCGGGAGGTCGTGAGTTCAAATCCCAGCATGTACCAATGACTTTGTTTTCTAAGTTACGTACATTTGTAGCTCTCATAGTAGCAATACCACTCGCTAACTGTGAAGGAAAACATCGTAAGGAAACCTTAGTGTCTGGAGTATTTACACACCTTAGCGCTTGCTACGTACACCCAACTTGGCCTTGGCCCAATGGCCCAACTATGAGGCTAAGTGCCGAAATCTTAGATCTAACTAATTAACTATGTACATCCAATCCATACAATTTACCCATAAAAGCAATTTTGCAAGGATTTAGATGGTAATAAATGGAACAAAACATCCCTATATTTAGGGGCACACGCTCTCCATTGTCCGAAATACTTTTTGCAAAGGTGGTAGCCCTACGTACAGTCCGCACAGGTTGACCTCAACCTGTACATTTTTGTTGCATTAGAATGCACGTATGGTAAAGGTTGATGTGCTATCGACTGTACGGTCGGGTCGGTCGTCGCGGTTTAGTGCTGCACAAGCGGTTACTTTATAGAATGTATAAAAACGCACTGAAGCTAGCGCACTTTTCAATTGCGTTACGATTTCTTTAATTTCAACCACCCGCATGCGCACAGTTGCGGGTAAGTGCCCGCAAGTGCGATTCAGATTTTAGACATTCGATATGTGCTCGAAAAATATCTTATCTTCCTAAATTAATTAAGTTGCAATTCAGTAAGTAATCGCGGGTTAGGTATTTTTGTTATAAAGGTACTTAGTACTTACTATAATTAGATAGTTATATTGATTTTACAGGCCTCAAGGAAAAATAATTATTTTAGCGCAAACTCAAGTACCTAAGTGCTCGTAGGCTTGAAAGTTTTGATGTTTCCGAATTGAATTGTAATTATGATTTTCACTAGGTAAATGAATGTGTCCGCCGCTGGACTGAAGTTTGATGAATTTTGTAAATTCTGATTATTACTTTAATCTGGGTAAAAACTATATTCTCTAAAGTTCTAGGAAAAGTTTTATTAAGTTCTTTTAAATATCAATGGCATGCTTTGATGCCTTTGTAATATAATAAACAACCTATAAACGTCCCACGGCAAACATATTTTATTAATTAGATATATTTTAATTTTCGATGCTGTTTTGATAGAGAGTCGCATGAAAGCATAATTTTTATTGCATATTTGCATCATTAAAAACTAAGTACGTATGTTATCAGAATATCAGAACCTACTACATGTGGCTATTTAGCCTGTTATGAAAATACTCATAACGGATTTATTTTATGTATAAAATAGTTTTTCGCTCTAAGAGATAGACTTTCTTCAATAATATCGATAGTTAAGATCACTCTTATCTGTATTAAAGTTGAATGGCAGAAATGTGCGGACGAAGTGAGTGCCAAAAGTATATGAATACTAGCTGTTGCCCTCGAATTCGTTCGCGTGGTAATTTTGATGTATATTTTTCCGGGATAAAAAATAGCCTATGTGCTAATACAGACTATAATCTATCTCTGTGCAAAATTTCATCCGGATCCGTTCAGCCGTTTTTGCGTGAAAGAGTAACAAACATCCATCCATACATACAAACTTTCTCGTTTATAATATTAGTAAGGATTTGTGAATTCCAACGTTAAGTTCAAAATTGGGCAGGGCAGGAAATATAATGACCTTGAAAAATGAAAGCGGGACCGTATTACTCTACCTCCGCTGTCTGTCTGTCTGTCAGTATATCCGACCTTTAAAGGGCTCTATCTTTGGAACCGTAATAAGTAGCCAATTTAAATTTTTTACTAAATTTATTATAATAATAATAGATTACCTAACAAATAATAAAATTGAATAAATAATGAGTGTCTCTATACAACAAACGTGTTTTTTCGCCGTTTTAAGGGTTCCGTATCCAAAGGATAAGGAACTCTAATTACTAAGAATCCACTTTCCGTCTGTCAGTCTGTCTGTCACCAGGCTCTATCTCATGAACCGTGACAGCTATGCCATGAAGCTAGACAGTTGAAATGTTCACAGATGATGTATTTCTGTTGTCCCTATAAAATCAAATACTAAAAACAGATAACATAAATATTTAAGCGGGACTCCCATACAACAAACGTGATTTTTTTGCCATTTTAGCTCGATATTAATAACGACAACAGGTAGACGCTTGAAATACTCAGAGAATATTTAGTTATATATTGTGAATATATATTTAGAAATAAATAATTAAATTCAAATAAATAAATATTTAGGGGGCCTCCCATACGGCAAAAAATCACGTGTGTTAATTTGTTTTTACCGTATTTTCTCGATCTTTCTGTCTCATTTTGTACGTTACCCTTTGTGTGCGAGTCCGACTCGCACTTGTCCAATGTTTGTTTATGGTCTATCGTAAAAACGGTAATACATACAAACGTTAAACTTGGCGTGATTATTGGATTTACTATATATTCTAACGTCAAATAATAAAAAACGGCCAAGCGCGAGTACGGAACCCTCAGTGCGCGAGTTCGACTCACACTTGGCCGGTTTTTTTAACTCGTGACATGAAGTTTTAAGCACTTGGTCCTAATGTTCCTTAACCATTGTGCGAATTAGATGTTACCCTGTACTTAAACGTTAAAAGAAGCGAGACGTTATGCACAGTGACCAGCGTTACAAAAATAACAGTCTGTTATTTATTGCCTCAAGTACGGATAACAGCCTGTAATTTTTTACAGGTATTAATAACGATTATTTACTGATGACGGTTTTACGTATCATTAGTGTTTGCCTAGTAAAAGCATATGGGGGTGTAGGTAAAATGATAGACTGTTACACCCTCCAAAACTATGGTTTTATAACAGAATAAAAAGAGGATAAAAGGTGATTTGTAAGTAGGTAGTTGTCAGTGATAACGTCACGTCAAAAGGTAAAGTAGCAATGAAAATCCAAAAGAAATCTAGAGTAGGTGACGTAATTTTAAATTTTGATTTCAGAATGTTAGACAGAATGAAAGAAATATAAACAAAAATATCGGCCAAGTGCGTTAGTGCGTCTTGGCGCTAGGCCGCGAACGGACAAAAAGACAGACAGACATGGAGAAACTATAAGGGTTCCTTGTCGGACTACGGAAGCCTAAAATGTGTAAAGAGGTTTACACCGTTACAAGCATCTCTGCAGATACTAGACACACCCAACGAGCTTTTCCTTGTTCCGGAATTAAGTTCAACGCCTCATATTTTTATTAATATCGTTGACTCTCTCATAGAACCGTGATAGATGGGGAGCATTTCGCATAAATTACAGGTAAGTAAGCCTGTAATAAAGTTGCGTAATGCGTGAGTATATTGACCGATGGGCTCGTGCAGCTCGACTCTGTTGGTGCATTCAGTACAATGACAGATTCATCGTCGGGTCACGTTAGATAAGATAAGATAAGAATAAGATAAGAGAGCAGATACAAAAGAAAGGTACAATTGGCCTTATTGCTCACAGTGATTTCTTCCAGGCAACCTCACATTGGAGTTTTCCGAAGGGGAAATAGACGCATGTACCATGTTTGTAATATTATTGGTCAATAAACTATTACTATTAAAATTACTATTATATTACTATTACTATTCCTTATTAACAAATACAAATACCTACAATTATTTTTAGTGAGAAATGCAGTTTGTCACAGTGAATTTTGAGGACCTTGCTCTCGACTAGGAAAACCTGTGCGTTAGTAGTAAGTGTCTTCCCTAAACTAATTCAATGCAAATAAGTGCACAGTGCAAGTGATGCCTAGAAGGTTTAATAGTAAAGTTATGTGAATTAATATAAAGCGGCATGGAAAAAAACTAATTTACACGTTTATGCAAAAAATGCTTGAGAAATTGATGTCACGTATCACTAAATTAACTGGCCCGACCTAAGCCCCAGTAGCTACGAGCCTCTTAAGTACATACATACTACCTTTTAGTATCTATCTAGGTAAAAAAATTCAACCAAGATATTAAAGGAGTAATCCAACTCCCACAGAAGAAAATCAAAGTCAAAATAAATATATAGGTACAGGGAGTCAACAATCCAGCTCCAACTGAGACATCCAGCGAAACATTTCTGATGCCTCCGCAGTGGAAAGTACACAGGACAACATTTACAAAGCACATTCCGCGGTCATTGCGGCATTGAAAGCCGTCCTAAAGACGTGGCGAAGACGTTAGGAGAGCGCGAATAGGGGGAAACTGGGAATACCACTTACTTTTGTCCTAACTATGAGTTGCTAAAAAATGCTCTGGCTGACAGTGTGAGCGTAAAAAAAATATTTCTCTCTTTTTCTTCTTGTCCGTGGAACATAATTGTTTGACTTTTTAATGACGCTAAATCACTGTACGACGACGGTGCAGCTAGGGGACATTTCTGTTAAAAAATTTCATCAAACCAGTGTAGAACCAATTTATGTCTCACAGATAATCAGCCAACGGCAGGCCCGACAAGTTCTTTTCAGGCGGCATTCTGATAGCCAAGCACAATCATGAAACAGGGTCACAATGATCAGGGTCACGCCTAGTCTCGTCTGAAGACGTGACAGGTTCCAATGCAACATTATCCTTAGAAAGCGATTACACACACGCGATTGCGCGTCTGCGTGAGTATCGCACACGTGCACGAAATTGGTGCGCACAGCCTGGTTCACGGTTCAGGTTCACGTTGAGTCCAACGCACCAAGCCGCACGCGTACGCGTCAAACAAAACTCCACAAGCGAGTGCCTTGTTGGGGCGCGATATCCTGCACAGTCCATCTTTAAGAATAAAGCAAACGCAACTCATGGTGGCGGCCCCAGTATTTGCCCACGCGGTTCGGGAAGTCCGCCGGCGTCACAAGCCCGAGCATCGCTAATGTGACTAGCACTTAACTCGATCGAATTGCCAAATGCACTCGGGCTAGATCCAGACGTCTGCTCGAGTCTTGGCTTGGGTGTTTTGTGAGGATTGGGCTTTTAAACATACCTACCTAGATACCTAAGCGCATCGGTAGAATTCACAATCATCCTGGACCGAATCCAGGTAGTGGGTTCGATGAAATTTGTGAATTTTTAGTAGTAATACAACTTGCTAACAAGGAAAACACGTGAGGACACCTGAGTGACTGGGATGTTCACGTACCTCAGCGCTTGAAATCTCCAATGTACGGTGGGCACGCGTGGGGACTAAGCCCATACCCTCTCTGTGAGAGAAGGCCTGTGCCCTGCAGTGGCACTGACATGGGTTGCTTATGGGCATTTATGTAACTGAGCGAGCGGATATCATTTCACTAATGGACTACGGTATATACAAAAGCATTCTTCCAGTGTAAGTATAAACCAGTATTCCGATGAGATTCCTATGTTTTGAATACATAGCCTGTTCTTTTCAAATGCGTTTTCTATGGGTTGAAATGTTTAGTATGCAATACTATTCCTGCAAAAAAATAATGTTTCTTGACCTCAAAATCTCCTAAGCCGTTGGTTTCTTTTAGAAAAATATTGTTAATGATGCAGAGAAAACGAAATTATACGGTTCTGGAAATAGCATAAAATTAATGTTTTTCTTCTTCCTAAATGAATAGTCGACAGAGTCGTGCCTTTTTGTTTCACTATAATAATGCTAACCTAGGTAGCGTTACCTACTTGTATTTCGATCATATGAAATGTTAGTAGGTAGGTAGAATTAGTAGGTATACCTACTTGTATCCAGTTCGTACTAAAATAATTACAAGTATAGTGTGAATTAATAGAAACTAACTCGATTCATTGAAGCTTGAGAGCGCCAGAGCTGATGACGCTCAAAATTGCAAAGTCCATATGGAAGCGACACGATTTTAACATTATAAGTTAGTAGGTTGATTCAGTTTAATTTTCTTTCCATGCCTTTTAATTTTAATATAATTATCATTTTCTCCAAGTTACGTTATGTAGGAGATAATTCTGGAACCGAAACTTTAATACTATACATTATTGACTTAATTCCAGATTCACGTACATACTTGGTTTTGTATTCTATGAGTCCGACCAGGTTTCACTCTGATTCGCAGAGCTTAATCGTGGTGAGTAGAGCCGGAGCTCGCGTCATCGGCTGCTCTCTGACGTTGCGAGCTCCGTGAGTGAAACCTGGTCGGAATTAAGTTAAAATAATGGGATAATTGCTTGTGGTAATAAATAAATAAAATAATTATGGTGAACACTACTCAATCCAAAAATATGTCTTAGGTACTTGAGCGTCCAAACTCCACAGAGGTGTTTCGCCATATAGATATCATAATCATCATCATCAGCCATTTGACGCCCACTACAGGACATAGGCATCCCTCATGGTTTTTAACAATGAAGGGTTTTGCCATAATCGCCACGCTTGGCAGGGCGGGTTGGCGATCGCAGTATACGGTTGGAATGTCAGGAAGACGCTGCTGCCAGTCTCCTGGGCATTTATTTCCTTAGTCGCCTTCTACGACATCCACGGAAGGAAATGGAGTGACGCTATTCTTAATCCGGCGCTACACGGATGTCTAAATACGAGTATGTCTAAGTTCAACTCTAGAGTAGAGTTTCGCCGTACTCGTACAGACGGAATGCTCGTCAGCCTTAGCCCCGCTATCTAATGCTACGATTATTATACGGGAGCACCCAAAGCGACTTGTAATATCGGCAAACTTGTCCGGAATATAAATGAAAAAGTTAATACGAAAGAACCCGACCCACGCTGCGGCCGTGGAGAAAAAAAAGATGGATGTCCGTGAATAATGTTCGGTCGCGAACTGTAGTAATGGACATCACTAAATATTGCACCGAAGGGGAAATAAATTACGTCAGTTTTTCAGTTGTACAAAAACGGCTCCTCCGTCTTCTTTGCCGCGCCGTGTGCTAAGGAAAAAGTTTAATATGTTGAGCTGGACACTGATTACGCGTCTGTCCACGCAAGATATATGGTTTTGGAGTGGTTTCTTAAGAAAATAATGCCTTAGTTTTCTTCTTTTGTTTGTGCTATTTATTTAGTTTATTAGGAGCACAGCCATTTCCAAACTACTACTATAAGTTTGATCTAACCCTTATACAGATAACATGTGTCCATAACTTTATCCACAATTTACCAAATTTCGAGCAGGTAGGAATATCGTAAAGAAAAAAAATTTAGTAAATCAAAGTAAAAAATGTTAGTCAATATTGGAACTAAAATTAAATTAACTTGAGTTAGAGTGTAACATTTGTGTTAACACAGTTATACGCGGATGCATACAGGTACAAAGTTTAAATTGGCACTGGCACCGCCCCAGTCGTTGTTGCATTTCGCTGCGTATTTCCAAAAGACAGTTTGAATATTGACCAATTAAAAAGTCTAAGTAGCTAGGTAATTGTATCGAAAGAACTATTCTGAGCTAACTTGACACACATACAGTTCATGCTTATGTTACAGCAATTGAGTTTCGGCGCGCCAGAGAGTGGAAGCTCAAGAAAATTGTCGCTAAAAAGGATATTTTTCGTTGACTCGTTCCTCAAGGTAAAGGTCTTCATAGATATAATATGAAAATATGAAGCTGTTTTCTACGTGATCACTAATTGTTATTTTACTTTTTTTATTCAGATAATTTAATCTACAATTTAAAATGAGAAACAAATGTATTAAGATAATTAAAATAGTTACCACAGCTTCATAATAGGGTATCATCATCATCCTCATCATTTAGCCACAAGAAGTCCACTGCTGGACATAGGCCTCCTCCATGGATTTCCAAAAAGACCGGTTGGAAGCGGCCTGCATCCAGCGTCTTCCTGAGGCTATTACTAACTTAAATTTAGTTAACAGATAAAAAGCGTCGTCCTGACATCCACCTTCCACCTATACATCTTTCGTCAAATACCATGGGCCTGTTTCATACAACTACATTCATGGTTTATTATGACAATTCGATGTACATTGCAAAGTCGATCAACTTACAGATTAAGAAGCAGGAGGACTCGGCTACGCAATGTATATCGAACTATCATAATAAATTATGTATAGTCGTTTTATGTCTAAACATAAACATGTGATAGCTGTACGAAGAGGATGCTGCACCATGTCAAATATTTAAATTCAATATATACTCGATGCATGCAACTTATACTTTGTAACTACGCGTCGTTGAAATCAGCGCGCTCTTCAGTAGCTAAACGGATTTGCAGCGCATCTCCAGGTGGATGCCGGTTATTACTCTTATTAACCGCTGCAGATTGTTTATTGTTCGCTGCTCTCTGCAATCTGCCATCGATTGTTTCAGTTTTATTGCAGTTTGGATTAGTTTATTAAAGGAAAGGTTTCGTGCAGTACATTGAATTATAGTCCTAGCTTAGTGTAAACTTTGTTATAAGCTGTTGCTCGATTTTTATTTCATGTCAAATGCGCAAAGCACGAGCCTGATATTGCAACAAATACCAATGTGAGAAGAAAACTCTTAAAAACCAGCCAAGTGCGTGTCGGGCCACACGCAATGTAAGGTACCGCAAAAGAAGGGTTTTTTTTATCTGCTTTACCGAGCTAACAACTTCATCAAAGTAATTTCTAATGGAATTTGTACGAAATTTTCCTTTTATAACTTGACCTCCTTTGACTCGCCATGATAGTTTTCCTTTTAAGTTCATTATATGTGCTATTGTCCTGAATTTTTTCAAGTTTCTGCAATCAACCGTTTAGCCAGAGGTGGAGAGACGCCAAAATCTGACAAAAAATTGCGCTTTAAGTCTTAATATTTCGTAAACGGAACCCTGAATAAAAAAATGTCTTCCGACGCCCAAAACATTTTTTAACGACCAATCCAACGATACATCACACTTAGGTGTAGACGAGAAAAAAAAGCATCCCTAATTTAGGTGTAGGGAAGGTACCCTAAAAAAAATTGTTTTCCGAGATTTTATTCTACTGTTTTGTTGGCGTAATGTAGGTATATGTAGGTATATATGTCCCAAATTTCACTGCGAAACTTCAAGGGTTCGACTACAGAACCCTAAAAGGCTTAAATACTCAAAATGGCGAAACTGTAAGGGTTTCATCGACTACAGAACCCTAAAAGGCGTAGCAAAATACAAACTCTAATTGAGGGAGTCCCGTATAGCAGCGGCGGGCAGACCATTCAGATTCTGGGGGGGGAATTATATTCTGTGGGAGAGGAGGGAATAGACCAATCGCCGCCTCTGAAAGCCTGGACTAGGCACAATTGTGGGGGGCACGGCCCACTCGGCTCACCCTATGGCTTGATTGTCGGACGATATCGAGGAGTCTGCAGAGAATAAGAAACGACATCTTCGGGATAACGCCTAGGCCAGCAGGAGGCAGTGGTAGGCTGTTGATGATGATAAATACGATGATAGCTTATATCAGAAAATTATACATGTAACCAAATTCACTTCATCTCAATGGACGAAAAAACTTTTCAGAGAATCAGGGGCGCTTAGAAACTACCCTAAAACAACACTTGAATATTTCGCCGAATCATGAGCTCACATATTTACTCTCAACACTTCGTCAAGGGAAAACTGGCTCAAAGTTTTTCCCCAGTCCTGTTTGGACACAAATCAAATACCAGAAGTACCGTCGATAAATATTTATCTTAGACTTTTTAATGATAGTCGTGAGTCAGATTCAGACGCACAGTATAAAGTGAGATTTGTATACCGATATTCAATACGGCAACGCTGGAGAGACTCGAGCACTGCCCATGTCTCGATTGAATCGAAGGCTTTCTCATAATCCGTAAACGCTAAGCATAATGGCAAATTAGACTCCTCAGTCTTCTGTATAATTTGCTGCAGCGCAGCGTGTGGATGTGGTCCATGGTACTATAGCTCTTTCGGAACCGTCTTTTTCGGGAGACTGGAAGTTTCGAGACGATTCGTGACCCTCGATAACAGCTTATAAACATGGTTCAGAAGCGAGATGGGTCGGTAGTTCTTCAACAGAGTGTTATCCACTTTCTTGAAGAACTTTCTTGAAGATTTGCCGGTACTAAGTATAAATGTACCTACTTGCATGCCTAAGTTTCATTATTATAAAGAGATGCGAGAATGCGAAATTACATCAAAGCACTAAATTTGCGGCGAAAATACAATCCTCACGAGTCTTTTTTGAAAGTCCCTGTATAGATAGATAGATAACTCTTTATAGCTTACTAGAATGGGCCACTGCGGGCATCCGAAAAAGTAGAAACACACTGTATGCATTGTATGAGAAAAAAACATACACATATGACCACAGTTTTATAGAGTATGTTAAACTATATTCTAAATTATTCAGGGCCGTCTGCCACAAAGCTAAATGCGAACATATAAAGAAACAAATCCTCCAGTCTTCAAATAAATCTAAAACAATCTGGACTATTATAAATAGGGAAACTGGTAAAGCCAAATCAGGGGATCGCGAATTTTCTCTAAAGATAGATGATAAAGTAATAACATCAAATGAGGACATTGCTGCGGCCTTTGAACAATTCTTTGCAAATGTTCCAATTGAAACTACGGCTCCTTTAGACTCGTCTCCTGATCTTGCTGCAAGTTTATTAAAAGACAATGTCCCCTCGTGCGATTACGAGTTTTCGTTCGACTTCATTAATCCCCATAGCGTAATTAAAGCGTTTAAACTATTAAATCTTAAAAAAACGGAAGATTTGTGGGGAATGTCAGTAATCATAGTTAGTTCAGTAATAGATGTCCTCGCTTCTCATTTAGCAAAAATTTTTAACAAATGTGTAGGTGAGGGTACATTCCCTGACCTAATGAAATACAGTAGGCTCGTTCCGTTGTTTAAAAGTGGCGATAGACACGATCCCACAAATTTCAGACCAGTCTCGATCCTACCCGTATTGAGCAAAATATTCGAAAAGATTGTTTTAGTTCAACTACTTACGCACTTTAATAATTATCAACTTCTCCATAACCAGCAGTTCGGCTTCACGCAGGGACGGTCGACGACGGACGCTGGTGTCTTGCTAGTTAAACATATTTATAGTGCATGGGAGGATTGTAGGGATGCTATAGGTGTTTTTTGTGACTTGTCAAAGGCATTTGATTGCGTGGACCACGAGACACTTTTGCTAAAACTAGAGCATTACGGAGTAAAGGGGAAAGGTTTACAACTGATGAGATCTTATCTAAAAGGAAGGGTTCAAAAAGCGGACATAAATCGTATAAAATCCACAGGTTCACAAATAAAAATGGGAGTACCACAGGGATCAATTTTGGGGCCGTTCCTTTTCCTTGTATACGTAAATGATTTGCCGTTTATGGTACAAAACATGTCCGAGATAGTATTATTTGCAGATGACACGTCACTTATTTTTAAAATTAAGAGACAAGAAAATAATCTTGACGATGCAAATGATGCTCTCTCGCGTGTGTTGGATTGGTTCACGGCAAATAATCTGCTTCTAAATTCCAAAAAGACAAAATGTATAAAGTTTACCTTACCAAACGTAAGATTAGTTGAAAACAACATTGTACTCGGAAAAGAAAAACTAGAATTTGTAGAAGATACCGTTTTTCTAGGCATCACAATCGATTCAAAATTGCAATGGGGTCCTCATATTGTAAAACTAGCACACAGGCTTAGTTCTGCAGCATATGCAGTCAAAAGAATTAGAGAGCTCACTGACGTTGCAACTGCTAGGCTTGTTTATTTTAGTTACTTCCATAGTATTATGTCCTACGGCATACTACTGTGGGGTCGGGCAGCAGACATTGAGACGATCTTCATCTTACAGAAGAGAGCCATCCGATTTATTTACAAGTTAGGTAGTAGGGATTCGCTAAGAGATTTCTTCAAAGAAACCAACATCTTAACAGTTGCATGTCAATACATTTATGAAAATATTATGTACGTTAGAAAAAATATCAAAGACTTCGAAAATGTTGGTGGCCACCATAATGTTAATACTAGAAATAAACATAAATTGTCATTTCCACTATTTAGACTTGCAAAAGTTAACACATCCTTTATGGGGCACTGTATAAGGTTCTACAACAAAATTCCTCAAGATATATTAGAGTTACCTCCAACGCGATTTAAAAAATGTGTTAAGCACATTCTGTGCAAAAAGGCTTACTATAACATCAAGGATTATTTAGAAGACAAAGATGTTTGGCATTAAACAGTAGATTAATATTATTTAAAGGACGATTGTGACTAGTGTTCAACACATTCATGACTAATATTTTAAGTTGAAAACTCTGTTAATTAAGTTAAAACGTGTTTTGAAAAGAATAAATGTGGAGTTTCTTTGTTAGCTTCTTCTCCACATAATCCATTAATTGTGAAACTAACAACTTTGACGTTCATTAAGTAAACATTCTGTTTTTACAATGAATAAAAATATTTGAATTGAATTGAATTGAATTGAATTACCAGAGAGTTTTTCACAACATGAACGTGGCAAGTAGCCCCTCCTAGTCTATCTGTCTTGCCCTCCGGAATACAGGCGTGAGTTTTATATGTATGTTATTAATTATTATTAATTTGGTTCCGGATAAACTACTTATAACTTTGTCGGAAGAGTTCGGCTAGCTTTCGGGAGCAGCTTTTAATTTTAATCAACTTTTACCGCGAATTTTGACTGCTTCGTTCTCAGAACACAAAAAGAAGGCTTCGTTTTGTGTTCTGAGAACGAAGCAGTCAAAATTCGCGGTACTAGCCATTAACGCCCTTACGACCAAGACAAGATGTAGGTCGTGGGTTCGATTCCCAGTGGGGCCGTCGTAAATTTGTAGGTACAAATGAGCTCATTCTGTGTGTATTTCCATGTTCGTGATGTCCTTGCCTGGTTACTATAGCACAGGGTATCTTAGTTTGGGACCAAGTCAAGAAGTGATAGTCTTGGGTGGAAGTTATTATTATTAACTGGCAAACGCATCGAAGGACGCCCACCAGCTTGCTGTACCGACGACCAGGAGACCTATTTTTGAATCACTCGTATGAAATTGTATCGTCGAATGCGACTTAAGTCACACTCGTCTTCTAAGTCGCATGATGTCGTTTTTCCGTATTTTTGAATCGTTCGCCTGAAGTGTTGCCAGTACAATTTGAAGTATTGTATTTTATCCATTCCACGCAGAAATTAAAAAACCGGAAACTACCGTAACAGAAACGGAACGTAAAACACTGTTTTATTGGCTGTTTAAATAAAAAATCTTTGTCTTTTGTTACAAACAAAACACTACATACTGTCAACCTTTTTTGATTGTTGACACTCAGAATGACAAACAGTACCAACACACATTTATCGTTTTCTGACAATTAATCTACCGATCGCCATGCGAGACGAGTGGTAAGGACCATTCGTTGCAGTCGAGTGATTCAAAAATACGGAATTTCAGATGTCAAACGAAAATCAGTAGAAATCGAGCGCTCGACGCGATACGAGTGATTCAAAAATAGAGCTCCTGAGGCAGATTGCTGGCAGCAGCTGGATGAGGATATCCGGTGACAGATGAAGTGGCGTGCCTTGGTGGAGGCTTAATTCCACCAGTAGACGAGTACGGGCTGGCTGATTGAATGATTGATTCATGGTGGCGTGCCTTGGTGGAGGCTTAATTCCACCAGTAGACGAGTACGGGCTGGCTGATTGAATGATTGATTCATGGTGGCGTGCCTTGGTGGAGGCTTAATTCTACCAGTAGACGAGTACGGGCTGGCTGATTGAATGATTGATTCATGCAGCTTACAAACCGTTAATAGAGATCATTAAAATATGGGAAGCAATAATATTTATCAAGTCAAAAATCTTATCTAATCTTATTTGCTCGTCCCAGGTCGTCATTCAGGTCATTGATTAAGGATTCAGAGCAGTGGTAGCCTATTGGGTAGAACATTGGACTCGGAAGCGAGAGAACCAGGTTCGATTCCCAGTGCGGGCGTGTACCTATGACTTTGTTTTTTAAGTTATGTACATTTGTGAAGTTATAGTAGCAATGCCCCTCGCTGACGATGAAGGAAAACACCGTGAGGAAACCTGAGTGTCTGAGCTATTCAAATACCTCAGCGCTTGAAATCGCCAATCCGCGGTGGGTGCGCGTGGTGATTAAGCCCATACTCTCTTCCTGAGAGAACGCCTGTGCGCTACAGTGGGACGTATATAGGGTGCTAATGATTGATTTAAGAAATTTTGCCCCTATTTATTAATTTACTGACTTTGATATTCTTTTGGACAAAAGTTGTGTGAAATTATATAATTATAATTATGTGCCGTCGACACCGTACTTTGTTAAACGTAATGTCCTTCTGTCAGTTGACGGTGAGTAGGTACTCATGCTCTATTTGTTTAGCGGCAATTTTCTCGGCCCTGCGGCTTGCTTTCCAGTTTTTTTTTAATTAAATGAAACTTAGAGCCTCTTTGTATCCGCGGGGGCGCTTACTAATTGCCCGCCACTCAGTCACTTGTCAGCGCCATCGTCCGAATTTTGTACAGAATTTAAAAACCACGTGTTCTTTTTCGCTTAGGTATAGTTTAATTTTTGCATCATTATTATTTAAATTATACTTGTAAACTATTCCACGAAACAAGCTCCCAAAATAAAATCGTCCACGTACGCTTATTGGCGCGTGACCTTCAATGCATGTAAACCAAGTAAACCTACCCTATGAAGGGGAACGTCTTCGCTTATTGTTTCAGTTATCTCCCGACTCGACCAATGAGATGCGAGTATTTTGTTCCCTAGGAGTTACGTACTTACAGCTGACAGCACGCCGTTTCAGTTGCAAAGAGTTTTATACTGTAAGCACATAAACCAGATATGGTCAGCAAAATTAATAATGAAATTTGGATATGTCAAACAGACAGACTCTCGTTGGCATCGTGTTGGCACTTTAGGTAAGTAACCCTAAAAAGTAACGATCCCTACAATGAAATCGTCCGTGGCTCTACGCGTGGTCTGCTTAGTATGCATTAATCACGAACCGGCGAGCGCCGCGGTGATTGAAACTAGATCCCGTTGGACATGGCTTACCGACGCTTGCCGTAGAATTTATATATTCAGAAGGAAACACATCTCAGTTTAGGTACCTACGTTATCCTGGACATGAAGAGTCTAACAACACCGAATGGTTAAATTTCTACATCAGCTCAAGCATCATAAAGTTCGCCAAAGTACTAAGATTCACGTTGTTGCAAGTTGAAGTAGCAGTGGGCTGGTCACTGACATCTGCCGAGGACTTCCAGATTTGGGACTGGCAACTTCATGTATTTATACGCATATTTTGAAGATAAAACCTAAATTGATTACATCTTGTTGACGTAAGACGTAGTGTGACTACCAGCCGGCGCACGGCCTATTTCAGTGGAGTAAAGTAACGAACAAACCATGTATAAAGAAAGAATATTCTTCGTACAAAACTGGGTAATGTACCAAGAAACCTACCTTCTTTGCACATTACCAGTTACAATGCCAGTTATGTAGGTACAAAGAGGAAAGTATTCTTCTTTTATGAATATTTTTTCTTTATACATTGCTAGTAATGTAACTCAGTTATGTACGAAGAGAAACGGGCACAAACGTACATAACAGTGAGTCCCAAAAAACGAGGTCTCTTTTTAAAGCATAAAAAAACAATTTGGTGTACTGTGAACTCCAGTGGCACCTTCACTCACACAGGATGGGTGTGAGTGAAGGCGCCACCTATACCATCCTGACAGTTTAGTCGGCTTAGCTCACAGGAAAGACAATTCAAGCGGGTTTCCTAGCTTCGATTCCCGGTGCGGGTATGTTATGACTTAGCAATACCACACGCTAACTGTGAAGAAAAAAAATCGTGAGGAAACCTGCGGAATGGTTAGTTAAAGCATAGGTACAATTTTATTTCGTCCCTTTTGTGTTAAAACAACTTTAAGTAAATATCTAAGAGGAATTCCATCGGAACGTCTCAGTACCAATACAGAATAATAAGGTCAAGCGCGCATCAAAGTATCATCATCATCAACCCATTATGTCCCCACCGAGGGGCACGGGTCTCTTCCCTGAGGAAGGTATAGGCCATACTCCACCACGGGGGCCAAGTCCGGATTGGTGGAGGCTTGTAGACTAGTGGCTCGTCTACTGTCGGAAGTTGTCAAGCCGCCCTAAGGCCTCTGACTTGGCTTAACGACTGCCATCTATCGACGGCAGCCGGCACCAACAGCTTAACGTGCCTTGCGAAGCACGGAACCGCTCGGAAAAATGCCACTAGCGTTAGGCATAGACGGCGACCCATCCATGCACTGAACGCGCCCTGTGTTGCTTAACCTTCGTGATCGTTTAAGATCACTCAGGCAGCCGGGGCTACGAGCGATTCAATGCTCATAAAATGCTAAGTAAGCTTTGTTGCTAGCAAATATTTTCTTTATAGCAGTCAACATACAAAAAAAGAAAAAAAACGATCAGCTCGTACTGCCACTGGTTTCTTTTTGGCCATCCTTATCGAGGCGTTGCCAGCAATCTGCCTCAGATTGTCGTTCGTAGCAGGAAATTAAAATTTTTAATGAAATAGTTAAGTGTTTAATGGGTTTATTGATATTCTGTTATTTGTTATTCTGTGTACTCACAGCCTGATTACACTACGCCGCACGCCAAATGGACTTTAGGATATTTAAATAAAACGCTGGACAAAAAATGTCCTGTAGAGCTTAGAAGAGAGAGAGTGTGGACTAGGACTTGTTTCGTCTTTAGGGTTCGGTAGTCGACAAGGAACCCTTATAGTTTCGCCATGTCCGTCCGTCTGTCTGTCCGCGGCCTAGCTCAGAGACGATTAGTACGAGAAAGCTGAAATTTGGCATAGACATATTAATTACGCCGACAAAACGGCAGAATAAAATCATTAAAAATTTTTTACCGTACCTCTATTACCCGTACTAGGTACCTACGCCTAAATTAGGAACGGTTTTTTTTTTATCGCCTACACCATAGTGTGGGGTATCGTTAGATTGGTCGTTTAAAAAAGATGGAGGAAGATAATTTTTTGTTTTAGAGTTCCGTTTGCGAAATCTTAACTTTAAAGCGAAAATTTTTATCGGCGTCCCGCCCGTGTGAAACGTGAAAAAATTCAGGGTAGTAGCACATATTACGAAATTACTCAATAATAATTGAACTATATAATGTTGTTGTTGTATTCTGTACAGTTTTCGTTCAGGTTGCTTTTAAAGTTTGCTTTTGACACACAGCGCAGTAGAGAGAGAGTTAATTCTACTATTCACTTATGTTTCCATCATAAGAAATATCCAAGCTATCCATTTGCGAATATACTAGAATATTCACAAAAAGACGGATACGAGTATATAGAAATTGTTTCTTTATCTTTCTTTAATATTCGTGAACTTCTGTTCTTACAACGGAGAGATTTGATGGAATCTCTTACAAACCATATGTGCAAATGCAAAAACGGCAGTTTTTAATAAAATTTGGCCGTGTAGGTGCAACAAAATAACCACTGATTTATATGTAAGTAACATAAGTGCTGTTGAAATATAGCTGTAGATTTGAAAATTATGATAAAATTAACATTAGAATGAATGAACTTTATTATTGGTGCAATAATTAATTTTCAACAAATGTTTACATAGGCAAGCTTATTGTTATTTTCCATAGTAGATACTATTTTTTTCCAGTTAATATCGTAATTGTAAGTATTTAAGATTTCTGAATGAATCTTCTACATGATAAGATAAAATCTGCCCTGTTATTTCCTTTAAGGGTTGCGCACCCAAAGGGCTGACCCTTTTACTAAGACTACACTGTTCGTCTTTCTTGTCAACAGGCTGTATCTCAAGAACCGTGGTAGCTAGACAATTAAAATTTTCACTAACGATGTATTTCTATTGCTGCTATAAGAAAAAATACTAAACATGGAATAAAAAATATTTAAGGGGTCCCACATAATAAACGTGTTTTTTTGCCGTTTTTTGCTCGATATTAATAACGGCAACAAGTAGGTAGAAATAGGCACACCAATTCAAATGTTGTTGGACGGAACCCTTCGTGCAAGAGTCCGATTTGCCCTTGGCCAGTTTTTTCTTACTCTTCGTAATTTCGAGGAGTAAGGACTTAGATTCAATCGAAAACTCTTACAGTTTTCATGCAAGATCCTTCATAACGTAAATGAATAGATGCACAAACTGGGCAGACAGCACTCAAAATTATATTATTCTATGATGGTATAGTAATAATTATGAGGTACCAGAATCATAAGCTATTCACAAATACCCGCATTATCTAAATATACTACGACGTAAACAGGTACGCGGTACGTGCATAATCTCTTGGCAGTTAAAACATATTGATTAAGCGGGAGAAAAGCTTTTTAATAAATATGAAGCGGTGGCGTCGAGTTAACATCTAAGTCTGGACGCACCTTCTGGGGACGTACTTATCATATTGCTTGCATCAAGAAACATTATCAAGTCGTCGCATATTCTCCAAACTAAACTGCTTCGTAGCGTCTTCACGAACTACATAACTGAAAAGTTTGCCTACTTTAATTTTCCGGACCCGCTCGCTTCTGAATACGTCACAATGGGGCGTAGAGGAATGGCCCGGGGTCGTCATTAAGCTGTATGTCTTTTGTCGAGGAGTAAGCTTGGCCCGATAAAGATTTTTTTAACTATAGAGAACTTGCACAAAAAAAATGTTTCGATCTCATTCAGGCTATCTTAAAGATAAATAATCGTGGTTATTTTTTTCTGTATAATATGTGTCGCCAGCTGGTCGAAAGTCATGCTAGTCACGTGGTACAAAAACGCGAAACACGGTAAGGGCTCAAACTAAGACGTCACAACTTGTACTTGACGCTTCAATCAAAATAGATGAAGCGTTAATAAGTTTTTGAGCTATCTCATAAAATAATAATAGTGTATGTATGTACACTTTTAGTAGAAAACGTTTAGAATTCAATGAAACTAAATCTGTAAAGATCTTTATTATTAGAGTAACTTAATTTTTCGCATTTTTTGAGACCTGTAAAATACTAAAAATATTTTTATGATTTTATTTAAAAAAAAGAACTAAGTCTGTGATAAAAAAATATTGCCAATTCAGTTTAAGTTGGACGCAAGTTGCCCATTGTCAAAAACTTATGGTTACTTTTGCCGAGTATGGTGAGGCAGGGAATTAAACTTTTTTACACGTTTTTTATACGTTTTTTACATTTTTTAGGAAGCTTTCATTAGTTTAACTTATAATTAATGTAACTGGGAAACTAAGCCTGTAAACACTTAAACAAATCTAGATATTCCGCTTTTACCTACTTCTAAATGGTTTTATCGACTTAAAATTTGCAGATGTATGAAATTCAGATGACAATACAATAATTTACCATCGTTGAGCTGATATATATGAAACAATTTTATTGAATACGCTTTTGCAGGTAATGTTTTGTTTTAGTAATGTATTATGTTACTAAAAAGAGGCCCGCTATTATTACTTCTGACAAAACACACCACGTCTTTTTGTTTACCACAAAGGCGTAATTTTTATTCACTATTTCGGCGGTGGTACCGGAGCGGTAGAACGCCGGCTTCTCATTCGGGAGGTCGTGGGTTCGAACCCCGGCATGTACCAATGACTTTGTTTTCTAAGCGTGAAGGAAAACATCGTGAGGAAACCTGAGTGCCTGAAGTGTTCACATACCTCAGCGCTGGAAATTACTAATCCGCACGCGTGGTAATTAAGCCCATAGTCTCTGAGAGAAGGTATGTGCACTGCAGTGGGACCTAGATTAAAAAAAAAATAAAGTGCCTGCTTCACGCTTCCAAATTAAGTTTAAACTATTTACTTAAGTACATAAAGAAATTCAATAAACCAAATAAGGTATTTTTGGGGTTCCGTACCTCTATAGAAAAAACGGAACCCTTATAGAATCACTTTGTTATCCGTCTTAAGACCCTTTATCTCGAGAACCCGTGGAGGTAGCGAGTTGAAATGAAAACTCTCATCAAGTCTACAGCTCCTTTAAGCTGTGAAAAAAATGAAATTTGTAACTTAACGTAAAAGAAAGATACGGCCGTTTATACCGCAAAAAACGTATGTTTCGACACTTAACGGAATCAAAATTTTTAGACTATTTCCCGTTGACCTAGAACTATGAAATTTGGCAAATAATATCGTCTTTTACTAAAAATATAAGAAAAAGTCTGAAACTATTTATATGTAATTAAATTAAAAAAAATTGTCTGAAGTTCGGGAAATGCTCGGAAAAAATTGCGAGACCAATTCCTAAACTATTTATAATGTCTAAGTACCTAATAATAATTTATTAATTAGTAATTTGTATGGAACCCTCGGTGCGCGAGTCGGACTCGCACTTGGCCGGTTTTTTTAGCTCAGAAAAGTGGTATGTCTATCTAGTCAAGCACGCACACACAATGCAAAGCCGTCTTGTCAACATTACACATAGGGTACCTGGTTAGCTTCTCATTCCCCATTGAAACGGAGAAAATGTAGCAGAAATGCTCATTGTCCGACGTGCCTCGTAATATGGTCGCGTTTCTAGCAGCGGAATGAATAGTTTTTTTTAATGACTCGCGATGCTCACACACAGTTATATATTAAACGGAGTTAACTTGTAACGAGGTAATCGCCTCGTTGTTTTTTTTATCATTTTCGGCCATCTACTATTCCAAATTTAACTATTTTATGACATGTGCCGCAGTGTTCGGACGTATTTAGGCAGATATTCCTCAGCCTCCGAACTAAGTGGACGTAAACGAGATCCTATCTTTATTATCAAATTTTATTATAACACGTCTGTCACCTTATCCTGCGTATCCTGTATCCTTATCTACGAAATTAATAATATTAAAAGGCACATTAATAAAATTAATGTAAGTGTTCTTCCCTTCAACTCCTCATTGTATTTTTATATTTATGTTTTAGACCGTAGTTAAGCTTTTCTATTTTATTGTTCTCAGGTGCCTTTCCTTTCCATTACATTATAAATATACCGTGCCCTTGGATACCCTCTTTTATTATCACGGATCGCACCCGACATAACCTCCTGCGACACTGGCGCCCAACGTAATCTAAGAAGAAAGAAGAAAACGCCTTCTTTCGAGCACCGAACCCACGATCAAGCACAACCCACGCTCCTGTTCACCACCCGGTTCCCAAGATTTTTTATTAATAATATTTTTATTTTATTCTTTATTAATTTTGTCTAGTTTACCTTAAACCTTTTCCAAATTCGAAAAGATTTTATCATCGCCATCACCACTTTAGATCTTCTTTCGACCTAGAATCTTTAACTTTTAATACTTATTTACTTTATACCTTATACCATATCTTCATCCATACCCACCCAATCTCTAATCAAAACTAATATTTCTTTCTCTCTATGCCAACGTCTGTAGTAGTCTACCACACTAACAGTACTCCTACAAGACACTTAACAAAATAATACACAAAACATAATACATACAGAAACACTAAACGAGATTCCCAAAGGAATTATCACAATTTTGACACAACCTTTGGTGTTAAAACTCGTACGAGTCACCAAAGTGAGTGTCATCATACACTTACGGGCAGTGCTGTTGGGGAATACCCTCAGTGTATCCTACCCAACCTACACTAGAAAAGAGGCCTTCCTAGGACCTTCGAGGTCGACTACCTAGAAGTCTCCGGACTAGTTACGGTTGAACTCAAAACACCGGTAGCTAACACTAAAAACTTACCATTATTTGATCTTTTATTAACTTTTCTTTTTACAATGAATGAACCAACACTTACGATTTCAGAAATAATTTTTAATAACTTTATTTACACTGGTTATATTTTACCACAATTAAATTAAACTATTTCACAGTAGTTCACGATGAATCCCACACTTCTAAATAAGCCTGAATTGACATATGAACTAAAACTCCGGTCAGTTTCTTTACCAAGTTCTGCAACAGCTGATGACTTGCGCCAACTATTGCATCCTCTTATGGACACTCCTTGTACCGTCGAATCCAGTCCGTATTCGCCTGAACAAGACATTGAAGAAGTGGAGAAATGCCTCACAATGGTTTCAACACATATCCTTCTTGCTTCTTCTAACAACATACATAATGACAAAATCCGAGCATATTTAAATCACATTTCAAATAGAATAAACCGTCTTTCCATTTCTACTGAGGCAAATACAGATCTTTTAAACAATTTTAAAAATATTTGTGAGAATTTGACACAATGTCAACAAAAATTCAACGACATACAAATGTCAACAAATAGTTCTAATTATGAATCAGCGACCTCTTTGATACAGCCCCGCACTGATTTCGATCTACTTGCTCAGAAGTTAGCAAATTTAACAGACAACCATCCCACAGACCTGAAAAGATTTAACTTCAAAGGTGATAGCTGTCCTCACGATTTTATTAATAAGATTGAAGAGTTCGCAGTGGCGCGTAGCATCGACCACAAAAGATTACATAATTATCTATATGATTGTTTATCGGGCCCTGCTCTAGACTGGTACAGAGCCAAGAAATCCACAATTACAAATTGGCAATCATTTAAACAAAAATTTGTTGAAGATTTTGAAATTTACGATCATGATTTCAAACTTACACAAACTATTCACTCGCGTAAGCAAAAACCAAACGAGCGAATAATCATATACTTCTCGGCAATGGAAGCACTTTTTTCCAAATTACATGAACCATTGTCTGAAAAATCGAAAATAGATATCCTACGTAGAAATTTGAGTCCTATATATAGCTCTAGACTGTTACCTACCGACATTGTAACCCTAGATCAATTATTTAAATCTTGCAAATGGTATGAGAGTTGCAATATTATACAAACACCCATACAAACTTCTGATACTTTTCAAAGTCCTCATATACCACCTTTTCCATTCACACCTCAAAGCACAGTCCATACTGTTACACCTCAGTCTAAACCTACATTACGTTTCTCTTGCCCACGTTGTAGAACAAATAATCACGAGTTAAATAATTGTACTAGTAAAGATATAGTTTGCTTTCGTTGCGGCAAACTAAACGTCACTTATCCAAAGTGTACAAACTGTCATAAACATTCAAAAAAACTAATAAAGGAGAAAAGTAAGATACCAAAAACAACCACTGCAGAATGGAACCTTTGGCTCAATACACTTAAATTATTTATGACTTCGTATAATACATCTACAACACTATTTACTAAGAATAATAATGACGAAAGGCCTTATATAAATGTTAAGTCAAACAACATAACTCTATGCGGTCTTTTAGATAGTGGAAGTGCTATCACAATTTTAGGGAATAATTCCCATGAAATTCTCTTAGCCTATGGCTACAAACTCGATAAGAAACACAAGATTACAGGCACAGTAGCTAATGGACAATCAATACACTCCATTGGTACTATTCAACTACCTCTTATTTTTAAAGAAAAAATAGCAATTATTACTACTCATGTCATACCCTCAGTAAACCAACCTTTAATCCTGGGCATTGACTTCTGGAAGATGTTCAACCTAGCCCCAGACATTCTTCAAACGTTAACTTCTTTTTCTAACAAACGTATCGATACATTAGTTGTTGATACAACTTCTCAGCATGTTGCTCACTACGACACTCTTACAGACACACAGCGTCTGATTGCTGATACTATTATCCGACAGTTTCAAAATATTTCAACAGAATCCCAACCATTAGGTAAAACGCACCTCATAGAACACCACATAGACACAGGAGATCATCTTCCTATACGACAGCGTTGCTATAGACTTTCACCTGAAAAACAGAAAGCCCTATGCAAAGAAGTAGATGAAATGCTTAAATTGAATGTCATCGAACCTTGCGAAAGCCCGTGGTTAAATCCTGTCATAATCACGCCTAAGAAGGACGGCACATGGCGTTTTTGTGTAGATAGCCGTAAATTAAATTCCATTACCCATAAAGATGCTTATAAGCTTCCTTTTATTTCTGATATCTTAGACAACCTTAAAGACGCTAAATTTTTATCTTCTATTGACATAGCCAAAGCCTTTTGGGAAATACCATTACGTCCTTCAGACCGACCCAAGACTGCTTTCTATGTACCAGGTCGCGGAATGTATATGTTCCTTGTAATGCCTTTTGGTCTAACAAATGCCCCAGCCACACAACAACGCTTTATGGATACACTATTACCATCAGAAAACCTAGATAATTCAGTTTTCACCTACTTAGATGACATAGTAATTATTAGCAAGACGTTCGAAGAACACATTGATTTACTAAATAAAGTCCAGCAAAGACTTGCTCAAGCTAACATAACTATAAATTTTTCAAAATGCTCATTCTTTAGAAAGGAACTTAAATATTTAGGTTATATTATCAACGAGCATGGCCTTCAAACCGACCCAGATAAAGTTAAAGCTATTCTCGATATTCCCGCTCCCACTACTCGACGAGAAGTAAAAAAGTTTTTAGGGACAGCTAGCTGGTATAGACGTTTTATCCCAGATTTCAGCACTAAAGTTGCACCTCTCACTAAACTTACATCAACTTCAAAGAAAGCCCCACCCTTTAAATGGACTACCGATGCAGATAAAGCTTTCAAAAACATAAAAGAAGCTCTCATCTCCACTCCCATTCTCGCTTGCCCAGACTTCACCAAACCATTTGCAGTTCATTGCGATTCTTCCAGTTTTGCTATTGGTGCTATGCTTACCCAAGAATTCAACGGTATTGAAAAACCCATAGCCTATATGAGTAAAGCCCTTACAGGTCCTCAAAAGAATTACTCTATAACTGAAAGAGAGTTGCTAAGCGTTATTCTGTCCTTAGAACATTGGCGTTGCTATTTAGACAACGGTCAAAAGTTCACCATTTATACCGATCATTCAGCATTACAATGGTTCCTCCATCTAGACAATCCAAGTGGACGACTAGCCCGATGGAGTATCCGTTTATCAACATATAACTTTGAAATTAAACATAAACGCGGTAAAGACCACTTAGTTCCTGACGCGTTGTCTCGTTCTATCCCAATAAGCATTATTAACTACGATAGCTCACATACTCACGACGACTGGTATAATAATATTTACGCTAAGTGTAGCACTAATCCTAACACAACCCCAGACTACATTATACAAAATAATAAATTATACAGATACGGCCAAACAAATTCTTTACTTCAATCTGAATACAATTGGAAAGAAGTTATTCCACTCGAATACAGAGTTCCAATTATTACTGAGAATCACTCCACTCCAACATGTGCTCACTTTGGAATTTTCAAAACATACCAAAGACTGAAAATGAAATATTTTTGGCCAGGCATGTACAAAGATGTTTCTAATTTCATTTCTAAATGCGAAACTTGCTTATCCTATAAACATCAAAATCAAACTAAATTTGGTCTCATGGGTAAACCTAAACAATGCTCTCGTCCTTTTCAGTGTATTTCGATTGACATCATCGGTCCCTTACCGACAACCCTGAAACATAACAAATACATATTTGTTGTAACTTGCTGTTTCTCAAAATATTGTCTCCTATTTGCAATAAAACGAGCTACTTCCTCCGTTGTTGCACATATACTAGAAAACCTAGTTTTTCTTATCTATGGTATACCGCAAACTGTAATTATTGATAATGGTCCCCAATTTACTAGTCAAGAAATAACAGACTTGTTCCAGTCCTATAAAGTCCCTAAAATTCATTATACTCCCCGGTATTGTCCGCAAGTAAATACAGTCGAACGATACAATAAAACAATAATGACAGCTGTATCATCATTCGTAGAGAATGACCACAGAACTTGGGATAGAAACTTACATAAAATCCAATTTGCTATTAATACTTCAGTTAATGAAATAACTAAGTATACTCCTGCATTCCTTGCCTTTGGTCGTGAATTAGTCACATGTGGGTCGATCTATAAACATTCAGATCTCACAGATGACATTATTTTCGCACCACGAGACGAATTTGCAGACAACCTTGGACTTCTCCACCCTGTTTTTTCAGAAGTTCAAGCTCGACTTTGGAGAGCGCATCAAATTAACTCTTCATCCTATAACAAACACCATCAACATTTCGAATTCAACGAAAATGATGTCGTTTGGAAACATAATTATTCAATCAGTAACGCAAATAAATATTATTCGGCCAAACTAGCACCCAAATTTGTAAAATGCATAATTACCAAAAAGATTTCACCCCTCGTTTACGTTCTCGCTGACATGTCCGGAAAACCACTCGGACGTTGGCACATAAGAGACCTAAAACCTATTCCCAAAATTCAAAATTAGAACAACTACTTGTTCAATTTCCCATTCGATACAAATTATTTGGCCTCATATTTTTCATAACTTGCTTTTCTCCGAACTTACTTCTACCTATTGTACATTTTTGTATATAAAAGAAATATTAGTTTTCTCATCTCCACCTCATTACCCTTTTAGGCCAGTCATTATATAACGTTTTATGATTATTTATTACTTATTAATCCTTTTTGCTAGGTACTTACGTTCCAGTAAGTTACCAGTTCTTAACAAGGAACTTTTTTCGTCAAGAATTATTCTTGAACGTCTTATCTTGATAAAGAATACTCTTATCTTATCTTATCTTATCTTATCTTATGTGGTAAACATACCACAAGTTGTATTACTTAATACATCATTATATACTAGACATTCTTAATGTCACTACCTTGTATATAAATTTATATTGTATAAATTTTAATTTATTTCATCATTTAATAAAATATCAGCGGATGGTAACTGGAAAAAGCCATAATACCACTTGAGAGCGATTTTTCGAGTATTATGATGATTATTTACATAGTACTCCAATACGAGGCATATTTTGGTCATATATAGAGATAACCAAAATAGTTAGAAAGATTGAAGTATGAGTGTTAGATGAATGTTAGTTGTATGTAAGTTTGAATCGTCTCTCATGTAATATACTCATTATAAATAGCATAATTCATTTCTAAATTATTATCACTCATGTCATCCATTACTTTACACCCTCATTCACCTCATTTCCTATACATAAAAAAAAAAAAACCATCAGGACTTAAGGTCCCTCATGATTTTTTTTTTCCGGGGCAGACGGGGTACTGTAACGAGGTAATCGCCTCGTTGTTTTTTTTATCATTTTCGGCCATCTACTATTCCAAATTTAACTATTTTATGACATGTGCCGCAGTGTTCGGACGTATTTAGGCAGATATTCCTCAGCCTCCGAACTAAGTGGACGTAAACGAGATCCTATCTTTATTATCAAATTTTATTATAACACGTCTGTCACCTTATCCTGCGTATCCTGTATCCTTATCTACGAAATTAATAATATTAAAAGGCACATTAATAAAATTAATGTAAGTGTTCTTCCCTTCAACTCCTCATTGTATTTTTATATTTATGTTTTAGACCGTAGTTAAGCTTTTCTATTTTATTGTTCTCAGGTGCCTTTCCTTTCCATTACATTATAAATATACCGTGCCCTTGGATACCCTCTTTTATTATCACGGATCGCACTCCAACCTAACCTCCTGCGACAAACTTACCTTAATTCCAGACGCATCGGCAACCTTGCAGTTGCCGTGGTCACTTGCAAAAGGTAATTACATTTTCCCCAATAAAGAATCGGGATTAGATCCGTTTAAGATGTAACTAGGAATTAATAGTATTAAGAGACCTTGTAAATAAAGAGTAGTCAATTGTTTATTCCAATACGACTCAATAAATTGGACTAATAAATTATGTGAAAATAACAGATCATACTTAAATTGATTGACCTAAATAGTGTAGAGCAATTTTTCAGTGTCCTTATAGATAAAGATGAAACGGCATTATTTTGCTAAATTTGCTTTGCCGTATTGCCAGTTATAAACATATTTGTTGTAAACAGATCCGAAAGAAACTCAAAACGGAGACGAGAAAAGCCTCTCTCTTTATCATACCATCTAGTTGTAACTAGATTTAATTACAATTCAACAAATTGCTATTTATTGCATTATTGAAAAGAAGACCAACACAGGTCGTAAGACTGAAAAAAAAATTGTTTCTTTACTAAACTTTGCATCTACGTAATGAAATGATTTATACAGCTTCCAGTAGCACCTTCACTCACACTATATGGGTAAAGGGACCACTGCCTGGGGCATTGTTTTTTAGATTGAGTAGTCTTGCCCAGCACCTATAACATCCTGACAGCTTAGTCGGCCTTGCCCACAGGAAAGACAAGTCAATACGTGCGGAGCCAACTAAGCCACAGGTTTCCTCACGATGTTTTACTTCACGTTAGCATTTTTTTACTATGTTCATCTAAATCTCTATATACTATTTGATGCACTAACCCGTGCTGAGGACAATTTTAATAACCTATTTAGAGGCTAAAAATTCCACCCATGCCGGGACTTGAGCCCGCGACCTCTGACTAACCATGCCAGCGCTCTCCCAACTGAGCTAATGAGCAAGTGCAGACATCAGCGAAATTTCAAGCCTCTTTACAAACTTCTCTGTATTACGTACAGGCAGCGACATCTGGCCGAAGTAATTTACATCTCGAGATGTAAATTAGTCATCTAAATCTGTTAAAAAGTACCTCTAAGTGATTTAGTACAAGTCGGTTTCCTCGTTCCTGCGTGGTTGCAAATTAGTAAAAGCGGCGAGCAACACACATAATATAGCAGAAGGTAGTTCTTTATTCTTGAAAACTTCGCAACAGTGTGTAGAATGAGTAAGACATCCTCATGATCTGTAAAAGTTAAAAAAACCTACGTATGATGCCTTAACGAAACGGAATAACGCAAACATAACTTTTTTATTTCTTCTTCTTAACATCCTATTTGTTTCCTAGATAGTCGTGGACTGACCCTTAAAATTAACGATTTCTCTTCTATCCAAAGTCAAACCAGACGGCTGTGCCGTACAGCTACCATAAGTACGAGTACAAAGACATATCGTTACAGTACGAGTTAAAAGATAATTAATGTTGATTGAAAAAATAATATAAAAAAATACCGATGAAAAAGTGTCCAACGACAGTGGAAACATTTGTAAGCCAGTTAAAACAATAGGCTTATTGGCTCGTTCCACAAGCAATCTTAGGCTTCTCTTGTAAGATTCGGGTGCCCCAATCCAATCGCTGTTGTAGACTGCTGTACTTATCTGCTGGTTCTAAAAAGGTTACATTTTCAAATGATTTATTTTTATTTAATTAAATGCAAGAAAAGATCCTCAGCATCTCAGCAACGAAGAAAGATAGAGATGAGTCGCGCTTATATTAAGATTCAATATACAGAATAGGTACTCCGCATTGGTTTCAGTGCCAAATAAAAATTAAGAAGAAGATTGGTAGTTAATTTCCTTATCGTAGATACGTGGCAACGTTTCAAGCCAAGTTCGGGCCAATAAAGGCAAATCACTAGTCACTGTACTTAAATCCACAATAATTCAAAATTTATATTAGGTACACTTACAAAGATTAACTTTTTCATTGCTGCTAAGGATCCTCAATTACTTAAAGTTGTCGAGATATTGACTGACTGATTCACAAATTTTGAAATAAAAAAATATAAACCGATTTCAAAACACTACAGCGCAAAAACACAGAAATAATTTAAACGCCTTTTAATTTGAAGTCGGTATGTACATGTTATACTACTCCAAATTAAACTTCTACATTACCTTTATGTAAGTACAGACTTTAATTTTGAAGGTAATATTCGTTTAAATTATTTCTGTGTTTTTAGTGCTGCAGTGTTTTGAAGTCGGTTTTTATTTTTTATTGAAAAAAATTCAGGACTTTTTGTGACCTTTCTCCAATTCTCCACCAAATTGTGTATTGTAAGTAAATGCACAAATAGCAGTAAAAACAACCCAATCACTTCAAGTGCGACGAGTTCCCTTGTTTTTTTCCAGGATCCCATGACTTGTTGACCAAGGGACTACCTGTGAAGTCTAGTCCAGGTATTTTTAAGCAGATTCCAACGAATTTCGAACCTCCTCCTGTTTTGAAGTCGGCTAAAAAAACTTGAAATGCAGAGGTATCATCATGCAGGACATAGGCCTCCTTCGTGGTTTTCATAACGATAAGAGGTTTTGTCATAATCGCCACGCTTGACCGGCGGGTTGGCGATAGCAGTATGCGGTTGGAATCTCAGAAAGACGCTGCTGCCCGTCTCCTGGTAATTGATTTCCTTAGTCGCCTTCTACGACATCCACGGAAGGAAACGGAGTAACGCTATTCTTAATCCGGCGCCACACAGATCCGTAGACATCATAAGGAATACGGAAATATATTTTTTTATTGATTAATTATTTCGAGTAATGCCGAAAACAAACTTCCTTAAAACAAATTGTAGGAAACCAGATGCATGTACTGGTATAACTTTGTACGTGATAATTGTTTAAAATTAATCTATAAATGCATAAGGTAACCTACTTGTGATAGGAAAATGTCTAATTTATTTAAATATAAATAAACAGGAAACAATGGTATCCTAGCAAAATACACATGTGAATAAAAGAGGGCACGTTTGATACAAGAGAGGTGCATAAATATCGAAACGCCAAGTGTACAAAACATATTCTTTCTCTCTCTCTGAGATAAGGTCTGTGTGAGGATGTTTAGAGACTGCTAAGAATGAAAATTCATACCTGAAAAGTGAGTTGACTCCCCAACAACCCCGGTAGAAATATTTCAACTGTCATGGAAATTAGGTAAACCGTCGTAAAAATACGAGTTTCGGTTGGCAAATGCTGAAATTATTGTTAAAAGTTAATTAAGCGTATTTTCAACCAGACTTCATCATCAGCCATTTGACGCCCATTGCAGGACATAGGCCTCCTTTGTGGTTTTCATAACCATGAGGGGTTTTGCCATAATTGCCACGCTTGGCAGGCGGGTTGGCGATCGCAGTATGCGGTTGGAATTTCAGGAAGTCGCTGCTGCCCGTCTCCTTGTAATTGATTTCCTTAGTCGAATTCTACGACATCCACGGAAGGAAATGGAGTGACGCTCTTCTTAATCCCGCACCACACGGAATAACACAGTATGAAATATGGTGGTACTACACAATATTTTTCACATCCAATGACAGGTCATAATATATGCCACATAAAGCTACTCCAAGTATATAGAAAACAGCTGTCATTGTGGGAAAAAATACATTTTATGTAAATCTGCACCTCATCCACAAATGTCGGTTATTTATTCAAGTGCATTTTATCTGTTGCAAATTATCAAGTAAGCAGAATTGGTTTTATTCAATATTTAATTGAGTTAAAACAATACTCCTATTTTATTGAAATTCCATTAAAAAATTACCTTGCTAAGTGTATATAACGTGGCACAATTAGTAAGAGTTGCCACTCCATACTGAACGAACATTGTCACTCCCAATAATTTCTGCAGGAGCTCACAGTATCTGGAAGGTTGGTAGTAACATATACGTAGCATATTACAATATATTGTTAAGTTACGCTATGTAACTTAAATCGTATCTGATTTTCTTTGTGCGATTTATCGAAATACTTACGTTAGAAGCGTATCATAATGATGCAAACAGGTCTTTAGATTAGTGAATCGGTTTGGTTTTTCAGCTACTGTAGAAGTATTTATTTTAAAATTTTGCTTCTCAACTCCAAGAAGACGGATTTTTTGGCTTAGCAATTTAAACTGGCCAAGAGCTAAATAAACGAGGCCGTACATAAATGTGTCAATGCTTAGGTTATACACAACATGTATGTACATAAACATTGATTGATACGCATACCACCAAAAGAAATATCTTTTACGGTGCTCTCCTCTGAGAAAATAGAAACTTGAAATCGGAAATTGAACTTCGGTATCTGCCAGTAAATATCTGACAATGGGTAGGAACACTTGAAGTACACAAGCGCTGTTGACCGTGTAAAAAAAAATTTTCACGCCAATATTGTAAGTACGTGTATATTCATCGAGAACTTTGTTACTTTCATTATTATTGAACGTATTACAATTTAGCATTCCGAATAAATCCTCGATTGTTTGGCGTTTTGTTATCATCATAAGAACTTTACAAGCCAAAGTACATTCGTAGAAACAGTATACGAATTCGCGAATAAAAACGTCTAACTCTCTCGGAGTGTGAATAAGGTTTAACAATACAAAGAAGTCGAACACAAGCATTGCTAAGGTCACGTAGATGAAACTATAATATTTATAGCCTTTATTTGAGGTGTTTCCCGACCATATGCCACAGATTTTCCAGTAAAATAAATTTTCACGGAAGGTTTCAAATACACGATCAGTTGGCATTTTTCTAACGAATGACCTGCGTGCGATACCTTACGCCACAATTTATATATTTCTGCTGTCTGGAGTTAGGCCTTTGTTTATAATTCATTAAGCATTAGTGAGAACTCTACCTTTTACTACAGGGTGATTTGAAATTATTGGCAACATCCTGAAATGGTTCTTTTCATTGTGAATAATAGTACATCTACATATATACATCAGCAGCCTATATACGTCCCACTGTAGGGCACAGGCCTTCTCTCAGGGCTTAATCACCATGCGTGCCCACTGCGGATTGACGATTTCAAGCGCTGAGGTAGGTGAATAGCTAAGACACTCAGGTTTCCTCAATATGTTTTCCTTCACCGTTAACGAGTGGTATTACTACTATAACTTCACAAATTTAATGTACGTATCTTAGAAAATAAAGTCATAGGTACATGGCCGCACTGGGAATCGAACCTGGGTCTATCGCGTCCGAGGCCAATTTTCTACACACTAGGCTACCATCGCTCTATGAATGATATATAATGATATATAACATGTTTGTCAATATTCGTGATTTCCGACCGTTGGCTCCAAACTGTGACTCCAAATTTGAAGTGGCAGGAAGTACCATAATGTTTTCTAATAATATGTTAAATGCTTAAGAGTCTGTCATGCGACATGAGTAAGAAATTAAAAAAGCAATTGCTTTGGCTGGCACCGATCATAAGATGCTCGAACCATATTTTTTTCCATTTTTGTTACTTTTCGTAGTGATAATATGGGTAACAAATAAATAATTTAATAGCAATGAACGAATTTAAAGTCGCCCTTAGGTCTTCGTTATTGTTTTTGATCGACTGTTTGTAAAAGCGGCATTTATCTTGCACACAGCTTTCTCGTGCCAAGAATCTCCCACAAAATATGCATTCAGTCGAGACTTGCATAGCGCATCTTAACTCGAACGTTTTGCCAAAACAATATGTGACAATATCGTGGATCTCAACTTTTACATAACTTTGATGCACAAAAATATCAAATACGTACAAGGCCTACCAAAGAGTTTTATTGCAGTCAACCTACGAATAAAAAACCCATAGAAGTATTTCTTCCTACAAAATTCACTCTCAAAAGCGGCCCCTGTCCTCTCAATCAGTCTGTACAAATGAAATGAGCACAAGATGTGCTGTAGAGTAAATCAATTTGTCATTGGTTCATTCTGTGCGTCATGTGTGACGACATGAACGTTGATTGGGCGATAGTAAATGACAGCGTAACTAATGATTGTTTTTATACAAAAACGTCAAACCGTTGACGTCATGATGTATAAACACGGCGAAATATCTAGGTACCTCTCAAGATGGCGGTCTCATCATCATCATCACCAGCCATTTGACGCCCACTGCAGGACATAGGCCTCCCTCATGGTGTTCATAACCATGAGGGGCCTTGCCATAATCGCCACGCTTGGCAGGCGGGTTGGCGATCGCAGTATGCGGTTGGAATCTCAGGAAGACGCTGCTCCCGTCTGTCTATTAATGGAATACTCTTTTTTTTAATGGCTCAATGCGAAACCCTCTACGAGTTAGTCTTGCACTTTTCAGTATGATTTGTCAATAGGTGGGATTATCTAGATTGTTAGCATTTTGCGTCATTAATTTGCCAGAATTAAGCATGTACGAAAGTTCTAGAAAATCATTATCGTAAATCGGTACTGTAATGAGACTGTACTTATAACTGGCAATTGAGAAAATTGATGCAAATTTAAATATTTAGCTTCCAGCGACATGAAGCTCTCTTTCAAACAGTCAGGTCGCCTTTGGATAGAACTTTGTATTACAATAGTATCATCGACATAAAATCGTTGCGGGCGATTACATACACAAATTACATAAACTCACAGCTGTATCCAGAGTGTTGGGCAGAGACCAGGGTTTGCCAATTTGCCAATTCCTGACAGACCTCTTTCTCTTCATCAACATTCATTAGTCGGTGCATACACTCACGCCGGTTTCAGATACTTTTTGTAGACTTAATATCGTCATTACAAATTCATTAGACAGTATCACAAGACCTGTGGCGAGTGGCGATATGAGACGGGACAAAAGTGAATGGAACCATAGTTAGGCGCATTTAAATATTAGGGGTTAAAGTATGAAATTGCCGTTTTATTGCAATAGGTTCTTTGAATTGACATAGAATCTTCATGGTTTGAGGTTTTCGAATGAAACTTTTTTCAAATGGTTTCTATGATGTTCTTTTTTTAAAAAATGTGAAATATTTGAATATCGACTTTCAAATGTTTTTGTTATTCAATTTAGACAAGAAAGATGGATACTGCGAAAATTCGAGTGATTATGAGGCACCCATTTTTCGTATTTTTTTATTTTATTGATTTGACGCAAGTGAGTCAATATTGTGGGTAAGGTAACGTTAAACCATGCCGCTAATTCCTGGGTAGTTTGACTAGGGTCGGCTTCCACTATCTCTCTTAATTCATCGTTATTCACCTGTGTGGGCGGTCTTCCTCGTTAAGTCGAAATTTCCATCACGAAAGCGTTTAAACTAAAATCGCACGGTGCGTTCATTAGTAGACCCCTCTCCAAATGCAGCATTGATATTGCGGGCTGTTTCTGCCGCGTTAGTTCCGCGTCGGAACTCGTATTAAAAAATCACTCGAATTTTCGCAGTATCCATCTTTCTTGTCTAAATTGAATAACAAAAACAATTGAAAGTCGATATTCAAATGTTTCACATTTTTTATAAAAAGAGCATTATAGAAACCATTTGAAAAAAGTTTCATTCGAAAACCTCAAACCATGAAGATTATATGTCAATTCAAAGAACCTATTGCAATAAAACGGCAATTTCATACTTTAACCCCTATTATTTAATATATACATTTGAGGTGTCAGTGAAACAAAAAAAAATTGTCAATGGTTTTACCCTGGCAATTTAAGAGAAAAAGCTGTTTGACTCTGTTTTAAAGTAGATCTTGAGATATATTTTAAAACTTTGCTTAGAATTTAAATTAAAATAAACTTTTTTAAATTTGATTTCTATACACGTCCGCTACTTTTATGTACTCATATTAATTTATCTAGGTAGGTTCATATAGCTAAATACTAAAAGAAATTAAACCTTTTATTATAGATTTTGATAAGAGTATAGTAGCATAGGTAATTGGCATAGATCCTTCCTACATAGTTGGTAGAAAATTCGCCCGTAACTTTATTATCAATTATTGGTTACCTTAGGGTTACCTTTTAAATGCGCAATTCACGACGTTTCAGATTACGAAACAATTTGTCTATTAAGGTAACATCGACAGTTTATATAAAATATTAAGCCTTTTGCATTTCTTATTGACTTAAATTTTATATTTTTAACCGGGTAAATGTGAACCTCATACGTAAGCGATGTACCTAAGATACTTAGTTACTTAGTTTTAAGATAAAGTGTTTAAATAAGTTTAAAAAGCATTTGAAAAAGTTTAATTTAAAAAAAAAAAAAGATTGTTATTTATGTTATTTCAGAAATTATTTACTTTAAGTCAAGAGAGTTGTTGCACACCTGTAATTGGATGTTAGACTAGAACATAATTATCTACACAATGTTATTTTAAGTGATGTATCTAACATCTGTTGGTTGTGTCTAATAAATAAATAAATAAATAAATAAATAAACTTGTTGGAATTTTAAAAATTATGATCATTGCCAATTAATTAATTTAAAAGAGCCACCAGTTTTATTTGGATACTAGGTAATTTAATGTATACGCCCATGATCGTCATGACATCATGGACATTGAAAGATATTTTTCATAAGTTACCTACTCATAGTCGGAAAGTACCTCTGAAGTTGCCTGGGGAGTGGGTTGAAAGTACATAATACTTTTCAGCCCTAGAGAGAATCGTCTTCAACTGACAGCTGTGAAATTATTTTAAAAAAGAACTAGTTCTGTTTTCAAATTTCTCTTGAACCTTGTTCCAACTTTTCAAATTTCAGCTAGCCGGCGACGAGACAAAAAAGGCGGGAAAGCAGCAATCCGAACTTCATTTGTTTTTTTGATTTGTAGAGCTTTGTTTGTACTTCCTTATAGCAGAGATGTCATAACATTTTAGCTAATTCATGTTTTTCTTTTTGCTTTCCCTATATTTGCAATGAAAAGCACAGTTCCTTATATTCGTAATAAAAAGACTCGACCTATTGGCGCTAGGGAGAATTGTTTTCAACTGATAGCTGTCAAATTATTAAACCAGCCAAGTGCGAGTCGGACTCACAAACGAAGGGTTGCGTAACATTATCTATACAAAATTTAAATATTTCAATTGTCTACCTGTTGCCGTTATTAATGTCCATTGAATATATATTTTATTCTGTTTTTAGTATTTGTTGTTGTAGCGGCAACAGAAATACATAATCTGTAAAAATTTCAACTGTCTAACTATAACGGTTCACGAGATACAGCCTGGTGACAGACAGACAGACGAACGGACGGACAGCGGAGTCTTAGTAATAGGGTCCCTTACGCTTTGGGTACGGTGTCCTAAAAAGATTATGATAATCCAATCATCTTATGATTATTCTAAAAATATCAAATGAAACTAAAATAAAGCAAATTAATAAGACTAAATTAAAAATAAATATTAAAGATGCATTACATTACTTAAATAACGATAACCTTCAAACTTTGCTAACTTATAATAATCCAAATACTCTGGCAGACCATTTCATAAGTAAACTGAAACTATGTCTAATAATGAATACAATTACAATTAGGATACCAAACAAAAATCAGATGATTAAACCATGGACGACTTTAGGGTTACTGAGATGTATTCGAAATCGAAATAATATGCAAAAGAAACTAAAACTTGACTCAAACAATGAAGTACTAAAAATCACTTTTAAAAGATATCGCAACCACGGCAACTGTTTAATTAAAAAGCTGAAACGAAAGTTTGATCGCGATAAATTAGCGCATGCCCAGGGAGATTCTAAAAAATTATGGAGAGCTATAAACAACATCACAAACCGTATATCAGCTAAGAAACAAAATATTGAACTTTTAGATTCCGCTACAACTCCTAAGGAGTCCATTGAGAAGGTAAACACCTACTTTGCTAATGTTGGTAGGACTCTCGCGGAAGAAATAATAACGGGTAAAAATGCACTAGCGAACACTGGCCCTACGAATTCAACAAGTCCACTAACATCTTTAGTCTTATTAGATACAGATCCTGGAGAGGTACATGCTATTCTATTCGGTCTAAAATCTGAAAGTTCACCTGGATGGGACAACATCCCCACTAGTTTTCTTAAAGCAGCCCATAAACTAGTAGTCCCAATCATTTGCTACCTGGCGAACCTGTGCTTCCAAACGGGTAATTTTCCTCTAGCTTTAAAACAGGCAATTATTACTCCTGTGCATAAGAATGGAGACACGACTAATCCTTCTAACTATTAGAAAATTCTAGAAAAACTCATTAACAATCGGTTAATAAAATACTTAACAAAATTCAATATTATCTCAGAGTCGCAGTTTGGTTTCAGACAAGGAATGTCTACGGAAGATGCCATTCTGGCACTCACTAATACTGTTACAACTAAGGTAGATAAAGGGGATAAATGCCTCGGCGTTTTTCTTGATTTAAAAAAGGCGTTTGACACGGTTTCTGTCTCCATCCTTCTGCACAGGCTAGAAGAGATTGGTATTAGAGGATTACCACTCGAATTGCTCAGAGACTATCTTTGTGACCGCAAGCAAACTGTCAAAATAGGACAAACCGTGTTCTGGGACCGACACTCTTCTTAGTATACATAAACCAGCTCTGTAATTTGAAAGTGGATGATGGACACTTTCTTATACGCAAACGATACGGCAATCATCTTTGCTGGTAAAACCTGGGATAGAGTCCGCAGATCATCTGAGAGTGGACTCCTAAAAGTAGCGGCCTGGCTAGAATCAAACCTTTTGACTTTAAACGCACTAAAAACTAATTACGTTTGCTTTACGAAGTATGATCGCACTCAGCCACCAAATGACTTTCGCATTAAAATCCATAAATGTGGAAACCCACCGAAAATGAACTGTTCGTACGTCACTATAAACAAAGTTAATTATGTAAAATACTTGGGTGTCATTGTTCACTAACGATTCTCCTGGCATGACCACACCGAACTTACCATGAATAGAATTCGTAAGTTAATATGGACATTTAAAACCCTGTGACATATAGCTACAAAAGACCTCCTTAAGAACATTTACGTCTCGCTGGCGCAATCGGTTATCTCATATTGCCTTCCTATATGGGGTGGGGCCACAAAAACAAAATTTATTGAATTAGAAAGGGCTCAGAGATCTCTTCTAAAAGTAATGTTTTTTAAACCCTACAGATTTCCGACAGAGAGTCTTTACACATCAAGTGATCTACCTTACTACTAGAAAACTATACCTACTAAACTTAATCTTAAAGAAACATAAGTCTCTTCCCTATGATTCAAATATAAAGACCAAAAGAAGGAACTATAAAGTGGCCATTGAAGCGCAAGCTAAATCAACTTTTGCTAAGAGGCAGTATGAAATACAATCAGGTCGTCTATATAATCTCATAAATAAGGAACTCCAAATTTATCCCCTAACATACTGTCACTGCAAAAAGACACTGACTATTTGGCTTAAGACAAAAACTTACGACGAAATTGAATCAATGGTGCAAACAATAAGATGAATGTACAGACACACACACACACACACACACACACACACACACATACACACAAACACGTACTTAAATTTGTTTAATTTTAATTTTAATTTTTCCTATAAAATAAAATGTTATTTTTAAGTGTAACTTCTAGAAAATAGTTTATACTGGCTATGCCGCTAACATCGCTAACACAGGCATCTATTTGCTTAAATGGAAGCTCCACATACTGTTAAGACAAATGTACCTTAAGTTGATGAAATAAACATTTTATTATTTATTATTATTTATTTATCCAGGATATGGCGGATCTGGCGAAATTTTATCAAGATAGGCACGTTAAAGTGAGACGTTCATGTTCACTCAATATCTCAATTTCCAAGCAATCTTTTATATTTAAACACGTACCTGTTAATGAAAATTACTCTTTTTAAAAAATTGCTCAATGCGAAACCCTCTACAAATAAGTCTTGCACGTCGTAACATTATATAATGCATATACCAAGGTGTTATTTGTTCATAAGTAATTCAATAGCTAAGACACGTCATTATTCTTGCGGTAGGCAGTTACTAATTTTCTGATGATTTTATTATGGACATGCCATAAGTAAAACAGTGTTATGTAGTTGGTTGATTTATCTTCTTAAAACATTGATGATATAGAATATTGTCTTTGCGATTAGGTTTTGTAATAGTAAGCACTTGTGAGTTGTAATTAATACTTCAGCGCCATTTTCACAACGCTCCATAAAGCATGATAAAGGTTATCTAGTGTTTAAGTTTTCTAATTTGGTTAAAATTTAATTTTTCGTGTTAGTTTTAGATAGATAGATAGATAGATAGTCGACTGATATATTTCCACAAGACACACACACATACAAAAAGCATTACATAAGTCACGAAGTAACGGGACAGTGTAAACATTGACAAGATAGAAGGTACATAAATCATGAAACCATAACAACTTGACACATTATACGGTAGTTTTAAGACGTAAATGGAAAAATAACAATTAGTTTAGCCTAGCCAAGGCATACTTTAGTAACATTTCGTACTGTTGCACACGTAAAGACTGCAAATTCTTCCAGTTTTCTATTTTTTTTAAATCAAAATGTTTATGCAAATAATAAACACAATGTAAATACTAGAAATAGACATAAACTTTCGTTCCCAAAATTTAGGCTGGCAAAGGTTAATACATCCTTTATGGGGCATTGTATACGTTTCTACAATAAGATCCCTGAGGATATAATAAGCTTGCCAGAAGCGCGGTTCAAAAAATGTGTGAAGCACACTTTGTGCCAAAAAAGCTACTATAACATTAAAGATTATTTAGATGACATGTCATGACATGACATGATGTCTGGAATTAAAGCCAGTTCAATGCATGAGTTTTAGTACATTTATATAAATCCTGTAAATGAAGGACTTGAAAAGACTAAGTTTGGAGTTTTTTTGTCCATTTTTTCTCCAAAATGATCTAGATTTTGAAATGGACACCTAGTTTAACTTGTAACGTTCATTAAGTCGCAGTTTCTGTGCTACTTTGAATAAAAAATTTTGATTTTGATTTTGATTTTAAATAAAAATACTTATATTTTTTTATTCAAAAAAGCTGATCACGTTTCTGCACCGAATACTGTAAAATATATCTAATGATGATAGCAGCCATTTCGGACGTCTTAACTGAAAATGAATGTATTATTTATTTATTTTAGAACTTTTATTTCAGCGTTAGAGCTAAAACAAAACTTTAAAGTTTTGATGGACTAGAGAAATTTTACACAAAAATAAAAAATGAACTTTGACGATGTTATTTTCTATAAAAACGCGATTCTTTAAAACACCCCATAAACTGCGCATAAATAGTCTGTGGTAGAGACTTTACAAGGGAAAGAATATACCAAAGACTATATGCTGTGTTTATAGAGTGTTTTAAAGGGATCGTGTTTTTATAAATAACACCGTGAAACTTTAAAATATTAACTTTAAGACAAACTGTAAAAACACGATTCGTCTAAAACACTCCTCAGAACACTTTAGAGGAATCGTGTTTTTATAAATAAGGCCGTTATACTTTAAAGAACTTTAACAAGTACATCTTCATATTTTTCAAAATTTATCATTGTAAAAACAAATGCTTCTTTAACGACCATTAAACCGGTGGGTAGCTGCTAATGTGTTTCAGATAAAAGTTTTAAGTGAGGTACAGTAGACGGCGAATCGGCCTTTGCATTGTGTTGCATAGTCACTGGTAATATGACCGAATACAGAGTAAGCATGTATGGGGAGATCCGCTGTCGACTGTACTTTAAAACTTTAAAATTTAGTTTATTGTTACCTAATACTATTTTTAAAAAAATGTTAAAAGAGTGCGATTAATTCGCCAACAAACTGCCACGCAGTTTGGCGAATAATTTATAAAATTTAAAACTCTGCGATACCAAAGTAAGTCAATAAATAAAAAAAAATATGTTTTTCCTAAAATATTGCCTACTATTCTAAAATAATTTTTAGAATAGTAGGCACTATTTCATTGCGTATACAATGTAACGTAGGAAGGTTCTAGGAAATTATCGTAAATAAGTACTGTATGCAATGAGGCTGCACGTATTATCTGGCAATTGAGAAAATTGACGCGAGTTTAAATATTCAGATTTCAGCGACATTGAGGCGGTGCCTTACCGGGAGCAATTGCCTGTAATGTAACAGTTCAGCTGCTCTAACTCCCAAATATACCCTTGCCCTGCATTTCTCAAACTCAGGTGTCTCTATAGCTAGTGCATACAAAACATATAATAGGACATTAGATCTATAACCTGTAATACAGTGGACAGTTACGGAATAGGATAAGCTGGATAGGAATAAAAAAAACTGTGTTATCACGCCGTATATTTTAAAAGCCTATTTAGAAGCTAAAAATTCCACCCATGCCGGGACTTGAACCCGCGACAACTGGCTAACCGTGCCAGCACTCTCCCAACCGAGCTAATGGGCAAGTGCAAGCATCGGTGAAATTTTGAGCCTCTTTACAAACTTCTCTGTATTACGCACAGGCAGCGACATCTGGCCGAAGCAAATTACATCACTTGCAGCCCCAAGTAACCCATTTTGCAGTTAGGTTAAGCCTCTAAATAGGTTTTTAAAATTGTTCTCAGCACGGGATAGTGCAACAAAAACAATTTAGTCACAGCGTATATATATAATATGACAGTAAAGTATTTAATAAAAATATCCGGGATTTCGGGCTTCACAAAAAATAATTTAATACATATTTGGTGATTTTAACAGCTCCGTGTTGTTTCTTTGCAAACTGTGGTTTTATGTTCTTCCTATTCCAACCACTGCACATCACATTAGCACGATAGATCTTCTTATTCTTGAAAACTTCGCAGCAGCGTGTAAAACGAATAAGACATCCTCATGATCTGCAAAAGTTCAGTTGCGTTCAAGTTAAGAGATTGTGAAACAAAAATCAATTGAAAATAACCGTAGAAAATTTACCGATGAAAATGTGTTCAAAGACAGTGGGAACATTTCTAAGCCAGTCAAAACTAAAGGCTTATTTGCTCGCTCCACAAGCAACCGCAGACTTCTCTTATAAGATTCGGATGCATCAATCCAATTGCTGTTGTAGACTGCGATACTTATTTGCTGGTTCTAAAACGGATAAACATTTTTTTCCATATTTAATTTTTTTTATGAGCAGTTTTTTAAGAGCGAGAGCGGTGGTAGCCTAGTGGGTAGAACATTGGACTCGGAAGCGAGAAACCCAGGTTCGATTCCCAGTGCGGGCATGAACTTATGACTGCTTTCTAAGTCATGTACGTTTGTGAAGTTATAGTAGCAATACCACTAGCTGACAGTGAAGGAAAACATCGTGAGGAAACCTGAGTGTCTGAGCTATACACATACCTCAACGCTTGAAATCACCAATCCGCGGTGGGCACGCGTGGTGATTAAGCCCACATTCTCTTTCTGGGAGAAGGCCTGTGCCCTACAGTGGGACGTATATAAGCTGCTTATGTATTTTTTTATGTTGCCTATTACGTGCCACTACAGGGTCAGGCCTTCTCTCATAGAGAGAGTATGGGCTTAATTATCATGCGTCCCACCGCGGATTGGCAATTTTAAGCGCTGAGGTGTGTGAACACATCTGACACTCAGACCATAAATCGATACTTCAAACCCATACCTACTCTCTTTCTCTGAGAGAAGGTTCGCAGTGAGATGCTTATAGGCCACTAAGAATAAGAAATAGGTACCTCAAAAGTGAGACGACTCCCCAGCCATCCTGGTAGAAATATTTCACCTGTTATGCCAATTAAGTATACCGTCGTGAAAATGCCAGTTTCGGTTGGCAGAGGCTGAAATTGTTAAGTCGTTGAAGTGAGATAACAGTCAAAGTGTGGAATAATGGACATCACATTTTTTGACTCCAATGATAGGTCATAATATATGGCGCATAGAGAAACTGCTAATAAAAGAGCTCGATGGCTCTCAGGGAAACTGTCATGTTTTAAAGTTTTACAGTAGAGTCATGTAAAGACGGTCTTATGTTTCAAATACGTTTCTTAGATCCTGGACGGATTCTTTTGACAAAAATTCAAGTAAGTAAATCTGGAATGAAGCCATTAAAATAATTATTAATACGTTTATTGCACATAAGTAATCGTTACAATAGCAATACGGCGGATTTAATGCTACAAGTATTTTCTACCAGTCAACCGCACGAGGTGTCTATCAAAACGGACTTCGAATTTGTAGAAAATATAAAACAAGTGATACTTTGTCAAAGTGACATATTATTTTGAAAATTGAGAATAGTTGTAAAATTAGACCTGACGCAAGTATGACAGTTGTAGGAACGACAGCAGAAATACATTCGAAAAAAATATCTTAACAAATTTTAGATCACAAAAACAAGCTTTTCTTTGTAGTCCTGTGTAAGTTAAAATTTTTACCTTCGTAAGTGTGTACAATGTAGCACAGATAGTAAGGGTTGCCATTCCATGTTGAAAAAACATTGTAGTCCCCAGTAATTTCTGCAGGAGTTTACAGTATCTGGAAAGTCAGTTGTAACACGCCTTCTTAAATATGTATTTAATGCTATCCCTATCAATGCATCTCCTGGACATACACGCTCATTTTTTGTGGTTTCAAAGCCGTGGCTTTTTAGACTATTACATGAAATAAAAAAAAAAAATGTTGAGAAATCTTGTTTAAAAAAATGCGCCAACAATTGAATCGTGTGATTTTAAAACGACACATGTCCTTTCATTACAACTTTGCAGGAAATAGAAAAAACTGTTTTATTCAAATATTAATATCTACAACAGCAATATTTTAGCATATTATATTGATTTCTGTATGAATAAACTACAATTTTTTTTCTAATGTAAATCAATAGGTAGGTGTAAATAATTTAATAAAAAAAATGGGCAAGTGTTATTTTAAAAACACATGTGACTTGTGTTGTTTTAAAATCACACGATTCAATTAGTACCGCCTCTCGGTCTAACAGAACAATGACCCGCGGACCCGCTGCACGCACGCACCGCTCTGGGTGGCTACTAATGGTTCTAATAGATTAGAGTTTGTGTTGAGATATATTTTGAAAAGTGCGTTTTTAAAAAAAAACAAACTTGCGTATTCAATAGCTGTTAGGCACGTTCATTTTGCTATGTCTTTCGAACTACCCAAAATTATCGCGGTATTATTGCAATGAAGAAATGTTAAATTTGTTCTTTCGTTTTCAAGAATTTCAAGATTCAATATTTTCGCTTAGCAAACAATGCCGCACAAGTATTTTTTCCCTACTTTACGGGAGAGACAAAAAACTTTACTTTCGAAAACATATTCTGCGGTGTTTGTAACACCCCACCCCCTTAATTTAAAATAATAAAACCCCGACAAGAAAAATAAAAGTTACTATGATGCAAAACACTCTAATGGCCAACTGTGATCGTCTAGTTTTATTTGGTAGAACCCTGCGTTGTGATCGTATACGTAACCCTAGCCCTTTTAAGGTATCTGAGATTGAAAGCAAATGTTCGAGCGCAAAAGTATATAATTAACAAATAAAGATCTAGTTAATTTTCTTTAAATTGAAATTAAAGGTCGAGTTAACTCGGTTTGATATCAAGGTTAAGTAGAGAGGTTGAGTTTATTCCGCCCTATATTGAAAAGGTTAAGTAAAGCCCTAACAAGAATGAAAATGAGAATTTTTAATGTTTAAGTGTTGAATAAGTTTGCTATTTAAAGTAGAATATGAAACAGGTTAAACCGGTATGGAACACTGTGTAAGAACAGATAAAAGAAGTAGGTCATTATAACAATATTATTGTTAATAATATTATTATAATGTTCAACAGATTTTCGTCTCTAATGTCCGCTAGTAATTTGATTGAAGCAAAGGCAAATAAAAATTATAAGCATGAAGCGCAGTTAGTGCAGAATGAAGTTTAAATTTAAAGTATTTATAATATAATAGATAAAGTGAAAGTTAACTAACACAAATCTAGTTAAAAGTACTTGACTCAGAGACGGGATCCGGACTAAAAGAAACTCAGTTCTCCAACCAAAGGCTGGGTCTTTCACACCGTATGCTCATCATTGTCCCACTGTACATAGTTTTATCTATAACTAGATTCATGGATATACATAACATTTCAATTGCGTTTGCCAAATACAGACAATTCAGTGAAAACTGACCGTAGGAAGATTTATAAAAGGTGCTTTCAACGTATGACCAGTCATCAGGTCGTAGAATAGTATAGGGTTGTGATATCAAAGGCATGGTACATCGGAGAAAATTCAATCCGGAAAGCCTGGATATAATGGATGACTGGTCAAACGAAGTTTTAGCAACTAGCGAATAACGCTCATTGTGTAGAAGTGGTCAGCCTCACTAAAGATTGCAAGCATTAATAGCAGCAATAGCACAAATGTTTAAAAATAAGCAATTGTAGATTGTTTGATCCAATGAAAGGAAATTATTCCTTGAAACTCTAAGTAGGTAGATAACTTTCGTATGGTCCAGCCATTATACACAAAACTCAACGGGACAGTATCAAATACCTAGGAGATAACTCTACTAAAAGTATGTAACCCGGACGTGTATGTTGGAAAAAGTCTATTCAAGACGTCACAACAATGGACTGAACAGACGAAGTCTATCAGAGCTCCAAGCAACAAGTATCGCAAATACCATTAGATCAAACAAGGCAGAGCACAAAATATTATTGAAGAAAAGAGATAAGCAAGTTTAAATATTATTCAAATTAAAAGGTTTACGCCTTAAAATCTAACAACCACAACATTCCATAACGGTTTTTGTCATAATGTCAATAAAGACTATTTTATTTATCGGATCCTTCGCCCTATAGCATACTTATTTCCATTGCTCGATAGATTGTTAAACTCTCAATATAAAACGGCACTCAACCTCAACGCTATAAGGATAGATTCACGTAAGCGAGATGCGGCGCAAAATATTGAAGGTAGATGCGTAAAAAGATAATCAGTAATACGTAGGTTGTTAATCAAGGTTTTAAAAGATAATGTCGATGAAGATTAGGTTTTATTACATCTAGGTTTTATATTAATAATAATTTGATGTCATTTTCAGACCTTCCAAATCAAAGGTTCGATAGGCGAGAAATCAAAGTTCAGTAGATAATTTTAATGTACGTAAACAAGGCACGAACTTACAGCCTTACTTATTAGATCTTCGTTTACAAGTCAACGCCAACATGGTATCATAGTTTCTAACGTCCAACAGGACTCGAACCACTACGTTTTCATTAATAAGATGCCGTAGCAACCTAAGCAGCGGAAGAAATTAGAGCAAGTAGCTAAACGTTTCATTGATTTATGTTTGAAAAGTTCCGTAAACGAAAATAGTAAAGTACTAGATAATTAGGAGTCACTTTTAATAGTTGGAGTAAAAGGCTAGAATAGTAAGGTAATAGATAGTTAAGAGACACTTTTAGTATTTTGAGAATAAAAGCTAGCTTACTGAATATATTTCATTTATATACAACAAATTTCACTGTTCATAATAAGAATGGAGCAATAAACATCTAACACATTTGGCACTTCTGATTAATTAAAATTTGGTTGTCTACTTTAGCTTTTATTTAATTAGTTTATAGAATTTTGTCAGAGCTTATTTATTTTAACGGAATTTAATGTTAGACCTTTGCACAGGACGTTACAAAATAATATTGCTGTCAATATTGAAAATAAAGCTATTTGATTACTTATTTTTGGTACGGAAATAAATCGCTATTTATTGTCCTACTTAATGACCGCATTGCTAAGGTGGGGAATCGGGGAAATACTTACGCTCATCATACAACTGGATACCCTGAAAGAAAAGGGGGAGCCTGCCTAATTCTTCCCAACCCCGTAAGCTAATTTAACCACCCATCAATTGTTTCAGCAAAGCAAACCCCATTTACATTTAATCGTGTATATGTATGAGTGCCTATGGTGTCTCCCTAGTCACAGCTATTTCCTACTTCTATCCTCCCTAACTCCGGAAACCCAGACTGTTTCAAATCACTCGGTAACTTGACACAGTTAGCTTTCGGACTTTCTGGCCGGCCAGAGTGTGTAGCCTAGGATGTGTATGCGCGGGTGGTTTTATGGGTTCGGTAACCACCCGCAAGGTAAGAATATACGAAATATAATACATAAATATGTTATGGGTGCAAAGTGCCAGAGGGCTAGAATCGTCTGTCACTCAGGGTAAGCAGGGGGAAAATTGCTACACCACGAATGCTAACGGAAGAAGATCTAACACCGCATTCACAAGAAGCGTTTTAACCCAATCTCCATACAAGATAATTAATATCTAATTATCTCAATTCGAAATTAATATTATTATTTTATTTTTTTACTAAATTAAATTGGGGACGCCTCCGGTGAAGGGATTCTTTAAACCTTTCGACCCAAGCAGACTCAGATTCAGCCGTAGCATAGTAAGCAGAGCTAGATTTTGGGTTCCTTAGTCCATTAATTTAAACTTCTTAAGGCTCCCAAGTGAATTCGCTCTAAATTCACACGTTTGTGTACTGAAACTCAATTACCACTAGCTAGTGGAATTAAGTTAAAGTAATAAGTAGAATTAAATTCGAACAAAACTCTGAAAGCTATGACGCAAGCATGATACGAATAACCTCGTGTGGCCTCACCGAGCCTTGGTTATTTGACAAAGGCTGGACACACGGACTATCCTTAGCATACCTTTGCCACCGAGAGTTCACTTTTGTACAAATTTATTTCCCATAAACGTAGTACTGTGGAGAAAAAGGATTAGTTCACATTTTATTTCGCGGAAGCTACCCTAATTACTAAGGCTGAAAACCCTATTTTACGCGGAAAACTTCTAGCTAAATGTACGAAAGATTCAGGAACCGAAAACCGTTTCTAACCCTAACACTTTTACTTTCAAATCAACTCCCTAGCTTCGAGAGTAACTCTAAACCTGAAACTTCACACCAGAGCTGATAGTCTGGGACGCGATGCCCACAGGTGATGTTAGGTAACAAATCCAAAGCCACTCTCCTATTTTCGAATTTAAATGCAAACGAAACTCCCTAATGCTAATAAATTCGCTGAAAATGGCGAATTTCCCTACGAGCGTAACGGATGTATTTACTGTTCAATTCTCTAGTCTGGAATCGTCCCGCGCGTTTGGCCCTCGGCCTTTTTATACGACTTCACTCAGATTTCACCAGTCGACCTGACACGTGAAACAATAGTACGGGTTCATAAATAAGTATCATCCTTATTGGTTTTAGTCGGGTGGCGTGATCTTTTATTGGCGCCGCTCTGTCCGGTAAAAAAGTAACTTCTGCGCAAATACCCGCATCTACGAGCGGGTAGAAAAAGATTTTCGGTGCCGGCTCCGACCGCTTGTTATTCTTTGGATATAAGTTCAATTTATTTAACTAACTCGTTATTTCTTAAATATTCCCCACCTTTCAGTCTTAATTATACGTTGAGAGTATGCTACACAGGCAGGTCCGTTACATGTTTCCTAGAAAAAATATTTGCGCAGTAATATATTAAACGGGTCTAACCGCGATTATCTATTAGGTAAAAAATAATTACCTTTGATTCCCGAGGTTTGATTCGCGGTTAGACCCGTTTAATATATTACTATGTTTGAGCATCGCGAGTCCTTAAAAATACTATTTGCGCAGTGTTACAATTTTTTTAAATTACAACCGCTGATTAGTTTTTATGCTTGAATCTTAGGTTGATCGATTGGCGCTTTAAATCTGCAGCCAATGGTATTTCAATGTTAAAATCAGTAAAATTTCGAATTGATCGTTGTTATTTTGCTAAGCGTTTATATGTACTTTTGAAGGTAGGGTCTCGTTTCTAGTTTAACTAATTAACACAAGATCGGTTGGCTATGTTTATTGACATAGCCAACCATTACTAGTTACTTCATTAACACTTTTGGTAGTCTAATAACCAATCGCATTCCAATGGTATAACTTGTGCAATTTAACTCGGCACCTCGTGTGATTCGATCTTCTTAGCGAGAGATGTCTATTTTATTTGCGTGGGTTATGCCGCTGGAATAACATTGTACATCTACTGCTTTGAAGATTACCAAATAAAGGCAAATAACAACTATTGTTATGCTAACTTTCTATTCGACATTCTATTAAAAAAAACTATGTGTGGTTTAGACTCTAGAGCCCGGACTGGCTGGATTTTTGTTCAAGTTATTTGTCGGGTAACTAGACCTCTAGATCGAGGAGGCTTACTGCCTTTTAAAAAGCAAGTAACTAAAATAACCATTCAACTACTTTTTGAAATATTCGAACAACCAAAAAACTAGGTCTACGTCTACGTTTGTCATATCTTTTATTTCTCGTGTGACTTTTTCTAATACTTACGTTAGTAGCATATCATATTGATGTAAGCAGGTCTTAAGTTTAATCACTCGGTTGTTCTCTTCAGCTTCAGCGAAACGTTTTATTTTAGAATGTTCATTCTTCTGGACTCCAAGGAGAGTGATTTTTTGGCTAAGCGATTTAAACTGGCCAAGACCTAAATAAATTAGACCTAACATAAACGAGTCAATGCTTATATTGTACACGATATGTGTGTACATAAAAATCCCCTGGTATCCATACCACCAAAAGAAATATGAACTACGATGCTCTCCTTTGAGAAAATAAAAGTTGCAAATCGGAAATTGAATGTCTGTACCTACCAGTAAATATCTAACTATTGGTAGGAAAGATTGAAGCAGACAAGAAATATTGATCATGTAAAAAAAAGCTTTTATGCAGGTGTTGTAAATTCGCGTTTGTTTATCGAATATTTTCTTACTTTCCTCGTCATTGAATGTATCACAATTTAATATTTTAAATAATTTGTCGATTGTCCTGCGCTTTGTCATTATCGCTATTACTTTACAGGCCACATTCACTTCAGAGAAAGAGAATACGATTTCGCGAATAAAAATCTCTAACTTTCTTGGAGTGTAAAATAAGTTCAACACTATAAAAAAGTCGTAGACCATCGCTACGGTCAGACAGAAGAAATTATAATATTTGTAGCGTTTATTTGGGGTACTTCCAGACCATATTCCGAAGATTTTCCAGTAATGTAAATTCTCACGGAAGGTTTCGGTTACACGGTCAGTCGGCATTTTGCTGAAGAATGGCCTGCGGAATCTTATGCCGCCATTTATATTTTTTTGCTATTTACAGTAACGCCTTGGTTAATAATAAAGTAGTGTCGATAAACGCTTTGTGTCTTTTTAAAACGAGGCGTTATAAGCTTGACGCATATATCTGTCTGCCTACCTGACTGGCATTTTTTAGGGGCTGCATGTAGAAAAAAGGCACGTATTTTTACAGGTCGTTTTCGCAAAAAGTGTCAGACCAATCTGTTACATTCATACATAATACACAAACTCACGTCTGTATCCCAGAGGGGTAGGCAGAGACCAAGGACTGCCACTTGCCAATCTGTTAATCAATTTAATAGTGATTTTGAGAAACCACGGCCATGAACTTAAGGCAAAACACCCAGGACTAGACAGCAATAACGCCAAAAACCATCGCCTTTGGCACAAAGGAGATACCCAAATTCATTGCTCTCGAGCGTATGTTTATTATAAAAGAAAATGTTCCTATAGAACGACGAACCCGTTCATGCGCAAAAAGTCCAATTAGCAAAAAGTCCAGCAGACTCGAAACGTCCAACTCTTACAATGACCAAGTCGCAAAAGGTCCAATTCTCAAAAGGTAGAGTTCTTAAAATGTCTAACCATGGAATAACGGTGTTTTAGGAGTTAAAATTATCAGACACATTTTGTAGTCTTTTAGTAATACACAGTGTTTTATAAATAAATAATTTATTTATTCTTCTTTGAAAAGTAAAACGAAATCCTACATAAGTGAAAAAAGATTTACTGAATTAATGAAACCAAAGACCTGAAGGTTGGAAAAACGGTTTATTAGATAAATTTTATAAAGACAACTGCCCTTATAAAGAAGCCCTCTAGATTATAATAATTCAAAACAAATATTTTATCATCTCTGATGTGTATCTAGTATAATGTATTATAATCATTATAAATAAAATACAAAGGCAACTTCAAAAGTAGTTGCAGGTAAATAATCTTTGTAGAAAAATCAGGGACACAAATCTTTTTTTCACTTAAATTTTTGTATTTGGTGTCAAAGTTGACGTCTGCAGTTTTTATAAGATTCTTATGCAATAGAATTCTCATTATGATTCTTATGACTTATCTTTCTGTCATAAAAGTTTGCATCTTTGATCAATTTTTATAGAAAAAAATAGACATTTGGTCGTTTTGGTATTGTGATGTTGATCCTGTGATTCCAGCCTTCTGAAAACTTAGGATTGAAGGAAAAAATCTGTGGTGCCTTTGAGTCACAAAGTAATTTTAAAATTTTCTGTACTCCGCTGTATTTGGTGTCATCTTCTTGATTTTAAACCAGCCTTCCGGAAAGTGTTCAGCTGGAAACAATGGTAAGACTGCGCACAATCGAGTTATCTGTCTTCCTAGTTTTGAAATATTAAGGTGCATTGCTTTGGACTTTTCCAAATGGCTTTATTATATTGAAAGTAGCAAACTCTCACATCTCCTTCAGGAAAAGCCGTCAAACTTCAAACGCCTTTGATTTTCGTTTATAATGATTATAATAAACTATGCTACACATCAGAGATGACAAAATATTTGTTTTAAATTATTATAATCTAGAGGTCTTTTGTTGTCTTTATAAAATTGATCTAATAAACCGTTATTCACTTACGTACGATTTCGTTTTTTTTTCGAAGAAGAATAAATAAATAGCTTTCAAAGGTTGGACATTTTGCGAACTCTACCTTTTGAGAATTGGTCTTTTTAAGACTTAGTCATTATGAGAGTTGGATATTATGCAAATTGGACGTTTTGAGTCTGCTGGATATTTTGCGAATTGCACCTTTTGTGCATGAACGGACAAACCAACTAACCGATTGGTTTTGTGGCGTCTTATCAAGTTTGTGTAACATATTCTTTTATATTATAAAGAAATCTGTGTGCCAAATTTTATCAAGATGCGTTAAATGCAGCCTTTAAATAACAAACATCTCAAAACAAATAAACTTTAATATTTGTTACACTTACCCATAAATTATTAATTGAATCTATTATTTTCTTCAGAAAATGGCTCTTTGCAAAAACCTCCTACGAGTATGTATTGCATTTCTTAATTTCTTTCATATCATGCATAGTTATGACATGGATTGCAAAGGTGTTATTTGTTCATAAATAATTAGTTAAGGCAATTACTTATATTCTTATGATTTTATTATTTGAATAGCATTAGTAAAATAGTCGTAGGCAGGCGATTTGTCCACCCAAAATAAAAATAAAGAAAATTACACAAGTAAAAATTTGGGTCAAAAGTTCTTAAAAACTGCACTGGCTCTAAAACTAATTATTATAAATAATTGCTTAGTAAATACATACAGAAAAAAGAAAAACGTAGCTCACATATCAAAGCCTATTGATTGTTGCATTATACTATTGCTACACAATTATGCTCGAAATTGCACTGAATTATAATAAATAAAAATAATAAATAAAAAAATACAAAAGGACCATCACAATGTTTTATCATTGTAAATAACTATCTTTGCGTACTTACTTTGATCTTTTCGGAGCACAATCGACAAGATCACATCAACCTTTGCATAAATTTACACCTAAAACATCGGTTTGATCACCCTCCCTAAGATAAGAAGATGAAGTAAAATTTTCTAATGTAAGGAAGAAAAGTTTTTTTTTGTCGCCTACCAAACTATTTCTTTCACCTCCTCTGGTTGATTGGTAGAAAATACTTATGTAAGTTTGCCACATCCTTAATTTACTTTTATTTTTTTCAATCATAAGGTTTTTACTTGTATTCTGTCGCAACGAGTAATCGAAAATGGAGAAAATTTAAGTTCGCGCGGTAATTAAATATCTATGTTTGAAAAATTTTACTTCGGAACAAGTAAATCAAGACTTGCAAGATACGATAGGGGTTCATGCTCCTCCTTATTATGCGGTTGCGCGTTGGTGTGCTGAGTTTAAGAGGGGAAGAACATCTACCAATGACGACTCTCGCTCAGGGCGCCCTACGACTGTAGTAACTGAAGAAATGATAAAAAATGTTGAAAAAATTGCTTTGGCGGATCGTCGTACTACTATCTATTTTATAGCTGAAGAACTAAAGATTTCAATAGGGAGTGTTCATTTAGTAATACATGACCATTTGGGAATGGAAAAATTCTCAACGCGTTGGGTGCCTAGAATGTTAACAGCCGAACAAAAATGAACTAGGCTAAGAATTCCACAAAGCTGTTTGGAACTGCTACAACAAGATTCTGACTGGTTTTTGGCTCGATTTCAAACTATGGATGAAACATGGCTTCACCATTATTACGACCCTGAAACAAAAAAACAATCTATGACTTGGAAAACATCACAGACCCCTAATAAATTCCAGGCCGTTCCATCCGCCGGCAAGATCATGGGTTCTCTTTTTTGGGACAGCCAAGGGATGATGATTATTGAATACCTCAGTCATGGAGCCACTATTACGGGGAATATGTACGCAGAAGAAATCAAAAAGTTGCGTGACGAAATACGCGAAAAACGGCGAGGCAAACTCGCTAAAGTCGTTTTGTTTCATCAAGATTACGTCCCAGCGCACAAGTTGCGATGGCTGCCACCAAATGCTGGCTTCGAATTGGTAGAAAATCTTTCATATTCCCCAGACCTAGTGACTTTTATCTATTTCCGAGATTGAAAGAATATCTAAGAGGCCAGAAATTCGACGATGATGACGCAGTGATCGTCGCAGTATAAGGTTTCTTGGAGAATCAAGATGAAGATTTTTTTAAGAAAGTAATTTTATGTTTAAAGTAAGCCCGATCGCCCCCACACGCCATCCTACGAAGCGTTTCCGACAGCGTTAAATTTTCTTTGGTGTTGCCACTTTACAAAAAGGTGGACAATATTTATTTGATAAACTGCGTAATGTAAACGGCATCGATAAACCCTTGTAATGTAAACCTTACACAATATACCCCGAATTGTTATAATATACCACAAATTGTAGTTTTATGAAGCTACTACGAGGCATAGGTAAATAAAAAAAAAATGTCCGCAGTTATTAATTATTAACTTAATTCCGGAATCACATGCTTGAAATAGCATCTCTTTTTAGTCTGTGCTTTATAAAAATTACGTCTGTGGGTAATAGGTCAAGTGGCCACATTTTGTCAATAGTATACTCATAATATACTTATTCTTTTACAATATTGAAGTTTTTGAAAATATTAGCTTGTGCGAGCGAAATGAGAATCCCCACACTATAAACGGCCTCGTTAATTTCCTTATTTTTACAATTTTATGACTCGTTTACGTAATCGCAACGGCGAAGGTGTAATTTATCGCTGGTCTTAAATAAAATATTACATGGGTTCTGAAATGTGTTATATAACGACAAAAATAAAATGTGCCCTGCTAACTCTTGGTGTCCTAAATTAAACGAGATAACTTCAGTTTTACTCATTATTCTATTTCATATTTACATTGAAAACCACACAGAAAAATCAACAAAATTAAGACAGTTGTCAATCAAAGAAACCGAAATCAGGTGTAACGATAAGTTCAACGAATTTCAATATGTAGGCACGAGCCTACATGACTCCAAGAGATCTGATCACTTTTTTACATGTGGCTTAACAGCGTTTAAGAAAAATTCTCCATACAAAAATCGGTTTAAATGGCGACTTAAGTGACATTTAAAAAGTGGTGCAAGTCGGCCTTAGGCTGACATAAGTCAGAGAAGTGAACGCGCCTGCCAGAGCGAGTTAGATACGCCCTATCATCTGAAGGAAGGCAACGATGGTGCATTTGCCCTGCGTTTGTTCAGTGGTAAATTCAACTGCCTGCTTTGCTCATTGCCGCTTAAAAAATAAGCGATAAATTTACTGATTGTAAGTGGTTGCATATTGTTTTTTTTTTTTGCTTTTTCTGCTAATATTGTTGACAAAACATTTTTAATTTTTGAAAAAACATTTTTAAATTTAGAAAAAACATTGATGCTTTTCTTATATACTTGGGGTATCCTTTGTTTCTTGAATAACTTATCATCAGACAGTTAAATCTTGAGGTATATTAAGTGACAGTAAAACAACACTAAAGTGATTCAAATAATTCACAACATATTAAATTTTATTAAGGAAGTTTAAACGACTAGATGTTATTAATTGCATACAAAGGTAGTTAGAGAAAAAAAAAACACTCTTTAGTGTGTTTGAAAATTTCTAAGAAATGTGAAAAACGAATAGGCTGTCTTCATTACCTGAAACAAATAAACAAACAAACGTTTAAGCGAAGTATTTGAGAAAAAATTAACAAACTAAAACACTTTTTATTCATAACAAACAATTAGATTGAATTAAAAAAAAAGGCCAAGTGCGAGCTGGACTCGCGCACCGAAGGTTCCGTACTCCCGCTTGGCCGTTTTTTATTATTTGTCGTTAGAATAATAAGTCCCGCAATCACGCAAAGTTTGATGCCTGTATGTGTTACCTACCGTTTTTACGATAGAGCATAAACAAATTTAAGACTTTTTTATGATTTAATTTCAGATTTTTCCCTATACTTGTATTATAAGACGGTATTACTTTCCAAATTTCATAGTTCTAGGTAAACGGAAAATACCCTATAAATTCTGATTCCCTTGATAGTGTCGAAATATATGTTTTTTGCGGCGTAAATGGCCGTAACTTTTTTTACGTTAACTTTGAAGTTTGACTTTTTCACAGCTTCAAGGGATTGTAGATTTGAGTATATTATGGTCTTAATTTCAACTCGATACCTCCAGCGTTTCCGAGAGAGTTTCCGTTTCCGGTCTTGACAGATAGACGGACGTACAACAAAGTGATCCTATAAGGGTTCGGTTTTTTCTTATTGAGGTACGGAACCCTAAAAATAGTGTAAAATGTAATATTGAGGATGTCCGCGTACTAGAAATGTTTTTGGTTTTTGCTCTTTATTAAAAATAGTAATACCTAGACGTGTATCAAACTCGGTGTAATTATATGGCAATGCCTTTACTATTACAACAAATAATAAAAGCTGGTCGCGTGAGTAGAAATCCCATCGAGGGCCGATTGTAGAATGCCATACAAATTTAAATAAATTTTATGAGTAATACAAATATGTGCTGCTGTGTTGACTCGCACTTGGCTGGCTTTTTTTGGTAGCCCTTTACTCAGGTCCTTGAAGCTGTGATAAAATCAAACTTCTAAGTTAACGTAAAAAAAATACGGCCGTTTATGTCGCAAAAATCGTATATTTTGATACCCAACGGCATCAAAATTTATAGGGTCCTTTCCATTGACCTATAAAATTTAGCAAGTAATATTGTACAGGGAAAAATCTGAAAACTACACATTTGTAATGAAATAAAAACATATTGTCTCTGAAGTTCGGGAAAAGTTCGGAAAAAAACGCCGAGACTTGATTCCTGAACTATTTATAATATGTACAAATTTGTACGGAACCCTCAGTGGGCGAGTCCGACTAGCACTTGTCCGGTTTTTGTTAGTCAATCCGCGTTTTAAACTGGTTACCTAATACGGTTTAAGAGAAAAAGGTTGTTATACGTGAGACAGACAGACGCAGGAAAATTAAAATGGTCGCGTTGACACTCTCCGGGTAGGGACCCCTGAAAAGGAAGTTTCTTTATTTTACCGCAATAAAAGTGTTCAAGGAAAGCGGGAAAATATCAAGTCCACTCAATATCACAGGTCTTTTTGTGCGTTCCATGAGAACCAGCAAATTTTTTTTGTATGGTTCCGAAGTCAGAATCCATTGGCTGTGATAAATGGCACTGCTTATTTCTTGACTCTGAAATGGAAAAGTAACAAATATTATTTTATATATATATATATATATATGTGTCATCTGACGCTTTATAATTAAATAAAAGCCTCAAATCCAACGTCGCAACACTAATTAAATAATGAAATAATCTCTATACAGAGGAATGTCTTTTCTATGTAACAATACGGATCTAAAGGCTCTTTTACGCCAGAGCAACATCCTGCTACTGTGCGGCATCCTACAAATTGTGGCATCCGGCTCCTTGTTGCATGCTACAATCGCCAATATACGCCAAGGCAATATTGTCTTCGGATACAAGCAGCGACAGTCTGGCACATGACGCAAAGACTAGTGTTGCTATGCCGCACGATTCTTGCCATACTGTGCGACATTTTTAATTATAGTAGCATGCGGCCTTATGGCATGCCGCAGTGCCGCACAGTGTTGCTCCGGCGTAAATGGGCCATAAGTATTATTTATCAAACAGCGCTCAAAAGTTTCAAGAAGTCTCAAAAATTGTTTTAATTTACAAATTTAATTTTAAAAAAAGTTTTAAAAAATAACCCTGTTTAGTACATAATTTGATAATTTGTTCTCTTGTAGTTACTTCCGTAATCTGCAATGTAAAACTAATAGTCGATAGTGATAGGCCATCAAAATATTTCTGCAGTTCATTCAACAAAACCTACCTCTATTGTTAATTGTGTCCCCAACCAGCCCGGAAAAAATATTTGCATTGTCATCGCCATCAAATACGAGATCATGAAGATATATGTCTCCGTTTTCAAGTCCTGAGAAGAAAAAGTATCGGAGGAGAGAATTCAAGGCTATTAGTACGATTGTTATGACGTGAAACGTCTTTCATTTCGGAATAGGGGGTCATTTGATAAAACCGCAAGCAATGAAAACATGTCGCCTCGGCGAGGGCTGTATCGGAAGAAGAAGAAGAAGAACTAACTACGTATCGTGTGCAATTTATTTATACACATACTCTTAACTCTTGCCGCTAGATGGCGCCAGTGCTGCGTGATACGTTGCGCAGTTTGAGCTAAAAATTAACGCTCACTTATAGACATTTCACGTTAAACAAACATTACTGCCGTGTAACCCGACATAGGCCTACCTGCTTTACCCTTCACAGGAACTGTACGATAGAAATATCGGACCCAAATGAATGTTAATTTTTTGTGTAGAATTTTCAGTCTTAATTTGAAACGAAAGGTGCCGAATTAAAAGGCAAAGAACAGACGCAGTTGTACTAAATATAATAATTTGATTAAAAACAAACCAAAAATTACCAGAGTAAGACCACATAGAATCACGCAAATTATAGCAGATGATATTCCAAATTGAAAGAACATCGTCACACTGAATATTTTCTGAAGATTTCCGCAATATCTGAAAGCATAATTATAAAATATTGATGCCTCATAAGTTAGTTATAGGTTCGTGTACAATTTACTCGTGACAACTTACTCGAGTAGCATATCATAGCGCTTTAAGCAGTTTTTTAAATTGTTCATTTGTTTTTCGGCTTCCACCTTACTTTCGGTATCACTATTTGGGCAAGCTTGCTTTCCACTTTTATTAAGATTAATTATCATATGGTTCAAGGATTTGAATTGGCCAATACCCAGATACATCAAACCGGATATAAAGCTGTCTATATTAACATTGTACATCATATGACCGTACATACCAATCACCTGATAAATAAACCAAAAGACGAAAAACTTTTGGCGAATGTTGTTGCTTAGAAAATGATAATTACAAATTGGCAATTCAATGTGTCCATTGAAAATGCAATGAGCTGCTATAGGTGGCAGTATTTGAATAAAAAACGCGAAATTAGACAGGCCAGCGTAGTATTTCCAGCTTTTTACATAAATCGATCTGTGTCTTTCTAAAATTTTATCACTGGTCTCATCGTGCCCTTTGAACGAATTTGAGTCTAGTATAGCAAACAATTTGATGATTGTCTTTCTCATCAAAACAATCGTTAACACTTTGGCAGTCACAACAATTTCAGTGAAGTAAAAGGTAACTTCCCCAATCATGTTTTCTATTGTTCGTGGGGCATAAATAAGGTTTAATGTCAACAATATGTTGTATATTCCCAGTGTGATAAGCAAATAGAAGAATGAATAATATTTGTAAGTTTTGTTTGAGCTATTGCCTGGCCACAAACCGAAGATCTTCCAAAAGAAAAAGTTGTATTTAAACGTCCTCTCAGGTTCCATGGTAACAGTGTTGAGACCTGGTGAAGAAAGAAATACTTTGACATGTTAAATCTAAGGAATTGCTTACAAATATTGATTGGAAATAGGGCTGGTAAGGACTCTGCATAGAAATTGTTTATCTCTAATTGGAAGTAAAAAAAACTTGTACTTATTATACACAATGAATTTTGGGTGGTCTTAAAGTCAAACGAACGTGCCTTATCAGTAATAGCTATCGAATAAACTACCTACTTCGTTTTTTTCTAAAAAGGCACTTCAACAAATACGTACGTTGACGTAAAAATAAAATTAAGTACGATATACATCTTTAAATTACATATAATAAAAGAAATTAAACCAAAAAGATTTTCACCCTGATAGACTTCGTTGATATTTTAAAAGTATAAAATTACCTACTATCGAAATCTACAAATATGAATGAATATATGTAATAAATCTAGACAAGTCAAGTTCTCAAGCTATAACAGAACTGGCGAGCAGGACCGTGTGTAGTAATATTACACAACCATTTGGAGCCACTTTTGACCTCCTCGTAACTCAAAATTAATTTCACATAAATATGTTAAATTTGGCTCATATAGGTATTGAGATTTGCAAAATACACAATTATGTGATCCAAATTTAATAAACACACCTGAAACAGTTATTTAGATATGAACATCCGAAAATCGTCATTTTTATCACTGACTGACCTATAGATCAAAACTCTAACCCAGTTCCAGATAACCGAGAAAGTTCAAATTTGGTATCCAGGTGGGTGAATATAAAGGAATAAATCAGAAACTGTTTTAGGATAGATCTATCCAACAGCATTATGCTGAGCGTACGTCCGATTGTCATGCATTCCTACTGATAGGACCTTGTGCAAACCATATTAGTTTAAGTTTGTATAGTCAAGTCCTGTCTACTAGCTATAATTTAATTACTGTAAATCTTTCATGGCAATAAATGATTATTCTTTCTTTCTTTCAAAAACTAGTAATTTTTATTATTTTATTATAATTTTTCAATTAATTCATTCTATTAGGAACACTTAACTTATATTGCCTGTAATGTAATGTAAAAATCAGCAATCAAAAATTGATGACAGCCGGTCTTTATATGAATTTTAAGGTCTTCTCGTGAATATATAATAAGTGGAATACCGCCCTTTTTTTAAATCCAAACATATCAGTTTTAGTACTTAAAATAAAAAAAAACCGGATACTGAATGGGCAAGTCACTCGAACATTTCAAAGGTACAAGAAAATATAGAAAACAATACAAAAAAGACAATTGTACCCCATAAATATAGGAAAATACAGTAGTTTAACAAAAACCATTTGGTATTAATTTTATTATGAAATTAAGTAATTTCTCTGCAAAAAGTAATGATATCCTATCAAAAATATAAATGTAAAATGAGAGCCAAGTTCAATATTATGATATATGCCTTGGTTGTTGACGTTGAAAGAAGTGAGATCAAAATGGGTTCCAAGTTCAATGGTCAGTCCTGAAATTTATTTATTACAAAATAAAATATTTTGTAACAACTTAAAATATCATCTCTTCTTATAACTTAGGATAATATATTGAAGCCCAACAGTAGAGCAATAAATTTTTTTAACAGAAAGCTGACATGGGAGTCTTACTTCTCACGTCCCCGCTAGAAAAAAAGCCGGCCAATTGCGAGTCGGACTCGCGCACGAAGGGTTCCGTACCATTATCTATACAACATTAGACACAAAGATCGAGAAAAAACAGCAAAAAATCACGTTTGTTGTATGGAAACCCCCCTTAAATATTTATTTTATTTTAATTTAAATATTTAGTTTTGAAGCGAATATAGAACTGAAATTCCGTGAATATTTCAAGCGTCTACCTGTTGTCTTTATTAATATCGAGCAAATAAAGTCAAAAAATTACTTTTGTTGTATGAGAGCCCCCCTTAAATATTTATTTTATTCTGTTATTATAGCGGCAACAGAAATACATCATCTGTGAAAATTTCAACTGCCTAGCTATCACGGTTCTTGAGATACAGCCTTGTGACAGACAGATAGAGTCACGGACATACAGACAGATGGACAGTGAATTCAATTCAATCAACAAATTCACATTGATTGATAAATTAATTTAACAAATTTAATATATGAACGAGAAGCCGTCGACCAAATATTAGCCAAGTATTAGCAAAGGGCAAGATAAAAAGTACCCGAGACCGGCGTGCGCGCATGCGACAATTAATGAATGTTGATGATCTGTCAGGATCGTGGCAAGTGGCAGTCCCTGGTCTCTGCTTACCCCTCTGGGATGCAGGCGTGAGTCTATCTTATGTTATGTTACGAGAAATCTTAGGAAAATGAATTAGCCAAAGGTTCACTACCTGTAAAATTTCAATCCCTTAATGGTTATTACTAAAATCATACTATCCAAAAATATATGAAAAACAATGAAACAACGAACGTAGTACATCTTTTTTTACAATGTTTATGGTTGATTCAAAAAAATTATAAAATTGGATTAAAATTTTCCTAACTTACGAAATATCTGTGTATTTTCTTTTTTATGTACACTAAAGTGTTCTCTATCAATCTATTTTTAAATTATCTTTAAATGAGTTCCTTCCAGAAATCCTCGTGGATTACAATGGACGTGTTTGCAATGGCAAAGGTGCAGTAGGTACGAACAACCCTTCCGCTTAATTACAAAGGCTAAGGCAGGGACTCACTGGGGAAAGGTAGGTAGGTATGTGGCATACCGACTGCGATAGCCGGAGACACAAACAGTTTGATCACATGAAGACAAGGCTGACTCAGAGTCACCGTAACCACAGTGAAACTTGTAAATTACGAGAAACGGATACCGAATGGTTTGTACGGCGTGACGTATAGAATGAGACAAGACTGCTTCATCATAAAAGTGCTCTCCGTGTGGTTAGATATCGATCAATCTATTATCAACACCTGGATTACAGTCGAATATTTAAGCATCAGGGGAAGAACGTGTTTTTATACAGCTATATTTATACAGTAAAATAATAACATAAAATATGTAAATAATGTAAAGTGTAAATTGGGTACATAAAAAAAATACAATTGATAGTTAAATTTAATCAATTGTTAATAAAAAATGGCAAAGTGCCGGTCTTGCCAGTCAGACTTGCGCACTAAGGTTTCCGTGCCACCAACTTTATATTTGAGTTACGTGTTTACTAAATAATAATAAGAATAATTAGGTAATTTAAGTCAGGCATTGTCCACGTTAGTAACAATTTATACTTATTCTATGTTAGTTACTTAATTAAAAACACTGATTTATTATTTTATTTATGTGAGATGTGTTTTTTTTATTCAGTTTAGAAGAAGATAAGGGAAAGGGGCTCCATGAGATTCAAAAGAAAAAAAGAACTCGTTTTACAGAACTTTTTTGCAAAATGTATCTTACAAATATCTCTACCATGTAAATTGTGGTTATTAGGACCCACGACCAAGAACCTATAAGCAAGGATCTAGGGCTATAATTTGATTTATGTCAAAAACGGCCGTTTTTAGTGAAAATGTTATCTAGTGGTCGTGAGTCGTAAAATCGCGATTTAGTCCTAGGTTGTTGGTTGCAAAAATGCTATCTAGTCCTAGGTCATGGGTTGTAAACTTGCCATCTAGCCGTAGGTCATGGGTCATAAAAATTTCCATCTAGTCCTAGGTCGTGGGTCGTAAAAATCATAAAACGATAGATTTGTGAGACACTTTTTGCAATAAAATCTGTAAAATGGCCTAGTTTTTTTCATTGGTGGCGGTAGGCAACCTCATGAAGCACCTTAAAGGGCCTATAGATTAAATTAGATTAGATTACAATGCTTTATTGTACAATCCAGAGAATAAAAATACATTAAAAGCCTTACTTATTTAAGTTTTGCCGTATACAATTCGTGGTCTTATCGCTAAAGCGATATCTTCCAGACAACTTTGGGATATAAATTAAGTTCGGGATCTTTAGGGGAATCCGATTAAGACTTGGCAATTGTAATTAATTGAAATTTGGGCAAAGTGTTGCGGGTGAAACCCTAGTTAGTTCCACGATAGTTCTCTAATTTTTCAGAAATACCAATTTCAAGAGCAAGGGTTACATCCAAAAACCGTCATCGATTTCAATAAAATTTACAATGTTTTTGAGGTTGAATTTTTTAACAGACAAAGCGCGTATATTGTAATTGTCAATCGTGCAGCTAACGATTTGCCCGCTCCTCTGAACGTGGTCACCAGAAAAGTAATAGTTCTAACATTAGAAAAGCTATCCTTAATTCAAAATTCTAGACACCAATCGTAAGTGGCTTTTGAAATGGAATCACAAAACAGAATCTGGAAGATATGGAAGAACAGCGAAGCGGAAGAACTCGAAGACTCATAGAGAAAAATGTGTAATATTTTAAACGAAAAGTGTGGGTTACCTACCCACCGAGGCTAAAAATTGCACCCATACCAGGACTTGAACCTGCGACCTCTGGCTAACCGTGCCATCGCTCTCCCAACTGAGCTAATGGGCACCGCCGATGGCTGCACTTGCCCATTATCTCAGTTGGGAGAGCGCTGGCATGGTTAGCCAGAGGTCGCAGGTTCAAGTCCAGGCATGGTGCAATTTTTAGCCTCGGTGGGCAGGTAACCCACACTTTTTGTTTAAAAAATTACACATTATTCTCTATGAGTCTTCGATAGTCTATCAAACCCTCAGATCACATTTATCAAAAGTATACTCATCTTATTACAATCACAAAGATGCAAGACTACTAAAAGTACTAGACAAATTACAAGAAAAAAAACCAATTGAGTGGGTTTTCATACCTAAGATCTGCAAAAAATCATGATTTTGGGACGGTTAGTTGAAATACCTACTCTGGTATGCGTGGTTCACAACACCGTATTGCGCGTAATGTACGGCCAAAATAAACAGTCCAACGGAAAGAGTCCCCAAAGACAGGCTCCCTGCAATTTCACAAGTCGTTGAAGTTAATAGCGATGCTATAATTGCGCTCCGTGCGCCCTCAACGTGTAAATTTTGGGTTCATTATTATGGAGATGTTTATTCTCTTGTAGATAAAAACATATATACATAAACTCACGCCTGTATGCCGGATGGGTAAGCAGGCAGAGAGCAATTTTCGCAATTGCCACAGTCCTGATAAACCTACTTCGTTTCATCAACTTTCATTAGCCGTTGCATGCACGCTAAAAATCTATATCGACAAAACCTACACCAGTCTTCGAAATATTTTTTTTGTAACTTCATATTCAGAATTATTCATAATCTACACTAGTTTGAATTTGGAGTTTTTTTCTCCAAAATGATCTAGATTTTGAAATGGACACCTAGTTTAACTTGTAACGTTCATTAAGTCACAGTAAAGTTTTTGTGCTACTTTGAACAAACAATTTTGATTTGATTTGATTTGATATGGTTTTTAAGTATCGCGTAACTTTTCTATACCACATTATATCAAAACTGACTTACCTACAGTGGTTATTGCAGTTATGACGGAAAACTTGCAAAAAAAATTATTTGGTCTCATTAGAGAGGCCATGTCAAAAGACAATAAATCGTGATAAAGATTGTTCTATACAACTAAGACTTTTCATAATGTTACCTGTCTAAAAGCATTTCTAGTCAAACTATCACGTATAATACCCGCCCGGAATGTACCCGTCCAAATGTTTGCTTAATGAACGTGAAAGTTGTTAGTTGCGTTTTTTTTTTTTTTAAATTGAATGTGCCCTACAGTAGCTGCATTATATAGCAATAGGGTCTCCATTGCACCCTCCTGGACCGTAAGTGTAGGAGGCCCTCAACGTTTCTGCCTTTGTAAAAAGTATGTTGTCTTGACAGTGCTCGTAAATAAAGTTTATTTACCAAGTTGGACTGCGATAGTGCTAATGAGCAAGGCCATTACCTAGAGACGGCGCGTGCGTGCTACCCCGATGCTGGATAGAAGAAGGAAGGCTACGCTTCACAGCGAAGCGCTAAGCGAAAGCGGAAATAAATAAAAGCAGAAAAATCGTAAAAATTGTAAATTGAAATATATCAAAAGAAGCTAGAACAAAAGTTATTGTAAGCAGGAACTGTAATTGACGTGTTTCAAGAATCAAATCTAATATATAAAAATCTCGCGTCACAGTGTTTGTTATCAAACTCCTCTGTAACGGCTTCACCGATTTTTATGAATTTTTTTGGTAGGTCTGAGAATAGGTCGTAAGCTAATTAATATGGCAAAACGACGTTTGATCGGTCAGCTAGTAACCCTGTAAAATGCTTGTACTATTAGGGGTTAAAGTATGAAATTGCCGTTTTATTGCAATAGGTTCTTTGAATTGACATAGAATCTTCATGGTTTGAGGTTTTCGAATGAAACTTTTTTCAAATGGTTTCTATGATGTTCTTTTTTTAAAAAATGTGAAACATTTGAATATCGACTTTCAATTGTTTTTTTTATTCAATTTAGACAAGAAAGATGGATACTGCGAAAATTCGAGTGATTATGAGGCACCCATTTTTCGTATTTTTTTATTTTATTGATTTGACGCAAGTGAGTCAATATTGTGGGTAAGGTAACGTTAAACCATGCCGCTAATTCCTGGGTAGTTTGACTAGGGTCGGCTTCCACTATCTCTCTTAATTCATCGTTATTCACCTGTGTGGGCGGTCTTCCTCGTGGCTCGTTCTTTAAGTCGAAATTTCCATCACGAAAGCGTTTAAACCAAAATCGCACGGTGCGTTCATTAGTAGACCCCTCTCCAAACGCAGCATTGATATTGCGGGCTGTTTCTGCCGCGTTAGTTCCGCGTCGGAACTCGTATTCAAAAATCACTCGAATTTTCGCAGTATCCATCTTACTTGTCTAAATTGAATAACAAAAACAATTGAAAGTCGATATTCAAATGTTTCACATTTTTTAAAAAAAGAACATCATAGAAACCATTTGAAAAAAGTTTCATTCGAAAACCTCAAACCATGAAGATTCTATGTCAATTCAAAGAACCTATTGCAATAAAACGGCAATTTCATACTTTAACCCCTATTATTTAACTCGCTCTAGTGGTAGCATGTGAAATGAAATGAAATGAAATAGTTTATTGTCAAAAGTTTAACTATAACTAAGACAGTAGCAGTAGCCACCACACAAGGTCGAGCCTGAATCGTAGTGACCTGTGCACATCCTTATGAGTCCTACTAATAAAAAAAACTTGTAAATGGAATGTTATTAGTGGTTTGTTTACATCTAAGGATCCTTCATTTGGCACAGCGTATAAAATATTTTTCACACAAGGTCCTCGTATTAAACTGTTATACCTACTACGTAAAACCGAGAACAATAAAATATCTGTACGAATATACTAGACATTGCTCGAAATGACTTTTTTTTCTGATATTAAAAGATTAATCTCACAGTATTTTTCGGAATCCAAGTTCCATAAGCAAATTCAGACTTTATCTTAATCACCAGTCACAATATTACTAACATTTATGCAAGCGTAGGTACTTACGTCTGCTTAACACGACCTAAGCAAATAGATACTTTATTAAAGGGCCGGTTCATGAATGTAAACAAAGAGTTCCATCTTGCTAATGATATGAAAACAAAGGCGAGTACCGAAAAGATTCAAAATGCGTGGTTAGTGTTAATTAATATTCTAACAATTTCATTCACAAAATAAATAGCAGCGAACAAAAAGTCCGTTTTGGCTACTATATAGTAATTGCTTCGGCCAGATGTCGCTGCCTGTACGTAATACAAAGCAGTTTGTAAAGAGGCTCAAAATTTCACTGATGCCTGCACTTGCCCATTAGCTCAGTTGGGAGAGCGGTGGCACGGTTTTTTTTTTTTTTTTTTTTTTTTTTTTTTTTTTTTTTTTTTTTTTTTTTTTTTTTTTTAAAAAGCGGGTCCGCCACCATTTATTTCGTGGCGTCCTTTGTTTCTTTAATAAAATTACAATGTCATATATTAAACACTAAAAAAGTACTATATCTAAATTATGTCTATGTCAGTTTAAAATTATACAATTAAAATGTCCTATGGTAAAAAGTTGCAATTATATTAAAATTGATACATTTGTCATAAAATTTAGGTAAAACTGTTAAAAGTAAATCTCAAAAAGAAGTCAATAATTTAAAAAATAAAAAGTGTCAAGATATAAACTAAAAAGTTAAAAGTTTAATACGAGCTTATAATTATATGTATACCCCGACGCCTTGTCTCTGGCTACTCCAATGAGTAGTGACAAGCAAGGCGCCGGGGTCAAAAATATAAGTTAAAGTATAAAAAGTTCAAATTAAAACAGTAGTATGTGGAAGCAAGGTCAAATGTAAAATGTATAGAATGTGCAAATATAAAATTTTAAAGACCTTGACATTAGTAGAATCGCCCTCCACTTGTCCGGCCTGTCTGAAAATATACAAAAGTTTAAAAAATTTTTGGGATCAGTGTAAAAAGTAAAATAAAAAGTAAAAATAAAAACAGTAAAAAGAACAACAAGTTTAAGTTCGGCCCCCATTCGCCTTGGAAGCCGCTTTTGCCACCGCCAGGGCGAAGGGCAGGAACACTTCTCGACTCTTGGAGTCGGCCATGAAGGCGGCGAAAGCCTCGCACCTCACCGCTGCTCCCAGGAGTATCTCGCAATCGGCCCGGGCAGCTCCGAATCGGGGGCACTCCTCCAACAGGTGCTCCAGCGTTTCGGGAGTCACGTCATCACAAATGCAGGACGGACTCCCCGCGAGCTTGAACCTGTGGAGGTACGCTCTAAAGCCGCCGTGCCCCGTCAGGAGCTGCGCCTTGGCATTGCACATTGTGATTTTGCCAAGGACTTTATGGGCCGATGCGACGTCCGGGAAGAACAGTGAGGTGACGCGGCCTGTGGCAGACTCGCTATAGCGGGTCTGCCACTTTGCCACCGTCTCCCGTCTCACATGCAATTTTGCGTGTGAGACGGGATAACGGTCATAGGCTGCCACGTCCTTGCGAGACAACGCCGCCCTCTTGGCCAACTCGTCAGCGCGCTCGTTGCCGGGGATCCCGACGTGGGCCTTGATCCAGTAAAACCGGATCAGGCCCCCGTTTTCCTGGATGTCAGCCAGCTGGCCGTGAATTTTCACGGCCAGCTGGTGTGTGGGCGAGGGGTTCCTGAGCAACTCCAGAGCAGATCTGGAGTCGCTCAGGACGCCCGCCCTGATGGGACCGGGACCCCCGGCCACGAGGTCGAGAGCCTTCGAGATCGCCACCATCTCCGCTTGGAAGACGGAGGCGAATCCCTCCAGCCTGAAACCCTTGGTGCGGACCTCAATGCCATCCCTCCACAGAGTGACAGCTCCGCCCACTTTGCCCCCTATCTTGCTGCCGTCCGTATAGGCCCGGGCCCAACCGTCGGGCACCTTGCCGAGCTCCTCCACGCTGGCCACCTCCTCGAACTCGACTGATGTTCGCAGGGCAGGGTGTGCCAGCGTGAAAGGGCTGCAGCGGCGCTCGACCTCCCGGCCCGGGAGCGGGGCGAAGGGCCTCCCCCTCTTTAGCTCATAGAGCCGAAGAACTTCCTCGGCCCTAAGGTCGAGGGGGAGGATCCTCGCCAAGAGGACGGCAGCTGTGTAGGAGGTGGTGCGGTGGGCCTTCGCGATGCGGATCGCGAAGGCCCTGGTCACCCTGTCAAGTAAGGTCCTGACCCCCGCGCGTTGCGCGACAGGCGCCCAGACGTTTGCCGCATAGAGGATGGTAGGCTCGATGACGGTAGTGTAGAGCAGCCGGACGATATCGGCATTTAAGCCCCAAGTCGCCCTGGCCGCTCTAGACACCATCTGGAACCTAGCCATAGCTTTGCCGCAGACCCTGTTGAGGTGGCTAAGAAAATTGAGGTTTTTGTCGATCGTCAGACCCAGTACGGTGATCTCGTCCGAGAACGCGATGTCCTCCCCTCCAAGCTTCAACTTGGGTGGGATTACATCGCGCTTCCTGGTGACCACCATAGCTTGGGTCTTACGAGCGGCGAACCTCATCTTAGCCGCCTCTCCCCACTCGGACACGGCGTCCAGCGCGGCATTGAGGATGTCCTCGAGCTCACCCACAGTCTGCGCCGCGGCGATAATTAAAATATCGTCCGCGAACGCCTGCAGGTGAGCTCGAAGGTCCCCACCGCGCCGGAGCAAAGGGTCGAGTAACAGGTTCCACAGCAGGGGACCGCACGTCGAGCCTTGGATGCAACCTTTCGAAGTGGGTCTGTCTACTTGTGCCCCCGCATACCTGACTGTGACCTGTCTTTCGCTCAGGTAGCTGCACAGAAGTTGGTAGACAGACTGGTCGCATCCGGTGGCCAGGATCTGGTGTTTTATTCCGGGCCACCACGCATTGTCGAAAGCCCCCTCGATATCGAGGGAGACGACTCCGACAATGCGTTTCTGCCCGACGTGATCTCTTATGAGCTGTACAGCGTCATACAAAGCGTCACGGCATGGCACGGTTAGCCAGAGGTCGCGGGTTAAAGTCCCGGCATGGGGGGAATTTTTTGCCTCTATAAAGGTTTTTAAAATTGTCTTAAGCACGGGTTAGTTCAACAAAAAAGAATATCATACTATATAGTATTTTAGGAAAAGCAGACGATCATGCTACTGAGCTTTGATGGAAATATTTGTGATAAAACTTATGACTTCAATAATAAAAATGACGACTTCCACACTACATAATTCCTTGACATGGTCCCAAACTAGGATACCCTGTGCTATGGTAACCAGTTAAAGACATCACAAACATGGAAATGTACGCAAAGTGAGGTCATTTGTAAAAACCAAGTTCGGCGGCCCCCAATGGGTATCGAAAGCATGACCTCTGTTTTGGCCAGAAATCCTTGGTTTTGGCATATGTTTACGGATTATCATACGGCAGCAAAACGACATAACATTATACTCTTAGAACAGCGGCGTAACGTCATTAACTCTATTTTTCTATTTAAAATTTTGAACAACTTCGTTGATTCCCCCGCATTAGTCTGAAAAAGAAGCTGTTGCTGAAAAGATTGTTCTAGATCCCTTCATGTAGAACTCGTTTCGCAAGGAATAGTTTTTCGAGACGATCCTGTGACTTATATAATTGTAAATTAAGTGATGTTGATATATTTAATCCATCTTTAAGTAAATGTCAAAGCTAAAATTCATAATATCTCACCTGATGGTTAATTTGCCTTCAGTTGTATATTATATTATGAATAATGTTAAATAAAAAGGGCCGTGGTGTTGTGTGTCTTGTGTTATAAAACGAAACAAATAATTCGTGTCGTTAATTAGAATAATGTGAGTAATTTTATAGTTCAGAACTTCTGCAACCCTTGCTGGTTTGTGACAACAGTGTCGACTAAGTTGTACGCCAGTTACCGAAATGTTGCTGATTACAATCGTGCTATTTACATTCCATTCCTGATTTTGAGAAAGGAAAGAGTTGATTTTAACAATTTAGGTATTTAATATTTTATTTATTCACTAGTAAGCAATACCGCTTTTATAGACATTGTGCAGATTTATTATGTACATAATGTAACTATAGCCAAGATTTATGAAAGGGAAAACTCGAAAAAGATTGCATAATTGACGTAATTTTTTTGCCGTTTCATGCTCGATATTAATAACGGCAACAGGTCTACTTGAAATATTCACAGGATATTTAGTTCTGTATTCGCTTGAAAAAAAAAATCATTAAATTATAATAAAATAAATATTTAAGAGGGCTTCTCTACGACAAACGTGATTTTTTGGCGTTTTTTCTCGATCTTTGTGTAATTGTATAGATAATGGTACGAAACCCTTCATGCGCGAGTTCAACTTGCACTTGGCCGGTTTTAAGCTGTAGGCTTTTTATCTGTGTGTTTCGCTTTAGGTTTATAACTAATTATTACTTGGAAAGTGTCTCTAAGTAGTGCTCGTAGCTGTCAGTGTTAATATTCACTAAATAAATAAGCTCACATCTTTCAAAAAGACCTAAATGTCAGTAGACAGATCCCACAACCGAATTGGCAAGTAGCGTGAAACATTAAAGTAGCAGGTAACGATCGTTTCAACCCCAAGAGAGTTGTAAAGATTAATCGCCCGCCGAAAAGTGGTTAAAAATTCAAATGATCTGTTTTACGTGCCTACCTCGAGGAAAATAACAGAGAATAAAACAGAAGGTGTAGATAAAAACAAAATAGAAATCTTTTCTAAAACCGTACGTAAAGGTTTGCCTTAAATCAAATTCACGTAACACGGTCAACTGAAAGAGAAGACGGGCAATGATTACTTGATACATATCCCAAGAGGCTATATGTACAAACTGAAAGCTAGGTGCTTTGAAATAAGCAGTTATATAATTATCAATTAAAAATGCCATCTATTTATACTATTAATTATAGACGTAAAATAAAAAACAAAATGAGTTCGGAAATCTTGTTTCGAGTTGAGAAACTTGTATCAGAACAATAACCCGTGGACCAGATTGTAATAAGGATGTATGAAATAAAAAAATAAATAAAAAGTGTCTGAAAAAAGCAGGCGTGCCATCGTGGCTCGTGACTAACCCTGGTCTCTGCCTACCCCTGCGTGAGTTAATGTATGTATGAATATGTATAAATTGTGTTTTTGTATTGTCTGTGAAGAACAGAACAAGGAATAAGTCTCAAATTTTATAAAAGCTATAATGGCAACTTTTGGAAGCTTACAGAATGATACGTCTTTTATTAGACGTAATTGCTACAGATACGACTCTGAAATAGATTTTATCTACACTCATATCATAATCTTCAAATTAAGAATTCAAAGATAAACACATATTGACAGGCTTTAAACAATACATAAGTTTAAAGAAAATAAAAAATAAAAAGTGTAATATAAAGTTACATTAAAGGTCAGATTTTTCACTTTATGTTACAGTTATTTTTTTTAAAGTGTTGCTGTGATCACGGAACACAACTTAAGTTTTTTTTTAATGTTAAAAGTTGACTATAAAAAACCTAATTTCATTTTCGTGATACCAAAAGTGCAACTAAAAATACCTAAAATTGCGCGCGCAAAACTGAGTGCAGACGATTGAATGTCAAGATACTTTTGTCGAAATTGCGCCATTTTGTTTCAAAAATAACCGTAGATTTATGTATAGTACAAAGCTTGTCAAACGTGTTTTCCTTTGATTCCTTACTTTGAAGATTAAGACATGAGTTTAGATAAAGTAGTGTATGAGACTGCACATAACTTGGTATTAAAACACTCGCGAATGCTATTAAAAAACTCGCCAAGGCTCGTTTTTTAAAATCTCGCTCGTGTTTTAATAACCCTCATTATGTGACAGTCACATAAACTACTATTTTCTAATAAGTTATAATAATACTCTTACCTTCTTTATGGTAACGTAATATTATTTTTTCCAATAAAAAAAATTACCCTTCTATAGCGCTTGAAACATGCGTGCCGCAAGACTCGCAGGTGTTAAATCCACAGAAATTTTGTGTTAAGCGTTCTTAAATATTTTTTTCCAGTTTACTTTAGATTGTGTGGGAAAAAGTCCCATAGGTAAATAGATCAAAGAGATGGAGAAAAGTAACACGTCCATTATCTTCAAATTAAAAACCTACAACATTAACTATCTACAACGCTAACTGTGGCTGTTAAGGCACGATTTTTATTTTGAAAACTGGATACTTGTACTTCATGCCTGGGCATGGAAAAAATTGTGGAACATATTAAGAAAAAGTTAAAAAATAATTTAGACATACCGATCCACATTTTTTGGAGTAGCCACTAAACCTTACGAAGCGATTAACTTGAACTTGAAAAAGGCGTGTTGCACGTGTTGTATTGAACAATTAACTGTGATATATATTTGCCAGGTCTAATCACGATTGTTTATTAGGTAAAAGGTAGTTATGTATGAGTATCAGGAGTCATTAAAAAGCCAATTAAATAAGAATTCTTCAAGATTGTAAAAAGGGAAATTCTTTTGAAACTCTTGAAATCGATAGTAATGTAATTAAACCTTTTATTATACAATTTTTATACACGCATCACTGCAGACACCTTTACCCAAAGGGAGAGAGTATAGGCTTAATTACCACGCGTGCATTGTATAATGAAAGCCATTTAAAGTCAATTTCTCACATATAACCTCGGCGCGATTTAGGTCAAGAGAAAAACGTTCCTGTACCGGGCTATAAATAGACTTGCATTATAATTATTACTTACACATGCTTTTTTCTGGGTGGTTTGAAAGCCACGGTTATGAAATTATTAATAAAAAAAAGCATTTATTTAAACTATTACTTTTAAGCATAGACGTAAAAAATAGTTGAGAAATCTTGTTTAAAAAAATGCGCAAACAGTAACCCCTCTCGGTCTACCAGAACAATAATCCGCGGACCCGCGGCCCGCACGCACCTGTCTAGATGGCTACTAATGGCTCTAATAGATTCGAGTTTGTGAAGAGACATTTTATAAAATTACGTTTTTAAAAAAATGCATATTCGACAGCTTTTGTCAGGCATGTAAATTTTGCTGCGTTTTTCAAACCACCTAAAATTAATGGTGTATGAATTCCTAAAATTATAATACCGTCCATTTTTATCAAATATTTGTTTGTTTAAGTCTAACATTTTTTTTAATGCATCGTTACGAATCAGGTACGACGTACCTATCTCAAAGACGTAACGAACCGCCAATTTTCTTAGCATTTACACTACAAGCCTCCAGCTAAGTGAAATGATGAAACAGAGAAAGAAATTGCGCTTGAGTGAACCGAGCAGAAGTGTGGGATGAGCCGTGAGCGTGTAACGAACCGCGTTCTCTTCCTTTAGGCGGTGTCTTTACTATAGGGTGATTTTGAAATAGCTACCAAAATATCGAGGGTATGTGCTTTTTAGCCGGCTGCGGCGCAGCCCAAAAGGTGGGTAATGTGTTTGGCCCGTATGGATGTATGAATGTTTGTATTAGGGGTTAAAGTATGAAATTGCCGTTTTATTGCAATAGGTTCTTTGAATTGACATAGAATCTTCATGGTTTGAGGTTTTCGAATGAAACTGTTTTCAAATGGTTTCTATGATGTTCTTTTTTTAAAAAATGTGAAACATTTGAATATCGACTTTCAATTGTTTTTGTTATTCAATTTAGACAAGAAATATGGATACTGCGAAAATTCGAGTGATTTTTGAATACGAGTTCCGACGCGGAACTAACGCGGCAGAAACAGCCCGCAATATCAATGCTGCGTTTGGAGAGGGGTCTACTAATGAACGCACCGTGCGATTTTGGTTTAAACGCTTTCGTGATGGAAATTTCGACTTAAAGAACGAGCCACGAGGAAGACCGCCCACACAGGTGAATAACGATGAATTAAGAGAGATAGTGGAAGCCGACCCTAGTCAAACTACCCAGAAATTAGCGGCATGGTTTAACGTTACCTTACCCACAATATTGACTCACTTGCGTCAAATCAATACAATAAAAAAAATACGAAAAATGGGTGCCTCATAATCACTCGAATTTTCGCAGTATCCATCTTTCTTGTCTAAATTGAATAAAAAAAAACAATTGAAAGTCGATATTCAAATGTTTCACATTTTTTAAAAAAAGAACATCATAGAAACCATTTGAAAAAAGTTTCATTCGAAAACCTCAAACCATGAAGATTCTATGTCAATTCAAAGAACCTATTGCAATAAAACGGCAATTTCATACTTTAAGCCCTATTATTTAAGTGTGGCCAATTGGGTATTTGACAAAATATAAAATGAGTTACTTTTAAAACGGAATTTTAAGCTGAATATTAGCTTATGACGTCATATTTCAGAGCACTCTTTTTATGTTTAATCTATTTAAAATTGTAATAACTAGTAATTGACTAAAAGAGATACATTTTCCGACATATTTTGTATTTTTTGTTTTAATTAAGCATATGAAATAATTTATTGTCGATCGTGTCAAATACAGAATTCTATGTCCTTATGATATTGTTTTTCACATGGAGTAGGTTTACCCAGCACCTATAACAGTACACCTATCTAAGACGGGCTAGCCCACAGGAAAGACAAGAACATTACAATTTTTACTCCATAATACCGTATTATTGTCGTTTTCATTCAATTTGTCCCATTTAAATAATGGGCTGTTAATAATTGTGTCGGTTGATATCCAAATTGGTAAAATCCAAAATGGGTAAAAGCATTTTTTTATGGCAACATGATAGTACAGTACGGGATGCATATTTCAAAAATGGCCAAATCTATCGTATTACTTTACTAATTGCTGTCAGAAGTTCGAGTATATATCAAACTCGGCAACCTCCACTCACAGATTTTTATCGAAATTGGCAAGATCCATTACAGCCAATCATGGTGGCGCATTCTGTCAAAATGGCCGACAGTTTGCATTCAATAGAGGACGTGTTACGAGTTGCTTTTCTTGTTTTTATTGAATTTTGTAATAAATTTAGTCGTTTTGAAATGAGTTCTATACTAAAAACTACTCCTGATGAAGATCAAAACTGGGTACATCCACTAATTAATTTAATCAAAACTAGTTTAATCCATCCCGATATATCAAAATTTGTTAAATCCAAAATACATTTAAGTTTTATACTAACAGAAAGTCTAATTTATTGTTTAAAATCACATATATTACCCACTTAAGGCCTACATCTAGTCCAGTTAACAATTTAAATAAATAAATTTAGTCGAATAGGAATAATCAGTTTCAAAATAACGGTGTTTGTTAAAAAGGCTTAGCCAGGATAAAACCATTTTTGATATTAACCGAAACAATTACACTCAAAAGTATGATACTTTCAATGCTTCATTGTAAAGAAAGAATAAACGGCGCCACCTCAGCCGTTTTTTTTTTTAGAAAAAACTTATGCGTTTAATAAGGAAATCAATGGCGTACTTTTTAAACTAGCTTCGTTACCCCTTTTCGAGGTAAAACCTTTTAAAGTTCGGGTTTTACAGCAACGGAAATAGTGCTTCATTGTGATGGTGGAATACATTGGCTTTAAGCGTGCAAAAGTAACAAAGGCCTCGTTAAACCTAACCCATATTTATCCGCCGGTGGAGGCAAAAGGGAATTAGTAATTGCTTCCCTTCTGCGCTACAAAAAAGTTAAGTGTTCCTACTAACCTGTTTGCTATTCAAAGATGCAACATTTTCTATCGTAATTATTTATAGATACAATGTAAGTGTTTCTCAGACTGTATAATTAAGTTTTAAAAGTAACTATATTTAGTTCAAATAAGTATGCCAATGAAATAAAATAATTAAACGTTAAATTATGTTAATATAAATTTTGATAGATAAAAAAAAATGTTCTTTCTGTTGCACTAATCCATGCTGAGGACAATTTTGAAACCTAAAAATTCTAAAAATGTCACCCATGCCGGGACTGGAACCCGCGAACCGTGCCAGCGCTCTCCCAACTGAGCTAATGGGCAAATACAGGCATCAGTGAAATTTGGAGCCTCTTTACAAACTTCTCCGTATTACTTACAGGCAGCGACATCTGGCCGAAGCAATTTACATCACTTGCAGCCCCGAGTAACCCACTTTGCAGTTAGGTTTTCTTCGGTCAGATGTCGTAAGTGTTAAGAATCAAAGAACCGTGCTGACTGATGTTTATTTATTTTCATAAGCGTTGAAACGAGGAGGTCTGCCTTAATTTCATTCAGCATAATTGATATACTCGCTTTACATATTGCCTACTTTAAGGTCGCATGGTTCCAATGTTCAGATAAGCATCTTGATAACTCTATTTAGACTGATAGACGACCCGATAGATGGTGGTAGACGTATTTATATGGGAAAATTAAATAAAATCCCATCCTCGTCGCCAATGTAGAATCAAAGGCCGGAGTTGACATATGTCTGACGTTTATTCATAAATCGATAATGCACACAGAAAACCCTACGGTAAGAAGGGTCTTCTTCCATCTTTACTACATTTTTCATGGTCAATGAATCGGTTTAATACTCAAAACGTAAATATTAACACTGTCCGTGTGGCACCGGAATAAGAATAGCGTCACTTCATTTCCTTCCGTGGATGTCGTAGAAGGCGACTAAGGAAATACATTACCAGGAGACGGGCAGCAACGTCTTCCTGAGATTCCAACCGCATACTGCGATCGCCAACCCGTCTGCCAAGCGTGGCGATTATGGCAAAACCCCTCATGGTTAGGAAAACCATGAGAGATGCCTATATCCTGCAGTGGGCGTCAAATGGCTGCTGATGATGATGACATATTAAACGTATTTCCTTAGTGACACCATAGCATAAGCATAGCATAAGCAGCCTATATACGTCCCACTGTAGGGCACAGGCCTTCTCTCAGAGAGCTCAGACACCCAGGTTTCCTCACGATGTTTTCCTTCACAGTTAGCGAATGGTGTTGCTACTATAACTTCACAAATGTACATAACTTAGAAAGAAAAGTCATAGGTACATGCCCGCACTGTGAATCGAACCTGGGTCTCCCGCTTCTGAGTCCAGTGTTCTACCCACTATGCTACCACCGCTCAGTGACACCATAATTTGATTTAATTTCAAAATCTATCGCATTATTGACAAAAACGCTCGCGTCGGTCGCTAGATTACAGAAAACAACACCTTTTCTTCACTTCAGCTAACGTTCTATTGACTAGAACCTCTACGGTTTAGGTCAAGTGGGGAAATGTTCCGTACCGGATTGAGATCAGCGAACAGGAAACAGTCTGTTGCTCCGAAAATATTTACAAGACAACAGAACGCAGGCAGTGTCTCGCTGATTGCGTGGAGTAAAGACGGCCGCCCGGGGCGAAGCCCGACCGAAATCAAAGAGCTTCTGCAGCGACAGTTCACTTATTTGCTTACTTTAGCAAAGAACTTAAATTGAAAATTAAGACTGGACCAAGAGAGCTGCTACTGAAACACTCCCTTACAAAGTTTGAAAGGGTTTGAGTGAGTAATCTCAAATATTTTGCCCTCTTGTTCCACTACTGTACATTTTAAATGACAACAGTTTACATAGTAGCGACATGGCCGTTAACATTTTTAAATTACCACACTGTACAGGGTGTAACCATAAACATCCGAAAGACGGGCGCTTGTTAGGCAACGCGCCATAACAATACATATTCTGTAAAAAAACAATAATGGTTACCTACTTGTAACATTTTAAGAGTGAAAGCTTTTTATTGTTCAGACAGACAGTTAGAGCTCTTAGGCATATTAAAAAGACATGATGTTGGCTGTTGCAGAACTATAATTACAAAAATTCCGTTTCTAAACCAAAATTATTATGAGTATCTGATATTAAACCCAAAAAATTGGGTAGAAGCGTGGCTAAAAGAAAGAAATAACACTTTTTTTGCGTTGCTGGAACATATTAATGGAAGGTGACCGTAATTTGGACAAGAGATCACGTCACAAAGACGTAGGCGTATTCCAGAGCATCCTAGCTGAGCTTTTATCAAGGGCAGCTAGAATAATGTACACTTTTTTGTAACTGTTAGTAATTAGAAAAACAAATACCTAACCAGTATTTAGTTTAAGATACGGTTGGATTGACATCGTCGCTTGTAATGTACAAATACCTAATATTTAAATAAAGATAAAAAAAACTGAAACGAAAAATAACCTACAAGCCGACTGCTAAGCATTAACTACTAAGCAGGCGGGACCAACCTAGGTAGCTAACCATGAGTTGCATTGTTGAATTTGGGTCCCGCCTGCTTAGTACTCGTGTTAATGCTCAGCTGTTGGGTTGTTGGTTATTTTTTGTTTCAGTTTTTTATTTTGGTCATTTCAGTGTTGATTTTTTCTTTTTTGTTGGATTTATGCTGATTTCATATATGACACTCGCGCAAACACAACGAATCGGTTGAAACATTATTTGTCAAAATTTGACCATTGGAAATATAATAATAGTTATGAGGAAATATAAGATTGGACATACTTACATGCATGCGAGTCAAACACATTAGTCTACTTTTTTGCTTCACCGCAGACGGGTAAAAAGCGACACTGGAGAGAAAAAAAGGCGTGGAAGGCGTTATTACGTTTATTCGTTAAGGCAGATTCTTTCGCAGCTTTTCGCACGTGGTCACGTCACCTCCACTAATTGCATCTCATTAAAAAAACGGCCTATTCCTGCAATTAACCCACATCCGTTAGCCTCGTTTTTTTAGTTTTCTGACTCGTAAATAACGTCCCTTAAAACATGGTTCTGTGTATTCTTTTCGCAATTCGTCTTGAGTAAGAACAATTTATAATTTTAATTATCCTAACTCTCCTCTACGTATTTCTAAAGAAACTCTCAGATTTATAATTCATCGGTCATGCTTTGATCAAACAAAGTTGTAAATTTAAATGCCTTTCCACACACTCGTTAAAGAACAAAGGGCTGTCTAATTGCAATTACGACGCTATAATACTTTTGTCTGTTTGTTCTTTTAATTTAACAATTGACCCTTTCTTAAACAATTTATTTGATTACAGAAGTTAAGAACGCTTCCTTTGTTCCTCAGTTCCAACTTGAAGTTGGGAGAGTCAATACGGGAGAATCAGCTGCTGCCGTTAGTTGTATCTGCCTGTTAGAATCTTAATCTCTAATATGAAACCGTATCGTCAAATAGACTGTTTCACGACAAGCATGAAATATTGGAAATTTCTGGGCATATATCCAAGCAAAAACATGAACAGATACTATAAAATTTATTCGAAAGTTATCGTAACAATATTCATCCTGCTTTACACTTTATTAACAGCTGTCAATTTTTATTTTCTACCAAGACAGATGGATCTTTTTATTGAAGAAATGATATTTTTCTTTACCGAAGTGACTGTTGCAGCCAAAGTGCTCTCGTTTTGGATTTTGAAAGATAAAATTATAAAAATGTTCGATATTCTGGAAACTGATATATTTCTACCGACTACAAAGGCTGGCCTACAAATCATTGCAAGAAGGAAGAAGAGCATAATTCGATTTTGGAATGTTAATGCAGCAATATCCTACATATCATATTTCTCCCATATTTTTTCACCTCTTTTAGCACATATTTTTATGGGAGTCGATTTGGTGTTACCCATTTGCACGTACTCATTTCTTTCCGAGAGTTTCATCAGGCAATATGTTTACCCTTTGTATTTTTATCAACTCTTTGGTATGCATTGTAACATGCTCACTAATCTAAATACTGATACGTTTATCGTTGGATTGATGATTCTGGCCATGGCTCAGTTGGAAATTCTCGACGGTAAATTGCGAGGTTTGACAAATGAAGATATCACTGAGAATGAAGGACTATCTCGTGCTTATAACGATACAGCAGTTGAAACCAACAATGTACGCAAATTGAATGAGTGCGCACGGCATTTTAAGGAAGTGGCAAAGTAAGATGGATACATGATAAAACAAGTGTTTACTGAAAAAAAAATTAAGTTCTGTGTATAGGAAGAGAAGGCATTTGATATCCCTTGTTTTATTGTTTCAGATATTGTAATCTTATTGAAAGTGCATTCGGCTTAACATTGTTTGTTCAATTAAGCGTGTCGTCAATCATAATTTGCGTTTGCCTCTTCAGATTTACATTGGTGAGAACCAACATTCATAATTATTTATCAAATGCTACAGAATCACTTACATGTTTTATTTTTATTTTCAGCCAGCACCGGGCGAGTACTACATTTTCTTGATGACCTATGTATTTGTTATGATTATGGAAATTCTGGTACCATGCTGGTTTGGAACGCGCGTTATTGACATGGTACTTTCTGCAACAATGGAAATCGTGTAAGTGTTGGTAGAAACCACGTCACTCTCTCATTTCTCAACTTTCAGAGTAGCCGGCTCTCTGTTGCAATATACAACTGCAAATGGATGCCAAGATCTCCGCAGTTTAAAAGCAGTTTTCGTTTTTTTGTGGAACGCATGAATCGACCACTGTCCATAGTTGCTTGTAAGATGTTCCCACTATCTTTGGCTACATTTTCTTCTGTAAGTAACTACTTTTAATAGGACATTCTTAGTCGTCTTATACGGGTTTGGTTTTATGTATTGTTTTGTTACGATTACAGATCATGAACACTGCGTATTCGTTCTTCACCTTATTGCGCCACATGCAAAGACGTCAGAACGATAAAGACATAACGCATTAAAGCCATATTGGATCTTCTTACTAATAAAATGATATCACAGGAAGTTGTGGCCAGTCTATTTATTTTACTGCGAAAATCACTTTTTATTAAGTCTAAAAAGTTAGTATTGTATTGTATTTTTGTTTCACCGCTAGTCCGTCTCCGAAATATATATGTACAAAATACATGGTTATTAGATTCGATAAGATTAATGCCTTCTCTTTATTGCATGCCTTACATGATAAAGATACATAAAAAAATCTTACATTACCTAAGTTACATAGTATACAACTCGTTAAACGAGATATGTTCTAGGTTTTCTGAATTTGTTTTTCTTATAAAACAATCACATTCTTAGCTAATAATGCTAAGTAATACGAGAAGGAAAGATCTCAATTGGACCTATAACAGACCTCTACAGAGTATAGAGGAGAGCGCAGAAAGTGCGATCCGTTCATTACATAATTAGTAAGCACGTCATCGTACTTTTTTACCGTTGTAGATTTGTTTCAGTTTTCAGTTGTAATGTACTTTTTAGGTGCAGTGTAATAATCAAGATATTTATAAAATGGATGAAACGCGTCTGTCTGAGAATTTATATATTATGTTTGAAATCCTAGTTACTACCTCGATTGTCTTAGTTAATAAACTTATTAACAAAATTTAGAGTTTTTATTAATAAATGGCTGCTACTTATAGGTTCACTTCGATCGAATTAAATAAACCGCGTTTTTTGTAAAGTAACGCCCAATTTGGGGGTGTACTAGGGGTTCAACAAGTGAGAATGAATAAGATGCAATGAACTTTTATCAAACGTTATTTTATTTTTTAACATAGTTACCTTTAACTTGTATACACTTAGCATATCGTTTTTCCAAACCTACAATTATTTTTATAAAAAAAAACTTCATCTAGATTCTCTAAGAAACCTTGTACTGCGGCAATCAATTCGTCATCATCGTCGAATTACTGGCCTTTTAGATATTCTTTCAATCTCGGAAATAGACAATAGTCACTAGAAGCAAGGTCTGGAGAATATGGAGGATGTCCTACCAATTCGAAGCCAGCATCATTGATAGCAGCCATCGCAACTTTGAACTTGTGCACTGGGGCGTTATCACGCCATTTTTCGCGTATTTTTGATTTGTTCTGCGTACATATTCCCCATAATAGTGGCTCCATGACTGAGGTATTCAATCATCACCAACCCTTGGCTGTCCCAAAAAAGAGAACCCATGATCTTGCCGGCGGATGGAATGGCCTTGAATTTCTTAGGGGTTGGTGATGATGGTCTGTTCCAAGTCATGGATTGTTTTTTTTCTTTCAGGGTCGTAATGGTGAAGTTATGTTTCATCCATAGTTAGAAATCGAGCCAAAAACTAGTCAGGATCTTGTTATAACAGTTCCAAACAGCTTTGTGAAATTCTCAGCCTAGTTAGTTTTTGTTCGGCCGTTAGCATTCTAGGCACCCAACGCGCTGAGACATTTTTTCATTCCCAAATGGTCATGTATTATATTATGAACACTTCCTACTGAAATCTTTAGTTCTTCAGCTATAAAACGAATAGTAGTACGACGATCCGCCAAAATAATTTTTTGAACATTTTTAAGCATTTATTCAGTTACTGCAGTCGTAGGGCGCCTTGGGCGCAAGTCGTAATTGTGGATGTTCTTCTTCTCTTAAACTCAGCACACCAACGCGCAACTGTAGAACAAGGAGGAGCATGAATTTTTCCGTTTTTGATTACTCGTTGCGAAGGAACACAAGTCATAGAAGGTTCTTAACTTTCTATGATTGAAAAAACAAAAGAGCATCAATTTTATTTTATTTTATTATGTCGACAAATAAGTGGGTTTTGCCTGCCAGTATTTTCTTTTTCTCTATCCAAGGAGTTTGCGCCTCATTCTTATTGAACACCCTTCGTATATAGACACCCCTCGCAGAGTCGTACACTGAAGCAAAAAAATGGACGAAAAAAAATTTATTTTAAATAATAATAAATAAAAAAATTACAAATTAGTCAAGCAGTTTTGCGCTTAGCAACACATCTGGCGATAAATTTTTATTATTATAATAGATTATTTACACCAAATGATTCGAGCGAATGTGGTTGGAAGGGCCGGTAAGGGACGCCCCAGACGGACATACTTCGATCAAATAGGGGTTGTACTAGCAAAGGGCAAGATAAAAAGTACCCGAAACCGGCGTGCGTGCATGCAACGACTAATGAATGTTGAGGAAGCGAAAGTGTTATGTCAGGATCGTAGGAAGTGGCAGTCCCTGGTCTCTGCCTACCCCTCTGGAACACAGGCGTGAGTTTATGTTATTTTTCATCATCATCAGCCATTTGACGCCCACTGCAGGACATAGGCCTCCCTCATCGTTTTCACAACCAAGAGGGGTTTTGCCATATTATCTTTATTTACACCAAACTGCAGTTATCATAAACATAAAAATAAATGTCAGTAGAGAACCTTCTACAACTTATAATTCTGTGCCACTGACTAGGATAAATAGAATGTTCCGACGTGACAAGGGTACCAGGGCAGTTTTTATGGAATCTTTGTTGTGTCAAAGCCTACTCAGGACCACGCTCCACCTGCTCCTCTTTGTGTCGGCCTTTCCAAATACATTGTTAATGCAAGGTTCGAAGGAACAGGCAAAGTCAAACTGATTCGCGACGTCACTGCGATACCGTTATTTTCGACGTAAAAGTCTCTTTATGAATAAAATAAAAGAATAAAGTTATTTTAGTCTTATTGTCGTTGTAAGCTTGTTTATTTTAGGTTAAAGTTCAGTTTTATTATGTCTCGTGCTCGTGGTAACCTCAGAAAATACTGTATTTTAGGTTAGTTAATGGTTTCAGTAAGCAAATTCTTACTTACCCACAGTCTTAACGTCATTGCATGCTGTTTGTTCAGAGTGGTCTACAAAAGTAATCGTGTAACACCTTATATTATGCAGACAATGTAAAAATCCCATTGATAATAAGATATTTTTATTTTTATATGGCAACAAACGTCTTATCTTTGTCAATATTATCATCATCATCATCATCATTCAGCCACAAGAAGTCCACTGCTGGACATAGGCCTCCTCCATGGATTTCCAAAAAGACCGGTTGGAAGCGGCATTATATGTAATATGTCAATATTATATTTTAATATTATTCGTACTCTACATAGCCAGAAAATAATACATGATAGTATACATACCAACATCTATGCATGTAATAGGTCTATAAATTTTGTCTCTGTCTGATTACTTCTGTCTCACCCCCGGTTTCTCGTACACTAACAAGCTGTTAATCTACTGTTAACAGCTGTCAGTGGCTTTTTTGTATGCACTTTGGTCAATTGACAGCTGTTAACAGTAGATTAAAAGCGTGTTAGTGTACGAGAAACTGGGGGTAACTCTATTTCTTTCTTTGCGCATTACGCAAACACCACTGAACGGAATTGAATAAAACTTACCATGATTACCGTGTAACATATAGGCTACATAACATCAGGCTTAAGTCCATGGGGGGGTAAGAAAATCAGCATAAGCTGTGAGGTCATTGAATAAAGGTTTTTCCACAATGACGGATAGAATTAACCAGGTTATGGTGAACCAGCCAGTGTGCATACTACCCCTCGGAAATATCAATGTCTACCACTATCGGAATCGCGTTTCTCTTTTTGTATGTCTGTTAATTGTTTTCATCATTCCGTCATCAGCCATTTGACGCCCACTGCAGGACATAGGCCTCCCTCGTGGTTTCACTAAGCATGAAGGGTTTTGCCATAATCGCCGCGCTTGGCAGGCGGGTTGGCGATCGCAGTATGCGGTTGGAATCTCAGGAATGTATTTCCTTGTGATGTCTCCTGGTAATGAATTTCCTTAGTCGCCTTCTACATTCACGAAAGGATAAGGAGTGACGCTATTCTTACTCCGGCGCCACATGGTCAATTGTCTTACTTACATGCATTATAAAAATACACTGCTAGTACAATTTCAAGTAAAATTAGTAAAATTGGTTTTAACTGACTTAACGGTGAAACTTTTACATTTCAATTCTGCTTTACGGAGTCACTGATTATCCAGTACAATTTCGCAAATTTCACGCGTTAGACAAGACGATTAGCCAATGGGGATGGCAACACGAAACTAATTACAGATGGCGCCACTGAGATTTGCCCCGACAATGTTTGTTTTGTTTTATTGAATAGTGTTGCTTATTTTCGGATTTTTTTTCATGGAAATTCAACATAAAAACGTCATGAAATGCTTTTTACTAAAAAAAGGGAAAGCTATAGTTTACACCAAAACTGAAAAGCAATGTTTGGTATAGGTACCGCGAAAGGAATAGGGACTGTAATTCTAGGGTAACCTAAAAATATTTTTTTATCATTTCTTGCAGAAATAATCGCATACATTTAATTAAATACTTCTTAACTATTTGTTTTATTGATTATAAAGTGTGAAATGTTACATTTACTCAAGAAAGTTACTCAGAAACATCGAAAATCGTTGTAAAATTATCCACACTATGTACCATATAAACTTACTCATAAAATCATACTATTTCTACATGAACGAGCGAGCGGTGGTAGCCTAGTGGGTGGAACATTGGACTCGGAAGCGGGAGACTCAGGTTCGATTCCCAGTGCGGGCATGTACCTATGACTTTTCTTTCTAAGTTATGTACATTTGTAAAGTTATAGTAGCAATACCACACGCTAACTGTGAAGGAAAACATCGTGAGGAAACCTGGGTCTCTGAGCTATTCACATACCTCAGCGCTTGAAATCGTCAATCCGCGGTGGGCACGCGTGGTGAATAAGCCCATACTCTCTCTCTGAGAGAAGGCCTGTGCCCTACAGTGGGACGTATATAGGCTGCTTATGCTTATGCTACATGAACTCTCTTAATCTTATTCTAGTTTGGAGACGAAGCAGCTTTATGAGCATAAAATGATGCTGCAGGACTACAACTTGAAGGTTCTTATCATCATCATCAGCCATTTGACGCCCACTGCAGGATATAGGCCTCCCTCTTGGTTTTCATAACCATGAGGGGTTTTGCCATAATCGCCACGCTTGGCAGGCGGGTTAGCGATCGCAGTATGCGGTTGGAATCTCAGGAAGACGCTGCTGCCTGCCTCCTGGTAATTGATTTCCTTAGTCGCTTTCTACGACATCCACGGAAGGAAATGGAGTGACGCTATTCGGCGCCACACGGAAGGTTCTTATCAACAAAAACTAAATAGTCCTATCAGAAGTATTGATATCTATTCAGATCTGCCCTGTTTTGAGATAGTTACGGACTTAGGCCCAAAGAAATCAACTTCTTGATAATCGATTTATTTCCTCCAAATGGTTTAGGAGCCGCAGTTTTTCTATCGCAAACTGAGCAGTAAATGCATACGCACAGATTTTTTTGAAAAAAGATACTACACATATCTCTGGGTTTTATATAATTACAAATATTGCGCTTTTCCATCTTGAGGCGGCGTGGTCAGGTAGAATAATTAATAGTCAATTTCATACAATCGCGAAAAGGCTAAAGGGGTAGGGGCACTTCATATTCGAATGCAACACCAACGAAGTCACAGGTGAAGCTAGTACATAATATAGCTAGTGAGTCAATAAAATATTACACTTAATAGTAGAAGAGCTGCGGCCGATAGTCCTAGTCAATACAGCGTCCGACTGGTCTCTTCACCCATCTGGTGTGAGTGAAGGTGCCACTGGACGCTGTATAAATCATCTCATTACGTGAATGTTAAGGCCAAAATTTGGTTTTGAGGCCTAAACTGAACTCATAATTAATTTTATCATCCTTGATACTTTGCATACGCTATTGTTGGTTTCAAAAGACGCGAAACAAAAACTAGACATTAGTGCACGATAGCTTTTCAGCTTTTTAGCCAGTCAGATGGAATAGTAAGTTATTACTTAGCACCATGGCTATTCATTCGTTCATTTTTTTATTCGCCAAATAATCATAGAGAAATTGGCTATAGCCAAGACGACAAGACGACTATACATCAATTTATTCCAGCCTTCCTGGCTAGGAAAAAGGAAAAGTCACACACGTCCTACCGCGAGCTATCGGCCGATGATTTAGTGGCCGTCCCTGGATTTATTGGGCTACCCTCACCCAGCCCAGACGACTCGAATGAATAATAAATCGAAGATCTTTTTCGTTATTATTGATACTTTGGGTTTCTCGCGTGATAAATGTTGGGGCGCGAATTGAAACCTCTTTTTATTAAAACGTACTCGTATATTGGGAAGACGTGGCGCTGCGGTGACAGTGAATAATAGGAATTGTGCCTTTCCTATTCTGGATTAACTTTCATTGAGTGTTTGAATGGTGGTTTTTATTTCATTGCGTTCTGAAGTCAAAAAATATTAGAACTGAGTTATAGTAGCAATACCACTCGCTAACGGTGAAGGAAAACATCATGAGGAAACCTGAGTGTCTGAGCTATTCACATACCTCAGCGCTTGATATCGCCAATCCGCGGTGGGCACGTGTGGTGATTAAGCCCAACTGTCCCTGAGAGAAGGCCTGTGCCCTACAGTGGGACGTATATAGGCTGCTTACATATACCTACGGGGTTACCACTTAATTGCAAAATAGCTGAAACAGCAACATAATATTTATCATTTACAACTTTTGCTTCAGGAAGCTGACAAATTGTTATTTTTGTATTTAGGACTTACTGGACACGGCGACTTCGGTTTTATAAATTATAATATAGGCGGATATTAGGAAAGATAATTTTAATTTCAGAAAATGCTTACAGGAAAATGTTTATCACAGGAATTGCACATTTTTTTGTAACTCTATAAAGGGTACAAAATCCCCGTAACAAGTAGTTTGGAGACATATATAACACTATTCTGTATCATTTTATGATATGAAATTCGTTAAAAATGTTAAAGGTGGATAAAAGATGAACATAGAAAACAAAGATAAAAATAAAAGTATTCTATAGCACTTAAGTAAAATTTCTCATTAGATCTACAACATACTGTAGCAGTACACCAATCTTTACATTGAACTCTATCATGTACTTTAATAATGGTATATGCCCACTGTTGTGTCGTATACACCGAAATAGGTTAGCTGTCGTTATGTTCCTTCTCTATGATGGCAAAGAGTCTTCATTCTTCTTCTTCTTTGTCCAATCCTCTTTCCAGTTCAGCTGGGGATATTGCTCTATGACAGCAAAAAGTATCTTTTAGAATAAGTTATAATCTCCATGGTCAGTCGTTCGTAAGTTTTACCTAAACTTCACACTTGTTGATTTGGGACGAAGTTTTCAAAGACAAGTTTTTGGCCTCTACGTGCCAGTTTCGCTCGGAAACTCCTCAAGGTATCCGTAAAAAGTTCGTTTCGCTTTGGTCTGAAGGTGCATTATTTTTCCTGTTTATTTCTCCGTAATTATACTGAACAAACTATGTGCTGCTTAAGGGTCGTGTGAGCGGCACCATTTCAACTTAAAATAAATTCTTTAATGCTTATTAACTTAGAGAAAAAAAGTCCGTTGTCGGGACATATTTTTTGACACATTTACGTGACACATTTCCATGTCTATTGTATTTAATCTCTTTATTGTGTTACCTATGTACATTAAATTTATTGGTTAGCAACAGGCCACATTGCGCTCTAGAACATTCAGGACTAACGCTACTGACTGAAAATCAGAGTCAGCTGCCATTTACAGCAACAGAGACACACCACGACAAAGCTTGTAAACTTTTTTTTATTTTTTGTTCTTTTTTATGTCTATACCTATTTTGTTTTGTCTTAGGTTTTAATTATGTTTGTGTAATGGTTGTTGCAATAAATGTTTCTGTCTTTCTTTACATGCCCGTCAGCCCCCTGTCGGCCGCACGTGGTCGTGCTTTATTGCGCGACCATAAAGTATTTAAGGTCTATTTTAGTGGGTATCGTTGCGCCCGCTCGTCGCCAGTCCGATGTAATGTGGATAGTCCTTAGCTTCAGAAAACTTTTATACTGACTAGGGATTTTAGTAGGTTCGACTTCACAAACAACTAACTCATTACGAAAGCGTTACATAGACTTACAGAGACATATCACATTTTAAAAGTTATACAAAATATTTTATAAAAATCAACAATGTCACAAAACTTAAATACTTGTTGCATAGCGAAAATACATAAAATACATAATAAACAAAAACATTTTTTTTTTTATTATATATAACCAACATAGCAACCCTAACAAAAGGCAAAAATAAACGCAAGCATTCACGGAGAGTTTCGTCCACAATGTCACAAATAAAAAAAATAAAATAAGTATAAAAGAAACAAAAAAAAACACACACACACCGTACAGTACAGTCAATTAAATAAACCGCCCCGGGACATATCCAACCCAAAGGTACCTATGACACTGGCAGCGTTACCACGCTGCACAGCGAGGGATATCCTTTGCATCAAAAATGCCCCTGAGCGGTAGTCAAAGCCACGGTTCCTGAGACGACGCCCTATCTCCTTAACAAAAAGCTGCTCATCAGCTGGCTATATTTTGCACACTGGAGTCTAGCTGCAGCTTCAGCAACTGACCCAGGTACGGCAGCCGTAGAACCCACGTGTGAAGGTGCGAAAGTGCATACGCAGGTGGAATCCCAGCGCAGACACCGACCTCTTTCCTACGGTATCAATGTGAGACCGTCCGAACGCTTTCCATCACTACGGATCAACCCCGGCGCTTCAAGAACCGCAGGGATATCCGCCTTTGAGTGCACTGTCAAATTTCTGTTTTGTTACGAACAGTATCTTGAAATTAGGCACTCAGGAGCGATATCAGAGTCTATCAAATTGTATTGCGGATTGTTAAAAATTTTTAGGAAACGGCTAATTAATCAAAATCTCCTAAGTTTTCGAGTTAACTGGTTAGTTTAACTAACTTTACTCGGCTATAGCCTCGACTCGGAAGCGAGAGACCCAGGTTCGATTCCCAGCTCGGGCATGTACCTACCTATGACTTTGTTAATGTTCAAATTTACGTACATCTGCGAATTTGTAGTAGCAATACCATACCACACGCTAAACGTCGTGAGAAAACATCGTGAGAAAACCCGTGGCTTGGTTGGCTCCGCACGTATTGACTTGTCTTTCCTGTGGGCTAGGCCGACAAAGTTGTCAGGATGGTACAGGTGCTGGGCAAGCCTACTCCATCTAAAATAATGTCCCAGGCACTGCAGCGTCAGAGTGGCCCCTGCACCCATCCAGTGTGAGTGAAGGTGCCACTTGACGCTTATAAATCATCTCATTACGTAGACGCAAAGGCGTACTCAACTGTGAAAATTAGATTTAAATTTTTTCTTCTTCATCATCATAGAAAGATAGATAGATAGATAGAATATTCTTTATTGTATGTACACCAGGAATTACATATGAGAATCATCATCATCAGCCCACCGGTGCTTACTGGTGGGTATAGGCCTTGGCCCCATTACACCATCTTTCGCGGTCTCTCGCCATTCGCATCCACCGGCCTCCTGCCGACCTGACCACATTGTCCGACCATCGGGCTGTTGGTCTACCGATCGACCGCCGCCCGGTCCTCGGCCGCCACTCCGTTACTGCCCTGGTCCACCTGCCGTCTTCCCGCCTCGCCAGGTGTCAAATGCCATTTTTTGTCTTAAAACCGTGAAATGCAAATGTTCGGATGAAGAGAGTACATACCGACGAAAAGTTCCTGACGAGACGCCGCGTCTGCGGCCTGTAACACAAACAGATGGGTAGTGGGGTTTAAACTTATTTTCATGTAAAATTAGTTGAATAACTCCCTGGAAATCTTGCCGAGGTACGAAAACATGAATTTGCTCTAAGCCCGCACAAATTAGATGGAGCTGCTCCGTGAAACTTAATTTCGGGGCGCGATGTTTTAGACTCCGTAAGCAGAAACCACCTAGACGTTTCAATTTGAAGGCTTTTGTTTTATGATGACGCTAGAGTCGACACTATTGGGTTTGGGATAGGAAGTCGATTCATCATCATCATCAGCCATTCGACGCCCACTGCAGGACATAGGCCTCCTTCGTGGTTTTCATAACCATGAGGGGTTTTGCCATAATCACCACGCTTGGCAGGCGAGTTGGCGATCGCAGCATGCGGTTGGAATCTCAGGAAGACGCTGCTGCCCGTCTCCTGGATATTGATTTCCTTAGTTGCCTTCTACGACATCCACGGAAGGAAATGGAGTGACGCTATTCTTAATCAGGCGCCACACGGACGTCGATTATCTGTTATAAATCTGCCAAGACTACACCAAATGGTGATTTTTGGCACTAAGTTGTAGGGCGACAGTGCATAGGTGAAGTAACGTGTTTCGAAATGTTATTGCTTGATCTGTTGCCTCGAAAGTTTCTGTTAACCTGCTGTTTGTCGCTGTGATCTGCTAACAAAAAACGCGCTTTTAAAAAATTGACGCCCAAAATTGGTACTATTGATATAGCATTCAGATACCGCGTTATGCAACCAATAAATTAGACTCAAATAACACAGCAGAGCAAAACACCGAGTGATTAGTTTGGTCAGTTTGTTGCATATCATTGCAATGTCTGTTGCATATCTACGATACGGAGAATTATTGTGACGGCGTCAGTGGTGGATATCACACTACAATGGAAATGGGGTCACCTTTCAGCTGGTTTAATCAAATACTGATGGTACATTTTTTAAATATGTACTTTTTTGTTTGGAATATTTTAAATTTGAAAATTTAGTAAGCCGTAGATCAAGGCTTAGGGAGTCGAATGCCTTGGACAAACCCGGTAAGCCCAAAATAGTACTCTTCCCTTTGCGTCGTTAACTTAAAATGCCACGCACAAAATGTTCACTTAAAACTTTGAGATCGGAGTGCTGTGAAAGTGTTATGACGGCGAACAGGTAAGATGCCGTTTATCACGTATTCAGTCACATACTGATTGTATTCTACTTTATCTAAGCATTTATGGTAAGATACTGTTAATAAGTAATAAACAGTTTTTGCCGTAAACAGTTTACAGTAAATGAAAAATTAATCGTCATTTCCACATTAATTAAAAATGGAAATAACGAGCTTTGCCGTGATTTCAAAGGCTCAGTTTTATTTATGCAATTTATTTTTTGAATTCCCAACGTTCAGTTTTGTGGTCTTAGCGGTTGATAATATTTGTGGTGAGCTACAATTTAAACGTTTTGGTGTGAGGAGTTAGTAACCAGCGGAGTAAGCTTTTACCGTAAGATCACAATTACTCGTACAATAAACAGAGGTCTCATTTATTTAAGTGCATCACTAAAATCTTAGGCCGACACGCACCGTTCTTATAGCACAGGGTATCCTAGTTTCGGACCAGGTAAAGTGATTGTAATAAGTGGACGTTATTATTATTTAACTGATTTTATTCTGCAAAGCTTTATTTAAATGGGTGTTTAAGTATAGGTTAACATGTGATCATCATCATCATCATCATTCAGCCACAAGAAGTCCACTGCTGGACATAGGCCTCCTCCATGGATTTCCAAAAAGACCGGTTGGATGGGGCCTGCATCCAGCGTCTTCCTGCCACTTGGATGAGGTCATCTGTCCATCTTGTGGAAGTGATGCCAGTCGGCATTAATATCTTAATTGCCTACTTAACAAATAAAACTTTTCCGATGTTTAATTTTTTTTAAGTAAGTAAGTATATAGAAAATGCGCTCCAGCACCGAGATTGTCGTTATTGGCGCTGTGACTGCTAAGCTGAAGTAAAATTGGACGGGTCACGTGAGCCGAATGGGCCCAGACAGGTGCGCCCGTGACTGCGTTCCATACGACGGGTATCGCAAACGCGGTCGATCCAAGAAGGGACGCCCTCACGACCATTCTACCGGTTTGGCAAAAGGTGGCCACAAACGGGGAAAAGTGGGGAACTAAAGGGGAGGCCTTTGCTACAATCGAGCATAAAAAAATATATCAAAAATATTTTAACGGTGACATTTTGTATGTTTAGTATTCAATCACGCAATGAGTAGTGTATATATTTATGTATTTGACATAAATATATACACTATGTTCTAGAGTAAAACAAAAATAATGTAGCGGGTAAATTTTATCAATTTCATTATAAAAGTTTTTACGTACACAACCTCAATCATAAATCCCGGAGGGTTTGGCGGAGATCAAGGTTTGTCACGATTATCAATATTCATTAACCTCTTGAGTGACCCTGAAAATAACAATGGTATTCGATAGTTACTTTCAAGGTCAGGACTTGGAAGTTAAAGCATCCATTTAACTTAGTAAGGGTCGACCTTCTATTATTTGTGCACCTATACTTGGTGGGCTATATCATCGTCGATGGAGGCTCGGTAATCGGGATGCTCATTATTTTTCATTACGGCCTTAAAGCGGTTCGACCTAATGTTAATTGAACTTTTGGTTCCGTTTCCGTTAAATTCATACTCAATTTTATGAAATTTCCGAGCCGGGAGGGAAATCTTCATAATTACGCGTAGTATTAATTAATTATGTATCCAATCCAAGCAGAAATTCAACTTTATGTGTGATTTTCCCACCACAGTGAAATGGGACAGTATGATCTAGTAAACAGGGTGCTGCACGGTATAGTAAAGGTGCTGGGCCCCTATTATAAAGCAGCGATAGGTTCGGAAGGGTCGTCATGAGCCCGACAATTCACTCGAATCTAGCGACAAATACGGTTCTTTTTTCGAATAGTTTCGATATTTCCTGCCACTGAGTAATCAACGCTAGAAATGCATGGCTCTTTGTTATCTTGAGATACGGATTTTGAAAATGTAGCATTTTTCATAACAAGGGCCCAGGTTTTAATCCCGTCGTGGCCTAGAATGTGTATTCTCTAGCATCGAATGTGTCCTGGCAAACTTCGTACCGCTACAAAATCCGTTTATACGATTCTTGTTACCATGGCAACGCAATAAATAAATATCTTAGAGTTTGGCTTGAAAAAACGTTATGATAACAATATTATGAAATGTTATCCCACGGGAATGCATTAACGAAATATCAAGTATCCTATGTGTCAATTAAGACCTTTGCTTTGTTCAGCTGTTATTGCGTGATTAAGTAACAAACATCCAAACATCTTCACAAACTTGCACATTTATAATATAAGTATCGTGACAAAATTGTTATACTGCAATAAAATAAACCGCCTATAATTAAAACACATCCGGCCACAACATAATTTTCGTCGCTATAAATTAATTAGTAACTTTAAAATAGATGGCTTCCAGTATTTATTTTATTTCCACTATACTGCCAGTGGCAGGAAATTTTGAAACAAAAAAAAAGAACCCTGTTTGTCGCTAGTTTCGAGTGAATTGTCGAGCTCAAGCGCGGAAGGGTCGTCAACGTCGCAATCCGTCAAAATCCGTATCTCAAGATAACAAAGAGCCATGCATTTCTAGCGTTGATTACTCAGTGGCAGGAAATATCGAAACTATTCGAAAAAAGAACCGTATTTGTCGCTAGATTCGAGTGAATTGTCGGGCTCATGACGACCCTTCCGAACCTATCGCTGCTTTATAATATGAAACAGCATAACACATATGAAATATGTTTCATATTAAGGGCCTAGTTGTGAATGTATAGGGACAAGTAAAGTTACAAAAATAAGGCGCTTTCCAATTTGATTTCCAATTCCAAATTGATACAAGCTTCTTTATGTTGTTAAATACAAACCGCACTAGTTCTCACTTCTCTCTGACATGATTAGACCAAGTAGACACACATGCAACTACGTTCGATTTGTCGTACTCACAGCAAACAGTGATTAGCTTTGAGCGTTAGCCAATACAGCGTCGACTACTGATCACTTCAACGAATTCGGTCTACATTTAGCCGTCACAAATGACGTCGATAAACATTATATATCAAACAGCGCCACGAAAGGAAAGCAGACAAACTGTAAAAAATCGTATTTTTATGGTTTTTAGGGTTTCATACCCAAAGGGTATGGGTCCGCTGTCCGTCCGTCCATCCATCCGTCTGTCACCAGGCTGTATCTCATGAACTGTTATAGTTAGACAGTTGAAATTTTCACAGATCATGTATTTCTGTGGCTGCTATAGCAACAGAATTAAATAAATATTTAAGGGGGGCTCCGATACAACAAACGTGATTTTTTGCCGTGTTTTGCTTATCAAGCAAATAACAGTAAATTACCTGTAGGTAAACATGTGCGAGTCCGACTCGCACTTGGCCGGTATATTTAGATTGCAAATATTACTCATTGCGAATTATGTTACATTAATTATGCGGTTTGCCTTACTATTCGCCTACTTCAATGAAGTATAAAATCAATTTATAGTTTTAGCTGAGAGCTTGCATTATTAAACTCAATATTCTTGCTTAAAATATAATTTGTGTACAATATTAATTAATGTTCTGTATTTTGCGCAAAAGTTACGTACCTTGTTTTAATCTACGTATTGAAGTAGGCACAAAATCGTTTAACACATCAATTGTTTTAGATAATAGTACATTATGGTACAAGCGTGTAATGTTGGTGATTACCGCTGAGGCGCCATTGAGACCCGGGCCGTTAGGTGAGGGTCTTAAGAGAGCCGAGGACGGTAATCATCAATACACACGTGTATTATACGACGTTTGTCAACACACTTGTGAAGAAAATAATACTAAAATTTATTATATTTAGTAGGTAAAAAGTTTATTTAGAGAAACAATTCGTAAATGTGCACTTAGTACGAGTAAAATTATAATTAACTGTTTTTGATGGCGTAGCGGTCTCGTCAGATAGATTATTTACTGAAATACTTTCACGTTATATTGTTATTTGAGATGGTTCATTATTCGTTTAGGTAAGTGAAACCCAATCATTGGATGTAGATACATCGCCTCAGAAACAAGTCTAATTCTTTTTGTGATTTTTGCACAAATTTCTTTCTTGTTTTGTATGGAATCTTCTGCGTATGATTCTGCTACATTCTTAGATCACCATCCACCATGACGCTTCAAAGTCATTATATCAGCTCCTGAATTAGCCAGCAATGTAGCTGAAGTTCTTCTCAAACTATGTCCAGTGTAGCTCTCAGCATCTGCTAAATCTAAAAACTTAGCGATATTTTCAGGCATAGAACCAAATTTGCTTATACCTATAGGCTGACAGATAAATTTACCATTCTGGTAATTTAGAAAGAAACGGTCATTTTTTGCTTTTGGTGAACGCAAACTTTCATACTTCTTAACAACTTCATAGAATGGACCGTGTATGGTGAATGACCTCGGTATTTTATTTTTAGTGATAGGTATCTTCACTAAAAGCATCTGGCCATGGTTCTCTATGTTTTTTACAGTTATATTTGTTAATTCTTGTATCCTAAATGCACCTGTTGCAACCTAAAAAAAAAAATTATTAAGTTCAACACAGAACACAGGCTGAAGTCTAAATATTTAAAATTAATTTAACTAACCTTAGTAGCCAGATATTGGTAATCTGGAGCATCTTTTATAAATTTTGCAACATAGACGATAAAACCTTTGATTTCTTGCTTCTAAATCCATCGGATAGTCTAAAGAGATAAGCTGACAAATCCGAGTATGTCTTTAAGTCCACTCCATTCTTTGTTCGGACTGTACTTTTTAACATTGAGTATATACACCACAAAGAGCTAGGTTTGTACCTACTTAGAAGATATTTTTTTAAAGTACCTACGCGCTGAAAACATTTTTTTGAAATTGTATTCTTGTTGTTTTGCCGTTGTATGAAATTTTTATCGCTAATATATATTTGTCCTTGGAGTTTTCAGGTAGTGAACTTTCCATAACGTTAAGGCACAGATAAATGCTCCTAGCGTAAAGGGCTCACAACTTGTATCGGGCAGTGTACAACATAAATAATTTTCTTCATAACTAATAATTGTAGACATTTTAATTAATAAATAACTATAATTTCAGCAGTAAAAACAAGTTGTGAATTTTTTTTCGCAATGGCGGGAAAAATTAATCAGTTTTCCTATGCGCGCGCATCTAACAATGGCGATCGGCCATAGACTAAAAGAAAAGAATGAGATTCCTGTTTTTGGCTTTTGGCGGATAGCGTTTCAGCCACGTACAAAATGGGGAATTCAAAGTTTTCTTTATTACAGAGAAAACAAAAGTTATATTTGAGTGAAAGTTATATTTATTAAAAACGTACAAGTTGAATTATCTATTTAAATACGAAGTTGCATAAAATGAGCAAGCAATAGGTACATTCGTTTATTTGTACTATTGAACACGATCTTTTTTGTACCGAAACTTTTTAAAGAACAAAGCAACTCAACCAATAAAATAAAAAAAACCCTATAACTCACTTGTGAATAATAGCAATGAAAAAGTCACAGTTTGATTACTAGTATCATTATGTGCTTTGTTGCGGTTAAATTAGAGCCATTTTATGAGTAAGTGTGTTAAAAAGATACTTAGTTGACATCACTGCACATTTTTGAAAAGCCCCTTTGTTCGTCTACTGCTGGACTTAGGATTCGTGGCATGCCCACTTCTTTCTGCCCTCGGCCATCTTCATCCAGCCAACACTGGTAAGCTGCTTCAGATTGTAACCTTTGACGTAGGTTACATTCGGTATGATTTTAAGGAAGCCAGCTTTTCACAATTCAACCATCGTGTGTTTATTTGTAACCTACCTCAATGTTACATTTGGTGTGTTTTTAAGGAAGCAAGCTTTCCTTAATTCAACCATCTTGTGTGTCTCGGCAATACATCCACTTACATATTTTTGGTTTATCATCTGTCATGCTGGCCAGCGTTTGGGTGGCTGTGTGGGAAGATGCCCTGGCCACACATAAAAAAAACACTTTCTGGTTCGTGCGTTTGGCGGTCGGTAAAAGAGAAAAAAAACCGCGCTCATGTCGGCTGTATAAATCATTTCAGATTTCGGATTTTTCATGTGAATGGACTTAACATTAAAACACTGCGGAACAGTCATTGGACGGCAAGTGGACGGTGCCTTCAATATTCGTCAGCGTGTAGGGACGTGCTGTTCGGCGGAACCAGGTGAGTGCCAGATTTATGTTCAGTGGATGTACCTATGTCGGAATTATACATTATTATAGCCCTAGCAAGCCTTGCCCACGAAGAAAAGGTGGAAACCAGGACCCCCTGAGATTATCGAAGTGGTTGCATAAACAGTGTGTCTATTTGTAATCTACCTAAAAGGTTAGATTTAGCATGTTTTTGAGGAAGCTTTTGTAAATTCTACTAACATGTGTCACTTTGAAGCAGCTAGATGAAGATGACTGAGGCCAAAACTTGAATAAATATTCGGAAAAAGGAAAGCCTGCCCATCTATTTGCTTTCCTTTCTCTGCAATCAGACGCTTACCAAGCGTAAAATTTTCGTACCAAAATGGTTCGCGACAACACACGATGATTTGGCATGGTTTTTGCCTTGTTTTGTGTATTCAGTTCCGAGCCCGAGGCAAGGCCCTCTACTCTGGCACTGCATTACCTACATTCGAATGTGTTTGTCTTAGCAATTTGTGCGACTGCATAGAACTGTAAAGCATGGGTTTTAGTACTTTGTATATTACGAAGTAGGTGTCAACTTAATGACTCATGACTATTGTATACCATTTTTAAAAATTATATTAACTATTTTGTTATGACATATAACTTCAATTTAATCTGTAGAATTCTAAGCATAATCTAACAGGTTAACAAAAATTTCAAAATTATACCTAAGTACCTAAAACAATATATTATTATTTTACTGATATCAACTCCTTGCTCTGTCCACCTACCATGCTATTAGCGAGTAATAGTATAGTAATAATAATAAAAGAATATTCTTATTGCACCTTTAAATAATAAAATAAAATATACACAAACAAAACCTTTCTGCAATATCCAGCGTCTGAATTATTAAGTCTCCGCTGGTTTGGATGACGTAAATATTTAAGCCTCTCCATCTGATCGGAACTCACATATTTTGATGTTGTTTTATTAAAAAGAGGTTCGATTATTTGCTTCCAAAACCTATTGAAGAAACGATTTTGGGGTTGTGTGTTTTTTCAATTACAAGTTACAGAGTAGGGCTACTGCGAGAAGGGAAGTGTTTGTCCTAATCAACGACAATTGTTCCCACTGCGCACCTGGTCTCTGACGTACAGTTGACGTCGGATATACATCGTATAACATTTTAGCTGCAAAGACGTCGTAACTAAACCACGTAGAGTGCACATGTGTACATATGTGTTGAGGTGCTGTAGAATGTACTAGGCGCAGTGTTGCCGATTATTTTTCTTTACAGTTACGTGACAAGATGGGGTTGCGCAAAAAGTCTGAAATCATGAAACATGTTGCTCACTTTGCTTACGGCATGGTTACGAAACTATCGAAGTTTTATCTGGTAAAATGAGGGACAGAGTTTTTACCGAGTTTTTAGAGACTACCAGAGTACGCATTGGTGTCATGGATTTTACATCTGTTCAGCTGTTACATTGTTCAGTAAAAACTTGCAATCTTTTTCGCAAACTCGCATGTAAAACAGAGTGTTTGAGTACGTACGTAAACTGCAAATGAACGAAGTATTGTCATTTGACAATATTCAATATACTATTAGAAATGAAAGAGTAAATTGATAGAATATGTACGACCAATCTCAGCGCTAAAAGCGCTTTATTAGTAGTCAATGGACAAGCAGGTTTAGGGTTTCATAAGTTGAATGCCACTCGCAGCTGAGCAAACCTTCTTCGTTATACAGTTTTGTGGAACTCCACACGGGGGAATGGCGCAAAAGGAAAAATATTTTGCGATGTTCACGCTGTCGTCAATGTAAAATTGACGACGATTTTATGCTGAGCTGTCAAAAGGTTAATTTTGGTTAGGGTTTTCTTTTAGACGGTTTTGAGCAATTATGGCGACAAGGGTGCTGTGTCGGCTGTGTAATCAAATTACTTAGCTTAGTTCAGTAGGAGGGCTACCTATGGCGCGAGTAAAATTATTCAAGCTGCTACTAATGCTGACAAAAATATCGTGAATATATTGTGGGTCACTATTGAATATATTTTCATTAGTATGAATATTAAAGAATAATAAAAAAAAACAGGCGTATTTCAATTTAAATTTATTATGTAGAGCTATAGTTATCTTCTTAATATATAAAAGAAAAAAGTGACTGATTGGTGACTGACTGACTGACTGACTGACTGACTGACTGACTGACTGACTGACTGACTGACTGACTGACTGACTGACTGACCGAATGACTGACATATTTATTTATTTATATCAACGTACAGCCCAAACTGCTGGGTGTAGAGTCTCCAAATTTAGCACATAGGTTCGTTATGAGGTCTAGGGGTGCAGTAAAAAAAGGATTTTTCAAAACTCACTCTCTAAGGGGGTGAAACGGGGGTCCGTATTTTGTATGGAGAAACAAGATTAGTTAGACCATTTTATTCGAAACTACTCCTAGTACTCCTAGTAATAAATAAGTAAGTATACGTGTTTCAGACTTTTTCATAATTAAACCTCAAAAAGGGTGAAATGGGGTGCCAAAGTTTGTATAGGGCGTTAAATAATTTTGGGCAGATTTTATTGAAACTGAAATTGAAATACAATTTTATGAACCACGTATTTCACAGTGTTTTAAGCTTCAACACCTATGAGGGTGTAATATAGATGTCAGAAGTAAATATTTTGTGGTGTTATTTACCTACCCTACTCTATGTCAAGCAGAATGGTCTCCTTATACTTCCAATGACCTTTAATAAGTAACGGGAACAGTAATTGAACAGCAGGAATTGATCATACGTTGTCTGCTCTAGAGTGAGCTCTTCAAGCAGCCTGATAGTGTTTATTTTCTTTTATTAATTTTACAAAGCCCACAGCCGAAGATTATAATAAATAGGTAATTACAGGTGTTTCACGTAGTATATAAAGAGGTTGAGAAAGACTCAGTGAATACAAAACACGTAGTTATAGTACCACTTCTCGGAAGTTACAATAGAGGCACGAGTCGTTTTAAAAACAGGTTTACTAGACGAAACCTAGGCCGTAATGAAATTCTAATTTACACATTTTTTGTAATATACATTTCACATACCCTAAAGCATCTTAAACTTATTTAGAACCGCTCTTATCAACTAAAGTCCACGCGAACGAAGTCGCGGGCAAAAGCTAGTGGCTTCATAAAAGAAACTGAACTGCCTCGTTGGTGTAGCGGTATCACTACACCAACGATTACCAGATTAACGTGAGGTCGTGGGTTCCATTCCCACTGGAGGCCACCGTACATTTGTCTCAGTCTGGGTGTATTTCCACATGGCCTCAGTCTGGGTGTACTCGTATTTCCATGTTTGTGATGTCCTTGCCTGGGTACCATAGCACAAGGTGTCATAATTTGGGAACAGGACAAATGGTAGTGCTGAATGGATGTTATTTATATTAATATCCTTCTATATTGATTAATTTATTTTAATTTCCAAAGGAAACTTCAGAATCCTTGTAAGAGGCAAACCTCAGCCTCGTTGGTCTAGAAGTTAACAAGTTTGACTACCAAAACGGAGGTTTCAGTCTTGGTGTACTTCTATGTTTCTGATGTCCTTATCCCGTAGCACAAGTCATCACCTAAGTACCAAATTATCGTAGCATGATAGACATAAACATAAGTTATTTATTTATAACCCTGGTCTCTGCCTCCGTAATTCAAGAGTCAGTTTATGTACGCAGTTTCTTTTTCAATAATATAATTTTGGCCTTTGCATATACGTAATGAGATGATTTATAAAGCGTCCCTCTACTCACACTAGTTTTGTGAAGGACTTGGACGCTGCAGTGCCTGGGATACTGTTTTTTCTTACTTTTTTCTTAATTTATTGACTTAAGTTTATATCGCAGAGTTTTAAATTTTATAAATATTCGCCAAACTGTGTGGCAGTTTGTTGGCGAATTAATCGCAGTCTTTTAACATTTAAAAAAATAGTATTAGGTAACAATAAACTAAATTTTAAAGTTTTAAAGTGGAAAGTCGACAGCGGATACCCTCTATACATGCAATAAAGGCAGTATTAATACAACGCTCTTACCACTGAGATCGATCTTGAGTACGCTGTCAAGATGTTGTTGTCTTTAGAAAAGCATCGTAAATCAAGATTATTCATTGTTGTAGACCCATTGATAGCTTGAAACCTTAATTTAAGCGGAAAAAAATCAATTTTAAAGTTGTTTAGAATATTTCTTTGGATAGTGTGTTAATTGAAATGATTATGCAATTGCATTTATTTTATTAAGGGAGGCTTTTTTAGGATTTTCTTTCAATGCAAAGTAGTAATATTCATTTTAGAGTCATTAAATAAAAGTCATATAATATACTTTTAAAGTGCTTTTAAATGGATCCCTTTCGAGACATGCAGTCGGATTATGCAAAGCGTTGGTTGACACCATATTTGCGAACAACACTCATGTATTTTCGCATTAGCCGACGTCGTTTCGCCACGTTCTTGGCAAGTTTCCGCGTCCTGTGGCTTGTTATCTCATTGAAAGGGGCCTAGGGCAATTTGGCTACTTCACGAGTTTTCCGGTTTAGTTTCGTTGCAGATTTGACTTTTTCGTAGCGCCTATTCAAGTCCGTTTCCCGAATTTTGACAGCCTCGTTGGTCTAGTTGTATCACAACTGATTACCATGCCGAAGGTCATGGGTTCGATTTCCACTGGGGGCCGCGTACATTTGTATCTGCAAATGGCCTCAGTCTGGGTGTATTTCCATGTCTGTGATGTTCTTGAATGGTTACCACAGCAAAGGGTATCCCAGTTTTGGACCAGGACAAGTGATTGTGTTTTGTGGAAGTTATTTATTTATTAATTTTGGAAAACATTCTATTTTAGGATGATCCACGTAGTCCACGTTGTGAGTCACGTACGATTGAAGGTGGGTTGGTGAGTTTTAATCTATTTCTCGCATGCGAAATAAGGCACAATAATGTACCTGAGTTAATTGATTCACAATCGCCAAAATGACCCAAGCCCATCTGGGGCCCTCGCCATCAAGTCGTTAGTGATATTAGCCATTCTAGGTTATGTTCCGTTGCATACTAGATCTAGATTAATACTTTGTACCCTCTTGGCCTTATATCGTAGCCCATCTTTAGTGCTTCTTTAAATGGTCCTAAGGTTTTTGGTGTTAAGAGGAAAATTAAATTAAATGAATCGTAGTATTTACGATTTAAATATATAAAGGATTGAATATATAGAACTTACTGTTTCAACAATAAGTTCTATATATTCAATTCTTTGTATATTTAAATTGTTACAATTTTATGTGTAAAACATTTAAGTGCTGAGCCTAAATGTTTTCCTTCTATAATATATTCAATTGAAGTTCTATATATTCAATTCTTTGTATATTTAAATCGTAAATACTACGATTCATTTAATTTCTTATGTTACTCAAGAATTATTAAAATATAGCAGAACGCTAAAACCGTTTCTTTACTATTAATAAATTAGACAACTTTCAATTGGCAAAAGTTTGAAATTCTCAATTTAATTATCTTATTTTTCATACAAAACTTCAAACTAGATGCGGTTGTTTGTCCATAAACTGACGCCGGTATTCGGAGGGGTAGGCAGAGACCAGGCATAAGATTGACGCGGTCAATTTGTATAATAATGCATATATACATCCGACCGTACAGCACAGGCCTTCTCACAGAGAAAGTGCTATAGGCTTAATCAGCACGTGTGCTCACCGCGGATTGGCGATTTCAAACGCTGAGGTATGTGAACACCTCAGGCACTTAGGTTTCCTCGCCTAGCCCAAACCCAAGGTTGGCTGGAAGAAAGTGCTATTTAGCATTTATGAAGTACGCCTTTGTATGAAATGTGTTTTCTATGATTTCCTTCACATTTAGCGAGTGATATTGCTACTACAAATTCACATAATCATGTACGTAACTTAAAAAAATAAAGTCATACGCTGGAGTTGTTAAATTTGTTTAGTTAAATTTTTCAATAGCAAAAAAATGTTAATATTTTTCATGTTATTTTACGATTTTTCTGCGTCGTAGAGGAGCTGGTTGAATGATAATGCTTAAAATCGTATGTGTTAAATTGAACTGACATTTTAGACAATATTTTACCCGAGGCTGCGACATTTGTAGAGCGCGACAAAGTAGAAAACCGGCCAAGTGCGAGTTGGACTTGCGCACGAAGGGTCCCTTACCATTATCTATACATCATTAGACACAAAGATCGAGAAAAAACGGCAAAAAGTTAGGTTTATTGTATGGGAGCCCCCCTTAAATATTTATTTTATTTTAAATTAATTATTTATGTTTAGAATATACAACTAAATATTCTGGAAATATTTCAAGCGTCTACCTCTTGCCGTTATTAATATCGAGCAAAAAACGGCAAAAAAATTACGATTGTTGTGTGGCATAAAATATTATAAAATATTTATTTAAATCCGTTTTTAGGATTTGTTGTTTTAGCGGCAACAAAATATATCATATGTGAAAATTTCAACAGCCTAGCTATCACGGTTCATGAGATACAGCCTGGTGACAGACAGCCAGACAGACAGACGGACAGTCAAGTATTAGTAATAGGGTTAGCTTCTTCTCCACATAATCCATTAATTGTGAAACTAACAACTTTGACGTTCATTAAGTAAACATTCTGTTTTTACAATGAATAAAAATATTTGAATTGAATTGGGTCCCGTTTGGCACCCTTCAGGTACGGAACCCTAAAAATTATGTCAGTTCTATTATTAAAAACAATTATAAACAAAAAAAGACCCATAGGGGAAAATTTGTTATACAACAACAAATCTTATTGGAGTGTTTCAGAAACGACGCATTTTTGACGTAACCATGTATGCCTTCTCTCAGAGAGAGTATGGGCTTAATCACCCCGCGTGCCTACCACAGACTGGCGATTTCAATGTACGTGAATACCACTTTGCATTTCCTCACGATGCTGCCCTTCACGTTGGGATTACAGCCGCAGATAAACTGAAAAAGAAATTGTATTGAAAACGAGGGAATTGATATGGCGTTTCCTGATAATATTATAAATAATAATAGCAATCGGTCTACCAACGGCCGCCCTCACTCTCCTTTTTCCTCCACTATAAATTGTACATAAAGGCAGCATGCACGCGAGTCACGCATAGCATCCCATGGATTTATTCCCCACACTTAAGTCCAAATTTGGATTTAGTGTTATGTTTAGTCGTAACTCACCCCTATTCTCGCACGCGTTTTTCGCAGGATTAAGAGAAACGGTCACGCGTTTTCACTTTAATCGCGCAATAGTGACGATTATCGTCTTTGGACTTATGGAGAGGATGAAGGGAGAAAGATTGACGAAAGAAATATATCGATCGAACGTGGGTGGAAAGGCTGGTAAGAGACGTCCAAGGCGGACATCATCATCATCATCAGCCACTTAACGCCCACTGCAGGACATAGGCCTCCCTCATGGTTATCATAAGCATGAGGGGTTTTGCCATAATCGCAGGCGGGTTGGCGATCGCAGTATGCTATTGAAATCTCAGGAAGACGTCGCTGCCCGTTCTCCTGGTAATTTAGGCGGACATACTTCGACAAATTAGCAAAGGGCAAGATAAAAAGTACCCTAAACATGAAACGACTAATGAATGTTGATGAAGCGAAACAGATCTGTCAGGATCGTGGCAAGTGGCAGACCCTAATCTCTGCCCACCCGTCCGGGATACATGCGTGAGTTTATGTTGTTGTTGTTACATGTTGCCCCCATGTCGATATTTGTTTTGAGATTTGACATTTTACAGGCAATGACTGAGTTTTTCGCCTTATTTTGGTTAACGGCTCTAAGTCTATACTGTCATCAGCATTTGGACTACAACGTTAAGCTCCTTTTCTTGATATATAAATTCGTGTACTATTTAGCCCATCCAGAGGCCGCACTGAAAATTATATTATGATTTTTAGGGTCCCTTATTTTTAGGCGCATATATTTTTTGGAATCTATTTCTAGCCTACAACGTATGCCGGTATGTCTGACCTGTAAAGGGCCTTAATTTTAGATATGCTTAAGATAGAGCGCCTTTCTTCTCTTGTATTTGTATCCATACCGCAAGTGCCAGCAAGTACGTTCAGTTCCTTAGAAGCCTTCTGAAAGAGACGTTCGCATTACGTAGCAAAATTTTGCCTCGTAGAGAGAGTCTGACAGCCTAAAACTTTTAGTTTTGCCGCCACTGTAAAGGCGCACCTTCTGCTAACAAACATTACACACAATAAAATGCGTTTTCTATGTATAAAACATACAAGTGGGCAGGTACTCGTTGCTAGGATAAAGCCGGCGCCTCACTGGGATATCGTAGGTACCTATTTGGAAAATATTTACCATTAATAGTCGGGTTTTCTGATGAATCTTTTACACTTTCATAATGCGTCGGAAAATACGCAAATAAGAATAGCGAAGTGATAAAATCATGAACAAAAAAAAAACACAGGCGCCAGATTTTGTTAGTGCAAGACATGACATGACATGACATAGATAACCCCAGAGAACATAGCACAACATAAAAAATATAACATACATAAGCTCAAGCCTGTATCGCAGAGGGGTAGGCCAGGAACTACCACGTGTCACGATCCTGACAGATCTCTTTCGCTTCCTCAACATTCATTAATTAATACATCAAACTTTAACCTCCTCAGTCCTGAACTTGAAAATAACCAGGGACTACCACGTCCCATGATCCTGACAGATCACTTTCGCTTCCTCAACATTCATTAATTAATACATCAAACTTTAACCTCCTCAGTCCTGAACTTGAAAATAACTTTCGAAAAATTTTCGGAGGAGGTTAAAGGCGTCAATGAAATGAAAATAAAGTAACGTGAGACGAGCATCGATCTGTCATTGTGGATAGATAGATTTAGAGATAACTTTTTTTGCACAAAATTTTTAGTTAGAATTACCTACAACTTTGCACTATAGTTTATCAACAGGGTCGACATCCAGGAGGACCGGCTTAATAGTGTAACATTTTCCACCAAAAGACAGTTTAATAACAATTTAGCCAGCTGTAAGCCCCAAGATGAGGGCCGTATTCACACAAAACTTTCATGTTATGAAAATTTTCCGGCGATATGAACAGCAACGTAACATCACATAGGTACCTAATGGGCGTTTCATGACATAAGTTGCAAGTGGCGCGTTTTCAGACAGATGCAGAGGCAATAAAGCTGGGGTCGAGAGGTTTAAACCGTTTGGCGGCACGTAAGGTTCCGTAAAAATTCTGCGTTTCACTTCATGAGTATGTTTTATAAAAAAAAAACACTCCTCAGAGGTAGCTTATGCAATCTATGGTTATGTCATTCCCTTTACCAAAGGCTTAGTATTTTTACCGTTTTTAACTGTAATTCGAGAACGTAAGAACCGTGGGTTGCTCAAAATATATGCTTGATTTTGCTGACGCTACTCTTGGCCTAAATGATAGCTCTTAATTGGTTAGTTCTAATTGGCTTTAATTGGTACCGATGTGTATCCCGAGTTATAGCGAGTTTAAAACTACGATATTGATTGTAATCCTCATTCAGTAATCTAACTTACAGGTCAAAATAACAAACACTTGCATACTCAGATAGCCTAGCTTATGTATTTCTATGATTTTGTACATTAAATTTGCATCGTACTTTTTGTAGTTTACCTATACAAAGTGATTCAGAATGGTTCGATAAATGTCGAGCCCCTTAAGTTTAACCAGACGTTTTTGAAACACTTTGTATGTCATCTAATCTAATCGATTCGAAAATATAATTGTCTCTTTGTTATCAAATGTAAGTGCGAAAAACTTTTATTTTGGCGCATTAGTTCTTAATATACTGGCATCATGCATGCAGAGTCGTGTGTTAAAAGGAAATAGTTTAAGGGCTTCCAATATTTGAACTAAACATACAGAACTACATTTTGAACTTATATAAAGGCGAGTAATACCAAAATGTCTCGCACTTATTTGATTGAAGCCCAATTCACGGCAAAATGATTGTATTCCCTTCATATAGCCACGGGTTGTCCGACCGCATATGAGTTTCACGTCATTTGAGCGAACGAATTTTTCAGACAAAAGCAATTTTTCTGCTTAACGCAACTCCGAGGCTAAATAACACTCGTTAAATTTGAGTTCATACACATATAACCGAGGTTTATACAGGCTTATTTCTTAAGTGCGCAATTCCTAAAACATATCGGTAAATGTTGCTTATTTACAACAACTTTTTTGTATGACTTATATACAATGTGTGTTAATTTTTTTAATATTTTTTTATAGATAATGCTCAAATTTATATGATATGTGTTAAACAGCATAGATATTCTTCTATAAAGCACAATGATTTACTGAAGACTACGACATTGGTAGAGCGCGTTAAATTCTCTCAATTTAATAAAACTATACAAACCCTAATAATAATAATGCAGCATATAATAATTGGATCATGTTGTATAATAATATACGTCCCACTGTAGGGCTCAGGGCTTCTCTAAGAGAGAGAGAGAGAGAGAGAGAGTATGGGCCTAATCACCACGCGTGCCCATTGCGGATTGGCAATTTCAAGCGCTAGGGTACGTGAACACATTAGACACTCAGGTTTCCTCACGATGTTTTCCTTCATGGTTAGCGAGTCGCATAACTTGACAAATCTACGTAACTTAGAAAACAAAGTTGCATGCCGAGATTCGAACCCACAACCTTCTGAATGAGAAAACGATGTTCAAGCGCTCCGCTACCACCGCTGTACAGTACAAACCGCGATTTTCGAAAAAAAAAAATAAACTCATGGAACAAAAGTTGTTGCCAAACACAAACTCTCATTGACTTTTCTTGGTAATTGAGCGTTTTTGAAATAACCCTGTACTTTTTGTGGTTCTTTTAACGGTCCTCATTAAAATGTCGCATTTTATTAAAACAGCCGGCCAAAAAATAGCTTAAGGTTTATCATTATGCCAACGGTCGGACGGTGTACGTTATGAAAATTTTTAATACAATTGCTCAAAAAGTGGCGTATTGCACGGACGTATAGCGTTCGGAATGTGGGCTATTACACACTCGAGCTTTTTCTTTACCTTTTCCGAACTCGTGCATTCTCTTTCCCAACTGTCAAAATAAAGTCTATTAAAAAGAGAAAATCCAACCACGAAGTTTTTACTAAAAAAAATTCATAGAATTTTTTATCATTCATGCAAATATTTCTAAAAAGTTGCTACTAATTTGTTTCAATATCAGATTTAATGATTTGATTCAATGAGTTAGGTTAGGTTACATTTCATTTCATCTCATTAAATTTCATTTTCATTTCATATCAATAAAAAAATTCTACTTGAACACTTGGCTGTATGGGCATAGTTCCCTTTGCCTACCCAGAATGGGTGAAGAAAAAAAAATCTCTGCTTATATTCTAAATGGCGGTTGGCGCCATTTTCCAAAAATTTTTTTGCGAGAGTTTAGTTGTTTGTTGCACAAATTATTTTATTAAATTGCTTCATTTTTTCGCAACTGTATTAAAAATTGCGTTTCAGTACACGTGCGGAACCGTCTTTGCAACTTGTTCCGACTATCAACCCTCACCTTCGGCTGCGCCTCGGCTCGGGTAGACATTTGTCGGAACTCTGCAATGACAGGCTTTCCGCACTCGTAATGAAATATACTATTTTTCATGCTATAATATATTGCGAGTAAATAAGTATCAAACGCAGCGCAGTTCTGCTAGCATGACAACGCGAGTCGCGCATATTGTGGTGCTTAAGTGCCATTATTGACAATTTTATTAATGTTCTCAAAAGCCGGAATTTTTTGCATTTCTGCGCGTTGAGACCCACGATTGGGGACTTGGTTTTCTTTTTTTTTTTCACTCCTTTGAAAAAAATAAACACTACGACTACGTGCACAAGGTACAGTTGATAGTAAGTTGACGGTTTTACGCGTGCATTTTATTCAGTTATGTTATGGGTGACTTTAAATGCAGCCTATATCATTCCCAATTCAGGGCGCCGGCCTCCACTCGGAGAGATTTAACAATTTCAAGCATTGACAGTGCATTAACAATTTCAAGTACCTACTGACGAGTGAATGGCAACAAACTTTTTAAAATTTATCATTATGTAGTTGACTATACATTGCGTTACTTCAGTGTTTTTTGCTAGCGTATATATTTATACTTATACTTTGTGTGCGTATACTATATTTAGTGGGTCTGAGAATAGGTCGTAGGCTAATAAATATGGCAAAACAACGTCAACGTTTAACAACGAAGTCAGCTTCTCTTTTTATACACAAGAAGACGAAGATTATGATGATTGATTGATGATGCCTACTGCGGAATAAAGACCATGCAAAGCCACAGTCCACTAAACAACATACCACCGGTTTGGTTTCAGCACGTGGCTATGTGAAAAATTTAATTCATTGCCAGAAAATTTATATGCATGCCGTGGCTGCAGTTTATTAAGAATGCACTGGTCGCCCCTTACGGGCTCGAAATAAAATGGCCGCCTTCATAAAGTTATTATGGGGCTATAGAAGAGTATAGCACCTGCCTTTAGAGGGGTCTTTATAATGCAGCCTATATATACGTCCCACTGTACGGCACAGGCCTTCTCTCAGAGAAAGAGTATGCATGCAATAATCACCATGCGAGCCCACCGCGGGTTGGCAATTTCAAGCGCTGAGGTATGTGAACACATCAGACACTCAGGTTTCCTCACGATGTTTTCCTTCACAGTTAGCGGGAGAGAGGTCTTACTTTAGATTTATTAGTAAATCTTGCGTTACCTATGCGTTGTCTAAGAAATGCACTTAATCTGTAGGTATACAAATACTTACAACAGAATATGAGTATTTATATGTGTAATCATCTCCCAATTTATCTGTTAACAGAGTGTTGTTGATTGGGTTTTTTTTCAGGGTTCCGTATACAGAATCTTATTTATATTTTCTGGCTACGACGTCTGACTGACTTTTATTATTCTCAGTATTATTTCGTTACAAAGTAATCGTTGGATAGTATTATATTACCTTATTGAACTATTCGATTGATATAGCAATTCCCAAATCAGGGTTTTGATTATGTCTGAAGTTTTTCTTGACGGACCCCCCCCTCAAGGAGCGATTCCTATACAAACGTTATTTCTTTCCGGATCGCAATGACACTTTTCTAATGTGTTTAGAGGACACACATTGAGGTTCGCACGAGCGCATAACTAAGACTAACAGTATAAAAAATAATTTAGAGCCTTCTAAGACGTTTCATACAAACTATTCACAAGGCTTAAATTTTTTTATAAGTTTATTTCCAATTGCAAGTACGATCAAACCTTGATTGAGATTGTCTTTTAAACGTTTATGTAAATTAAAGCGAAACTACATTTGTATTGGAATCCCTTTGTGAGGCAGAAAAACACTAGATAGAGTATACTTTACCTGAAAAATTTTCACAGCATAAAAGTAGTTCAGAGACAGACCAGAGCGAGGCAGCTAGTTACCGTAAGAAAAATAACTATTAAACACTTACCATAGCCTCATAACTCGCGATTTATGTCCAGACGTTTTGGTTTTTTAACTAAAATGTTCTTTACCCTCTCGAAGCATTTACGAAGTGCTTGGAATTTCATTTTAATTTTTATTTACGAGTTTGCTTTTAAGTGAAGTGCACTTACAAAAAAAGTGTTAGACTGCAGATTCATCCTTTTACGTTGTGTTTAGCCAGTGCGGTTTGCTAAATCGGTGGCATGAGGTACTATCCCGCGCGCAATAGATAAAATAGATAAAGACCCGTGCCATTCAGTTGTAATCTGGTAAGTTAGTGTGAAAAAGTGTTATTCCGCTTTGCCTGTTCTCCGCGCGGGATCGAGGCTCTTGCTACCGGATCTGGTGAAAGAGATAGCAAAGGTACGAGCCATACTTCTTGCCACAATTAGCAATAGGTTCAAATAACAATAATATGTAGCAATCGAGCACAAATGGGTCCCCACTAATCGATGTCAAATGTCCAATATGACCGACCGCAAACGACTTGTTACAATCAAAACAAATGGTGGCCGCTTCAACAAGTCATAAGTTTTGATTTTCCGTCATTATAACTTTTGTGAGAGACAATCGTTGAGCCACAGAAACAGTAATGTACACGGAAGGTCCACTCACTCGAAGTGCGCGTAAAGGAGTAGAACTGGAATATAAAGATAGTACACGTAATAGAGCGCAATATACACGTGTAAAGCACACTTCGTGCAAAGGAAACAGTAATGTACACGGAAGGTCCACTCGAAGTGCGCGTAAAGGAGTAAAACTGGAATATAAAGATAGTACACGTAATAGAGCGCAATATACACGTGTAAACCACACTTCGTGCAAAAAGTGAGACCTTAAGATTATTTAGGTGACAAAGATGTCTGTCATTAAAACCAGTTCGATGCTTGCGGTTTTAGTACAGGAATTTTAATTCTGTCAATTAAGGACGAAAATTGAATAGACTAACAAACAGTCTTATTAATAAAAACCCATGTCCAATAAAATGCTCTTAAGTTAAAGCCGATTTATAACAGGAATTCCTCTCATAAACTGGCTTTAACTCGATTTTAAGAATGTTAGAGTATTTTTATTCTGCTTTTAATAAATAAGACCGTAAATTTGGAGATTCGGAGTCCATTTTTTCTCCAAAACAATCTAGATTTTTAAATAGACAGCTAGTTTAACCTGCATGTTCATTAAGTCACAGTTTTTCTGCTACTTTGAATAAAATATTTTGAATTGAATTTTCAATTAACTTGACTGTACCTAACGTGATCTTGGCATCGAGCTCGATAAAGCGACAAAGAGGCGTGCTTTAGCTCTCCCTCCAGTATTTAATTATACTCGAACATAACATTTGAAAATTCAGAAAAAAGATGCACTTTATATTATATACCAAAATTTTCGTCAAGAATACAGAACAAATACATACAAAAATAATTTACTATGACTAGCGTCATCTCGCCTTACTACGTAAAGAAAGATAGCGATATGCGATACGGATATAAAACTATTTATGACGGTGAAATATTTATGGCGTGCGAAAATATTTATTTCGTTTTGCCCCTAGATTATGCTTACCAAATCCTGAGTGATTAGAGTCTTCTAACCGTCAAATAAGTATGGAATTTGACAATTAGACAATCGGAATCGCTCAGGATTTGGTGTGCATCATTAGGCCCCTGGTTATGAACCAAATGTTGACTTCTGCACCCTGTTACTCTAGGGTGAGCGATATTGATAGTAGGGAACATTAGGAATAGATCAATGGCCACAGTTGCCCGGAGCTATTATGGTCTTGTAATAAACGACTTTGCTCAGTGTTCTTGTGACGTAGCATTGCTATGTTGCACGTTTTATTGCGCAGTCACTTTGGCAAGCTCATATTCGGTTTGGAATCGAACATTGGCACTGTCAAATTTCGATTTTATAACTTTCTGAAAAATTGACAGAGACAGTCAGAAAGAACAGAAAGACGATTTTTTGAAAGTGAAACGTCATTGGGTCGAATGACACGATGAGCTGCAATATTGGAAATTCCGACATGTGATATTTTTTTAACAGAGTTCTAAAAAGGATGAAGTTCTCAATTCGTTGTGTATTTTTTATGTATGTTCAGGTTCAGCGACAATTTTTGACTACGTAGTTAGATTGGTCTAATATATATATATTTTTCTTAGAAAGGGCGTATAAATTAAAAGCTATAGTCAATATATTCTGGTGGGATCCATAAATATTTCCATAAGCGGCTACGAAACGAAATCGACGAGTCCATGCAATTGTCATTTTGTTGTACTAACATAGTCCGGCCCCGTGTTTTTTGTTGTTTATGATTTTTTTTATTTCCTGCTGCTGGCGCTTCACTTGGCTATTTTTATTTGCGTATTTTCGGACAAATTATGAAAGTATAAATGATTCATCAGAAAACCCGCCAAATACCTAGGATATCCTAGTGAGGCGCCGGCTTTACCCTAGCAACGAATACCTACTTGTATATTTTATACATAGAAAACGCATTGTATTGTGTGTAATGTTTGTTAGCAAAAGGTGCGCCTTTCCAGTGGTGGCGGAACTAAAAGTTTTAGTTTGTGCGACTCTCTCTGCGAGGCGAAATTTTGCTACGTCATGCGACCGCTTACATTGCACACTTTTATTTTACTTCACATTGTATGTTTAATTAGAATCTTGTAAGCAAAAAAAATCACATTCTGTAAACTTACGTTGAATTTTTATTTAGTTTTGATGAGAAAACACTAAAATAATAGAATTACCCTAACGCTGAAGTTAGTGTTGTTTACTCCTTAACGATTAGTAGCACGGATACGAAACATTGCATGTTACATAACATAAGCAGCCTATATACGTCCCACTGTAGGGAACAGGCCTTCTCTCAGGGAGAGAGTATGGGCTTAATCACCACGCGTGCCCACCGCGGATTGGCGATTTCAAGCGCTGAGGTATGCGAATAGCTCAGTTAGCGAGTGGTATTGCTACTATAACTTCACAAATGTACATAACTTAGAAAAAGAAGTCATAGGTACATGCCCGCACCGGGGATCGAACCTGGGTCTCATTGCGTGTAGGTAGAGTTAATTTTTGATAGCTAAACATCATTTTTACTGTGCTCGTATAGAGCAGTGTCGATTATCTCCTCAAGGAGGCACTTTTTAATGGTTAGTAGCACAGACTCGAGACTTTGCATGCAGGTTGGATTTTGACAGCTAAACATAAATTTTACCATGAATTGATACTGCAGCCAAGATTGTTTCCTCATGAGGGTACTCCTCAGCAGCATGTGACGTTACAAACTAAACATGGCTTTCTAGCGTATATACGTTTGCGAGATTAGCGTTGACAGCGTTTTAGTGCGTTACCGATAATAGAATGTTCTTTTAGTGGTTTTAATAGTAGATTATGTACTAAGGGAATAAAACCATGTATTATGTCATGGGCGGCATATTGAACCCTGAGCGGAGCGAAGGACTCCGAGTTAACTCGCGAGCGCAGCGAGGGAGTTAAATTTTAACTCCTGAGCGAAGCGAGGGAGTTATGTAGAGTCCTGAGTGAAGCGAGGGGTTCATACCGCCCGAGACTAAGACATGTTTTATTCCAGAGGTGAATACTCTACTTTTCACACCATCTGGGAGACAATAAAAAGACAGGGCTGCATAAGTTGAAAATATGTATTAAAACCTGAAATTAAATATAAAGTCCACACTCTTTTACGGCTTAGCAACTTAAATTGAATATAACTTTTAAATTCGTATTTGCAATTCGCGCCTTTTTTTCTTTTTTTTGTTGGTGTTTCGCGCGGTCACAGGACACAGTATTTCAGAAAAAAAAGAAAAAAAAGAGGTGAGTTTCGAACAACAATTCGAATTTCGAATTGCAATGCGGGGCTTCTCCATAGTTTTCATGCGAATTTTGACATTCTAAATTCAAATCACTTTATTCCCTAGGGAAATTCTTCATTATTATTGCCCTCGAGTGACAAGGCCATGCTTTACGATGATATTTGACGGTACGTAATAAGGCATTGTCGAGCAGGAGGTGTGAAAATTTAATTTTTCTAACTCATTAATATTAATATTTCCGTGTGGCGCCGGATTAAGAATAGCGTCATTCCATTTCCTTCCGTGGATGTCATAGAGGGCGACTAAGGAAAAAAATACCAGGAGACGGGCAGTGGCGTCTTCCTGAGGTTCCAACCGCATACTACAATCGCCAACCCGACTGCCAAGCGTGGCGATTATGACAAAACCCCTCATGATTATGAAAATCATGAGGAAGGCCTATGTCCTGCAGTGGGCGTCAAATAGCTGATAGTGGTGGTGGCGGTGATTAATATTTAACAACAAATACTTATGTAGAAGTGGCAATAATTCAAAAAACATCGTATATATCTATTTAAAGTCTTTAAAGTAGTACAGTACTACTACTGTAGCCTACATACACAAGCTTACGTAATAACTAATGTCACCATACATAATGGGATTGAAATTACGTGATTATAACGTACTACCACCTTAAGGAGGATCTCCTCAAGGAGGCACTTTTTAATGGTTAGTAGCACAGACTCGAGACTTTGCATGCAGGTTGGATTTTGACAGCTAAACATAAATTTTACCATGAATTGATACTGCAGCCAAGATTGTTTCCTCATGAGGGTACTCCTCAGCAGCATGTGACGTTACAAACTAAACATGGCTTTCTAGCGTATATACGTTTGCGAGATTAGCGTTGACAGCGTTTTAGTGCGTTACCGATAATAGAATGTTCTTTTAGTGGTTTTAATAGTAGATTATGTACTAAGGGAATAAAACCATGTATTATGTCATGGGCGGCATATTGAACCCTGAGCGGAGCGAAGGACTCCGAGTTAACTCGCGAGCGCAGCGAGGGAGTTAAATTTTAACTCCTGAGCGAAGCGAGGGAGTTATGTAGAGTCCTGAGTGAAGCGAGGGGTTCATACCGCCCGAGACTAAGACATGTTTTATTCCAGAGGTGAATACTCTACTTTTCACACCATCTGGGAGACAATAAAAAGACAGGGCTGCATAAGTTGAAAATATGTATTAAAACCTGAAATTAAATATAAAGTCCACACTCTTTTACGGCTTAGCAACTTAAATTGAATATAACTTTTAAATTCGTATTTGCAATTCGCGCCTTTTTTTCTTTTTTTTGTTGGTGTTTCGCGCGGTCACAGGACACAGTATTTCAGAAAAAAAAGAAAAAAAAGAGGTGAGTTTCGAACAACAATTCGAATTTCGAATTGCAATGCGGGGCTTCTCCATAGTTTTCATGCGAATTTTGACATTCTAAATTCAAATCACTTTATTCCCTAGGGAAATTCTTCATTATTATTGCCCTCGAGTGACAAGGCCATGCTTTACGATGATATTTGACGGTACGTAATAAGGCATTGTCGAGCAGGAGGTGTGAAAATTTAATTTTTCTAACTCATTAATATTAATATTTCCGTGTGGCGCCGGATTAAGAATAGCGTCATTCCATTTCCTTCCGTGGATGTCATAGAGGGCGACTAAGGAAAAAAATACCAGGAGACGGGCAGTGGCGTCTTCCTGAGGTTCCAACCGCATACTACAATCGCCAACCCGACTGCCAAGCGTGGCGATTATGACAAAACCCCTCATGATTATGAAAATCATGAGGAAGGCCTATGTCCTGCAGTGGGCGTCAAATAGCTGATAGTGGTGGTGGCGGTGATTAATATTTAACAACAAATACTTATGTAGAAGTGGCAATAATTCAAAAAACATCGTATATATCTATTTAAAGTCTTTAAAGTAGTACAGTACTACTACTGTAGCCTACATACACAAGCTTACGTAATAACTAATGTCACCATACATAATGGGATTGAAATTACGTGATTATAACGTACTACCACCTTAAGGAGGATCAAAGACTAGGATTAAAAGCAATTGGCTCACTGCCCATCCAATTTTCTTTGTTGACGTTCCAAAGGAGTCCCGCAGAGATTATCTTAACAAAGCAAGCGTAGTGTTTACATTACGCGTGCTGCAAACTTATTGGAGCAAGCAGGAGAGCGGGAGATGTGAAATGAAGAAAATACCCTGAAAATAAAGTTAGTTTAATAAATTTATTATTTCTGTAATTCTGAACCGATAATAAATATTCACTTTCACTTTAATCTTTTTTCACTTTCAAAATCAGAACGATAAAACCCAAAACATAGATTATTGAAAGTAGAGCACTGCTGTGGTATCGCGTCTATTGAACGCTGGTCTCACCTCGAGAGGGCCCGGGTTATCAAATACCCACAATTTCCTGCTGAAGGACCAAAGGGCCACATCTTAAAAAATATTTAAAATCAATTTTAATTAAAAACTGTAGCAAAAACGATGAATACTTTCATATAATCGCGAAAACCCCCGTCAATTTCGTACTCTATATCACTAAATTACAATACAGTTTAAATTACAATTAAGTTTTGAGAAAAAAAAATGTAGACCCATTTTTACTGCTTCTCCGACTCTCCAAGGTTTGCTGGAAGAAACCTCTTATAGACATAAGCTCGCTTTTGTACATGTTATTTCTTATGTAATGTCCTGTTAAATACTTCGTGTGCAATAAAGTATAATTAGTTAAAAATATACGTATTTCAAATTACCTTTCCCGAATCAATATTTTTTTAACTCATAGCTCTTTCATTTTAAAACAGCGTGTTATGTTCTCGCATTCATTTTGTAAAATTTACCTAGAGAATGGTTGGCGTCTATATCTAGAAGCAGTTGGGGGCAGAATGTAAATGAGGGGGTAAGACTCCCGAGCTATGTTCGGACGCTGTAAAATAATGTAATCGGACCGATGATCTAAGAAGGCTTCTCCATTGTGCTGTCTTAAATAATTATTTAGACCAAAGCGGTGCTAGCGCTGGAAACACTACTTAGGAGGATTGATTTACTTGTGTATACGAGGAGCATCGAAAACCCAAGTCATAGATACAGATTTAAGAGTTACACAGTTATAAAGATTTTTACACAAAAATTGTTATACAGAAAGAGCTAAATAGTATATATACATATTTGTCGTCTTTACTGCATTGGCATACCAATGACCCTATGTGTCTTGGAGACGAGCCCTACGTGCTGGAGGGCACAATTCACAATTCACCCGGCATCGTGCCATTGACTGCATAGCCGAGAGTCAGCACAGCACCAATGAGAGGGCGGCTATGCGGAGGTTTTACACGGCACGACTTTTTATCAAAGGTACAGTTTTACACCAGATAAACTTACAATTGCATTGTTTTATGACTCGCGAATACAAACATCGAGAATTAAGGTAATTGCATTTTACCTTGTAAATAATCGTGATTAACCCGTTTAATGTCTAACTATATATAAATTTACACCTGAATATCAGAGTAGTAGGCGAAGACCAAAGTTTGTTATTTACCATGGTCTTGAAAAACCTATTTCGCTACAGATTTTTATTCCTTAAATTTGACATGAATCTACAATTGATATGTTTGTTATGTATTTAATTTCTTTGCACATTTATTAATTTTCATTGTTTCTTCTCCAAGCGCGCGTTGGATAGTGGGAAATGTAAAATTTGTAAGCGTTGTTCACTTCAATTCAACAAAAAAATAACTTCAAGGCATTTTGTTGAACCCCGATTAGAGTTTTGAGTTCAGCACATAAATAGGCATCATAAAGGTTAAATATTGATGTTGTTTTAACAGCGCTACAATTTTTAAACGAAGTAAATACTCAAGTTAAGGTCGTTAGAGTGACAAAGAGTAAAACAAATGTCATGTGCTCATAGCGCTGGATCGGTCATTAGATATCTGCCGAAATGCCGTCCACCGATAAATTTACAAAAGTTCAGATTTTTTCGTAGAAGCTTTGCAGATGTAAGCTTAGTCTCAGCGCTTCGCATTAATGTTGCTTCTCTCTTTCTCACTACTCTATGGTTCTATCTGTATGTCCATTTTGAGACACAATCAGTACTAGTAGGCTCAAATACATATAAATTAAGCTGATAACACTGCACAACAAAATACTTAAAAAACTTAAATTATGTAGTTTTTTTTTTCATCTCGCTTATGCCACAATGTGGAGTATCGTTAGATTGGTCGTTTAAAAATTTTGTGGGTGTAGGAAAACTATTTTTCATTTTGCAAAAGTCGCCTCGTGTGAATTCCACATAAGGTCCATTTGGAATCGCCCGCCGGTCGTTAGGGAGCGGCACACATTTGCCCGAAACCGCGCTGGATCGGTCATTAGACGTCTGCGATCCCCGGATTCCTGTTCGCTGATAACTTACAACTGCCCGGATTTTTTTCGTGGAAGCTCTGCGAGGTGTTAGGGCTACGTTTAGATGTTGATATACATACATACATAAAATCACGCTTGTATCCCAGAGGGGTAGGCAGAGACCAGAGACTGCCACTTGCCACGATCCTGACAGATCACTTTCGCTTCCTCCACATTCATTAGTCTTTTTGTTTAGTTTTAAGTATTAGTTTTTATTTACGTCGATTTTCTCTTATATTTTCTTTTTTTTAACACAGTAAAGTTAAGTAAGTAAAAAAATAAAATTTTAAATCAAGCTTTTGTTATCAAGAAGATGAAATAAAAAGTAACAAAATGCTAAAATTTTAGTGACAAATTTCAGTTCATTCCATTAAGGAGTTGAAAAATGGTTTGCAAATTTTGAAATTTTGTTCGGCAACTTACTTACATATCAACGAACGACACATACAAGCGTTGTAAGTTAAATAAGAGCTTTAGTGAGAAAAATGGAAACAAATTAAATTGATCAGCAACATAAAATAGAGAAAAATATATTTCAGTAGATAACGATTGTATGCTGCATCATAAAAGCTTATTAAAAAGAATATACAATCACATTTTGGTCACCACAAGCAAAGTAAATCATTTGGTCAGCAAAGTAAATAATTCAAGCTGGAAACGATTAGTTGGGTTATGCGGAAAGGACTAACTGTTTACATGGTGATTTTTTGCCACTGTCCCTTTTCTCTGTAAGCACAATAAACTACCACTGGGCAAAAATTAATAAAATTAAACTCACGTTTAGTTGACCAAAGTTGAATCAATCTGAGAATTTATTTTTTATTTTATTTCACCCATAAAGCAACAGCGTGATTCACAACTAAACGTTATGTCTGTGGTGTAAGGCTAACAGTACGGATATCTTAACCTAAGAGAGTATCTATTGTAAAGTTAATAAAGTTAAACATAAATATAGGGCCAACTCTACCAAACTAATAAATACCCTCAACCGGGTACAAATACCCATATTACCTATGTTACAGATGTGAATACATGCACACTAAGACGTACACACTCCTCCACCAAACTTTTTTTGAGCTAACCAAACTGGAATTATATGCTATTCAATTCTATTTTTAGGGTTCCGTAGCCAAAGGGTAAGGGACCCTATTACTAAGACTCCGCTGTCCATCCGTCGGTCGGTCCGTACGTCCTTCTATCACCAGGTTGTATCTCATGAACCGTGACAGTTAGACAGTTGAAATTTTCACAGATGATGTATTTCTGTTGCCGCTATAACAACAATTACTAAAAACGGAATAAAATTAATGTTGAAGGCAACAGGTAGACTCATGAAATATTCAAATGTTGTATAGATAATGGTACGGAACCCTTTGTGCGCGAGTTCCACTCGCACTTGGCCGGTTTTTTTTCTACTGCTCAGTATTTTCTGCCGACCAAAAGTTGCTATATTTTATAAATAAATTTCTGTATTCTTATATAGTTATGGCCGATCAAAACCGTATGTTTTCCTTTCCTAGCTTTCCTTTAAATACTACCCGATGGAAATGTTTATTAGTAGGGAAAAGTGTTGGTGTATATTAAAATTGGCAAGTTAGTTCAGTTATTAACTTTAATTTAAAGTTTCAAATTGTTTACCGTTCATAAGCTTTGGAACCCAAATAGTCTTATTAGCTCTGGGCTAAGTACCAACTCGATAATATTTATGCCATCTGCGTTATACAGTCAATAACACAACTGAAGAATGGTTTTACCACACTCACAATATTTTTAAATGACAAATCCAATATTATTTGGATAATATTGGATTTTATTTGCAAACAAAATGCATTCCTAATTTAGGTGTAGGGTAGAAAAACGGGACCTTATTACTAAGACTTTACTGTCCGTCTGCCTGTCTGTCACCAGGCTGTATCTCATGAACCGTAATAGCTAGGCAGTTGAAATTTTCACGGATGATTTATTTCTATTGCCGCTATAACAATAAATACAAAAAACAGAATAAAATAAATACTTAAGGGGGCTTCTATACAAACGTTGTCTAAAGACAGCGCTTGCCATTTAGCGGCCATCTATGTAACCTTCACAGCGCCGATGTCATATCGTTAAATGTCAATGTTAAACGCTTCTTGTTGGTTTCTTTAGTTGGCGCTGTTCTCAAGTTCGATCTTTGTCTAATGTTGTATAGGTAATGGTACGGAACCTTTCGTGCGCAAGTCCAACTCGCACTTGGCCGGTTTTTTATTCTACCGTTTTTTCGGCGTGATTAATTTGTATGTCTATGCCAAATTTCAGCTGCCAAGTACTTCTTATTTTTGTGCTAAGACGTGAACAGACAGACGGACATGGTGAAACTATAAGAGTCCCTTGTTGTTGACTACGGAACCCTAAAAACCGGTAGAAAATGCGCGTCGTACTTAGCAAAAATGTGTTTTCGTTCATTCGGTAAATCAGATTCCGCTAAGAGTCCCTTATCGGAAATCCGACTCACACTTGGCCGGTTTTTAATGTTAACTGTTATCTGTTGTTCTATTCTCCGTCTATGGAAGAAATGCCATGACGACCTCGTGGCACAGCGGTACTGCATCTGCATACCATGCGAGGGGTCCCGGGTTCGAATCCCGGCTGGGGATAAAAAAAAACCCAGGTCTTGGATGTTTACATGTTTGTGATGTCGTTGTTTCTGGTTCCCACGACACAGGGTATCCTAGTGAGGGGCTAGAAGCAATGTATGTGCCTGTATGTAAATGTTTATGTTTAATTGCTTTCTAGTAATAAGGTCTCCAATTGTACTTTGTTTATGCTTATATGTTTTAATGTCATTTCCTGGTGTACGAATAATATATATTCTATGTCTCTTCCTACAAATATCCGCTATGGTGTTGTTATTACAAATAATGAAAATTTAAGTAGTCTCCATACTACAATTGTATGTTTAGTGTAATATAAACAACCTTTATTGAAAGAGCAACTCCATTTTTGCTAGCCACTACATTTGATAAAGCAGTAGTAATTAAAAAAAGCCCTCACTTTTCTTAGGACGTGTAACTTTTGTGTCTGATTGTACGTACAACGTCGTTTAGCATCTCATACGGTTGGTTCTTTGAATTGATGTCCCGGATGGCGGGCGGTATCCTGTCGATATCCGACTGCCTCTCGTGGCTGCCTGAATAATGTCTTCGTCTTAATGATAATGCTCTTCGCGTGTTGATACCGACCTTAAGCGCATATATGCAAAGCGTAATTTCCCTTAAGGGACCCCTTTAGGGCCCTTAATGAGTTTAACACTTGTTGGGCATGAAAGGTAGGTAATAGGTCTATCGTAGGCGTATGGCACTAATGTGAGGGTTGTACAAGTGTAAGGGAAACAAATCGCAATTAGTAAAACACGTCAATTAAAGTTCGTCATACAACAACTTTTGTTTTTTTTTTTATACATAGATTTACGTAACTTCTGTCCATCTGTAAAAACGATAAAGGAAGTGCCAATATAAGAAACTACAGCCAATTCTTCCCACAAAAATTTACTTAGTCATTCCGGAACTAAGTAGTTCTCAGAACGTTTTCGTACAAGAAACGTATTTTTTACGTTTTTATTTTTATTTTCGCTCTGTGTCAAAAACGGCAATACACGATGAGTGTCAATCTTGGTATAATTATAGTGCAGATCAATATAGACATCAAAGAATAAAATTCAAACAAGTGTCAGTTGCGCTCTCGATAAGAGTCTCGAATTAAAAAAAGAAAACACGGTTTTTCTTATTCAATAACGGAATTTTCTGTGCGCGAGACTCGCACTTGGGCTTTATTGGCCACTGCGAAATATCGAAAAAAATATCATAGCTGTTCCATACAAAATTTTGATATTTACTCGTAAATACGTAATACGGCGTAAGTCTAATATGAATAGAAACAAAAAAATAGACGAAGGTTTTTTTGTCATCGCTATAGTTGTAAGTTCAGTTCAGCGATGTCTAAGGATCTGACTGAAATAGCTGTCAATAGACGTCGCTGTAGTTGTGAGTTTGGTAGGAAATCGGCGTCAAAGGAACCTTTATTCACTTTTTGCTTCTATTCATACTACAATTTCTAATCAGCCCACTTGACAGTATGAAATAGCTAATAAAGTGGTTAATTCTGATGATTGTATATTTTTTTTTTTAGTTTCACCCGACACTTCTGCACCACTTTCTTTACGATAGACTTTTTTCATAGGAGATCACAATAGACCTATTTATTTTTTAGTGTGAATCTAGCGATATTATAAAATAATGTATTGCGATTTGCGAATGACCACTGCAGGTTGTGTAATGCTTATTATTGCTAGAACACAATTAATATTCATCACCGTAATAATGCGAGCGTTGATTGGTATAACTGACATCATTAGCACTGATATGGAGATGCTGTGTGATGTCGACTGAACACCTCGATCTGATATTGTCAGGACACTAATTGTAAGATACTCATCAAATACATCGCACTGTCAAGATTATTTTAGGCCTATTCTAATTTGATACTAATTTTAATTTAACCGGACAACGGTCAGTAGGCAGCGGCCCAATGTCGGACGATGACGTTGAGTCGGCGGAGGGTTCGTGGATATGGATGGCAAGGGACCGTGAGAGATGGCATTTGGGGAAAAAGACTTATACCCAGTAGTGGGCAGAGGTGGGCTGATGATGACGACAAATTTTCATAGGCCCTCTTTCAGAGAAAGACAATATGGGCAAAATTACCACGGGCGATTTCAAAGCGTTCTTTCTTTTGATCTATTCTATTAAAAATACTATTGGCGCTCATTGACTTGTAACCATCATGAACTTTGTTATGCATCTAACTTTGTTATGTTATACATCTAATTTGGATTGCTATGTATTAGTTGATTATTTGGATTGCTATGTATTAGTATGAATAATTTGTATACCTATATACGAGAATCGCGAACAATTAATTACCATTCTATTTCCATTGAGGTACCGAACCAATTAAAATACTAGCCAACTTTTTAAAGAATTTCCGGTCGTGGCTTATTGACGCGACACACAGGGGGTTGAAACTCAACTTTTATAGACTTAAGCATGTGTATTTTAAAGTATGTTTTTTTGTGCTTGAAATTACTTTTGCTAACAATAGCTTAAAATATTTGAGGTAACTAAGCATAAAAATAAAGGACACTGGGAACTCTGTGCAGCGGTTCAGATAATTTTTTTACCGTTAGATTAATTAAAACATAATATAAGCTCACGACTTTATGCCGCAGGGGTAGGCTAGGGGTGCCTAGGTAATAATAGATTATTATTAGATAAATTGATGGACTATTAATAAAATAGTATCTTTTTTAAGCACTTAAAATAATATAATGCATAGAAAGCTCTGAGAAGAAATATGTACAATATATTTACAATAAACTGTTTGTAACTTTATAGGTAGGAGTTTATTTATTTCCTTACCGCGCTTACCTAATATTGGAAAATTGTAAAACCCATTTGAAGAGCACTTTAGGCAAAACTCTCTTTAAGCTATAATAAAAGTTTTAAGTTGTAATGTACAGACATAAAATTATATATTTTTTATTTACTGAGGTATGTACTTTTGTAAAGATAACTTTTACCATATGATGTACTAGCTTTTGCTCGCGACTTCGTCCGCATGGAATAAGTAATTTCCGGAATAAAAGTATACTTTGTCTTTTCCTGGGACTCAAACTATTGCGATACCAAATTTCATCTAAATCCGTTCAGCCGTTATTGCGTGATTGAGTAACAAACATCCAAACATCTTCACAAATTTTCACATTTATAACATTAGTAGGAATATAGTAGTATAAAGTATTTGAAAAAAAGAACGGTTGGGAACACCCCACCCTGTCATGTCCTCTTGATCCTGAATGTTGTCTCGTGACAATTAATTTATCACAATAACTAATAATACCGCCGTGTCGCCGTGTCCCAGGCAGATGTCAGAGACAGAATGACCGTCTGGGACGTGACGCTTGCTTATTAAAGAAAATAGCATGGCATCCAATCTAATAAAGCTGTCGTCTTTAATTTCATTATGAAATCAATAGTTGTCTGTTTTATTATTTATATTATTTTATATTAAGTAAATACGATCCGATAACATACTGTAACTGATGGCCGGCTCACGGTTATATTATATCAGTGATTATAACGAATTTTGGTAATAATAAAATTAAGATGTTGTCTTCTCAAATTATTAAGGTAAAGTAGACAGCGATAAGTCGACCCTACTTTTTTATGTAGCCTATATAAGTTAATTAAAAAAAACGTATATTCGTCCCACTACAGCGCACAGGCCTTCTCTCAGAGAGAGAGTATGGGCTTAATTACCATGCGTGCCCAGCCCACCGGTGGTTGGCAATTTCAAGCACTGAGGTATGTGAACACCTCAGACACTCAGGTTCTCTCACGATGTTTTATTTTACGGTTAGTGAGTGGTAGCAATTGCTACTATAACTTCACAAATGTACGTAGCTTAGAAAACAAAGTCATTGGTACATGCCGGGATTCGAACCCATCCCGAATAAGAAGCTGATGTTCTACCGCTCCGATATTACCGTTTTTAATTTAGAATTTAGAATTTAGTAAATTGTAATATAAACAACAAAATATCCTCAAAGAGGAAACGAAATAAAGTAACGGAGCAACTTCAATTTCATCTCCTTATTCTAAGCGTTTTAAGACTGCCACAATGTGGTCTATCAAGTCTGATTACCATTCTGGAGGTCATGGGTTTGATTCCCACTGGGGGCCGCTGTACATTTGTATTATAAATGGCCTCAGTCTGGGTGTATTTCCATGTTCGTGATGTCCATGCCTGGTTACCATAACACAGGATAGGTGGTAGCGGAGCGCCGACGAAGAACGCCGGCTTCTCATTCGGGAGGTCGTGGGTTCGAATCCTGGCAAGTACCAATGACTTTGTTTTCTAAGTTACATACATTTGTGGAGTTGTAGTAGCAATTTCACTCGCGAATTGTGAAGAAAAACATCGTGAGTAAACCCTAGTGTCTGAGGTAGCTTAGCGCTTGCTACGTACAATGGCCCAACTATTAGGCTAAGTGCGGAAATCTTAGGTCTAACTAGAACTAGAACCATAGCACAGGGTATCCTAATTTGGGACCAGAACAAGTGATTGTGTTGAGTAGGATTTAAAAATAATAAAAAAACGCTATGCTTCTCAAGAACTCGTTGGAACTCGAGCATTACCATCAAATTTAGCACTTATACGTAGCACAATACGGTAATTTTCGTATGGCCTAGATGTAGGTACATATAAGATACGTTAATGGTACATTACGGTGGACAGTTTTGCAAAGGGTCGTCCTGACCCGGCAGATGTCGCCCGATCGTACAAGGGTTAAGCGAAATGAACTCTAGTTTGCTACTCAATAATTAATGGTCCTGTATGTTTGTGCTATTTTATGCTCACCAAAATGGTCAGGAATTTCTCGCATATGTAAGTATTAAAAAAAAGTGTGACGAGGCTCCGGGAGGGGTTTTGTTTTACTTCGTGTTGTTCCACAAAATAAGAGGAAAAATAGTGCCTTGATGACTATAAAATATGTGGAATACGACAAAGAAGGTTTGTGACAAACCCCTATTTCTCGTACAATCTCGGCCGGTTGATCTACAGGGTGACTTAGAATTCGATTGACCAATTTTAAGGGGACATTCCAACCATGATTTAGAAACAATGGCGCTTGCTTTGAAAAAAAGTCGTGAAAGATTATCTTATATACATAAACTCATGCCTGTATCCCAGAGGGTAGGCAGAGACCAGGGACTGCCACTTGCCACAATCTTGACGGATCACTTTCGCGTCCTCAACATTCATTAGTTTTTTGTATTAGTTTTAATTATTAGTTTTTTTTACGTTGATTTTCTCTTGCATTGTCTTTTTTTAATGGCAGGACTGCCACTTGCCTTCTTGGTTTTCTTAATCCATTTTTACCATGGAATCTTGAACACAGAAAAGTATTTAGAAATACTTCAAATTGTAAGAGATGAGATAAGAAATCTTTCCGCTGCGGAGCAAGAAAACTTAATTTTCCAACAAGATGGAGCTCCGGCTCATAATAGTCGGAGAGCAACAGATTTTCTAAATGAATGTTTTCCTACTTGGATTGGTACGAATGGACCGATTAGATGGCCGGCCAGATCCCCGGACCTTACACCATTAGATTTCTTCTTTTGGGGATACGTGAAAGATATGCTATACAAAAAGCGATATGAGAACGTGGGCGAGTTACATACAGGATTGTGCCATATCATATCGAGTATTCACCATAAAAAGATAAGAAAATCAACAGGCAGCGGACTCATTAAAAGATTGGCGATTTGCGTAAGACAAGAGGGATCACATTTTGAGCATTTAATTAATTAATTTACAAAAAAATACCCACTTAATTGACTACGGCAGTTTCATGTATGTTTTTAATTTGATTAAAATGATAAATTTCACGCTGTTCCTTTCTTTTAAAATACTATGTTATTTAAGAAGAGTTATTTTTTACCATTCTTTCGATTGGCATCATAAAAGTAGGGGTGTTTTTTTTTACATTTAAGTCGGTTCGATTCCCAGACAAGGCAAGTAATTTTTAGAAAATCTTTGAATGCAGAATTACTAACTTTTAAAAATAACATAAAGTCTTCTTTCAGCAAAATACCCTATCTACGATATTTAAGGTACTTTCCCTTCATGGCCCATAACTTTGGGACGCCCTGTATATCGACGCCTTACTGCTAAAACCGACTATCTGCATGAAATGTTGTTTCGAGAAAACTCGAGTTTAAGTTTTGGATGTCGTTAACTATATGAAAACTTGTAATTGTGCATGATTAGTTTGTGTTTTTGTTTCCGTTATTTATTCATTAATAGAGATGAGCAAAGAAAGTATCTAAATTGTGAAGACAAATAGGTAAAATTCAGCGATTAACTGAAATGGGTGCTGCAGATAACCGGTTTTGCCTGTAGAAAGCAAATTTTGCTATCTTCTGATCTAATAGGTCTAGACTGAAAAATCTTATTTGTTTAGCTGTCTTTTTAATAGTTTACTGCCTGTGGGTAATTTAAATTGTTCCAAATTCCATAGAATTTTCAAAATTTTGCAATAAGTACAATTTAGCTGTCACTTAAGTGGTTTTACTTGCAGACGATTTTTTTGATTCCCGCTTAAGTGCACAAAACTCCATAGTAAAAAGTCGTCCTTACTTAACGCATAAAAATAATCAAAAATCTTCAAAACTATAAGCCCAACCAATTTAAAACTTGACATGTATGGCCTTGTGAGGGTTTTCAAGAGATTATTTATCAAAGTTTCATCCCTGGTGGAAGAAAAACAACAGTTGAAGATTTGTTAGGGAATTTCATAGTTAAATAGTTTCATTTCATTTCAAACACTAGCGGTTCGCTAGTTTTATATATAATTAGGAATAGGATTAATAAATAAAATACTCAGTTTGTATTTAAATGTATTATAAATATCGTTGCTAAGTGGGATCGGTACAGAGTTCAAAAATAATGAATTTATAAAAAAACGGCACTTTTTAATGTGAATAACAAAGAAAATATTAAATAACTAAACCAAAATTAACACGCCCAGCCCTACGACAGTGTCTTGGGATCGGTACCTTTGCAAATCTAATTTTTTTATTTGCAATATACTGTAAGCCCGTGTGGCACCGGATTAAGAATAGCGTCACTCCATTTCCTTCCGTGGATGTCGTAGAAGGCGACTGAGGAAATCAATATCCAGGAGACGGGCAGCAGCGTCTTCCTGAGATTCCAACTGCATACTGCGATCGCCAACCCGCCAAGCGTGGCGATTATGGCAAAACCCCTCATAGTTATGAAAACCACGAAGGAGGCCGATGTCCTGCAGTGGACGTCGAACGGCTGATGATGATGATACTGTAAGCCCTCTGCGCGCCTTTTTTTGGCAACATTTTTCTTTCATGCACCCGGATTTGCAGCGCGCCTGCATGTTAAGGGTTTGATTCGTCTCCAAACTAAATCAAGAATATCGGATAGCATCACTGACGCAATATTATCAGATAAATTATTTTTCTTGGTGTTCGCAATTACATGCTTTCTACTTGTGCTTGAGTGTGGTGACGGTCTTAGGTCAGGTAACAATTTTGGGCAGTTTTCCATGTGAGAATGGACGCTTAGTTCGTCTAGCGTGATTAGGTCTTCATCGCTATCAGTTCCACCGACAGACCTAAAGTCTGGCAGAAATGGTTGGTATGTGGGATCATCATCCAAGTAATCGCCACTAAACAAGTCTGACTCCGTTTCAGAGACTCGCCTGTTTGGTCTGTCGATGTTTACTGATGGTTGATCCGACTACAAACTGATGTCTGACCTAACACAATCTGGCGACGCATGAACCGACGGAATGCTGTTGTCACTTTCATTGGTGCCTTCAAAAATCTGCTCCATTTCATCAGCAACGAACTTCTGACACTCGTTGAGCTCGAAGGACATTGAATTGCTATCATCTGAAATAATATAAAGTAATCTGTATTCTCACGTCTAACATTATTTGCTATCAAACTTCTAAAAAAATAATTAAATCTTGGCGGTCGAGATTATATGGTTGCACCATAGCGCCAGACCACAACACTACGATGCATCTTCACGCCATAGACACTAAAGAGACCCCCTTCAGTATGACCGGAAATTTCTCATCACTACAAGCAAATCTTAATATGGAGCCAACACTGAAATCTCCACCAATCCGGACTTGGCCCCCGTGATGGGGACATAGTGGGTTGATTATGAGTGAAATCTCAAAAAAAAATTCTGCTGTTGCATACATTTGGCGGCGTAGGTATCGAACTTTTGTATGGAACAGCTGATATTTTTTTAGATTTCGTAGTTGGTCCCATAGTAAAAGTTGCTTGTATTGATGAGTAAAGGGACCCCTTTCAGTATGACCGGAGTTTTCTGAATCACCCGGTATACCTATACTGCGAATTAAAATCATGCCTATCACATGAAAATTTAGGTAGGATCCTTGTAGGTAACTTACCCTCGACTCCAATATGAATTTCGGTTTTGTGCGATTCATCGACGCTTTTACCCTGTAGCCTTTCATCAGCTAAAACAAATAACAACATAAATAATTCCAACAAAGTTTGTTAAATCATAGTAGGTATCGCAATAACGTTCAATATGATCGAAGCAAGACTTTTCACGGCCTTACGACCCCGTAGGAGCAAAGATATTATGACAATCCGTTATGCGTACTGATTCCACACTCTACTTGTTATTCAGGTCTATAGTTAAGAAACACTTAGAAATAATTTTGCAAAAACATAACCTCACAATTTAACATTATAATATAAAGAGATCAATTACTTACTTTCCTTCGCACCACTGCCACCTCCTATTACAAGTCTCACAAGTTTTCTACTCCTTGCACTCATAATACATATATTATGATACTAACTAGGTAATAACTGTCAATACAAAATAATTTCTTGGACTTGGACGCGTCTGCTTCGACCGTGTACGCGCACTTAAGCGGTTTTGCCTCCATAACTTTTTTGCGCCCGCTACAAATAGTGGTACAAGCAAAAACGATTATATTGTTTTTAAATGGTATTAGCTGTAGAAAATTTTCATTTGATGCCTAGTTCTTGCTTCTGCAAGTACCAGTCATTATCGTTTTGTTTGTTTTTACAGTTAAACGGCTAATTATCATCCGTAATTTCAATACTGCGAAAAAACTTTATCTAGCTGATAAAATGTTTTTCTTGTAGAAGAAGACAACATTTGTAAATGTATGTTAGGGTTATTGGTTTCTGCCTGTACCAATATCTAAAATAAGGCTTACAACGGCACTTACTGGCACTTTTCAAAAAAATAATTCGTAACGAAGCATCTCATCAAAAAAAGGGTTCGACCATTATGTAGATCTTGAAAAGTAGATTCTGATGGTATATATAACTCAGTTTTGACAAAAAGGGCACTTTGTTGGTTTTAGCAGTAAGGCGTCGATATATACGAATATAGGCTAGCGAGTGGTATTGTTACTATAACTTCGCAAATGTACGTAACTTAAAAAACAAAGTCATTGGTTTAATGGCTGGGATTCCAACCCACGTCCTCTCGAATGAGAAGCCGGCATTCTACCGCTCCACGACCACCGCTGTTTGAGATATTAGAAAACATTTTTCAACATCATGGCCATTTTTGCCACTTTGAATTTGGATTCACATTTTCGAGCAGGTCAGATAACAAATATTTACAAATATTTATGTTATACCATCACCAATAAATCATGAATAATACTGTTTTTCACAATGTAAGCAAGTCTCTTAAAATATAGCTAAGGATTTCAAAATCATCCTACTGTTAAAACTGGCAGTTGTGCATGCATGAAAAAGAAGACAGCTGTTGACAGTAGATTAAAAGACTGTTAGGGTACGTGAAACCATTGAATGATAAGTTGTCTCGTGTTTGTAGTCTTTGAAAAGACCAACGGGAACAGCTAACTTACGTTCTTATTGGCCAATATTGTTATTCTAAGCTAAGTATATATTATTTGTTTTTGCAAAGACCTTAGAAGCTAATTTGAATAATGTAATTCGGTGTATACAATAAAATTCATAGATTATTTTCATAGTATTAAAACAATCCAATCAATTTAACTAATTTATTATTCAATCCTGTATTTCTAGCTAGTTTAGCCTCCAAGCATTACGTAGCCAGTACTACGCTGCTACGAGTCGTAGCAGCTACGGCGTAGCACATTTCGTCCGCTTTGATCTTGGCTTTGATGCACAAAATTAAATTTTTAAATTTTAGTCACAACTCGGCTGTTTTGGCTGATAGCTGATTATTTATCTACGGCGATGAGCTGCTTTCGTTGCCAGAAAATAGTACAATACATTAGATACATTACTGGATTCGCGTCATTAAAACTTGATTTCAAACTTCCCTTAGTAATAATTTCAGGGTACTACTACCTGCCTGTACTAGGATAATCCGCAATGATGCGCAAATTGAAATTACCTAAAGTTAGCAGGTGCGCCTGGCCGGATTATTATGTTCCTAATTTGTCAGGTTTACGTTGAAGACCCTTTATGTTACAACTACAATTTGCATGATTGGAGCGAGTGAGCTGGGCGAATTGGTGTCGAGGAGCCTGTATACAAGGTATTATGGTCTTATGACCCGTACTTAATTTAGATATATTTCATTTATTTCTTTTAACGAATTGCGATTTTAGTACTAAAACTTACATAAGAACGAAGAATTTAAAGTATTTTGACATTAATTCTTGGGGTAGTCTAACAGAGTTTTAAGTTGTTCGCAAAAATGAAAGAAATTAATTTTGAGATGCATTGTAATGCGGGTTAATCATTAATAATATGTATTTTCCCAAATGTCAATGTAAATATTTAATATCAAATTTTAACCCAATCTAACCTAAATTAACCCACTTGTGAAAAATCCCGAGGCGTTTTAAATTTTGCCATGCATTTTTCATGACAAACAACTTGAAATTTAAAACGTATCTTTTTTACAATATGGCGTAGAATAATAAAGAAATAGGCTACCAGACAGTTGCAACACGTCTCTACAAATATCATTGTATGTATTCTGTAGGTATTTCACCTACGAACCCTCCAGTATCCGATTCTCACTCACTTCCATTTCAGTGATTTATTGTCTTGGAAACCCTTCGATTTTGTGTATAATACACCTAATTTTAAAATTCTGTTCTGCTTTTTTTTTAATTCAGAGTTTAATATTCAAAGGAAATCCGGTTACTCCTTCAACAGTAACTTTAATTCGAATAATTCACTGTCAAAATCCAACTCAATATTCACAATCTTTCAAGTCAAGCTCCAACACCAAAATGAATCGGACTGTCTGTATTCATCTATAAAGTGTGTTTTGGCAATAAATGTAGTTCACTTTCAATTTCACGAAGGCACAATTTCGTAATATTGCCAGAATAAAAAAGTAGTTGGGATGCCCAATTCAACTCGATTATAATATTGATTAATATGGAATCGAAAGAATTTATTTATAATCACGAAAGTACCTAGGCTTTTGTTTTTAAGGCTTTTTAAATAAATATACCTGTCCCTCAGTTAAGTTAATATAAAAAATCCGAGATAAGCTCTTATAGTAGAAAGATAATATCTTACAGAGATAAGCTCGCCAGTGTACCTACTGTACCGTGTTCTCGTGTGTGCATTAAAGTATAATAATAAAAACCCTTAATTGGCCTACGGTATTTTTTGTTGCTATGTTTATATTAATTAAGTTGCATCATAGTCGGCGTTTGTCAAAAAAAAACAATTGAAAACAATCCGCCACTCTTGTTACGTTACGTGTATAAAAAAGTGTCCACTTGTGAAATGTCAAAAAGTTTTTATTTTTTAATTTTTTGTTTATTTATTTAATCAGTTTACATGCGTGATTCTTATGGTTAATTGAAATAAATTTTATATTTATATTCTTGAAACTGCATTCAGATTTTCTCATGAAATCATGAATCTTTTTCTCGTCTGCTGCTTCGAAAATAGACCCGTTTCACCTGGCAAGGGGATCATTGCAGAATTGTATGTCGGTGTTGTTTCAACGCTTACGAGCTTTCAATTTGCACTCGAAGTAAATTTGTTTATGGCTCGTATAGAATGATTTGTCGTTGCGTATTTGATGTTTCAAAAAACCTAGGTTATATGCATATAACGTTTTTCGTAACGTTTGACCATGCTTGATAAGAAATAACCGTGCTGTTGTGGCATTTTAAACGAAACAAACAGTTTATTAGCTTAATTACTAGAGATTCTTTTTATACCACCTGCCTATATGTCCGAAATAAAGTTTATTTGTCATTTATTGGTATTACCGGGTTTCGCTCTGATTCGCAGAACTTAATCAGCCAGGGACAAGCAACCGACAATGCGAGCTCCGTCTCTACTCACCATGATTAAGCTCTGCGAAACAGAGCGAAACCTGGTCGGACTCTTCCGACAAAACATCTAGTAATTAAATCCGGAACCAAGCTAATATTGTGCAGTACTTACCAAAGTTTCAGTTTGGAAACTAGTAGTCGTCAATCTTATCTTTAAAACCTTTGACTTTTAGGAGGCTTACCTCCATTAATTGAATTAAGAATTTTACTAAGTAAATTGTTTAGCATTGTTTGCCTCTTCAGATTGCTCAATAAAAGAGCGAGATAGACTGATACTAGAAGAATAAATTTTATATAGAACTATTTTATTAACCCTAGTCTCTGCTTACTCCTTCAGAATTCAGGCAATTTCAGAGTTGGTATTTTATTATAACCTTTTACCCCATATTTTCATTATGTAGTAATCCTATCAGAACTGCAAAATGTTCCATGTTTGAACAGAATCGGTTCTATCTATCTATCCACCTCGCCGATGGAACCCACTTTTGCGCATAGGCCTCTTCTTTATCACACTAACCTGCTCCTCTACAGTAATCCCCTGCTAGTCTCATCCATTATTTTATGATAACTTTAGTAATGTCATCGACCCATCGAGTCGTTGAAACAGAATTTATTAGTGTTCTTAGAGGAAACATCAATCGTCCCCTATTTTTAACCTCTACAATTGGATCTTTGTTCAAAATTTAAAGGCACCAACTTTGATCCCCTATTTCCTATCCTTATCTTTTTCAGTAAGAAAACATCATCAACATCTTAGTAAAAAGTTTCACGTAGTCATTGGTAATAAACAAACATATGTAAGTGCATTAACTAGAATCAAATTGACGTATAATATGCGTATATAATATTTTTTCTCAGATACCTAATGAGAGGTTATTATAGAGAATACATTCCTTTTTTATTGCTAAAATAAATATTATTTTATTGATACCTACCAAAAGCAAATTTAAGCATTAAACTTCACCAGTAGCGTAATACCAACTAATAAAAAAAAATGGTCACAACCTAGCTTACTCTACCATACTCGATGATAATAAATAACTGAGCTCATCCAGTGTTGCAGAATTAGGCTATACGTTTTTTTCCAGTGTTATATGTCTACACTTATAGATATACGTAATAATCAACTATTCATCAGCATGGGAGCGTAGTGAAAACATTGAGTCTCCCTTCGCACAACATTAATTAGGCCCACAACTACGACCCATCATCTGACGAGTTGTCAGCTGTCTGCGAAACACTGACGTGGGATTAACGAAGGTGTTTCCGGTGGGTTTAGGGAATTTTTCCTTGGAATTATTGCAATATGTCCTTTAGGCACACACTGGGACCTTGGATCAGATAAAATTTTAAGTGCCAGCGTACCAACTTAAGATTTGAGTAGTCTCTGCTGCTGTAATTTTAGGGAAAAAACCTCGTGTGCTTACATAACATTAAGCAGCCTATATACGTCCCACTGTAGGGCACAGGCCTTCTCTCAGAAAGAGAGTGTGGGCTTAATCACCACGCCGCGGATTAGCGATTTCAAGCGCTGAGGTACGTGAATAGCTCAGACACTCAGGTTTCCTCACGATGTTTTCCTTCACCGCTAGCGAGTGGTATTGCTACTATAACTTCACAAATGTACATAACTTAGGAAACCAAGTCATAGGTACATGCCTGCACTGGGAATCGAACCTGGGTCTCTCGCTCGTGTGCTTATATCGGTATTAATATCAATGAAATAAGTATCTTGATACTACACTACGGATCAATCGGAGCGGTTTATAGATACGACATATTTTTAGCGCATGCAGATAACACAATAAGTACCAACTGATAAAGATAAAGAATTTTATTTGTGAAACATGTGTAATAAGTAGTTGTTATAACAATAATAATTAAGAGATTTGATTAAAATACAACACACTTGTAAAATCGAGCAATGTTTCACATTGCCCTAGAAATTTTATGTTACAGCGTACCAATTGTTACAATGTTATAAAGAGTTTGCATTGTTTCTTTCCAAGTTCCATTCCTCTTATTTATTGTAAGCACGTTAGCTCGCAGAGGTGCTGAACTCGAATTTGTTTTCATAATATCCCCGCTGTCTCCCAGACGCTGCGTTACGTTACGTTAGGTTATTGCGACACTTTATAATATCACGCCCAGTGCTATGTACCCTGGGGTACACTCTGGAGCCTCTTTTTAGTAAGCCTACCTTCGTTCCATCATAGAAAGCAACAATCATATCTGCAACAACACGATTCCTTGAAATATAGCTAAGTTGGTACTTCCCTATACAACGATACCCAACACAATGCTGTAGGCGAGAAAAAAAATGCATTCCTAATTTAGGTGTAGGGAGGTACCCTAAACCGATTTTGGCGTGAGTAATATTTATATCTATGCCAAATTTCGACTTTTTAGTACCTATTTGTCGTCTCTGGTGTCTCTGGGCTAAGCCGCTTACAGACAGATGGATAGAAATAGCAAAATTGTAAGGGTTGTTGACTACGGAACTCTAAAAAGCTCGTCGAAATCAATCAAATTGAAACAATCAAAACAACCAAAAAATCTACTTCGTAAAAATAAACTCTAACATAAATATTTTTTAAACAAACCAGTATTTTTTAACATTATTTATTCTAACAGCAAACATAAACATATTTTTAGTGAACAGCAATAAGTCAAGAGCAGTCTAGAGACACATCAACTTTATGGTCGCTACAAACTGACATTTTGCATTTTCAGGACACTAATAATTATGACATTCTCTTTTTTTTCTTCTTCATTGTGCTCATTACTTAAATCAGCAGGATTTACAAGAATTTGGCTTATATTATTATCTCGTAAAGATCCTTTTAGAAATTTTAAGTTTGTTCTCCATTCAAGGATTGACCAAATCAGTGCTGAGTTGCATCATGAATTCTCATCTATTTAATGGTTATTTTCTATTCTTCATCATTGTCGTCTTTAATTATAGCAGAATTTACAAAAGCAGTGGTTAAAAAGTTACACAAAGCCTAAACATACGTCTGACAGGTGTTTAATACCTCAATAAGTCAAAATTGGCGGGACTTAATTTAGCAACACAAGGCTTCCGTTAGCTCCTGTCGGCCGCTGAGTTGCCTAGAAAGCATGACCCACGCACGCTTCAACCATTAGAAGGAGACAAAAAAAATTCAATTGCGTATGCGCAGGCGCACATTTGGCTTCTAGGGTTAATCATGTTAATAGTGACTTTTAAGAACCACGACCAAGAACCTAGGATCACGGACATAGGTCTAGTTAGCCAAAAACGGCCCTTTTTAGCATTAATGCTGTATAGACCTGTGTTTTTGTCTTACGTTCATGACCATGGGTCCTAAAAACACCATTTAACATAATTAAGAGACTGGTCTGGTACTTTCTAACGATCTCAACGATCGAAAACGATCTGTAAACAAAAGATATTAAATATTTTTTCTAATGGTGGCGCTAGTGTTTTTGCATTCTGATTTTCTCCTGTAGCTTCTTTTGCGGTGTCCATCCATCACACCGATGCATTATATGAAAAAAAAAGTCAAATGAAAATCAAATTCTCTCGTTTCAGTGTAATACTCTACGCCATTATTTTTCGTAACTGTTCACTCCAGCTTGCGTTGTTGGGATTCTCGCGAAGTAAAAGATCGGAGGGAATATTACATTACGTCTCTTAACATAAGTTTGGGTGATTTAGGGTGTGTTTTTAGTTGTCCTGTTTGTCTAGATAGGTGCAAACTCTGTGATAGTGTTTTCATGAAATTATAAATTGCAAAATAAGGAGTTCAGATGTTTTCATAATTTCACCGCAGACTATTTTAATTGGCGTTTATCGAGTGATTTAATGAATCGTGTTTCTTGAATTACCACGCGGTTTACCCCTACAATGTGATAAATGTTGATTTATCATTTATTAATTTAGCTTATGGATGAAGCCCTTTGTTAAATATTAGTTTCCTTCTCATCTACTAATTTAAAGTGCATATTATATGGCGCATGGAACCTTGGTGGTGAACCCGGTGGCGGGGAGTCACTGGGTGCGGGCGGCACAAGACCGGGAAGCTTGGAAAACCATGAAGGAGGCCTATGTCCTGTAGTGGGCGTCAAATGGCTGATGGTGATGATGATGGAACTCGATGGTCTTACTCGATGCGTGAATTCTAACCAGGGAACCTTTCCTAATCTATTAAAGTTAAGTAAAATAGTACCCTTATTTAAATCTGGCGATAGTGAAGATCCCAATAATTTCAGACCAATAGCAATATTGCCGGTCCTAAGTAAAGTTTTTGAGAAAGTAATTTTGCATCAATTGCAGACTCATTTTAGTATGAATCAGCTATTTCATAAGAAACAGTTTGGATTTACGAAGGGCCGCTCAACGACGGACGCAGGCATAGCATTAATAAAGCACATCTTTGATGCGTGGGAGGAGGCGCAGGATGCCATCGGGGTGTTCTGTGACCTGTCCAAGGCGTTCGATTGCGTCGACCACGAAACGCTCCTTATAAAATTACACCGATATGGTTTAAGTAATAAATCGCTAGCTCTTCTTCGATCTTACTTAACAGACAAAACCCTAAAAGTAGATATCAATAGAGTTAAATCCTCAGGATCTAATGTAAAAGTAGGAGTTCCTCAAGGTTCTATACTAGGACCGTTCCTTTTTTTGGTTTACGTAAATGATTTGCCCTACCTAGTAGAAAAACTATCGCAGATAGTACTGTTTGCTGATGATACTTCCTTAATTTTTAAAGTAAAGAGAGGTTTAGGTAATGTTGACGATGTAAACAATGCTCTATCTACAGTTCTAAACTGGTTCACGGTGAACAATTTGATGTTAAATGCGAAAAAGACAAAATGTGTCAAGTTCTCCTTGCCCAATGTTAAAAATGTTGACACGTGTCTAAAAATATCTGGTGAGAAATTAGAGCTGGTAGAGTCCACACTATTTTTAGGCATAACAATAGACTCAAAACTGCAATGGGGTCCGCATATTGAAAAACTATCGGGTAGGTTGAGTTCAGCTGCATTTGCAGTTAGAAAAATTAGGCAACTTACAGATATATCGACTGCGAGGCTGGTCTATTTTAGTTATTTTCACAGTATTATGTCATATGGGCTGTTATTATGGGGACGGGCAGCAGATATAGAAACAATATTTATTTTGCAAAAAAGAGCAGTAAGAGCAATTTACAACTTAAGAAAGAAATAGGAATTCTTACACTGGCTTGCCAATATATATTCGATAATATAATGTATGTTCGTAAAAATATAACCATGTTCAAATTAAATAGGGACGTCCATAACGTAAACACTAGAAATAGAAATAAGCTTGCTTATTCTAAATTTCGTTTAGCCAAGGTAAATACATCGTTCGTAGGCTATTGCGTTCGTTTTTACAACAGAATTCCAGAACATGTTCTATCCTTGTCTGAAAATAAATTTAAAACATTCATTAAAAAATCGCTATGTAAAAAAGCCTATTATAGAATAGACGAGTATATGAACGATATAAGCCCTTGGTAGTAAGCAAATTCCACTGCGATTTCATTGTTATTTAATTATTAATATTATAATTTATTTAATTTTAAAAACGTGTACTGACGACGTGATTGCACATTAATAACTATAGTACACATTTTATAGCTGACAAGAACTCAATCTGCAGGTTTGCTAAAGGTCATTCGAATGGTGGCGTGGTGGCCGGGTCACCTATCTCCCTCTAAAATGGTTGAGACTGGTGATGGCTGACCCCTGCGTTATGCTCGTGAACGGGTGCTGTTCGTGTGTCTGGCCGCAGCATTACTGTTTTTCCTACTTTTGTAAGAAGTGTTATTTTGGCTTTTAAAGTTATTAGTGGCTATCACGGAATCATATCATATAGGCTTTGATGTATAAGTTTAAGATGATTTGAGAAAAGATGGTCAGAGTGGAGTTTTTTTTTTCCCGCTGCCTTTTTCTCCACTACAAATACGGCCCGAAGGCAGCGGCTAACATAGTAACATAGTACATTGACATTCAGCAAACAGAATGTAAATTCTTTACGTTGAAATAAATTATTGATTTCTGATTTCTGATTTCTAACATAAATTATTAGGACTTTAATTTTATTTTTATAACAAGATATTGACCAATTCCAAAATTCAGTATCCTGTGCAAGTATTAACAACGTGTTATTGAAATAAAGCAAAAGTTGAAAATTACATTTTCACCTAAATTGTACAACATTACTTAGATTTAAGAAATCATAGTTGCAATTCTTTTTTTACTGGTTGTGCCATAGTGTTCTCTATCTATCTATTAGGGAATCTTTTTTGGATACTTTCTCGTCTTTCCCACAGTAGAGTTGAGTTGCTCGTTTAATAATATTATTGGTGTAGGAAAATAAATTTTCAATTCAGTGATCCCTTTGCCAAATATAGATCATTAAAGTGCATATTTTTGTAGAACCAGTACAGTTTTGTAGTCTTTACTAATTAACGAGTAATATTCAATCAATGTACAAATTCCATTGAAAATTATTTTGATAAATTAAACGTTGTTAGTAATATCATGAACTCAATTAATTAGTATCCAATTTTGTTGAATGTTAGAGTTTCAGTTGCTGCTAACAATAACTACTTATTTTATCTCAATGGCGTCCAGACCAGATTTATTTGTCGGGAAAACGCTCAGGAATAACAGCTTCATTCTCCGGCGTCGAATTTACATAATATTGGTGTTCAACGATTTTGAATTTGAGCGAGCACCTGCCGCTCGGAGCGATATCGGGGAACTTTCCTTTTCAATGAATGTTCCGAAGTCGTTTGCGTTTGTTATTGTTTTCAATCGGCTAACTTTGGTGGTTAGTCGCGGGGTGACGACAGTTCGAGTGCTTCTTTTCATGCCGCCTCGTGTTTGTTCAGTACTTCACTTACAAACATAGGACTTCAAGTAGATTGGCTGAAAACGATCAAAACTCACTGGGTGTAACGATGACTGGTAACAATATTGAAAAAGAGGAAAAAGTATTAGCGATTCCATAAATTTAAATGCCGCATGTGGGACCTTAGAATGGAACAGCTAATAATGTTTTCGCGACTTTTTCCCTAAATAGTAAAAATAGTTCTTATTGACTAGTAAAACGTCATTTAGGGAATTTTGTTCACAATATTTTTGGTCAATTATTGATAATAAACTAGATTTTGCTATCATAGAGCTGGATTTATGGAGCCTTTTTGAATAAATACATTTTACTAACTTCTTTCTTCATTTTACTTTTACTTTTTGCATTAAACATTTTGTTATTTTACTAATTTCTTCAAGATTGAGCTTAGGTACAAGATTCGTAATTCATACAGTCGACAGCAGGTCAACCTTTACGTTTTTGTTGCAAAGTAGTCCTTAACGCAACTGATTAGAGTGCACGTATCTAAAGGTTGATTTGCTGTCGGCTGTAGAACAGCTTATTTAAAAAAGAACACACTTGAAAAAAAGGTGTGTTGGTATATCTTATTTCGTATGTGATTTTTAAGAGCCGAGTGATTCTTACTAGCTTGGAAATGCGAATCTTGTAATTGGTTGTAAGAATGGAAACTTTAGTAGTAATGTATATAAATTTTAATAATGAGACGGTTTTACACGCGTTAAATATTTTTGTAAACTACTTATCTAGTTATGTATTTATATATCCCAAGAAAATTAATACTATTACTTGATATAAGATTTTGCTATAATACTTGCAGTGACTATCGCCTCCATCACATTCTCAAGTCGCACCGTAATGAAGACAGTTCTTCCCGTCGTCTTTTTGTCATGGCTGTTATAATCGCGTCTGTGATTTGAAAGAGCAGTCTTGTCTCTCCAGTTCTGAGGCATCTTTATAATTGACATTTTCCTCAGTGTGAGCGCAGCCCATAAACAAGACAGAGAGGCAAACGAGGAGTTAGGCTACGAATGGATAGAACAATACAAAACGCTTAATCAAATCAAATCAATCAAATCAAAAATTTTTTATTCAAAGTAGCACAGAAACTGCGACTTAATGAACGTTACAAGTTAAACTAGGTGTCCATTTCAAAATCTAGATCATTTTGGAGAAAAAATGGACAAAAAAAACTCCAAACTTAGTCTTTTCAAGTCCTTAATTTACAGGATTTATATAAATGTTCTAAAACTCATGCATTGAACTGGCTTTAATTCCAGACATCATTGTCATCTAAATAATCTTTAATGTTATAGTAGCTTTTTTGGCACAAAGTGTGCTTCACACATTTTTTGAACCGCGTTTCTGGCAAGCTTATTATATCCTCGGGGATCTTATTGTAGAAACGTATACAATGCCCCATAAAGGATGTATTAACCTTTGCCAGCCTAAATTTTGGGAACGAAAGTTTATGTCTATTTCTAGTATTTACATTGTGTTGGCTACCTACAGTTTTAAAGTCACTGATATTTTTCCTAACGTACATAATATTTTCATAGATATACTGACTAGCAACTGTTAGGATGTTAGTTTCTTTAAAGAAATCTCTTAACGAATCTCTATTGCCTAGCTTATATATGAATCTGATCGCTCTTTTCTGCAGGACGAAGATGGTCTCAATGTCTGCTGCCCGACCCCACAGTAGTATACCATAGGACATAATACTATGGAAGTAACTAAAATAAACAAGCCTAGCAGTTGCGACATCAGTTAGTTCCCGGATTCTTTTAACTGCGTATGCTGCAGAACTAAGCCTTACTTTTGAAGGATTCGTATTATCAGGGAAGAGATGTCGGGGTTTGGTAATCGGAGTAAATTTGTTATAGGACGATTGCCGTTGTTGAGTAAAGTTGTCAGACTCACGTTGTCTTGAGGTCGAGAGTACGTGCTCCCGACCGGTGGTCGACCTATGACACGTGAAAATACAGTGAAAAGCACATCAAATTTATCATCTATGCATTCTACATAGGTTCTTAGCAACTAAACTTAAAAAGTTCATATTCTGTTGATGGCAAGACTGTTCTGTAAACCGCTTCAATAAATTGGGAAAACTCGAATTAAAATTTTGAGATGGTTTTTCCTATCCGAAATACCACAAAAGAAGTAGGACCAGGGCAAACCTTCTGAATTTACATTATGCGCCGGCTTCCATGCGTGCGGAAAAACCTTTTAAGTTTTCCATTAGCAATATTTCATGCGAAAACTAGAACATTATCTTAATCTCCTGTAAATATGAAAATAATAATTACACTCTGTTTACTTACAACGTTTACAATGGCAACATATGCTTGAAATTTAATTTGCCCGCGCAGACCATAAAATATTTGAACCATAGTTTTTTACGGTTTTGTAGTCAACAAGGAACCCTTATAGTTTCATTGATGAAGTAACGTTTGGTACTTATTACAAAAATATTGGAATTTTGATCTTTTTCTAAGGAAGGACTTTGTTTTAGTTAGAACTTGAAAACTGCGATTCCCACTACAAAACAAAAATCTAAAATAAAGTCTTTCTTTCAATCAAGCAATTACTTACTTAGCTTTTCAAAAGAACCCCGTACCCTAACAACTCTATTGCGATAACAGACTCAATAAAGTACCCGCACAACGACCTTGTGAAAGATTCTTGTCAACTGCATTAATAAAACCAATGCCTCCCAGTAAAAGGCTAGCAGGGGCTGATAACCGGAGCGGAAATTGCCACAGAGCGCTAGCCACTCAAGGTGGAAAACTGTGTCTAGAAACCTGAACCAAACAGTGCTTAAACCATCTTCATGACGACCAAACGCCATATAAGTTGTACTGATAGAAGTCAGAATAATCACGGATAGGACGGTCATGACTAGTAGCCTGGTCAATCCCCGTTTACATTCAAATCTTTTACGTTCACGAAAAAACTCACTTCTATTTCCCGAAATCTGGAATTGCCCGGGCAGGTCGTATTTTGGGCGGCAGGAGGGCGCATAAATTCGAATAATCGACGTAGGCGTCCAGAAGGCAAAAGTAAAGTGGAACTGAGTTGGCCATGTCAGTTGAGTGCACCCGGATAGGTAAGCGAGACTCACCACCGAGTGGGTGGTAGAGAGTGGTTTCTAGAGTCAACTTCATTAACTTCATCAACACTACTTAGTGGTCTGAGGTGGCTGGCCCAGCTGGACTGATATTTTTAAAATTTTATTTTAAGTTTCATGATCATCATCAGCCATTTGACGCCCACTGCAGGACGTAGGCCTCCCTCATGGTTTTCCAAGCTTCTTGATCTTGTGCCGCCCACATCCAGTAACTCCCCGCCACTGTAAACAGATCGTCAGACCATCTGGCAGGGGGCCAGCCCACGCTGCATCGTACGGTTCTGCGGTCGCCAGGTCAGAACTTTTTCGCTCCAATAGCCATGAGCCATTGGCATTGGCCATTGGGCAACCTTGAGACTTCTTATGAGGCCCATAGTCAGCGACCAAATCTCACATCCATAAGTCATTTTAAGTTTATTTGATATGAATTGTGGGGAGACCTTTGCCCAACACAAACATAGAGGCTATGTAAAAAAATGTCCCGAGGTTAACGTAACACTACGTATTATTATAAAAAAACAGCATATTAATAGCTTCTACATTCAACACGACTCCTACTTTGATGACAACTTCCAATACTCATTGTCCAATACAACCTGTTCAATAATAAAATTACCACCAACGCCATTAAAACATAATAATTGGTAAGGCGGGAGCGGCAACTGGGTGAACTTTATTGGCCAACAATGGATAACTCCAGGAGGGTGCTCGTTGGTAAGCGTTCGGGTACACGTACATGGATTTCACACCCGCGGCTGACGGGGGACGATCACGGCAGCCTAGGTGGGCGCTGGATTGTCCCGGCCTCTTGTATTCGAAAAGTAGAACAGGTTTAAGGTGACTTTTTACAATTCAATCCCGAACGTATTATGTTATTATTATCGATGTTATTTATCATTGTCACTGTCACTTCAAATTTAGACTGTTTTTGGCCAGTTATAGTCCAGCGCAAGTCCCGGCTGGATTGAGTCCCGTGGGATCCGCGAAGGGAGAAACCAAGGTTCTCATCCACTCCTTAGCCTCCACGAGCCACTCTCGCTGTTCGCTATGTACTCGTAACTAACTCAGTCTGTGCCAGTCGCCACTCAGGTGTAAACAATATGATAGAACCGCTGATATTTCTTTCGCAATGGGCATTGTCCTAAAAAAATTGAGGTCTGTTTTTATAAATTTTTTTTTCGAGAAAATAGATAATTTTGAGAGCCTTGACTGAATATTTAGATTTGGGCTGTTTTAATTTATTTTAAAAGCGGGTATAAAGAACCAGAGTCTACAAAATCGGAAATAAGTCGTGCACGTCATCAACTGAAATACTACGAGCTGACAGTCTCTAGTGATACCATGGCTCGATACAAGAACTCTTTAAATAAACTAAACTAAAAAGACTCCTAATTTATGCAAACGTAAAACCACAGATATATATACACAAATATATTTTTTTTTTACGGTAAACCGAGATGTCAATATCTTGGCGCCTTCATTTAAAAATATTATAGGTATTTTCATTCACGTGTAAAACCAACGTTAAAAGGTCGAATTAGTCACAAACTTATTCACAAAAATACAAGAAATCAGTGAATATTATTAATTTATTAATTGAAGCACTAATTTACTGACCATACCTTTAAAGGTATCATTTGTAACTATTGCCAATATTAGAATAATGCCCATTTAACTCTTAGTCAAAGTTGTTCTTATTTGATTTTGAGACTTGTTACAAAATCTGATTTTGTTTTATTGTTTTTCTGTTTACGAAACCTTAAGAGTGACAGAGGTGACTGGCATGTTTACACAAACAATGTATGTTTACACAAATTATTTTCTAACACATTTCTGCTCACTCCAGTTGCAGCAAGCGTAATGTAAATTCAGTGGAACGCAAGTAGGTGATGGATGGCCCCCTCGCATGACCCGGTAATTGTTACTTCAACTTCGTTCGCCACCGGTCGGTTGCGTGCTCTTTGAACGATTTCTTCAAGATACTGGCCGGGGGTCCCTTGTGCCACCCCCGGTAACTAGCGATGAAGTGTTTACAACTCTGATTGGTTCTATTTATCTATGTAAGGATTACAAAAATAGGAAAGGACTAAGTAGGTGAGGCAAAGATTTCGCTAGAAAATTTTATGGAAAACTCTGTAAAGATAGACTCAAGACATTGGTATTGGTTGCGGTTTGGGATGTAAGTGAAGTAGATAATACATTGTGTGCATCCATGAACTCACGCCTGTGTCCCGGAGTAGCAGGCAGAGATCAGGGATTAACAACTTGCAATCGTATCCAGCCCTGACAAACCTCTTTCACTTCGGTTGGTTTCAGGTACTTTTTATTTTATTTCCATTGCAAAAAAATAAGGTACCTATGATTAAAATAACAAGAAGAGCAACTGACCCCAACGTTTTGTGGCCAGGTCATAAAACAAACACTGAAATGCGGTAAGCCGATGATAAAATGCATTGCGCGTTTTCCAGCCTTTTGTCGAAAACTTTTTGCTATCTGAAACTGGCAGGAAATAAAATAATTTGGCCAGTATGAATCATTATTAGTTTAAAAAAAGAACAATAAAGTCGCCGTCATATTTTGAGCTCACAGTGACAGGTGGCGAGCCTATCGCTACCGTGTTTTTTCATTTTTCGCTTTTGACTTTTGATTCGCCTCTACGTTTTAGTACACGCCTGTAGGCCAGCGTCCATTGTATTTTGTTACCCATCGATGCGTCACACTGAATTAAAACAGGTAGTAGGGGAGAATTTTAGTAGGTATAATTTGATTTGGCTTTTATTTGCAAACGCGTAACTCTGGACAGAGTTAAAACCAGAGAGGAATAGTTTTTCTTAACCAGCTATATCGAACATCGGACTCGGAAGCGAGAGACCCAGGTTCAATCTCCAGTGCGGGCATGTACCTATGACTTGGTTTTCTAAGTTATGTACATTTGTGAAGTTATAGTAGTAATACCACACGCTAACTGTGAAGGAAAACAGCGTGAGGAAACCTGAGTGTCTGAGCTATTCACATACCTCAGCGCTTGAAATCGCCAATCCGCAGTGGGCACGCGTGGTGATTAAGCCCATACTCTCTCCCTGAGAGAAGGCCTGTGCCCTACAGTGGAACGCATATAGGCTGATTATGCTAACCAGCTATAGTGGATTAATTTCCGTTACTCTGCTCTTTGTTACGTAAAAAATAAAATGGAAGCACAGACGATTCTTATGAAAACAAGATATGTCAATAATTTTAATTACATTTATAAAAAATAAGTAATAATATTACTGAGTATATAATAATTTTTATACTTTATTACATACAAAAGAATGTTAATGAACAAGAAACCGAGGGTTATATAGAAAGAAAGTTATGTACGTCCCATGTAGGCGATTATGTTATCCAAATTCCAAGCAATTTACCGTCAATAAAGTAGTGGGATCCACTAACCGTAAACAATAGCAATAAAAACAATAGAACTAAAATCGACTAACACTATTGTGACCATTATATACCATCGTCCATAAAATATCATTTGAACGAGATAAATAAACAGAATCACATACTGTCGGCAGATTATTGCTCGCCCCGTGATATGTATTATTCATAGTGTCTATTCATGTTAGTGGTTGATAAATCATGGAATGACTTGCTCTAGATAATAACAATATCGAATCTCGGGAAAAAACTAATACGCAGTCGAAATACGTTCCCGTTTTCGTGAGTATTAGTCATATGATGAAGAGTCAGAATCAATAACGCTTTCTTATGCTCTTCTTTCTCGTGTTGGTTTTATCTTATTTGAACTTTTTAAACCTAATAATATAAGTTATTTTTCCGTTTATTCCCGTCTCTACTCATGCTTAAGCTCTTCGAATAAAAGCGAAACCTGGTCGGGCTCCTCCGACAAATAATCAAGTAAATGATTCCGGAATTAAGTTAATAATTTGCATTTAGAATATTAGTAGTAATTTTTGGTCAGTATTTTCCGTCCCAAATAGTGGGTTTCTTTTGATGTTGTGGGACTCTTCCTACAAAAAATCAAGTAAATGATTCCGGAATTAAGGTAATAACTTGCATTCATAATATTAGTAATCTTTGGCCAGTACTTTCCGTCCCAAATTGTGTGTTTCTTCGGTAAATGGGTTAAATAAACCTCATTTGTTTCAATAAGTTAAATAACTTATTACGTCGCAAATGGGTTACCATTTACCGATATACCTATGATGAAAAATGATATACTTATTTTCGATTGATCCTTAAGCCAATGACGCCTAGTCTCCGTTGAAAATGGAATTAATTCAAAAATTTCTAAAACTGCGCTATCGCGCCTTATTCAAAGAGCTATCATGTCGAGTTACCGGGGCGGCGGAATTAATCATGGCCGCGGTACAGTGATAAATTGCACGGCTCTTATATCGCTTACGTGTGATCTAAATAACGCAACGTCTTGTATTTGGTTTCTTTGCTTTGCGTAAAAATATCCAAGGGAATAAAAAAAATATTGGAATTATGCAGGTGAAATTTTCTTTATCAAGTAATGTAGATTTTTCAATCTTTGAAAATATATTCCATAAAAGACATTTTTTTTTTCAAAAATAAAATAAAGCGAAAGCTAACTAAAGTGAAAGCTAACAGACAAAGACACAAAAAGACCGAATTTTTCCCAAGAATTCTAGAAAGAGCCCAAACATCCTAAAATGAAAAAAAAAGTAGTCACAATTCCTAGAATACCGTGTATCGCCCGCACTCTGACAATTTTTTATGGCAATTAAAAAGAATGATAGAAATTGTAACATAATCACGCCAAATGAAATCAGATTAGGGGTTAATTGAAAAATAATAGCTCCAACTGCACCCTTGACTTTGTTGCACCCCTCGAAAAAGTCACGCAATACTGTCAGGGCCCTTATTAAGAAGCAGCGATATGTTCGGAAGGGTCGCAAAGTCGCGCTTCAGCCCGACAATTCACTCGAATTGTCCTTTTTTTGTATAGTTTCGATTAAAACTATTAACTCTTTTAAACTAGTCAAGAAAAGAACTGTATATTATGTCGCTAGATTTGAGTGAATTGTCGGGCTCAAGCACGACGTTGCGACCCTTCCGAACATAACGCTGCTCATGATGAGGGCTCTGGGCGGTTCACCGCTCATTACGGGCTGAGTGCTGGTATCACTGCCTGATTTGACACTTTAAGGGGGTCCATGGGTAACACTAGCGCCACCGAGGAAAATAAATCATAGTTTTTTTTTACAGATTAAATTTGCAAAAAGTGTCAGTACAATCTCTCAATCATGTTAATAGTGATTTTCAAGACCCATGGCCCTGAACCTAAGGCAAAATACCTAGGACCATTAACGCCAGAAACGGCCGTTTTTTTGGCATAAATGCTATCTTATCCCAGGTTCGTGCTCCTAGGTTCTTTGTCGTGGGTCCTAAAAATCACTATTAACATGATTGAGAGATTGTACTGACACTTTTTGCTGATTTGTAAAAAAATATATGATTTTTTTTTTTCGGTGGCGCTAGTGTTACTCCCTGGACCATTTAATAGAATCTCTTTATTCTTTGCACGCCTAACTCAATTTTTGCCTCTCCTGTACCTCCTGCCTCCTGTAGAAAATACCATTAGCATTAAGTCCACCTTTAGTACACTGTATTTGTGTAATAAAGATTTAATAATAATAATAGATATTATTTTCTTACTTAAATAATATTAGACACGGTTAATTGATTGCATCATTGGTCTAGCGGCGTCATGTCTGATTACCATGCCGGAGGTCGTGGGTTCGATTCACATTGGGGAACGCCGTAAATCTGTCCCGTATACAGGCTTGGTCTAATGTGAGGTCACGTTAACTCTTAGTTCACACATGTTCTTCCTTCACAGTCTTATCACTGTTAAATTCAGTTAAATTAGTAATAACTTCCACACAACACAATCTCTTGTCCTGATCCCAAACTAGGATACATTATGCTACGGTAACCTGTCAAGAACATCACAAACATGTAAATACACCCAGACTGAGGCCATTTGTACAAATCACTTACGGCGGCTTCCAGAGGGAATCGAACCCACGACCTCCGTTTTGATAGTCAAGTGTATTAATCCCTAGACCAACGAGGCTGTCACTTTCTGTTGCATTTTCGTACCGATCTAGACACTTGCAAGATGTTTTTTTTTTCCTTAATCTGTGGATATACACCATTGTTGACCAGTATTGCCATAGTTTGATCAAAAATTCCAAATTAATACGTAATTTTTCGAAAAGGGTAAATTGTACAAAATTATTTGAAACTATATTGTTATTTTAGAAAGAAGAAGAATATTATTCAGATAATATAGATAAACAGATCATCATCATCATCATCATCATCAGCCACCCGACGCCCACTGCAGGACACAGGCCAATAACCCTTCGTAATCATATACTAGTACATAATAATATTTTATCATGTTGAAAATCTCTGAGCCACCAAAACTAAGACTTTTCCATTCGAGGGCTTTTTCCATTAAAAGCCTTGACTGGTTCCTTAACCTTTCTGGTTTGCGAGCTTGAATTGTTATAAGACTTATAAGACTGAGTTGCTTGCGTTTAGGCGATAATCCGTAGGCAATTTGAAAATGTCAAAGCATGACGTGGAGTGTAATGTTTGCTCGTTAACGATCAAACCCACAATTACTTACTATGCAAATCACTTCATTGTTACTTTACTTACAAGGACCTAAGCTGAATAAAACTTATAAAACGTAACGCTACTCGCGTGCTGCTAACACTTTGAAGGAAAAATGTTGAGTGTGTGTGCTTCCTGCAAACAAGAAAACAAAATAAGCCCTGTACTGCAATGCAACAATTTGCATTGGAGACGGCTAGGGCGTGGTAAGGGTTATCATTAATAATAGAGTGCAAAGCTAGAGGGCGGCTCCGCCCTTCTAGGCAGGGGTTAACGACCCTTAAATACAAGTATGCAGGCAGACGTGTTTTGTTTTCAGCTTCAGAGGGCACTTTTGACTCTAGGGAGTCGTGGTGCCGTTGTTATTTCATAAACTTTTAAGGCATCGCGCCTAATTATGCCCTGCGTGTTGTGAAAAAGAAAATATTGTTCTAATTCAAATTTGTTAGTTTCGTATGACGTTGTAACTACATTAAAAGTCTAAGCAATAAAGGAGGCGGAGAAAGGAGGATTAGATGTTGCCAGCAATAATTCATTTCAGGCCTGTTGGCGCCCTAACTGCAAACTGGTGTTCAGGGTGCGTGAAATTGACTGCGCATATTTTTTATGGCATCCTTTTGCTGTAACGTTGTCGGTCTATCTTTTGGGACTACTTTTTTGGATGAAATATGTAAATCACCTGTTTTAAACTGTACACGCGTCGAGCACACTTTTGTGTTGCGGTAAAAATAATCATTTATCTCTTTTTTTTTCATGTAGCCTATACATGGCTTACTAGAGGGCACAGGCCTCCTTTCAGAGAGAGCTATGGGCTTTCACGTGCCCAACGTGGATTGGCAATTTGAAGCGCTGATGTAAGTGTACACCTCAGACACTCAGGTTTCCTCACGATGTTTTCTTTCACAGCTACCGAGTGCTACTGCTACTACAACTTCAGAAATGTATCAAACTTAGAAAAAAAAGTTATTGGTACATGCCGGGATTAAAAACACTTTTAAGCTAAAGATGACAAAGATAAAATTACTTTAATACCTGCGTTTGCATGTCAGTTGAAAACTTAATTGCGCTGCAAGGGAGACGTCACAATCCAAGCTAATTTCACAGTAACAGCCGAAATGATATTCCCAATGTAAACAGTACCAGACTGCAAAATGCAGAAACAATTATGAAGAAAGACGACACCAATATGACTGAAGGGTAGAAAACAAATGAATAGCGTCCCCGGCTGGGGTTCACCCTTTTCTCCTAAGGCGATTACGCTGAACAAAACAACTGACAAAATTAATCTCGAAACCATTACTGGTGACACGTGAAATGCATTAAACGATTCTTTTTCCTGCTGTGGTTTAGCGGAGTGCAAAAAATATCGTGTCCAGTGTTGGGAGGATTTGGATGTTGTTATGAATAACTGAATTAATACAGGGTGACCCATAAATTTGTTTCTTTTAAATATTGAATAAAAATTCCAATAAGGGGGCTTTTTTAAAATAACGTTATCTAAATTACCGTATTTAAAAAAATACGATTCCTTAGAACACTCATCAGGGGCTATGTAAATAATATATGTTAAAGAGAAAGACGCAACCAAATATTATTTAAACTGCTCAAGGAGTGATTTAAGGGAATGATGTGTTTATAAATAACACCGTAATGATACAACAGGGCCTCGATTCTGTAAGTGCATTGTAGTATAATGACAGGTACACTGTCGGGTCACGTGACGTGTTTTTTCGTGCCATTGACGCCTAGAAGGTTTGATGGGTGTGCCCGCGTAGACTTAAAGCAGCCATGAAATGAAAACCGCCATGTTCATGCAGTTGTCATGTTACTACAATGCATTAACAGAATCTAGGCCCAGGTTAGTCTCTTAGATGACAATAATTATAAAAACAGGCCAAGTGCGAGTTGGACTCGCACACCAAGGGTTCCGTACCCGCGCTTACTTGCGTACGACATTCTACTTGCCGTTAAAATATATTATAACTCACACAATCACGCCAAGTTCGTATTATGCCTGTATTGTATTACCGTTTTTTACGATAGAGCATAAAAAAAAAACGGCGAAAAAACACGTTTGTTGTTTTTTGGTAATCCTCCGTAATAACACATATTCTGCTTCAACTGGCTACATATTACGGTTCCAAAAATAGAGCCCTTTAAGGTCGGACGGACGGACAGACAGACAGATGAACAGACAGACAGACGGACAGATAGATAGACAGATAGACAGACAGCGGATGCAGAGTACCCTTCGGGTATGGAACCGTTCGACTGAAAATGATTTCCGTTGAATACGATTTTTAAAATAAGTTTGAAAATTTGTAAAGTTGAAGACAATGACAGATAAGAAATAAATGTTTTGTTTGATTTCATTTGAAAAACTCATGGCCCATTCTTTACTAAGATTCCGTGCCTAAAGGATGCCAGTAAAAGTCTACGATAATATGTCTCTATGTCTATCTATCTAACCTATAAATGGCATTATCCCGCGAACCGTACTATGTAGGTATTTGATTTTTTCAAATAACATTTTGTTATTATGGCGGGATGCCCATAAATAACCAAAAAATTAAATTAAATTCATTCATAAAATTCATAAAAATGCGTTTATTTGAAAGTATTTCTTTTGTTTTCGATGTAAGATGTAAAAGGCATAATATTAAATCGGACTAAGCGAGGCCTGTCAACTAAGCTCTCTAAATAAAAAAAAAACAAAACCTTCAATTTTTTTTTAGAATAAAACATAGAATGGGTGACCTAATTTTAAATTTGGATTTAAAAATGATAAACAGAATGAAAGAAATATAAAAAATGGTGTAAAGAGCTTTACGCTGTTACAACCTTTTTTACATTTGCCCCACCCGCAATTCTGCACACTCTGTTTTTAATATTTATGTGTTTATTGTTTTTTTATTTCTGTAGATTATTTTATTGTATTTGTCTTATTGTTCTTATTTTATTTAATGTTTGTATTACTCTTGCAAATGCTTGTGCAAATGTGAATATTTTTTAGCAATCATGTAATGGTAGTAAATAATCACAGAGAGCTCCATATCGCCGCTCCATCTGCGAGCGTTTCTGCCCACTGAGCAATTAGATAAATCCGTTTGTTGCAGAAGCGACGGGCCGTGTCCGAAGCTCGGACACTGAAAGCCCCTACTTTGAAACTATACTCATACACTCATACTCCCTGGCTTAGCAACCAGAGTTGAGTTAAGGAAGAGATTGGTAGAAAATGCCATAGTCCTCCTTTTGTAAACTATCTTTTATTGACAATAAAGTCAATTTCTCTTTAAAATTCACTTTCACTTTTGTGCAATAAAGAAGTCATAATAATGGTTTACTAATGTATTGCCAAAAATCGTTTCCCAAAGTATTACTTCCCAAACTATTTTCCGCAAATTATCACTTGGCAAAAAAACATTTTTCAAAACAACTTAAAGCAAATAAACAGTTAGCAAAAGTTATTATGGCAAGTTATTGTTTACCAAATAAATACTTGGTCAAAATTCTTTTCTGGTAACAGTTGGTGTCTGTGGGGGGTCACAGTTCTAACCTAACCTAACCCACTTTTCTGGTAACAGTAGGTGTCTGTGGGGGTCGCAGTTCTAACCTAACTTAACCCACGTTTCTGGTAACAGTTCGTGTCTGTGGGGGTCCAAAATAAAACGTTAGCATAATAAACGTTTGTCTTAATAAAACTTGACGCAGTAAAATTATGCGAAATGATAATTTGACCAAATGAATAAAATGCGAAATGAAAACTTGCTAAAGTTTCATTTGGGAAATGAAACTGATGCCATAAGTTTATTGGGAAGTAAAATTTGGCGAAAAATACTTTGGCTAAACGGCGGTATCCCCATAAGAATGCCGCCAGCCTTCATGGTACTCTACCAGCCGACAGCGATCCGGCTCAAATATTTTTTTTAAATTAGTGAATAGGATTATGTTTAGATTAGTTTATAATAATAATAAGAGAAGTAGCTATAAATACTAACCATAATTTATTGAGCATTGTCCTACTTTGTGGCTGTAGTCTAAAACTATGTTCTACGCAGTTCTAACCTAACCTAACCCACTTTTCTGGTAACAGTTCGTGTCTGTGGGGGTCCAAAATAAAACGTTAGCATAATAAACGTTTGTCTTAATAAAACTTGACGCAGTAAAATTATGCGAAATGATAATTTGACCAAATGAATAAAATGCGAAATGAAAACTTGCTAAAGTTTCATTTGGGAAATGAAACTGATGCCATAAGTTTATTGGGAAGTAAAATTTGGCGAAAAATACTTTGGCTAAACGGCGGTATCCCCATAAGAATGCCGCCAGCCTTCATGGTACTCTACCAGCCGACAGCGATCCGGCTCAAATATTTTTTTTAAATTAGTGAATAGGATTATGTTTAGATTAGTTTATAATAATAATAAGAGAAGTAGCTATAAATACTAACCATAATGTATTGAGCATTGTCCTACTTTGTGGCTGTAGTCTAAAACTATAAGTAATTTTCAAGGTAAGGTATAACTAAATTAAACAATATATTCATGACACTAGTACTTAACCCTAGACACCTAACTTTCGTCGTTTCGACGAATACGCGACAGAAAAATTGTATCTTTTTGGTGCGTGTGCCGATAACCGTGGTGTCTCTTGTCAACTCGGTGCTCGTCACGGCTTGGCGAGGGGCGACGAATTCCGGCAGCCGAGTATTATTGGTATTATATATAAGTGGTGAACATAAAATTGGTTTTTGTACTAAACAGGCGTAAAAAAGTATTTTTTTTCTTCTTCTAATGCTTTCAGTTTAAGTTTGCCCTTAAAATGAACATTTACTTTTTTAAATTTCTGTTTTAACTAAATGTTTCATAAGAATGTCGGTTTAAACAGAAAGAAAAGTAAATAATAGTTTGTGATAAAAAAAACAAGAAATAGATGTAGTTCACTTTCACTTTCAATTTCACTTTCACAAATTACGTTATTATAAAATATGCCTGAAATCTCAGTGCAATAAAGGTACCAAAATACAAAAGTTTTACTTAAAACTTAACACTTCAAAAAATGGTCGTCGAATTTACAAATGGCTTAGGTATTATGGGGTATGTGAGAAGGTTAGGTGTCCAGGGTTAAGGGGCTCCAGGGAATAATACTAGCACCACCGAGGAAAAAAAACATATCTTGTTTGTGTTTTTCCTGGTACAATAAAGAATATTCTTATATTATCTTTTTATTTTACAGATTAAATTTGTAAAAAGTGTCTCCATAATCTCATGTTAATAGTGATTTTTAGGACCCATGGCCGTATCACCAAAAAACGGCCGTTTTTTGTATAAAAGCTATCTAGTCCCAGGTTCGTGGTCCTAGGTTCTTAATTGTGGTGGGTCCCAAAAATCACTGTTAACATGATTGAGACATTGAACAGAAACTTTTTGCAAATGCGATCTGTAAAAGAAGATGTTTCTTTTTTCGTTGATAGCCCTAGCCAGCCTACTGGATCCCCTTAAGCTTTTTTGCAAATATTTGATATCATTTAAAATATTTTACTTTCGTTTGACCATTTAACGTTCTAATTCACACGTGGATTGCTTTATAAGAAAGAAGGTTTACACAAAAATAAATGAGTAAAAATTATCGTTTTGTTGATTCCTTTTGATACATTCGGGCAGCATTGCCATGTCTATATTGCAGATATTTCTAAAATAAATAATTTGAAAAACCTATTTAGAGGCTAAAAATTCCACCGTGCCAGTGCTCTCCCAACTGAGCTAATGGGCAAGTGCAGGCAACGGCGAAATTTCGAGCCTCTTTACTCTACTCTGATTACGTACAGGCAGCGACATCTGGCCGAAGCAATTTACATCACTTGCAGCGCCGAGTAACCCACTTTGCAGTTAGATTTTTTACATCGGAATGATATCGCTGTATTTACATAAATAATTTGATTTAAAATATATGACTTTCGTTTAACCATATAACCTTTTAAATCATATGTGGATTGTTGTGTAAGAAATAACTTTGCTCAAAAATAAATGAGTAAAAAACATTGTTTTGTTGTTTGTTTTGATGCATTGCCATGACATGTGTCTATGTCGCAGATATTTCTACACTGTTAGTAATCTTCAACCATTTGTCTTAATATTTAATTTATAAGTACTTTTTAGGGTTCCGTAGTGAGCAAGGAACTCTTATAGTTTGTCTTGACGTACGTCCGATTCTTGTACGCCAAATATACTTTTAAAATCCAGCAATCGTCTGACGTAACTGATCGGTGCCAGGTGGTTTTCGGACGCCCCATCTTATTATACCACGCCCCCTTTTATTTTATAGCAAAAATAAAAAAAAAGAACTGCTATAATTTTGAGTAAACCCCATGTTATGGTTCAGGTTTGACTTGTCTTATTTGCAACTGAAGTTTTATTGGTCTTTTCATCAGAAAAGTTTTCATTATTTTCAACTAAATCCTACTTTTGTTACTTCGGGCTAAAACCTAAAGAAGTAAACAGTCTATATTCATGCAGCTGCAGAGCAGATAGAACAGGCTCGGATCTCTCTCTGAGAATAACGTTCATATATAAAAACCAGCCTATAGACGCCCCACTCACGCGTTTTAAGTGTTAAAAGTCGCGACTTTCTGGTTTATTTATTGTCAAATTCTGACGTTTCGGCGCCACAAAATGCGTGACTCACGCCGTACTACCTGTTATGCTGTAGTGCATGTATTCAAACCCACCAAGTTTTTTTATTTGTTTGGAATATTTAATCAAAAATATTCATGGTGGTCATAAGTAGTCCCTCCAACAGACTGTCCCTCCGAGCCGATGGCTGCGAGCAAAAGATGACAATGGATTATTAAACGCTGAGGACTTTTGAGTTAAGAATGGTTGCTCATACCAAACTTAACTAATTAATGACTAAGAGCTTGACCGAGCTTGGAGCGAAAGGTTTTTTTAATCTTATATTTATATTAGAAAACCGGCCAAGTGCGTGTCGGGCCACGCGTGGTGTTAGATTCCGTAGAAAGAGGGGATTTTATCTGCTTTATAGAACTAAAAACTTCATTAACGTAATTATTAATGGATTTTGTACGAAGTTTTCCATTTATAAGTTGGTCAAATTTTACTCGTTAACTTGTAAAGCCTACTTAGCCGCTATAGCTTTCTTTTTAAGTTCATTATGCGTTAGGTTACCCTGATTTTTTTCACGTTTCTACAATCAACCGCTTAGCCAGGAGGGGGCGCGAGAGGACGCCTTTTCTATAGAATTCTAAATAGCCCGTTCGGACCACCATAGTAATGGTTTTTAATTGTTCCTTTCAAGGTAATAATTTAACAGGTTAAAGCTTAATATTTCGCACCCTAAATAAAAAAATGGTCTTCGTACACTCACAATATTTTTTTGACGACCAATCCAACGATACACTATGGCGTAGGCGAGAAAAAATGCATCCGTTATTTAGGTGTATGGGGTGGGTAAAATAACCCTAATGTAAAGTTACCTATCGCCAGTAAAGTATCGCCAACCCGCCTGCCAAGCTTGGTGACTATGGCAAAACCCCTCAAGTGGCAAGTGATGTAAATTGCTTCGGCCAGATGTCGCAGCCTGTACGTAATACAGAGAAATTTGTAAAGAGGCTCGAAATTTCACTGATGCCTGCACTTACCCATTAGCTCAGTTGGGAGAGCGCTGGCACGGTTAGCCAGAGGTCGCAGGTTTAAGTCCCGGCGTGGGTGGAATTTTTAGCCTCTAAATAGTTTTTTTTAAATTGTCCTCAGCACGGGTTAGTGCAACAAAAAGAATAAAACCCCTCATGGTTATGAAAACCGCGAAGGAGGCTCCTGCAATGGGCGTCAAATGGCTGATGATGATGATGAAAGTAACCTTAAAAAAATCTGGATTTTCAGTCTACCCTTTTGTCGGCGTGATTATTATTTCTCGTCCGTCCGTCTGTCTGGTATAAAGTTGAAATAAAAACCATATACTCAGGTCTACAGTCCCTTGAAGCTGTAAAACAAACTTCCAAATTAACGTAAAAAAAGGCTGTTTATGCCGCAAAAACGTATATTTCGATACTCAATGCAAAAAAAAAAATTATAGGGTACTTTCCGTTGACCTAGAATTGTCAAATTTGCAATTCCGCAACTAAAGTCTCGTTAAATGTCCCTTAAATCTACTTTAAGCAGTGTCTTTAATCTGTGGTGTGACTGTGCACCACACGAGTGAATGAATGGCAAACACAAACAGCTGTTTCTGTTGGTGTTGCCAAATGAGGCGATTATGGCGGCCAAAAATTGCAGTTGCACTTGCAGTTGCAAGAAAAGTTTCTTCGTCTTAGAAGGTACATTTTTGATATTTCCCATTGTGTTTTGTTTCTTCAATTAAACTTTGAGTTTCAGACAAATGTCGTATTCTTAGGAATTTACAACAACAAAGCGTTTCTGACACAACCCAATACTACATAATAATGAATTAAATGCGTACAATGACATAAAAAAAACAACAGCATTTAGCTTTAACATTTTATAAATCATAAAAAGTTAAAACGCCCATTAAAGCTAAATAGTGCCTTACTTAAAGAGACTTTAAGAGAGGCATTACTTAATTTTTTATATATAAGACCGTAAATGTGATTATGTGTCACATTTACGGTCTTATATATAACCCTTTATAAAGCTGAAGGGTTTACATGTATAAATGGGTATTTTTTTTATTGAAATGCAAATGATATCTAAAATGCTCAAGGGCAAGATTTCTATGTGACGTCAACTTCCAAGTTTTCAATATCCCCAAGTGTTACCGGCTGAAGAAGAAATTCCTTAAATATTTTTTATTTTAGATCTTTCCATAACTGAAGTTTACAAATTAAAATTGATATTGATCATCATCATCAACCCATTATGTCCCCACCGAGGGGCACGGGGCACCGAGGGGCACCTATATTGATCTGCAAGACTTTTTTTTCATAACAATTGGGTTAATATTAGACGAGATTAGAAAATTATTTATTGCACAATAAGCTTATTTGTACAAAGGCGAGCTTATTACTAATGAGTATTTTCTTCCAACTAACCTTGGATTGTGTGGATAGTGGAAGGAGTAGTAGTGCCAGGAAAAAGCTATTGCGATAAATTACATAGCCCATAATCATTTAATATAATTATTCATAGTTATAGTATAATTATCAATATACCCAATATATATTGGCAACCTAAGGAGTTAAGTTGGTGAATTTGGGTCACGCTTGCTTTGTCGTTAATGCTCACCAGTCGGGTTATTGGTTATTTTTTTATTTTAGTTTATTTTTGTCTTTTTAGTGAGATTTCATTTTATATACAAAATCAGCTGTAACAAATGTAACAAAAAATTTGCTATAGCCTATACTCGCGCAAACACGAATCAATTGAGATCTTATTTGTCAAAATGTGACCATTGGTTAACGAGTTATGAGGTAACATAGAATCGGACATACTAACACACATAAGAGCCAAACAGATTACCCTCTTTTTGGGCTCCACCGCAGTCGGGTAAATACAATAAAATCCCAGATTTTTGTTCAATATTAATTTATCAAAAATTGACAGTCAAAAACCAACGAACACTTTTTCTTAAAGCGTAGTATGTTACAAAAAACATAAAATTGTGATATTTATTATGATGATACGTAATTATTCAGCGACAAAATTAATATGTCTGGCGCAGCAATCCCTTCCTGCATCAGGTTTGAGATGGATTAACTAGTTTAAAGGGTTAGCTTTGATTTCGTTTTTACTTGTTAGGGTTATTGGAGAAAGATCCAATTAAACTTCAAAGGTTATTCACATCAGTAGAGAAAACTTTTAAGGAGACAAATCCCTAGTTTCTCGTACACTATTACGCTGTTAATCCACTGTTAACAGCTGTCAATTGACCAAAGCGCATACAAAAAAAAAAACACTGACAGCTGCTAACAGTAGATTAACAGCTTGTTAGTGCACGAGAAACCAGGTGTTACTCTGACATCAGACTAAAAACCAGCCAAGTGCGTGTCGGGCCACGCGTAGTGTAGGGTTCCGAAGAAAGAGAGGGTTTTATCGCTTTACATAACTAACAACTTCATTAACGTAATTTTCAATGGATTTTGTACGAGGTTTTCCTCTTATATGTTGGTCGCCTATTACTCGTTAACTAGTAAAGCCGACTTAACCGTGGTACTTTTCCTTTTAAGTTCATTATATGTGCTACTCCCTTGAATTTTTGCACGTTTCTACAATTAGCCGTTTTCTCGTACTAATCGTCTCTGAGATAAGCCGCGGATAGACAAAAGGACAGACGGACAGATAGACGAACGGAGGTCAATTTTAATACAATATTGGTTGACTTCAAATGTAGTTTCGTGAATTTCGAAATCTTTGTAAGAATCTCTTTTACAATTTTGTGTAGTTACAAAATGTTACTAACTCGATCTCGAATTGGTTATAACGATAAATTGTACACCGTTATTCTGTTCAAAAGTTTTTATTTTGTGCCACTAGCCAATTTCAAACAATAACAGAGTGATTCTCCATTGTTTTAGTTGAGAGCAAAATCATCGTCTACACCGTTATTGTGAGGGTGAGAATTATGTGGCCTATAATTTAATCAATTAATGGGCAAGTGCCGTATAGGACAATGTTATGTAGTTTGAATTAATTATATGTAAATGTGGCACAGTGTATACATTAAACAGTACTTCAACCACCACAAACGTGAACTCTACTTTGTCACCTTACGGGCGACTTTGCGACTAAAATGGTGCGGTGATCGTGTGGTCGAGTGTATTCTACTACATGAATAAACAAACTTAAGCTGTGTGGTTTATCATATTATTCTAAGAACCTAAAGCAATCTATGGAGGAACTTAGAACAAATGCGAATACCTCTAATTACAATAAACGTCGGACGTCGATGTATAACCTCCTCAGTCCTGACCTTGAAAATAACAATGGTCTTCAATTGTTATTTTCAATTCATTATAAATAAGGGATAAATCAGATTGTGGTTGTTGTGAAAAAGTGAGTTTTTGGGAAGGGTTGAGATCGAAACTCAACAGGTACTTTTCGTAACTTTCGCCCCAAAACAAGAAAACTATAGTTTTTTTTAGTGTGTAATTTTGGCGTGTTTGTAGCCAAATTATGTATTTATGTATATGTCAAATATGTGTTACTGATAACGAAACAAAAAGCAAAGTGTTCGAATCTTGCTTACGTTGCGACTTTTCATAATAAAAGTCAAATTATTTTTCTGTTGGTAGGTGTAGAAGACAGATAGTCGATTAACGATTCCTGTTAAATATTTTGTGACTCAAAATTTTTTTTTTTTTTTTTTATAGAAACGTCTTTATTAAGGTTAATATAATACACAGGTGACCTGTATTGTCCCATCCCTAAAATACTATAACACTGATGTCAAATTATTATTACCCAACGACGGCTAGGCTATTAAGACGTTATTATCGCTTTTCCCAGAATCATTTTTCTCAGCAAACCACAAGAGACCTTTATTTTTTTTTATTTGAGATGTGTTCTACCTAGTTCTACCTACTTCTTACTTAGGCACTCATTACACAAAATAAAATATCAACGGTGTTATTCATACAAACACGATTTCAGCTTAAGAAGTGGAATGGAAAAGATCAATTTAAGCTGCCTTGGAGGACACTTTTGAGAAATCGTGTTGCTATAAATAAGATTGTTAGCCTACAAATATCAAGCATATAAGACACAGCTTTCTTTCAGAATATGGGCTGTATCGTCACAATGACGACCGTTTTAAGCAAAAAAAAAACAGTAAAGTCCTAGGTTCTCGGCTGTAGTTCGTAAAAATTTCTATCACAATTATTGATAATTTTTATTTTTAGCAGCGCTATCCAGTATGCGTAGCAAGGTTAACCATTAGCAACATCAACGACATTTAGTGACAAAGTAGAGTACTTTTTGCAAGATATAATTATCTGGAATTTTATAGTGTTTCATTCATTGTTGGATGTTACAAAGCTGTACCGTATTTGTCAAAATATGAAATTTAGTTAAGGAGTTATGAGGGAACGAGCAAGCATACGATACAAACACGGGACCCAAATACAATCCAAAGGAGAGTACTACTTTTAGGCTCCACTGCAGTCGGGTAAAATAACATCGCTTACGTCGTCGGTAATGCGGGTAGGTATAAAGATGTGAGCTAAAACAAAAAAGGCCAACCGAAAAAGGTAAAAGAATGTAAAGAGATAAGGCTCCGAGCATTGACTTTGTTTTACAAGAGCTCTTATCTTTCCCCGATATCACGGAAAAGCGGATAAGTCATTAAAACTGTCGACGAAGCGTAAGAATAAAGCAGAGCCGACGAAAGTAGTCAAAATAAGAGCGTTCTTATCCAGCGAACACTCGGAACTACGATCGGTTCTATCTTCGGTCGGAGTTTTAAAAGTTCCATATCAACTTACTTAGTTCGGGAGCTGTATTATTTTCATTCTTGTAAGAAATCATCTACGCTGTTGCGTTTTATAACTGTATTAACACTTACTGTCTTATTTATAAAATCACTATTCCTTAAAACATTCGGTAAACGTCGATTAAAATAGTCTGTGGTGGAGATTTTACAAGGAAAAGACGTAACCACATATTAATTAAACTGCCTCTGAGAACCGTGTTTTAGGGTTCCGTACCTCCAAAGGAAAAAAACGGAATCCTTATAGTATCACTTTGTTGTCCGCCCGTCGGTCATTCAGTCTGTCTGTCAAGACCCTTTTATCTTGAGAACGCGTCGAGATCCCTTGAAGCTGTGAACAAATCAAACTTCTAAGTTAACGTAAAAAAAGATACGGCCGTTTAAGCTGTTGGCAAATAATATTATCTTTCACTACAAGTACAGGGAAACATCTTCAAATATTTGTAATTAAATCATAAACAAATTGTCTTTGAAGTTCGGGAAAAGTTCGGAAAAACTGCGAGATTTGATTCCAGAACCATAAAACGTAAGTACCTACAAATTTGTAACCCTCGATGGGCGATTCCGACTCGCACTTGTCGGGTTTTTATAAATAAGGTCGTTAGCGGTTTATGCCACGCTTCTTCACGTGATCAATTTCACTATTCTGTAGACTTTTTCAAACTTATGGAATTGAGGTAACAAGTTTTGCAGTTTCGTTCAATGATCATTCGCGGTTAACCTCATAAATGAATCGTTTGTGTCGTCTTTATCGTTTCAGTTGCATTTTCTCACGGTAGACAATAATAATAATGACATTCGTACAACACAATCACTTATCCTGGTCCTAAACTAGGATACCCTGTGCTATGTTAACAAGCAAGGACATCAAAAACATGGATATACACGCCAGTAGGAATCAAACCTACGACCTCCGGCATGGTAATCAGACGTCACACCGCTAGACCAACAATTGGCAGATCTATGCGAGTATCAAGTAGATTTTAGAGCCCTACAGCCAATTAAGTAAAATTAAGTAAAATAATACATACATAAATACACTCACGCCTGTATCCCAGAGGAGTAGGCACAGACCAGGGACTGCCACTTGCCACGATCATGACAGATCACTTTCGCTTCCTCAACATTCATTAGTGCGTGCAGTGAAGTAATAGATACGAAGAAAAGGGAGCTTCTTAATAAACTCAGTCGAGCCATCTCTTGAGTCGACTCAAATAACACAGACGTAAGCATCGGCCGACAAACCATTCTATTAGCCTCCGGGACACCGCACAGATAAGTACTGAGTATGAACAGAATGGCAACAAAAAAACCCAATGAAAGAAAGAGAGAGAGAGAACGGTACTGCGGGCGGGAGTCTCAATCGTACAGACCGAAAGAAAAGTTTAATTTCGCCACAAAGTACGGTCGAGTAGAGCGTGTAATGAGCGGAGTCGGTGCTTCGATTTGACCGCCCCCTCCCAGACAAGACTCTATTGACTGAAAAAAGACGGTCAATAAATATTGACAACGTTATAAACCAAGCCGTGTGAGTAAAATCAAAAGTACGTGTGCCTCTTAATGGCAATCTAAAGTAGAAATGCTGCTAAGAAATGCTTACCTTAGATTTTTCAAAACTTTATCTGTGTTCTATATAAACCTTAGTTTATACCTTAAAACTCAGTGTTATACATCGGAATAATAAAATAAATATACAACCAGCAATGAAGAGATGGTCTATTTTGTACGACATCATTAATAATGACAATAACTATTGGACGTCTGCAGACATCAATTCACTCTTTGCCGCTTAATGCACCCCACTATCGCAGACTTTATCACTAGACAATTCTTTCCGAAAGGGAATTTGAAAGTGCTATTTCACGGAAGAATAAAAACATTCGTGCGCACAGCGTTGGAATGGAATAAAGTTTGAGTTAGTTCGCACTTGCATTTAGTGGTTACACTCTACTGTTATCTACTGTGAGACGCAAGTTACCCAACTTAGTCATTTGGCATGGAAATATAAAATAGCCTATCATTGATTCAATTCAATCTTTATTGCAATAAATTACAGTAAGTTCAGGTGTTACTGAGTGTTAATATTGCAAGGTGTAATTTTACCGATAGCGGCATAGCAAATATGTACTTAATTGTAAACTGTCAAAAATACATAATTAAACATAACATGAAAAAAAAGTTCATTCAATTTAAAATTGCAATAAAATAATTACAACCCATATCAAAATAAATTATAATAGTATTCACTCAATAATTACAACAATATTAATATTTTCTTAAATAAAAAAATAAAACATTGTCATAAAATTCTGACAGATATAGGGAGACGTTTTCGATAGAGTTTTTTTAAGCGTTTATGATTTTATTTTAATTTAAGAATTGGATTTAAAAGACATAACTGGAGAGATACCAACTAGGCCTGGAATTACGAGCACTCTACTGTATTAAAGTTAATTTTAGTTCTAACTATATGTATACAGCATAAAAAAATAACAAGAACTATTTCTAGTACCATAAAAACTATCAGAATAACCTAGGTACCTACAAGAATATAAATTATAAAGGGCACTCCCCTTAAATAATAAAACATTCATCATCATCATCAGCCATTTGACGCCCACTGCAGGACATAGACCTCCTTCGTGGTTTTCATAACCATTAGGGGTACTAAAACATTACAAACAGTATATTTAATCATGCAAAGCAATAACTCTTGTTTAAGTGAGAAAGAGTTAAGATCAATCTAGATCTGTATGGCACAGATGTCATTGAAATTACTCCTCTTAAGTCCACCTTTTGTACAATGTCTTTGTGCAATAAAGAATTAATAATAATAATAATGATGTTAATATCGGCTGATTTTTACAGCTAAATTAATAGTAAAGTTTTGATTTCCTCTTTGGTCTCTACTAGATTATAATTACGGTGGTTATAATTACGGTGGTTATATAAACTCTAGTTTACGGTGGTAGCGGCCTCACATTCGGGAGATCGAGGGTTCGAATACCGGCATATACCAATACTTTATTTTCTATTAATTTCAATGGCCCCTGTGGGTTACCCACGATTACTCTAAATGCTATAAAAGTAACGTAACTTAATGTTTTTTTTTTGTACTTTTTGCCGAGGGTAGTAAACTAACAGTTATTTCTTTCAAAAAGACGCCTGTCACCTCAGTCTACCGAGACCACGGGACTTGAAGTCGGAAAATTGTAAAATTAAAAACAAACGAGTAAATATCCGAGAAAATTCAGTTTTTATTATCCAATAAAAGTATTAATAAAAAAATAGTGTTTACAACCACTTTGTCTTCGTCAAGTGGACTTTCTACGGCTGTCTATATTTAGGGTTCCGTACCCAAAGGTTAAGAGACGCCATTACTAAGACTCCACTGTCCGTCTGTCTGTCTGTCGCCAGGCTGTATCTCATGAACCGTGATAGCTACATAGTTGAAATTTTCACAGATGATGAATTTCGCTATAATCACAAATACTAGAAACAGAATAAAATAAATATTTAAGGGGGGTCCCATACAAAAAACGTGATTTTTTTTGCCGTTTTTGCTCGATATCAACAATCGCACCAGGTAGACCCTTAAAATATTCAAATGTTGTATAGATAATGGTACGGAATCCTTCGTGCGCGAGTCCGACTGGCACTTGTTCCTAGTTGCCATTAAATAAATGGCCGGTTTTCACCACGCACCGCCCCGCCCCGAATTATTTCATGCCTATTATTACATGCTGTTATGATGGAGGCAGTAATTACTCGTTAGGTCGGCTACTGCTTATAATATCAACTGAATGTTAATTTACGACTTGTTTATTATGAAAGCTTTGGTTGCCTGGCAAATTGTGAGTCCAATTATCAAAATAATAATCGGTACGTCCGCTTTTTTTTAAAATAGTGGATGTACACAGTTACTGTTGACATTCTGGTTGTAGTTATTGGGATTTCGGTGACGCGGAACTTTTCACTTTGATCCTTTGGTCATAAGCGCATTCGTCGTTTTTCATTATTTTTTTATTTCACATTATCCTTTCACTTTTAGGAAGAGAAAAGCCAATTTTATTTTATGTAGCGAGTATACGTCCTATTACAGGGTACAGACCTTCTCTCACAGAGAGAGAGAGAGAGAAAAGAGTACGGGCTTGATCACCACGCGTGCCAACGCGGATTGGCAATTTCAAGCGCTGGTGTGTGAACACCTCAGACACTCAGATTTTTTCCTTTCCTTCGCCGTTAGCGACTGGTATTGCTACTATACCTTAAAAAATATGCGTACCTTAGAAAAAAAAAGTTATTGGTACATGCCGGGATTAGCACCTTCCGAATGAGAAGCCGGTGTCCTACACCGCTCCCGTACTACAGCACCTAAAAGAAACCCAGATAAAACGAAATTATTTGGAATGGCTAAATACTTACACCTAAACCGTCCCCATCCTCATTTCCTTTTAGCCCACTGCTTTGTATAATTCAACCAGTGAAAATTTACCCGGAGCTCTTTATTTAATTTTCCAGGACCAACTGCAATTTGTATCGGAACTCCTGCGACTGCAACTGTCATTAGGACTGTATAAAGTTTAATTCCCCCATCGAAGCCCCGCACCAGGGAAAACGGAACAGCTGACAGTCGTAAAATTTTAGGTCAATAAAATTTATGATACGGTTAAACTTTTGAGACGACCTTTTTAGTTTAATAAGTATTTTAGCCCGCTGTTAATAATTAAGTATTAAAGGGTGGCCCCATGAGGGTGGACGCTTTGCCTGTGTGATTTTCGAATTACGTATGTGTGCTGCGCACTGCAATATACAGTAGAGATGTTACTAAATTATTGCAATATAGATATTGTAATGAAATATGTTTACTTAAATTGTTACCTGTCTTACTTAGGTACCTAATAAACAAAATTATAATATTTCATTGACTCTTAAGTGAAGTGAAGACTTCAGTAAAGAGTACACTCATTAGGGGTTAAAGTATGAAATTGCCGTTTTATTGCAATAGGTTCTTTGAATTGACATAGAATCATCATGGTTTGAGGTTTTCGAATGAAACTTTTTTCAAATGGTTTCTATGATGTTCTTTTTTTAAAAAATGTGAAACATTTGAATATCGACTTTCAATTGTTTTTGTTATTCAATTTAGACAAAAAATATGGATACTGCGAAAATTCGAGTGATTTTTGAATACGAGTTCCGACGCGGAACTAACGCGGCAGAAACAGCCCGCAATATCAACGCTGCGTTTGGAGAGGGGCCTACTAATGAACGCACTGTGCGATTTTGGTTTAAACGCTTTCGTAATGGAAATTTCGACTTAAAGAACGAGCCACGAGGAAGACCGCCCACACAGGTGAATAACGATGAATTAAGAGAGATAGTGGAAGCCGACCCTAGTCAAACTACCCAGGAATTAGCGGCATGGTTTAACGTTACCTTACCCACAATATTGACTCACTTGTGTCAAATCAATAAAATAAAAAAATACGAAAAATAGGTGCCTCATAATCACTCGAATTTTCACAGTATCCATCTTTCTTGTCTAAATTGAATAACAAAAACAATTGAAAGTCGATATTCAAATGTTTCACATTTTTTAAAAAAAGAACATCATAGAAACTATTTGAAAAAAGTTTCATTCGAAAACCTCAAACCATGAAGATTCTATGTCAATTCAAAGAACCTATTGCAATAAAACGGCAATTTCATACTTTAACCCCTATTATTATACGGCAATAGATACTCACTTGAATTCCGATTCTAGAGTGAAGTTATTATATTTTTTTTTTATCTAAGAAGGTATTTGTTTAATGACTAACAAATCGTAAACACGTCATTTCAAAACAGTAACTCCGTTAAAAACATAATACGAACATTTTTTCTTACCATATTATTATCTTTGCGTACACAAAAAAGATCAGGCCGAGGGTAGTAAAAAACCTCAGAGACACAGAGGTTTTCCACTTCCCATGACGCAGGCAAAAATTTTTGGTCTTCGCATCTATGAAATTAGATGATTTATGCAGCGTCCAGTAGCACCTTTACTCACACTAGATAGACGAAGGGACCACTCGGACGCCTTGGACATTGTTTTTTAGATGCAGACAAACCTCTTAAAAAATAGACGGAAGCACGTTGTACGACATAAGGAAACCATTGCTTTATTTCCGAAACAGACTCAAATAAACACAAGTGCCGAGGGGCTGCCAGTTTAATGTTCAGAAGCAAGTGTCTCAAACATCGACATTAATTGCAGTCTCGTCCGTCCTGTCCCCTCACTAGATGGCACTTGGGAGGGCATCCGGATCCACACTCGAGGCCTGCTAATATCGTGCCCTAACTCGGGGCAACGTCGCCAGTGTCATTCAGTGTGAAACTCATTAAAATTACACACAGACACAAAAGGATGTACACCGTGGTACAGCCAGCCTTTTAACTCACTACGCGCATGTTAGATATATAGATAGGTCTGAGTCTGTACCTCAGCTTGTAACTAGGGAAGTGGGTGTGAAGGTAGGATAGTAATAATAACGATGACGAAGATGGTGAACATAATGATGTTGATGACAATAATAATAGGTGTCCTCAAAAACTTAGCTATCATTTGATGCTAGATATTGCAATAAGTGTCAACTTCTATCTACACTAGATAGGTAAAGTGACGAGTCAGACGATATAACGGTATAATGCCTGGGACATTTTTTTAGATGGAGTAGGCTTTCCTGGCACCTAGAGAATACGAAGAAAAACATTGCTAGAAAACTTGACTAATAAGGCAGGACCGTCCTCATTTCGTTCATAATTGATAACGTTTTTGATACTTTCTATTTCCTCTCTTGCAAAACCCTCCCTTCGTATAGATACATGAATATTTTTGCATCTAACTGTACATAGTTCACCCCGTGTTAGTTCCTCAGGGAATGGTGTTTGTGTTTTAGTGAGACTGATTCGCTATTTACTGGCTGCGTAATTTCCTTTGCAAGGAGCACGGACAACTCCCGGTTTCATATGTACCATTAAAAAACCAGCCAAGTGCGAGTCGAACTCGCGCGCGAAGCGTTCCGTACCATTATCTATATAACATTAGACAAAGATCGAATTTGAGAACAGCGCCATCTATAGAAACGAACAGGAAGCGCTTAACTTTGAAATTTAACGACATTATATCGGCCTTGTGAATTGTTTAAAGATGGCCGCTAGATAGCGAGCGCTGTCTTTAGACAACGTTTGTTGTATGGGACCCCCCCTTAAATATTTATTTTATTCTGTTTTCAGTATTTTTTGTTATACCGACAACAGAAAAACATCATCTATGAAAATTTCAACTGCCTACCTACCACGAGATTTCATGAGGTACTCGTAAATAGACAGGCAGATAGACAGACGGACAGTGAAGTCTTAGTAATAGGGTCCCGTTTGGCACTCTTCGGGTACGGAACCCTAAAAAGCGATGAACAACTTACGCAACCCTTTAGTTAGCGAGAGTTAAGTGCTTCGCCACCACACATACCCAATGGGGATTGGAAACTATATGCGCTAAGTTATATAAATACTACTACTGAAACTGAATATTCAAACGTTTTTATTTTTACGCTCTTTAAACGACTTCCTGTAAACTTGCAATTTTGATAAATTTTGCATGCTTGTTTAGTTCTGATGACAATACCCTAACATTATAGAAATAACCTGATGCTGCAACCAATGTTATCTCTTCACGGGTTTTTACCCCTCAAACTCACAAAACTTTCCATATAGGAAATTTTGATATCTAAACATTAACTTGACCATTAACTGATACTGCAGCCAATATTGTCTCCTAATAGAAGCACGGTCAGTAGAATGGATATGGCAAAGCCGACTTTACTTTCTTCTGTATGTAAAACAACCATTACCGGCCGCCCACCTACCCTCACTGGAACAATCGACTGTCCTCCAATATATTTGAAGTATACCTACTTACCTTCATCTTTTTGTTCTATACATCCCCAAGTTGTCTGGAAGAGATCGCTTTTAGCAATAAGACTGCCTATTGTATACGGCGAAACTTAACTTACGTTAATAGCCTTACATATCTAATTTAAGGCTTTTAATGTATTTTTTTCTTTGGTGTGTACAATAAAGATATTTAATCTAATCTAATGTCATCTAATCCTCGACACTTCAGTCTTCCCGTGATCACGGTAACTGCAACGTTGCTGAAGCGTCAGAAATTGTCAAACAATCGCGATTAGACGCGTCCAATTAATATTATTTTCCAATATTATACCAGCTTAATTTTATTAACCTGCTGGGTTTCCTAGTGTAGGCAATTATCGACTTATATTATTTGTAATGCTACATCTTTAAAACTATAAAGTATACTTATTATCGATTCCGGATTCACTTATGTGTAGTGCTTACTTATTTTACGAGATAACTTCAGCGAGTACCCTCTTAGAGATTTGTTTGCATTCATCTTGTATAATATGATACTAGCAAGGTCCGGTATATTATGGTAATTGTTCAAGATTGTGTAGATTGTCTTTTGTAGGTCACCTCGCTCTCTACAATAATCTAATAAAAATGAGTAAGCCCTAGTTCATCCCTTCCAAATGTAAAACTAAATACACAATTTCCCCAAATATCTTCTTGAGGCAAACGTAGCGCAGCGCAACTAACCATACGAGTTTTCCCAAGTAAAGGCGCAGAATACGTCGATCTCACGAGCGTCCCGGGCAATCGCGCCCGTGTTGGGGCGTGTGGAAGTAATCTTGTGGTGAAGCGCTTTATTAGGTTCGCAATATCGCACTAGAGCGCAGAGATACTGATTCCAAGCAACTAGGCACAGAAGGATGTTATTGGAAACTACTAAGAGTTTCTTTTTCACTTTTTGGTTGCGATAATTTAGACCTTCAATCCAGACCAGCTGTACGAAGTCGCGGGAATTCTGATAAAGTATTATGACAGGACTTTTTCCACACGCTCCAATACGGGCTGTCTGTCCAAACTTGTGGTGAAGCGCTTTATTAGGTTCGCAATATCGCACTAGAGCGCTGAGATACTGATTCCAAATAGTTAGATACAGAAGGCACTTGTGATTTGTGAACTACGACCATTTTCTATTTTACTTTTCTGATGTGATTATTTCGACTTATATGCTAAAAAAGTTCTGTGAAGGCGCGGATCTTTCGCAAAGAATTGATACTGGGGCATGAGACAGGGAGACGTTATCTCTCCGAAACTTCACAAACGGACTGGAAGATACCTTCAAGCTTCTGGAATGGCAGGGACACGCTACGGCATCAATATCAATGGCGAGTACATCCCTCACCTTCGATTTGCCAACGATATAGTAGTCCGTGTGGCGCCGGATTAAGAATAACGTCACTCCATTTCCTCCCGTGGATGTCGTAGAAGGCGACTAAGGAAATAAATTACCCGGAGATGGGCTCTTGAGATTTCGTCTTCTTGAGATTTCAACCGTGTATTGCGATCGCCAACCCTCCTCCCAAGCGTGACGATTATGGCAAAACCCCTCATGGTTATGAAAACCATGAGGGAGGCCTATGTCCTGCAGTGGGCGTCAAATGGCTGATGATGATGATGATGATAGTTGTCATGGCAGAAACGATGGAAGACCTCGGCATAATGCCCGAAGACCTCAGTCGAGTTTCCTTACGTGTGGGCCTTAAAATGAACATGGACAAAATTAAGGTTATGTCGAACGCCCGTGTTGTGCTCACCCCAATAACATTGGGGAACTCGACTTTCGAAGTTGTAGACGAATACGTCTACTTTGGACAAACAGTCCAACTAGGCCGGTCCAACTTCGTGAAAGAGGTCAATCGTCGAATTCAACTCGGGCATCATTCGGGAAACTTAGAAAAGTCTTTTCGTCTAATATATCTCAATCGCTCAAGACAAAATTATACAGCCAGTGTGTGTTACCAGTGATGACTTATGGCACTGAAACGTGGTCTCTTGCTATGGGTCTCATAAGAAAGCTCTAGGTCACACAACGAGCTATGGAGAGGGCTATGCTCGGAATTTCTCTACGAGATCGAATCAGAAATGATGAGATCCGTAGACGAACGAAAGTCGTCGACATAGCCCAGCGGATTAGTAAGTGGAAGTGGCAGTGAGCGGGGCACATAGCACGCAGAACTGATGGCCGATGGGGCCGAAAAGATCTCGAATAGAGGCCACATATCGGCAAGCGCTGCGTAGGACGACCAGCCACAAGATGGACAGATGACTTCATCCAAGTGGCAGGAAGACGCTGGATGCAAGCCGCTTCCAACTGATATTTTTGGAAATCCATGGAGGAGGCATATGTCCTGCAGTGGAATTCTTATGGCTGAACGATGATGATGATGATAATGAAATACGAAATAAGATAAGAATATTCTTTATTTTACGCTGGAAAAAATAACATTTACAAAATATTAAACTATCGAACGGAATAAAAAAACAAACTCTCTGTCACACATAGTTTCACAATACTTTCTTTCGAATGTAGGGTTAAATGTTAAATCTCAAATATTATGACAAAATATGAATTTAAGACTAAAATTTCAGATCTGTATTTTATGAATTTACTTACCTAGTATAGCTATGAGTTGCAACTAGACACTATACAGGGTTACTCTACTCTAAAATGCACAATTCCAAAAATTCGTCAATTGGAATACATTTGTCGATTTACAAAAAAAGACTCACAAGATTTTCTCAATTTTTTATATTATATGGTTAACTTAGAAACCTAAGAAATAGTACGATACCAATGTCGCAACATCCGGTAGTAAAGGAATGTCCATTATTTTTAAGAAAATATAGTTTTAAGCATCATATTTTGTCTAACATCGCCACTGCAAAGCAGAAAAACCGCATAAAGTCAAAATTTTAAAACATGAAAAAAAATTGACAATGAAATTTTACTAGTCATATAGAACACTTGGAATAAAAGTTATCTCATAGATGTGTTTAAGGAATTGTCCATTTTCGACGTAACCCTGTATAAATTATCTGGAATAGATGTAGAAAGACCTAAGTCAAAGCCTCTTAGATCGAATTACTCCTCAGCTGACTATCATGGTGACTACGTTGTGTTGCAAAATGCGCATTTGGCACTCGAATGCTTGTTACTGTTTATGCTGTCAGAACGTTGCGTTTAAAAATAAAAAAATATAATAATATTTATAATTTTCTAATATTTTATTATAAAACAAACGTTTACTTAATATAGGCGTAAGCTTCGGAGTTAATAACGGAGAAGAAGCTAACAAAACACTCCACCATTAGTTTAAAAAAACTGTCTTATTACTCATTCATATCTCAAACCTCAGCGCTTAAAATTGCCAATCCGCGGTGGGCACACGTGGTGATTAAGCCCCTACTCTCTCTCTCTCTCTGAGAGAAGGCATGTGTCCTGCAGTGGGACGTATATTACTCATGATTGTGTTGAACACTAGACACAATCATCCTCTAAATTCGTTAACATTATACTGTTTAAAACCAGACATTTTTGTTTCCTAAATAATAATAATTTAGATTATAATGACTAATCTAAATAGTACACTCTTTTGCACAGTGCTTAAGACATTTTTTAAACCGCGTCGGAGGCAGCTTTATTGAGGAATATTTTGAGAAATTTTAACGCAGAATCTTATTCAATGCTCCATAAAGGCTGTACTAACATATTTATAGAAAATAGATTAAAGTTAAAGTCGTACGGAAGCATCATGCATGTCTTCTGTTATTATCTCTCATGCGCCAACGCGATTGCCAACTCTGAAATGTTTCTGGGATTTTCAAGTATCGACCGTTGCGCCGGCTTTTGATACAGGCTGCTACACCAAGTGTATCCCTATTTATACTAATAACGCACTTATGTAGTGTGTAAAAAGAGCTATCGTGACAGTATCTAAGTACGTTAATGTTGATTCTCTATTGTGCAGAAATTCTCAATGCTCTTGATGATACTCAATGCATGCGGAAAAGTGGGTTACCATTTTTTTGCAATATTCATAATCCTAGTTGTAAATATTCCGAAATCTTAAAATATTATAGCGTAGTTACAGCTTGGCAAAAAAAGGTACAAATTAAAAAGTAGATTTTTTTGGGACTTTTATCTACGTCAGTAATTTACATGATCTATAAAAATACAAGCTATGGTAACCTTATAAAGAAACTAGCTAACCTGACTAATGTTGTTTTGCCTTATTAATTAGCCTCCGACCTATTCTCAGACCTACCAAATATATAAAAAATATTTCATAAAAATCGGTAAAGCCGTTTCGGAGAAGTTCGACAACAAACACTGTGACATGAGATTTAATATATTAGATTAGATAAATAGCATATTCTTTTTTGTACACAGAAAAGTGAATGTGATCTGTCAGGATCGTGGCAAGTGGCAGTCCTCGGTCTCTGCTTACGCCTCTGTGTGCAGGCGTGAGTTTATGTATGTACACAGAAATTATTATTGTACTTAAACAAAAGTAATAAATTGAACAAGTTGTCTGTAAAATGATTAGGTTACATATCCGATTTCTACTCAAATTTTCCAAGCTGTACTTCAAGTTTTACATAACATTCGGTACGGGAAAGCTGATACTCTAAATGAGCAAAAAAAGGCGCGTTTCACGAAAAAATCCTGTTCGCACAAAACACCTAGGCGGGTAACCATAATCAATTTATCATTCAAGAAATAAAAAACAGAAAATTTACTGTATGTAGTAAGATAGGCTTTAGAAAATAGAGAAAAAAAATAAATACGGAGCTTATTTCTTTTTTCTATTTTCAGTCCAATTATCAGCCGATTGTGCTGGGTACCTACTTACTGTATGTAGTAAGATAGGCTTTAGAAAATAGAGAAAAGAAATAAATACGGAGCTTATTTCTTTTTTCTATTTTCAGTCCATTTGTCAGCCGATTGTGCTGGGTACCTACTTAGTTGGTTCGGTCAATGACCTTGCTCAGATATATCGGCTCTTAGACAACAACGCTTCGTCCAATCGTCGTGAATAGAATAGAACACTCGTGTTGTACTAAGAGTGATGTCCCGTCAGCAACACTCAGCCGTTTTAACAGTGTTTCGGCAAAAGACGAGATTCGCATTGGTTTGTGTAATGTATATATTTGTGGGGCGGAAAAGTTCTTACCTGGCGACCGCGGACCGGACAACGAATTGTGGGCAGGCCCCCTACCAGATGGTCTGACGAGCTGGTTACGGTGGCAAGGAGTCGCTGGATGCGGGCGGCACAAGACCGGGAAGCTTAGAAAACCATGAAGGAAGCCTATGTCCTGCAGTGGGCGTCAAATTGATGAAGATGATGATGATTTTATATTTTTTCCAACTAAATTAAGATAAATAAATATAGAGATCAAACTGCAAATATATAAAAACATATAAAAGCATATAAAAAGGATTAGATGGCTTGAAGCTCTTCAAGAAATATCAACCCCTGTTATTAGTTTCTTGATTTTGACAATCATTCATCAAAAATGGTTTGCACCCAGACGAACATCACATAACATAACATAAACTCACGCCTGTATCCCAGAGGGGTAGGCAGAGACCAGGGACTGCCACTTGCTACGATCCTGACAGATCACTTTCGCTTCCTCAACATTCATTAGTCGTTGCATGCACGCACGCAAGCTGAATAAAACGAAATAAACAAACAATTGTAATCACTAATGCACCACGCACACGCATGTGAAGCTCGATTCGAGGCTGAACACCTACCAATATCCTTTCTACGGACGGATTTACAATAGAGCAGGGCGCAAGACGAAGATTTAGACCCGTTGATATATTGGCGTCCCATTGAATAGAGATTTGACGTATCATCCCTCAAGATGACAATGGTTGAATTCAATAGGTGTTCAAAATTGCACGCATTATATTTGCATTCTATTTTAAGTGGTCTAGCGCAATCTGAAGGTCGGAATTGGTTTAGAATAGGTATAATTTCAACGATTGATCAGAAATTTGATTTTTTTGTCAACAGTAAAAGTTTTTAACGGGACCTAGGCGGCGGAAAGTTTTTAACAAACTGTATTGATTAGCAGATAATACGTTGTTTCAGATAAGTGTTTATTTTAATCAACCATAAGCCCGTATTCAATCATATCCGTGTGGCGCCGGATTAAGAATAGCGTCACTCCATTTCCTCGGAGAAGGCTACTAAGGAAATAAATTACCAGGAGATGGGCAGCAGCGTCTTCCTGAGATTCCAATCACATACTGCGATCGCCAACCCGCCTGCCAAGCGTGGCGATTATGGCAAAACCCCTCATGGTTATGAAAACCATGGGGGAGGCCTATGTCCTGCAGTGGACGTCAAACGGCTGATGATGATGAAGCCCGTATTCGTACACTGCTGGACCTAGGCCTCCCCAAGCACGCCAGTTCTTTTTGTCCTCAGCCATTCTTATCCAGTCGCCGCTTCAGAAGTCCTATGCTGCGAAATATTATTATATCTTTCAAGAAAAGGGGAAGTGTGAAAAAGGCCCAATGAAACAATGAATCCCTCATGATGTACTTACCTGACTAATTCTGTTTACTGCTCATTGTTTTTAATTTCTCTCTCTGAGTTCACACACTACAGTGGGATGTACGTAGGCTGTATAATTTATTTTGTTGACAAAATTATTATTATAGAGGTTGGAAAGTCCACTGATTCGACACTGGGACGTCACTCATATAAGATGACTGTATCACCCCTATAGCTCATACTTGTGTTAGTTTAACTTTGTTTAATTTTTTTTTCTTACCAGCGTAGTTATTTTAGATATTAAATGTGATTTTACTAATAATCAGATTATTTTATCCAAAATAAAGTGACACGAAATGAGTTTTACGAGTACTTATTTGCTAACCATATTTTGATTGACCTCGTGTTGTTGTTTATTAATTTATTCTGCTGACCAATATAATTATCCCTCCCCCCTTTCCTGGCTAAACGGTTGATTGTAGAAAAGTGAAATAATTAGGGCAGTAGCATATATGATTAACTTAAAAGGAAAACTATCACGGCTAAGTAGGCTTTACAAGTGAATGAGTAATAGGCGACCAACTTATACAAGAAAAACTTCGTGCAAAATCCATTGAAAATTACTTTGATGAAGTTATTAGTTCTGTTAAGCAGATAAAAACCCCTATTTCTGCGGAACCCTACGGCACGTGGCCCGACACGCACTTGGCCGGTTATTGTTTGCACTTTGGCCAACTGACAGCTGTTAATAGTTGACTAACAGATTGCTCGTGTACGAGAAACGGGATTGAGAACTCATCTTGTACAATTTTTTATTCCAAAATCAGACTGTATCAACCTTTACACCCGTGCAATCTATGCAGTTACGCAACGGGTGACTTTGCAACAAGCTATCGACTGTACTCGGAGGTTCATACTGCTATAACTCACCGAATAACTCAACTTCATTTAGCAACATTTTAATTTCGTAGCCCTTTCAAGTAGCATCCACGATCGGAATCCGGTGAATTCTCTGAATCACGTGCATTTCCCACGTTAATCCGGGAGCAGGCACAAACAAATAGTATAGAGAAGCTTGTCTTTAGTATTTATAACTCGTTTCGTGGTAGCCCGGTGCTATGTTAGAGGAACGTAGTATTTTTGTGAATAATGGGTAAATAAATCGGGTTATGGGATTACAAATGAAGTTACATTTGCAATATCTATGTTACGAATTTCAAAAGGATTCATTAACATTCAACCAATAACTAAGAAAAAAACCGGCCAAGTGCGAGTCGGACTCACGCACGAAGGGTTCCGTACCATTATCTATGTAACATTTGAATATTCAAGCGTCTACCTGTAGCCGTTATTAATATCGAGCAAAAAACGGCAAAAAAATCACGTTTGTTGTATGGGAGCCCCCCTTAAATATTTTTTATTTTATTCTGTTTTTAGTGTGAAAATTTCAACTGTCTAACTATCACGGTTCATGAGATACAGCCTGGTGACAGACGGAGGAACGGACGCGGGAGGACGGACAGCAGAGTTTTGGTAATAGGGTCCCATACCCTTTTGGGTACGGAACCCTAAAAATTAATAAAGGGTAGAAAAGTACTAAGAAAATTACGTAAAACAATTTGTCATATTATACAGATAATAATTGTATCTATCTCTCTTTCTCTTCATGATATAATACGTACTTTTAATACAATAATTTATCAGCGATTTCCGAAAAATGGTCGCGCTGTTTTTTCGGTATTCAACTATCGTTGCGAGGGTGACGCAGTTTGCTGTCTTGTCGTAGGACGCATATTCAATATAGTATTGGTTATTTCACTTAGTTATTTCTTAATTACGAGTATCATTATTGAGCATTTACTTACAGAAAATTTTAACTCAGAGCCGATTAGTCCGTTTTTGTGGAGTCGACATATACTCTACTCAGGTTACGGGTGACTTTGCAATAAAAATATAAAGGTTGACTTGCAGTCCAGTGTTCGTCAACTTTTCTCTTGTTGAATCACCACTTTCACAATATTCCTGTAGTAAACATTTCTCCAGTACAGTGAGTTTTCTACGTGTTTCAATTTGTGTAGAGTATGCGAGTCAAAGAGACTTATGCGCGGCGTTTTAATTTGAATATTTGCAGCAAGTGAGCCAGTGGCCTGACGCTCGTTATCATATCTGGGCAAAGGCAGATTGCGATAGTTTACTAAGTGCTAATGCTGTGGTAAATACGTAATCTTCTTAAGGAAGCTCTTTATACAGTATTGCATTGCATATGAAATGTAAAACTAAAAATATTACGCCCAGAATAAGATGTAGCTGAGGAACTGAAGCGCTATTTCTTTTTCTCTTGGTAAGCAGTTCAGTGTAGACGGTGACAGAATTACTACGGTACAGATTATATGGGTAGCGTTGTAATAAAATGTTGAAAAGTTAATCTATTGACAGTACAGTGTTTCGTTAAAACAGCGTGATTTAAATGCAACCACTTTGATTCTCCGACTTTTGAAATTGTATTGTTTATTATTTAAAGTGCAGGAAGACGCTGGATGCAAGCCGGTCTTTTTGGAAATCCATGGAGAAAGCCTATGTCCAGCAGTAGACTTCTTGTAGCTGAATGATGATAATGATGATGATAATTATTTAATAATTTATTCATGTTATACGTTTTTTCTGTAATGACTCTGTTTGATAGACAAGTTTTATATTGTTCAAATGTTAAGCTGCTACAAACTGATAGCAAAAAAAAATACAACAAGAATATTCTTTATTGTATGTCAGGACACAAGACATAAACATTTATAAGATAGACCTAAACATTGATTTTACATCTTAATTTACGATTTCATTTTAACATAATAGCTTTCTATCAGCCTTTATATACGGCTCTACAAAAACGTGAGCTCGATTCGTTGAGAGTTTCGGCTCTCCTAGTGCGGAAACGGGCGTGAGTGTGTGTGTTAATTGGTTCCAAACGCAAATACGCCTCTATCAAAACAGGTGTCTCGACTCCGACTGCTAAATCAGCGTAGCATGCAGCACTTGCGTGCAGTGATAGGCCGGGGATAATGTTCGTCGAAAATATTCTCGCATGTCGAGAACTTGACATTTAAATAATAGGGGTTAAAGTATGAAATTGTCGTTTTATTGCAATAGGTTCTTTGAATTGACATGGAATCTTCATGGTTTGAGGTTTTCGAATGAAACTTTTTTCAAATGGTTTCTATGATGTTCTTTTTTTAAAAAATGTGAAACATTTGAATATTGCCTTTCAATTGTTTTTGTTATTCAATTTAGACAAGAAAGATGGATACTGAGAAAATTCGAGTGATTTTTTAATACGAGTTCCGACGCGGAACTAACGCGGCAGAAACAGCCCGCAATATCAATGCTGCGTTTGGAGAGGGGTCTACTAATGAACGCACCGTGCGATTTTGGTTTAAACGCTTTCGTGATGGAAATTTCGACTTAAAGAACGAGCCACGGGGAAGACCGCCCACACAGGTGAATAACGATGAATTAAGAGAGATAGTGGAAGCCGACCCTAGTCAAACTACCCAGGAATTAGCGGCATGGTTTAACGTTACCTTACCTACAATATTGACTCACTGCGTCAAATCAATAAAATAAAAAATACGAAAAATGGGTGCCTCATAATCACTCGAATTTTCGCAGTATCCATCTTTCTTGTCTAAATTGAATAACAAAAACAATTGAAAGTCGATATTCAAATGTTTCACATTTTTTAAAAAAAGAACATCATAGAAACCATTAAAAAAAAGTTTCATTCGAAAACCTCAAACCATGAAGATTCTATGTCAATTCAAAGAACCTATTGCAATAAAACGGCAATTTCATACTTTAACCTCTAATACTTTATAATTCAATAGGGAACTTAGATTGAAGTGGCATTGCTTTTATACCATAGAAAACATAGAAAAACTCAAGACAAATTAAAAAATACAACCATGAAATATTTTTTTTGGGAGTTTCGTGGTCCCAAAAATGCGAAAAACATATTAGACATCGTTTTGTCATTGAATTCTAAACGTTTTCTAAGAAATGTGTAGACATATGTAAATATGAATATTGAATATTGTCCGAGGTAACTCGAATATTGATAAACGGTTCATACATTATAAGGTATTATGTGCGAGTTGTGACGTCATAGTTTGAGTCCGCTTTGCACGGCGCGATTTGTTGGTACAAAAACGCGCCATGCAAAGCGGCTAGAATGAATTTTTGACAGGTCAAATTATGATAAGTAATTATTAGCCGGAAACAAAAAAAATAAACACGTCTATTTATCATTTAACAAGGCCCCTCCAATTATATTAAAACATGACAGTACAAATCCTTAACACAGTTACTAAAGACACTAGGCTTAACACAAGTGGTACACGACGCGACACATTTTACAGACCACAGTAGTACAACTATTGACCTCGTTTGCACTGACGCTAAGGTTATAAAAGTCAATGTTCAATATAAGCCTGACCTTGGCCAACATGCTTTTATAACTGTTGAAATTGACATAAAAAAAAGGAAACCTAAACCTATGACAATAACTTACCGACCGATTCATGACATCGACGTGGATATGTTTGACAAGCACTTATATGATATTGACTGGGACATTATTAAACAGTTTGACCATGTTGACGACATGGTGAGGTGCTTCAATGACTATGTTATCACCTTGTTTGATATACATGCTCCTGAACGTACGATGACGGTAAGAGAGGCACCTCATCCATGGCTGACTGACTAGTAACGTGAGACTCATGATGAGACTACGAGACGAAGCACATGACCGATACAGGAAGACTAAAAGCGAAGCACACAGACAGTATTACAAGGACTTGAAACATCAAGTAAATGTTGCCGTGTTTAATGAAAAAAAAGTATTTTTTGACCGACACATTAACAAACACGCACATGACTCGAAGGCACTGTGGAGAAATTTAAAGCGAACAATACTACCTAATAAAAGAGAAAATGACTTACCCTTACATTTACAAGACCCGGACGTTATCAATAGACACTTTTTGACCTTACCTGGTAAACCGGATGTGACGATATCAGACCTGACGTATTACGAATTCAACAGATACTCTGATGCAACGTTTCGACTGAGCACTGTTTGTGAAGACGATTTATTTAAAGTTATCAAAAACATTAAGACATCAGCTAAGGGTATTGACTATATTTCTATTGACATGTTAATTATGACATTACCAAAAACTATTGACATAATCTTAGGTATTATAAACCGTAGTATTCTGACAAATACTTATCCGACTGACTGGAAGATTGCTAAGGTGTCTCCGATTCCTAAAAAGCCCAATCCTGTACAAGTCTCAGATCTGAGACCTGTGAGTATTCTGCCATGTATATCGAAGATAATAGAGAGGGTAGTATGTGATCAGCTATCTGAATACCTGGAGGGGGCAGGTATACTACCAGGGTTGCAGTCAGGATTCCGCAAAGGGAGAGGTACTGCGACGGCACTGCTAGATGTAGTGGATAATACACTCGCTGCGCGGGATGTTGGCAAAAGCACCTTTCTAGTGTTGCTTGACTTCTTCAGGGCTTTTGACTGTCTGAACATCGCCCTCTTGTTATCTAAGATGAGTTATTACGGCTTGGACAGGGCTACGGTGGAGTGGTTTGACAGCTATATGTCCAATCGTGAGCAAATCGTTGGTTTGCAAAAGATGGACGGGAGCACTCTCTTCTCGGCTCCATGTCCTCTGGCTCGAGGAGTCCCTCAGGGCTCGATCCTGGGACCTCTGATTTTCATCTTGTACAGTGCTGATATAATATCAGTCATTAAACACTGTAGGTACCATTTGTATGCAGATGATCTTCAGTTATATATTTCGTGCTCTCCTGAAGAAATACCGATGGCTGTGAGCAAGCTCAATGAAGATTTGGAGGCAGTGGCGGAGTGGTCTGAAAGGAATTGTTTGTCGCTTAACCCCAACAAGTCCAAGTACCTGGTACTGGGATCGACTGCTCAAGTCGGAAATGCCGTAGACTGGTTGAGTCAAACAAGGCCCATCGGTATTCGGGGTGAGCCGATTGAACGAGTATCAGAAGCCAGGAACTTGGGCTTGGTGATGGACGAGCGGCTCCGTTTTGAGAACCACATCGTCGAAGTTGTGGCAAACTGTTTGTATCGGCTTAAAGTACTGTACAGAATACGAGACTACCTCAGTGTTGACATGCGGGTCAAGTTGTGTGAGTCGCTTGTCCTGTCAAAACTAAACTACTGTGACGTTGTCTATAGCGGCAGTTTACTTCGCAGGTCTGAAAGATTGATACAACGTGTGCAGAATGCGTGTGCTCGTTTCTGTTTCCGAATACCACCGCGAACCCATGTCACCCCGTATTTGGACAATGCGAATCTGTTAAAGATGTCCGCGCGTCGAAACCTTCATTTTGCTGGCTTGCTATTCAATATCATTAAAACTGAGACCCCTGAATATTTGTATAACAAAATTCGGTGGTCTCATAATAAGTACAAATTCAAGACCAGAGCAGTAGTGCCGGCACATCGAACTGCAGCCTTTCGAGGCAGCTTCAGATTCGCGGCGTCAAAATGCTGGAATGACATTCCTCCTCCTATCAAGCTCCTTACCAGCAGATATGCCTTTAAGGTCAAACTTAGGGGTTATTTGTTGAGTATCCAGAAAACATGAACCTTTCTTTCTTTTCCAGCATTAAATGCTACTCCTTCTAATGCTGTCCTTCCCCTTGCACAATTCGAGGCCGTATTCTATATATGTACTAAAGTGTATCTAGTTTATTAGTAATTATTTTTCAGTGTATGTATGTTAATATATATATATATATATTCTATTAAGTATAACTTTTTTGTTCACGTCCGGTGGAAACTCCGTGATTTACCAAAGGCCCGTGCTGAAAATCAGTGCTGTGGGCAAAACCGCAGCGTATACTGAGCTCGAGGCCATTTTACCGCTGCATAGACATACCCTGGGTCCCTTATTGTTTTGGGATTATTTTTGTTTTTTTTTTTTTTTCATATTCAATTGTTTGTCCGTTTTAATCATTGTTAAATGTATGTATTTGTGGTGTTAAATAAATGTTTTTCTTCTTCTTCTTTCTTCTTCTTCTACTTGTGCAGATTCTTCATTTGCTGATAAATTACTACAAAGGACATTCACACTTGTTTCCCAATGTTTCAGTTCTCACCAAGCGGGAATATTCACCGAGAATATTCTCCACTGCCCATCTTTCGATGTTTATCAACTTTTTTTATATAAAATATAGGTATTTATTGTGTAAACATAAATTTTAATATCTAGGTTTTGGCAGGGGCCTTCTTTTAAGTAAAAATACCTGTGTCAGAAGACCACGTTCAATAATTGCACATTAAACCTAATAAATTACTACAAAGGACATTTACACTTGGTTCCCAATTTTTCAGTTCCAAGCGCGAATATTCTCCGACAGTATTCGCCCCTACCCATCTTTCCATGTCTATCACCAATAATCGCACACGTTTCGTGTGGCATGCTCAATCAGAAGTGCAGCTGCTTTTGTTTCTGGAATAGACCTTGGTGCAATGGGTTACTCCCAACTCATAAAAGGCATTTTGAAAATATCTGATATCTGATATATTGCATGACTCAACGTAATCGACAGACAGACAGACTGGACCCAAGTATGCCTGATTTAGCGTCACCGACCCGATCATGATGTTCCGTTTCGTTTCGAGTTTCGTTTTCTGTTCGGAAAACAAGTTGGAGAAGAAGCCTGAAGGGTTTTAACTTAATAAACAGTGTTTGTTCTTGTCAAAGGTGAATTGGAAGTGAAAAGTGATCTTGTAAATTTAGATGACAACCAAAGCCGAACATGACATGTGATTCAGAGTCACCGACCGACTGAAGACGAGTATGTCGAATTCGGCGTTATCGACCCGAGAGTGTTGGTTCAGTTTCGCTCACTGTTCATAAAAGTGTGCCTAAAAAGTTTACGCTTCAAAAACATAAAAACTATTGATCAAGTTATTTGTTCAGAACTGCCCATGACGTCACTGCCGTGTCACTATTCAATGAGGCACTTGCGATTCACCGCGGAGCTTTCATATTCCGCAATCCCTTTCAGCAGCAGACAATGCGCGCGCCGACGCATCACTCAACGTCACGCCGGTAAATGCGAAGAGCTAGAAGGCCTAGGATCAAAAATAGTACTAAACTAGGGTACCGTACCGCCGTGATTACATTGTTATTGTGACCGGATACTTCCATAGTATTATGTCCTATGGCAGCAGACATTGAGATCATCTTCGTCTTGCAGAAGAGAGCGATCAGATTCTTTCATAAACTAGACTGTAGAGATTCTTTAACAGATTTCTTCAAAGAAACTAACATCCTGACAGTTGCTAATCAGTATATCTACGAGAATGTCATGTACGTCAGGAAAAATATCTTTCACTTTAAAACTGTATGTAGCCAATACAATGTAAATACTAGAAATAAATAATATGTAGTTGTATGAAACTCGGCCCAGCTGACCTGAGTGACGTTGTCCTGTCGAAATTAAAATGAATTTGTTTTTGAAATTCAGTTTGACACGAATTTTCCGATTTTTCGGACAGTTTTTGCAATTTTCCTTTCTTTCTATTATGTACATTTACACAGCATTAATACGCCAGTTATTTTAAGACTGTTTGAGAAATTATATTGTCCTTAATCGCTCAGAGAAACTTGTCAGTGAATTTTTATATTTTTAGTTTTTATCAGCGGCTTATCAAAACATTGATATTCGGATTTTATTTTACTTACCTACGTGAATTAAAATGTGAAAATGACTTTGCTCAATGGGTTGCAACGCATTTTTTCACACAAGTATTTGGTGTCGGTAGTGGTGTGTTTGTGTCTTGCTTCTGCTTGAAAAAATTTGACGGAGGGCGGTGCATTAACTAACCGCATGGTGCATGTGGGATTTTGGCGGAATTTAGCAAAGTAATTTTCACATTTTAATGCTATTATGGATTTCCACAAAGTAACGCCTGATTCCATACAAAAACACGTATGGTCGTACTATCTATGCAGAAAGCATACGTGAACCTTCGCTGACTTTACATTCAATGTCTTAACGTCAGAGGCGCGACGTTTTTATTTTTGCATCCGCACAACAATACTTGCGCGGAATAATTTCTATTGTCGGCCCGACGTAAGCCGCTGCCGGTTTGACTGGTATTTTAATATTGTATTTTTATTAAAGCAAGGGGGCTGGTGCGTTAGATTTATTGTGTTTGCGGAATAGGCTTCGTTTCGCATCTATTATCCTTATCAGCGTTTCGACGAATAAAGCCCTTGTTTGGGCATCGCCCTCTATTTTTCCGAGCATTTTGGTATTGAGTAAAGCTTTTAATCTCTCTTTTCAGCCATTAATAATATCATCGTGGATCTGGTTAACCTCATGTACAGTAGTTAGCCACTTACTATTTATTTATTCATTCAACGCCGTACTACTACGTCGATAAAGTGGGTAATTGATTTCAGTAGAAAATATTTATTTTATTTTTCCGGTACCAATTACTTCAGTTACATACAGCTGTGTTTTTTTTGCACTTTTGCCAAACGGTTTATTAACATATTGTTAGTGTACAAAAAACGGGGGTTAGTCTCAAACAATCCATATCAGTTCAAAAAGTACATAATAAAAAACAATTAAAAGAACCAACAACCCCACTACAGAGCATTAAGTACAAAGCAGTTAGGCCAACCTACATAACTGGCAAGGACTGACAACACATTGTTGAATTTGGGTCCCGTAACTTCGTAGTTAAGCTCAGCAGTCGGATAGTTTTTTTTTTTAATCAGCTGAGATAGTGTCCCACTGCTGGGAAAAGACCTTCCCTTTAGCTCTCCACTCCTCTCTGTCATCAGCGATTCCCTGCTACCCCGGCAGAAACATCGTGAGGTTGCCCTGCCATCTCCGCCTTGGTCAGCCATGTTTGCGGCGTGCGTCGCGTGGGACCTAGTCAGTGGCAATTCTTGGCCATCTTTCTGGGCCCGTATGGCTCACGTGGCCCGTCCAATAGGCATTGTCCTAAATAAAATAAGTTCTGTTTTTATATTTGATTTTTTGAAAATAGATAATTTTGAGAGACTGGGCTGCGTATCTCGATTTGGGCTGCTATGATAAATTTTAAAATAAAAAAAAAGAACCAGAGTCTACGAAACCGGAACTACGTTACACACGGAAGTACGTCATCAAATGAGATCGTATGATCTGTCAGTTACAAGTGATAAATCTTTAAATAAACAAAACTAAAAAGACTCCTACATAATCTGACTTAGAAGATGTTGCCCTCGGAATGCATTAATCAACTATTAGAGGAAGTGTGGCAGAAATAAAATATGACGATTCGTTCCCGGCAGAAACGCGCTGTCAGCCGCGATGATGTATTTGAACGTTTTCATAGGAGCCACTGGGCGCTTTGTCAACGTCCGCCATTAGAGGTCATCGCTCATGGCAAACGGAACATGGGTCCTGATTCGGTGCAATCGAGTTTCAGCTAGATGTAATTTCGGGTTCCTTGACCGAGCATATAGCTCTATGATAGATCTCACTTTTTTGTTTCCAATTATTTGTTAAAAATTAAAATATATGTTTTTCGGAGTAGCACAGAAACATTTTTGTCAATCGCTTTTGAGAAAAAATGGACAAAAACTCTCAGCATAGTCATTTCAATTATGATCCATAATTTAATTTAAGTTCTTATTAAATCCTCGTGGATTAAACTGGATTTAATGACAGGCATCTTTGTCATCTAAATAATCCTTAATGTTACAGCAGCCCTTTTTGCACAGTGTGCTTTACACATTTTTTGAACTGCGTATCTGGTAGCCAGTAGGCTAGAACGGTGGTAGCTTAGTGGGTAGAACATAAACATAAACATTTACACACAGGCACATACATTGCTTCTGGACCTACATTAGGATACCCTGTGTCGTGGAAACCAGAAACAACGACATCACAAACATGTAAACGTCCAAGACCTGGGGTTTTTTTTGCCCCCTGCCGGGATTCGAACGCGGGACCTCCCGCATGGTATGCAGATGCACATTAGACTCGGAAGCGAAAGACCCAGGTTCAATTCCCAGTGCGGGCATGTACCTATGACTTTGTTTTCTAAGTTATGTACATTTGTGATGTTATACTAGCAATACCACTCGCTAACGGTGAAGGAAAACATCGTGAGGGAACTTGAGTGTCTAAGCTATTCACATACCTCAGAGCTTGAAGTCGTCAATCTGCGGTGGGCACGCGTGGTTATTAAGCCCATATTCCTTCCTTGAGAGAAGGCTTGTGCCCTACAGTGGGATATATATCTTCAGTCTCTAGTCAATATATCTTCAGGGATCGGAATATTATTTTAGAACCGCATGCAATGCCCCATAAAGGATATATTAACCTTCACGTGAATAACAGCATCACTGGTAAATATTAAGTTTTAAAGAAAGGTCTCCAGCACGTTTTGTCACAATCGATACACAGGTCAGTGTAGATTGAAACAGAATGAAAGCTCTGTTTGATCGAAAAGGCATTTGCGACACAATTTTATTTTTACTTCCGTAAGCAGAGCAAGTGTAGACGTAAACACTTAACAAAACTCCGAAGCAAAGAGCGGGACGTTTTGATTTCCCATTATTATTAAAAGATCTTGAAGAAGCGTTTTAATTTCACGTAAAAGCTGTCTCCTTAATGAACAAACCATTCGCTTATACTTTCTTTAATTATTTTTATCGTCATTATGAAAATTAACGCGCGCAAGCGACCGTGTTCCGCGCAATATGGCGGCAGCTAGCACCTGCTTGCAAACTTTCCTTTTCAATAAACTCGAGGAAATATTTTAGACGTAACTTACTAAATATTTCTGTGTTTTTGTATGGAATGAAAGTATGCTGCGGGGAAGTTAGCGAAATAGGCGAGTCCAAAACAAAAACAAAAACAGGACAAGTGTGTGTAGATTGATTGGTTCCGTAGATTGATGTAAGGATTTTATTTTACCTACATTAACTTTTTGCTTTAGAGAAATAACAACTTTATGAAAGTCCTTTTCAATAGAATTTGTACGAAGTTTTCCTTTTGTAAGTTGGTAGACTAAGTTTTACTTTTAATTTCATTGTATTTATGTGCTACTGCCTCAATTTTTTTTATAACCGATAACCGACAAATAACCTATTAGCGAGGAGAGGGGGGGGGGGACACATACCCTACTATTACAAAAATTGCGGTTTAAAAATTAATATTCGCCACATTTCCATTGTATTTTTTTACTTATGTGCAATTAACGTATTAATGTTTCCCAAACGAAAACCTAAATAAAAAATGGTTTTCCAACTTCCACAATATTATTTTTTAATATTTTTTAATAATACGGCCAATCCAACGACGAATCCTACATATTACTTTCCTCTGTGATATAACGTTTAGATGAAAAAAATTGCATCCCTAATTTAAGTGTAGATTTAAATTTAAACAAAAGACTTATCGAATTAGACGAATCACTCGTAGCCCCGGCTGCCTGAGTCATCTTAAACGATCACGAAGGTTAAGCAACACAGGGCGCGTTCAGTGCATAGATGGGTCGCCGTCTATGCCTAACGCTAGTGGCATTTTTCCGAGCGGTTCCGTGCTTCGCAAGGCACGTTAAGCTGTTGGTGCCGGCTGCCATCGATAGATGGCAGTCGTTAAGCCAAGTCAGAGGCCTTAGGGCGGCTTGACAACTTCTGACAGTAGACGAGCCACTAGTCTACAAGCCTCCACCAATCCGGACTTGGCCCCCGTGGTGGAGTATGGCCTATACCTTCCTCAGGGAAGAGACCCGTGCCCCTCGGTGGGGACATAATGGGTTAATGATGATGAAAAGACTTACCAAAGAAGTCACGTTTTTTGTCTTTGCTATTACCTTGACTTAACATAGGTGCCAATTGCGTAGGACGGGAGGTCCTATAGGCGAAAGCTACACTCTGGAGTCTCTACTGTCTAAAGTTAGTTCAGACATTATGGGGTCACGAGAAGTTATTCGGAAACTGACTAATGATGACTTTGTAAACTAATATTATAAACGCGAAAGTTTGTATGTACGGATGGATGAACGGATCCGGATAAAATTTTGCACAGAGATAGATTAGCACATAGGTTATTTTTTATCCCGGAAAAATACACATCAAAAGTACCACGCGAACGAAGTCGCGGGGAACAGCTAGTTCATAATAAAGGTGGGTACAATTAATTGCTTATGTTGTATTAATGTATGTAAAATCTAATAACAGGAGCGCCAACAAAGGGCGAATGGCCTCCCAAAATTAATAAGAGCTAGCACGAACACCAGCTAAATTGCGATAATCGATGTTAGATTGAAGCCCAGGTTTAATGAACCAATTAAAGTGTATGCAAACTTTCAAGTTACTTGGTGAAATAAAAAATGTGCCCTTGGCCACCGCAGGACCCGTAGGAAGTTAATGAATATTAAATACTCAATTATATTTATCAAAACTATCGTGCCAAAAGATTTGAAATTGCAGTAAGTACTTAAACGATGACGCCGAACAATATAAAATAATAAATTTTTGATAAAGTGAAGATGGCCATTGTAAGTGAGGGAAGCTGCAGAATGGACTCCCTGACGAAGCGAACTCGTCCTAAATAACTTCGTAACCTATAATACCTTCCTACCTATACTTTACCGCATCACAATAGTTATGGAACGCGTACAGCGGAGTACATTCTTGCCATGATATTAAACGACCTACCCACCGAACTTGTCAAAAAAATAAGTGCCGAAATATCTTAAAACAACATTTCTTAAGCTAATTTTAAGCAAAGGGTAACTCACCTCACAGATAAACCTATACAGGTTTGAGTGAGGGTCTGCTTTATTAAATATGTACTTTGTGAAATTTCTTGAATAAATTACTATAAAAAAATATATATTTGTTTGTTTGAATGTCTGTTGCTCAGCGCGGGTTTTTAAGTAAATTGGCACACCAATAGACCATTTCCTGATTCAGCGTACGTTCCAGATACTTCCATTCCATCAACAGCAAAGTTAACAATGTCCTTTGTACAAAACCAAATGAAGTTGAGGGAACGGCTAATAAGATAGAATTTACAGAAAACTGCAGCACATAATAGAAAAGTTTATTACTGTTCCCGCGAGTAAAGTCACTATAAGGGGTTCCACAGAGTAACAATAGCTCCACTGAGGTAAAAATATCATATATTTTTTACATATCGAATTGCACACAAAACATTAAACAGGACATTACATAAGAAATAGCATGTAGAAATGCGATGTTTATAGTGATTTTAGAACCCATGGCCGTGAACCTAAGGCAAAAACCCAGAACTAGATAGCATTACCGGCAAACCGGCCGTTTGTGATCCTAGGTTTTCGGCCGTGGGCCCTAAAAATCGCTATTAACACGATTGAGAGATTGTACAGACATTTTATGCAAATTCGATCTGTAAAAAAATATCCGATTCTTTTTCCTCGGTGTCGCTAGCATTACTCTATGGAGCCCCTTAAGAGGCAAATATTAGCTAAGAGAGAGGCAACGTGAGTGTACGGGCAAATAATGAAGCCTACATGCGCCTGTAATGAGATAAATGTTTGCGGACTGCCAGCGATAAGCCAGTCTTTTTACTCGGCTGCGGAAGAAGGGTAATGTGTTGGGCTCGTATGTATGTATGTAAGTATGTCCGATTCTATGTTCTCTCATAACTCCTTAACCAATTGTCAGATTTTGACACATAACATCTCAATCGATTCGTCCTGTTTGTGAAAGTGTCATTAGTTACATGAAATCCGCATAAATCCAACAAAAAAATTTAAGATCCTTACAAAGACCAAAATAAATAAAACGAACAAAAACCCGACTTTTGAGCATTAACTACTAAGCAGGCGAAACCTAAATTCAACAATCTACCTTCGTTGGTCCCGCCTGCTTAGATGTTAATGCTCAGCAATTGGCTTGCTGGTTATTTTTTTATTTCAGTTTTTTTTTAGTATTGTTTGACAGATTTATTTTATGCTAAATGGGCTGATGCTGGGATTGGATGATGCCGAAATCGCCGCTCAAGACTGTGGCAAATAAAACTTAGATTAGATTAGAATTGTACGTACAAACCAGAAAACAAAATACATTAAAAGGCTTACGTATCTAAGTTTTGCCGCATGCACTTGGCGGTCTCATCGCTAAAAGCGATCTATACCAGACAACCCTAAGATACATAGAACTGAAAAGTGAAGGGAGTTGGCAGGTGTACATGAAATATATTGGAAGGATATGTGCATAAGGTAACTGAATTACAAATAATATTCAAAGCATTAGAGTACTATGTTACTCGTGAGGGACCACAGGATGTAAGTAAATTAGCAAATGGCCTGCAGCAATCTTTTCAATAGGTTTACGATAGTTGAACAAAAAAAAGCAATTTTTTTGAAACCGTGACCGCCGTGTTTGTTTTCGTGAAAACGGAAAAAAACCGCAAGTTATTGAATCATAGTATGATTTTGTTCTTGTAACATGGGGAGGGAGACATTTTTATCTAAGTTATGAGTTTCAAAATGGACGAACTGATATATAAGTGAGAAACATGTTACGTCTTACGTCAATTTCATAGTGCCATAATGCTGCCCTTTTTACTATAATTATGCTTCACAGCTATCAGTTAATTATTTACAACGTGGATAGAAAATTGGTCTTACCTCGTAGTACCGTAATACTAAGTAGGTAACTAACAATTTATGACATTGTTCACAAAAGGCCCGCGCTCGCGATTGCAAGACCGAAAGATTTTTTTTACTATGTTCATCATCATTATTCAGCCACAAGAACACAAGACATAGGCCTCCTCCATGGATTTCCAAAAAGACCGGTTAAAAGCGGCTTGCATCCAGCATCTTCCTGCCACTTGGACGAGGTCCTCTGTCCATCTTGTGGCTGGTCGTCCTACGCTGCCCTTGCCGATTTGTGGTCACCAATCCAGAACTTTTCGGCCCCATCGGCGATCAGTTCTGCGTGCTATGTGCCCCGCCCACTGCCACTTCAACACACTAATCCGCTGGACTATGTTACTATGTTCAGTTAGCTTAAATCTCTAAAATCAAATTCTGTTTTAATTAAAAATGGCACAGAAACGGTGACTTAATAAACGTCACTAGTAAAATTAGGGTTCCATTTCAAAATCTAGGTAATTTTGGAGAAACAGTGGACATAAACTCCAGTGGAATCTAATGGAATATCTAAGCGATTTGGATCAAGTGAAAAATGTTTCTATACGGGGCTATAATCTAAACTTATGTGCGCCGGTAGATGAATGTTTGCGGACTACCAGCGAAAGTAATTAAGAGTTAAACAAGAGTTAGAGACTTTTATCAAAAACAATTTTCAAGTAGGTCGGCGCCGAATTTTGTAAGCGGCTCGAGATAAGGTTACAAATTTTATTGTTCACGTAAACATAATGTTACAACGTAGCACGAGGCGACACTTTTGTTTGTATTATTTTACAGTGAAGGGAAAACTTCTAACTCGATAGACGGCAACTGTGGCAAAGTTTCAGCGCCCCTATGTACTCGTCTAAAAACTCCGACAAGATGCAGATAAACTGAGCTACACCTATTGAAAGTTCGTGCATCGAGAAGACAAAAAATACAGTTCATTCGATAGTCTTCTACCCGTTTTCAGCCATCAAACCCTAACTAGACTCTTATCTTAAGTGACTTCCAAAAGTGTTAACTAGCGTTACTAACTTTTACATAGCCTCTTTTGTGTCCCACTGCTGTACAAAGGCCTCCCCGCCTGTTTTCTATCTCTCCCTGTGTGTCCAACCATCTTGCACCATCCCGACAAGAATGCATTTAGGTCATCCCGCCATCTTCGCCTTGGTCTGCCGCGACGTCGGTGTCCATTTTGCGGAACCCAGTGGGTCGCAACTTTGGCCCACCTATCTGTGCTCATGCGGCAGATATGGCCATCCAGTCCCACTTTAACCTGGCGGTCGCAACTCCAACATCGTCGTGGTCCTAATACGGTCTATTCTTTTCCCACTTAAAATACTGCGCTCCGTTGCCCACTAATAAAAACAATTACAAAAAATGAAAAATTTACTAACAATAATTTCAATGATGACAGAGCAATTTATAGAACCTACAGCCTAGAAAATGTTACTTAAGTGGATTGCCGCTAAAAACGGACGTCTTTTGCAACAATGCTTTTAGCGCCGTGAGTGACGGATAAACGTTGGTGAAACTGAAATAACTGTCAAGTAGCCCTTAAAACGGGTTAAAGAGGCCTCAAACGTCGGTTAAATCGGTCGCCAGCCCGCGAAGGGACTAGTTATACCAATGGCTATTGTGATGACACATCGGTAAGATAATCAAGAATAAAAATACCGGCCAAGTGCGAGTCGGACTCGTGCACGAAGGGTTCCGTACAACATTAGACACAAATATCGAGAAAAAAACGGCAAAAAAATCACGTTTGTTGTAGGGGGGCTCCCCTTAAATATTAATTTTATTTTAATTTAATTATTTCTTTCCAAAGTGAATATAGAACTAAATATTATGTGAATATTTTATGCATCTATCTGTTGCCGTTATTAAAATAGAGCAATAAACGGCAAAAAAATCACGTTTGCTCTATGGGAACGCCCCTTAAATATCTATATTATTTTGTTTTTAGTATTTGTTGTTATAGGGGCAACATAAATATAAATACAAAATACCTTTATTGAGAAATCCAATTTGCCACAGTGAATTATTTTGATGCCCTTGCTCTCGAACTAGGAAAACCCTGTGCGTCAGGAGCAAGTGTCTTCCCTTAGCTAAGTGTTACAATAGAATGCAAAATATCGCTAAATAGTGTACCAGACAAAAAAGTTAAAGTAAGCAAAAATAGAAAAGCTTGAGTTAAGCATTTCTAAAGAACAATAAATCATTATCTTCAAAGAATAACAAGGTATTACTTTAATTTAGTTAAGTTTTATGCTCTATGCATTTGGGGGGGGGGGGGGGGGGGTGCATGTGTGCGTGGGTGTTTCTATGGGTGTGTTATTTATTTCTTTATTGGGCCTAAATAATTTAGGGAGTTGTAAAATCATCATCTGTGAACATTTCAACTGTCTGGCTATTACGGTTCATGAGATACAGCCTGGTGACAGACAGATAGACAGACGGACAGTGAAGTCTTAGTAATAGGGTCAGTCCCATTTGGCACCCTTCAGGTACGGAACCCTAAAAAGCAAATGGGAGATAGATGTACATTTCAAGTAACATCGAGATCGTCCTAGAGAAAAAATTTGCAAAAACAACTTCACTATTAAATTAAGAATACTAAATTCCTATTCCGAAACCTAGGACTCGTGCATTGAACTAGTTTGAATTCCAAACATAATTTTGTTCTAAATGGTCAAAAAGTGTGTTTCAATATCAAAATACAATGCCTTTGAATTCAGCTCTGTATTGTAGAAGAATTACAGCTCGCGATATCTGATTATATCTCCAAATTGTGCATTGATTAGCTAAGTACTCAAACTAGTTCAAAGTTTGACCTACATTTGTCAACGACAGACATTGAGCTTCTCTCAAAGCTGCCATATTTTATTATACTGCCATGCTCATCCACTAACCTCCGCGAAATACACCACTTACACATTCCAATTCACAGGTAGGTCTTGCCAGCTGCGGACATTTTTTCGTGGTATTTTAACTTCAATGAAAAAACCTAGTTATAGGCTCATACCTAAATCCGAACCCAAATCCAACGCATTTGAGGTAAGAGATCAACCTAGAGCACTACCATTACCACTGCTTCGGCCGCTAGCTCTTGTATTACCGAAGACCAGTGACAGTAGAGCTGTAAGAGAACCGCGCCGTTGGGCCCGTAATAAAGCTAGCCGGTGACCGGGGGCAGTCCTGATAGAGTAATTCGGTGCGGGCCACACTCCGTCACTGTCCGCAGTGGGCGGCCTTCGACGCGCAACCTCACCAGAATTAACGGACATGTGTTCGAATTTTCGGGCTTTGCCCGTCAGTGTGGTCGGGTCCTAAAACCGATGTTAAGCCCCGGATCCCTCCTCGAGGACAGTATAAATATTCCGCTCAGTAAAGTGGTGATCCATGTTATTGGTGGTTTCGGTTATTTGCGTTGGAAGGCTGCTATTACAATAGGCGAAGTTTCTGTTTGATTTTCGTGATTTGGCACTCAGCAGACGGTCTCTGCCAATTGATTACTATGCGCTGCTGAAAGTTATCGTCAAAAAGTCGGATAGGCACTATTTGTATATACGGGTGTACAGGAATAACTGGAAGAACATACACTTTCCAGAAGGGGTAGTATCACTCTCACCAAACTACTCAAAACTCGTATAAAATTTTTGACGTCTGACGTGAACCGGCCGAGACGAGAAAATTTGTTTTTTTTTTGCCAGCTCCACTATCGCGTAATGGGTTAGTCTCAAAACCTATCGTGCCGTGCCGCTTGGCCTCCAAAAATGCGTCGATATTTGTCTTAATAAAGCTGGGCTGGGGCGGTCCGGGCCGATATAGTAATCCCCGGTCGGTCCCACTCCGTCAATGTCGTGACCGCACTGGCTCCAACCTACGTGGAATTCAACAGAAGGTTCTAGTACTCAGCAAGGAATCGTGAAACTTGTCTGTTAAATTGCTGATTTCTGGTCTCTGCAATTTGACACGTGCCCGTCCACATACACTCGAGAGGACTTTCTGGAGGCTACAGACGCTGGAGTGCGCGTGGCCAAATTCTGGGCCAATAAAATCTAGTTGGTTTTATCACCGACACGATAAGAAGAAGACATGAGCACTAGACATAATACACGTCGGGAAATAAAATTGTAAAATGAAAAAATAAACGAGTAAATATCCGTGCAAATTCAGTTTTTGTTAAGCCCATATTTGGCCACCCAACAAACACATAATAGTAACAAGAGTTACTGTTAAACCCAGTGGGTCTATACTTCTTTTTTTGGACTCTTCTATACTCATCCTTATCGAGCCGCCACCTGTCATCTGCTTTCAATCATGAAACCAGCTAACTGGCATGCGTCCCACGCTGCTTTTGCTAGTAAGTAGTGTTACTTACTTACTCCGCTGGCTTAGCGACCCGAAGTGGGTCTTGGCCTCAGACACAAGAAGTCGCCACTTGTCTCAGGAGACCCCTGACAGTCGCCTGCCTGGAGTTCACGTAGGCCCTTCGCCCTTCCAGCGAAACCTGGGGCGGCCAACCGCTCATTGGCCGTTTGATAGATTAGATTAGAACTTTCTATTGTTATTCTTTTATGTAGCCTCCATAGCATGATTGTCCCAGGCTCCCCCTTTCTGACCAGCCTCAGGTAATTTGTGTTACTAAGTATTAAACATTAGATTACGGTTTTTTTCACAAAGTAGGTATATAACAATAGAGCGTGTTGAAGAAAGGTAGTAGTTAAATTTTAATCGATACGTTTGATTTCAATCATACGTTGTAGAGGCTACGAAAAATTGGGCTGCCAGAAAATAACTCCTCGGACATAAGCAATTAATGAATGCAAAGCGAAAGTAAACCTTCCGAAGCTACCTCTTTTGTTGCGCCCGCTATCGCCGCACTCCCGAGTCGATGGGATTAGCGAACACATGTCCGGCTTTGCTGCCGATTGAGAGGTTTAAAACGCACGCCTAACAGGAAAGTTTCCCGCGTAGACCTAACGATTCAACTGCCAAGTGTTACCCTTAAGCTTTAAACTTACGCCACCCTTCGAGTACTTAGATTAGCAATATTATTCGTCACCATATCTATCCTTAACCCCCCGGTTTCTCGTACAATAACAAGCTGTTAATCTACTATTGACAGCTGTCAGTGGTTTTTTTTGTATGCACTTTGGTCAATTGACAGCTGTTAACAGTAGATTAACAGCGTGTTAGTGTGCGAGAAACTGTGGGTAAGCGGCCTAAAATAGGCCAAATACAAAAACAAATACAGGTACATTACAGATGCAGATGAATTTCCATCTGTAGGCAATTTTTAGGGTTCCGTACGCAAATGGTTTTTAACGTGTGTAACGTGATTTTTTTCACGCTTTTTGATCGATATTAAAAACTGTACGGAACCCTTCGTGCGCGAGTCCGACTCGCAGTTGGCCGGTTTTTTCCTTATTTGTCTGAATTACGTATGCAGAATGCATTTGCATCCCTAATTGGGTATTTGACAAAATATCAAATGAGTTACTTTTAAAACGGATTTTTTTATGAAAATACTGGTTTATGACGTCACATTTCAGAGCACTCTTTTTATGTTTAATCTATTTCAAAATTGTAATAACTAGTAATTGACTAAAAGATATACATTTTCCGAGATATTTTGTAATTTTTGTTTTAATCGAGCATATGAAATAATTTATTGTTGATCGTGTCAAGGACCGAATTGCGTCTATATCTATCTGCAGATACAGATATAAGTACAAAATAACTTCTAAAATGTTTCGTTAAATCGAAATCTGAGCTTGATAACTTCCTGGGTAATAATTATTATTAATGAATCTAGCTTATACAATAATCCGTGTGGCGCCGGACTAAAAATATCGTCACTCCATTTCCTTCCGTGGATGTCGGCGACTAAGGAAATACATTATTACCAGGAGACGGGCAGCAGCGTCTTCCTGAGATTCCAACCGCATACTGCGATCGCCAACCCGCCTGCCATGCGTGGCGATTACGGCAAAACGCTTCATGGTTAGAAAACCATGAGGGAGGCCTATGTCCTGCAGTGGGCGTCAAATGGCTGATAATGATGAAATGTAGCTTATACAATAATCCAGCTTATTGCATTCAGCAGATACCACAGTTCCACTTCCTAGTGTCCCTTGAGTTCGGAACTTACTCTAAGATAGCGGATTTAAGTAAATAAGGGAGTCGCATGAAAGTGCTATCTAGGAAGTGCCTCCGCTGCGATAAAGGTATCGCGGTAATGTATTAATTTTCTTACCTTGCTTCATTGCAAGACGACGCGTCACGACGTGATAGGAAGACAAAAATGTTTATCGCGGTAACATGCGCCGGCGGTCTATCGGGCAGTTTTTCGTGCAACTTTTTTCAGGTGTTTCAGTGAGATGAATGACCGGCAACTAAATATATCCGGTCTTGTTTATAAAAACACGATTTATTAAAACAGTTGATTAAAGTAGTCTGTGGTGGAGATTTTACAAGGATAAACCGTAACCACAAATTAACTCTAGACACCTAACCTTCGTTGTTTCTTCGAATACGCGACAGAAAAATTGTTGTATCTTTTTGGTGCACGTGCCGATAACGGTAGTGTCTCTTGTCAACTCGATGTTCATCACGGCTTGGCGAGAGGCAATGAATTCCGGCAGCCAAGTACTATTTTTTTCGAAATTTTGCGAAAATACTTACAATATATCAGTTTGTGGTGAAAATAAAATTGATTTCTGTACTGAATGGGCGTAAAAAAGTTAAATTTTTATTTTGCAATGTCTACAGTTTAAGTTTGCCCTTAAAATGAACAAAACTTTTTACGTTTTATATTAAATTTTTGAAAAATAAATAAAAGTATGAAAGTATAATAAATAAGAACAAATTATTTTATTAAAAAATAATATGCCTGAAATCTCAGTGCAATAAAGGTACCAAAAACCAAAATGCTTTATTTAAAACTTAACACTTCAAAAAATGGTCGTTGAATTGACGAATGGTATTATGGGGTATGTGAGAAGTTTAGGTGTCTAGGGCTAAGTAAACTACCACTGAAGAGTGCTTTAGAGTAATCGTGTTTATACTCAGTTGCAACTTTTATATCAATAACATGATTTTTGTTTTAAGTACTTAAGCACGTAAAATTGTCTACATAACTTAGCAACTAATAATGCATGCTGTGTTTCACTATAATTAGTTAAGGTACCTTAATAAATTTTATCATTACCTTGAGTTTGATGTATCTATCAGTACTATTAACTGTTGTAGAACCTAATAAATAAATAAAAAAAAAAAAAAAATTGTATAAATAAGGCCGTTGAACTTTAACAAATATCATGTTACTGAGATAGTGGCATGTCAGATGGACATTTACCTCTCACCGATATCATACACTGCATCCCTCGTCATTAATGCAACGGAGCTTCGTATCTTGAATGGTCGACAATTAGGGGACAATTAAAACGTCCTCCAAAGAAAAGTACTGTCATTAAACCAAACCCCACTTCAGTGAATCAGATCAAAACACTCCGAAAGCGAAAAAAAGTAACTAAACGCAACGTTGCCCGACTCCATTCCGAAAGTTAACTTCATACCATGCACCTGGACACGCGGAAAGTCGAAATTAGGGAAGAAAGTGGAATAATTCGACTCATAAATTCAACTTTTATAACCGTCGGGAGGGGTAGGAGACTGCGCCGCCCTCTTGGGTCGCCACATCGACATAATTTAACTTTTTCCTATTATCTTTATGCTGACGCCGTTAAAATATAGCCATTCACATACTGCGAGGAACGTTGTTGAGAAGAAAACTTTCAGACAGTACTTACGGGAAATAATCGTCTCATTTAATCACTAGGCTTATTGACGTACAACCCGAAAGATGTAGATATGTAGCTGAAAATACGATGAACGTATTAGTAGTTGACCGGCAACCTGTTTGAAAATAATAAATGTGGAGTTTCTTTCTTAGCTTCTTCTCCGCATAATCTATTAATTGTGAAACTAACAGCTTTGACGTTCATTAAGTAGGTGTACTTAAAATTGAATATTTTGTTTTTATAGTGAATAAAATGTTTGACTTTGACCTTGACTTTGACGTGCACAAAGCCAAGCAGATAATGTATGTTAAATTCGTGGCACGTGGAAAATCCCTCTGCCTACCGCCAAGAGCTTGACTGCGTGAGCTTACAGAGGTTGTGGCGTAAAAAATGCATAATCCGAAAACCGTCATTTTCAGTATCGATCATTAAGCCGCTCTTGATAAGCAAAAAAAAAATTTATTTTTATAAATAATGTAAGATCACTATTTTGAAACATGACGCGATCAATTGATTAATATATTGACTGCTTTGTTGAACTAGCCGTTAAGGTGTACTACCAAGATAGAGGTCGTGGGTTCGATTCCCACTGGAGACCGCCGTACATTTGTACAAAAGGCCTCAGTCTAGGTGTATGTCCACGTTGGCGATGTCTTTGCCTGGTTACCATCGCACAGGGTGTCCTAGTTTGGGACCAGGGCAAGTGATTGTGTTGTGAGGACATACACACATAAATAAACTCACGCCTGTATTCCAGGGGGGTAGGCAGAGACCAGGGACTGCCACTTACCACGATTCTGACAGATCACTTTAGATTCCTCAACATTCATTAGTCGTTGCACGCACGCACGTTTTATCTGGTCCTTGTTGTGTGGAAGTTATTATAATTATTATTTCAGATCGTCAACTCAAGTGAAGAAAAGCGAAAAAATTTCAAAGAGTCCAAGCAGATATCAAACACAAGCAGAGACTTCAAAAATTTAAATGATTTTCTTTCTTTCATCCTCCACAATTAAACGGCCATTGTTATCGCGTTACGAGAGACAAGTGCCACACCTAATAATATAATTAAATAGGGAAAGCAGAGGCAAAGTTATCGAGCAGAAAATTCCGTGCGCCCGAAATTAGCCTGATAAAATATGGCACGAAACGGGCGCTGGCCTTCGTGTGCGATATTTCTATTTTCTATTAGTTCCCCGAATAAAATGTAATGACGTCGAATGCGGCTTAACGCTGCAGCTTATTAAAAGATAACAAAACCAGCCAAGTGCGTGTAGGGCCACGCGCAATGTAGGGATCCGTAGAAGGAGGGGTTTTTTACCTGCTTTGTATGGGAGGTACCTTAAAATAGTTTTTTTTAAAATATATTATTCTACTCTTTTTTTATTTTCAATTACGCAACACAGTTGATACAGTCCATTAAAACTTGCCAAACTGTTACGTTTGATCACAAATTCACAAGAGATCTCTCGTTTGTTAAATTCGAATCTGTGTAATTTCCATTTTTATGTACAGTAAAGTGTTCTCTATCTATCTACGTCATCATCATCAGCTACTTGACGCCCACTGCAGGACAAAGGCCTCCGTCATGGATTTCCAAGCTTCCCAGTCATGTGCCGCCCGAATCCAGCGACTCCCCGCCACCATAACCGGGTCGTCCGACCATCTGGGGGCCTGCCCACGCTGTGTCCGGTCTGGTCGTATCTATGTACCTCTCATAAATATATTACAAACAATGCTTATCACATAATACCAATGGCAGAACAAAAACTCAATTCGGAAACCGACGCTACTACGGTTAGGCAGTGGCCAGTTTTACATTTGACGATAACCGTTAATGCGCGACGATATCGTCGGACTGGTAGTTTCATGAATTTATTATTATTATTTTTATTGCATATAAAACAGAAAGTTTTGCACATAGGCGAGCTTAATGCTACTTAGCATTATCTACCAGCTAACCTAAGTTTTGATGAGATTTACTATGGCCGTTGTGCGAACGTTGTGTAAATAGCTACTACTTACGTATTGCTCAACAATTTCGTGCATTTACGATTATTCGTCGAACGTAAAACCAACTAATAGCTAGGTGCAGTTGACACTGATAAATTTTTACATTCTTAGGGTTCCATAGTCACTGAGGAACCCTAATAATTTCGCCATGTCTGTCCGTCTGTCTGTCTGTCCATCTTTCTGTCCGCGGCTTAGCACAGAAACGACAAGTAGGTACGTACTAGAGAGCAAAAATTTTGCATACATAATTATACATATTTATTACGCCGACAAATCGGTTACAAATTTTAGGGTACCCCGCCTACACCTAAATTAGGGATGCAATTTTTTTTCTCCCCAACACCAGAATGCTGGGTATCGTTAGATTTGTTGGAAATTTTTTTGCGTGCAGCAAGATCCCAAAGAGTAAAAACGGGACCCTATTACTAAGACTTCGCTGTCTGTCTGTCCGTCCGTCCGTCGTCTGTCTGTCACCAGGCCATATCTCAAGAACCGTGATAGCTAGAGAGTTGAAATTTACACAGATTATGTATTTCTGTGGCCGCTATAACAAAAAATCCTAAAAACAAAATAAAATAATTATTTAAGGGGGGCTCCCATACAACAAACCTGACTTTTTTGCTGTTTTATTTATCTTTGTGTCTAATGTTGTATAGATAATGGTACGGAACCCTTCGTGCGCGAGTCCGACTCGCAGTTGGCCGGTTTTTCGATTTAGGGTTTCGTTTACGAAATATTAAGCAAATTTTTGACAGAGTGCGCCCCCTTACCACCCCACTCTCCGAACTAAACCCTTTGCTCTTACTATTGATTGCAGAAACGTGAAAAAATTCAGAGCAATAGCACATATTTGTGAGAGACAATATAAGGGAGGAGTAGCGAAACAACCAAAAATAAATTAGTTTCAGATTTATTTATTAATCATCTACTGATAATTAATAGAAAAAGAACTGATTTTATATAAATTAGATTTTAATGTAACATTTCACTTTAATGACCAAATAATTATTACTTATCCACCAATTATCTAATCTAGAATACTACAATGTTTACTTGGAGATTACAATACATGAAATTGATCACCTGAAGTAAAGACAGCTCAGAGCACCGTAGTGCCGTGTCCGTGGTCGGACGGCTTCTGACCCGTCGACTTTTTTTTTTTAGGGTACGGGGGAGGGAGGTGGTGAATGCTCATGCATAACAGCACGGGCCCGGCCGTGCTGCCAATGTGGGACTCACAGGAAATGCGCCTACCCAATAAACACCACATGGGGGCTGGTTTGGTCCTAAGGACCCCTAAACCGACATCGTGAGCGACCCACCTCGATGCCGAGGAGGGGACCCGTCGACGCTGCGCGCTCGATTTTATACAGACCTGCCCGTCAGAGAGTGGGGAGTTGCAAGTGCCTGGCGTTTCGAAATAGCAACAGTCACTCACTAACCTTTTTTTTGCTCATAGAATAAATCTGTCTCCCACATAATTATTTATAAAAGGAAAACTTCATACAAAATCCATTGAAAATTACTTTGATGAGTTCTTAGTTCTGTGAAGCAGATAAAAGACCCCTCTTTCTACAGACCCTTCACTGTACGTGGATTGACCCACATTTGGCCGGTTCTTAAAAATCGACAATATCTATGTTAGATATTCATACAGAGCGCCTATTAGCAGCTATCTATTTATACTTCTAATTATCTAATTCTAACTTTTCTTTATTAAAAACTACGTATAGAAAAACAAAAATATGTTTAAAATGTCCGTAATTTCATTATGCATCTAACCCTCAGACCACATTTATCGAAAGTTTACTCATATTATTGCAATGTTAAAAATGTGTGAGCGAGACAGCATGATCCATGTAGCCTTAATGCTAATACATCCGCTTATACATACCCAAATAACTCTTAATATGTTTTTGGCCGACGCGCGACTTATGTCTGCCTGGGACGCCCTAAACTAAAAGTACCCGTAATCAGCATGCGTGCAATTGCATGCAGCAACTAAGGTGAAAAAAGTTTATCAGTGGCAAACCCTGGTCTCGGCCTAACCCTCTAGAATACAAGCTTGAGGTCATGTATCTATGTAAATAGGCTCAAAAAGTAAGTTTGCTAAAGCGCCTTATTTGACATAACATTTACATTTGTTTCCAAGTAACAATGGAACATCGTTTTGCTCTCAAACGCCCGCGTTCACCAGACGCTGTACCGACCAACTCGGAAGTCAAAGTTGCCCGAGGCAAAATCCATAAGAGCGTTTTGCCACATGATCGGTTCCACGATTTGCCAAGAAAATAAAGTAGACTCGAACATGGAAACTACTTCGCACCACAGCCGAGTTGAGTTGATAAAACTAGATAGATATCCGCACAGTCGGTCGGCGGAACAAGTTTCCTCAGTGAATATAAAGCAGTTTTGTAACAAAGTGCCAAGTTTTAATATGGTGTGTTACTGTGATGCTTGTAGACTACGATCCTATATGGCTAAAAGGCAGGATCACCAAGTAATCCAATCGCAAATGGGTAAGTTATTTTTTATCTCTACTTAATATCTTCATTATCAAAACGTTTCGACGGAGCTTCAAGTTACTCTGTTCCTCCTTATGTGTAAATTATTTTTTATCTCTACTTAATATCTTCAGTATCAAAATGTTTCGACGGAGCTTCAAGTTACTCAGGTCCTCCTTGTGTTTACCTCAAATCCAATCGGTTAGCCCCTCACTGTTGAGAATTGAGGTGGCCGCTATAGCTGGGGTGGCTCTAGTAGAGTGCTCTTCCTGCGCTATCACTTACTTTGTGGATTATGAAAAAAAACAATATCGTTGTGCTTAAGTGTTTCAGTTACCCCGTTTAGCAGGTGGTCTGCTTTGGACGCTCTCGACCTCTTTGTCTACAGTAGAAGCTACATAACTCTGGTGAAAATACTTGATGGGGACTCGTTTCACCCATTACGATCTTAGCCTATTAATATTCTCGGTAGCATTTCGTAGAAATGAATGCCGTGTAGTCTGGAGTGAACGGTGAGAATGCTGCTACTGCGTAGTGTTGTGACAATGTGCGGGGAAAATTATACCGTCAGTTGATACCGGTCCTTGGCAATATGGAGCTTTATATCTGCGCTTGTAGAATGAGTACGGAAAACATGATCATCAGCCATTTGACGCCCACTGCAGGAAATAGGCCTCCTTCGTGGTTTTCATAACCATGAAGGGTTTTCCCATAATCGCCACGCTTGGCAGGCGGGTTGGCGATCGCAGATGTGGTTGGAATCTCAGGAAGACGCTGCTGCCCGTCTCCTGTTAATTGATTTCCTTAGTCGCCGTCTACGACGTGCATGCATGCAATTCCTTCGAATTGGAGTGACGCTATTCTTAATCCGGCGCCACACGGAAAACATAAAGCCCTCGAATCCATCTCGAAACATATAAATATTTACACATATCACATTTTCATACCGGAAGAGGGGTTCTACTCGTCCTACTCGAGTAGAACTTATCGTCGTATTATATACGCCCCAATGCAGGGCACAGACCTTCTCTCAGAGAGAGTAACCAATTTCAAACACTGAGGTATGAACACCTCAGATTTTATAATATTAAAAAAATCGTCTGCGTACTAAAGTTATGAAATTGAACAACATGTATTTTTTTCGCAATTTCGAAGTTTTCCCCGCTGTAGAAGTTGTTTGCATTTACGAGTTCGGAATAATTATGACAAGGGTTACTAAGTGGCCTGTTTGTAGGAAATCGGTATAAAATGTCCGAGGCCTAAGTTAGAAACCGCTACGGCCTTATTTATAAAAACACGATTCCTGAAAAACTCCTCAGAGGCACTTCAAATAGTCTGAGGTGAAGTGAAAATCGTAACCACAGATTACTTAAACTGGTTTTAGAGGAACTGTGTAAAATTAAAGAACACCGTTAGTGTTTATCTTTTGTCTTTTATCTAGCTTGCTTAATCGTACAGTAGACTGCTGATCAACCTTTAAATCTTTATCACCAAATTACCCGTAACGCTACGTTTACTGTTCCATGCACTTGGTCCAATAAATTGAGGCGGTTTGGATGTAAAGACTGCATTAATAAAGCGCTCTTACCGCTAATAATGATCTAAGTGCGCTATCAAGATGCTGTTTTGTTTAGAACGCACTGAAGATTGATTAGGTGTTATTTTTTAACCTCCTCAGTTCTGACCTTGAAAATAACAATTGAAAACCATTAGGTCAAACGGCCTTAAGACATTGTTATTATTTGTAAATAATTTAGTTTAAATTGTGGCAACACTGCCGTTTCTTTTACACTCATGTATATGTACATTTGTACAACCACAAAAGTTTTAAAAAGTACGCGTCCCTAAGACTTAAAGAAAAGAAAAATTCGAGCACATTTTACATAAAAGTCTAATGATCTTTTGCTACAAAACGCGTTTACTACCTATAAGAATCCGTCTCAAAGACGGAATTAAACTCAAAACGCTAATCGAGCATTAATAAATGAAATGACACGTTCGTTCCAAAACGTTGAAACTCTGTCTTTCACATTAAGTCGAGGTTGGCGCGATCCGAGACAGCTGACTGAATGATAGATGAAGCAGGCAATGCGGATTTCAGTTTGAACGTATAATACTTTATACTTAACACACATAAAAAAAGCATAAAATACAAAAGTTACAAAATAAAAAAAGTGTACATGGCGAGATTATTGTGTTAACCCTCGATGTGCTTATAGGAACATTATAAACGAGAGGGGGAAAGTGTACAGTAATTATTACGATATATTAACCTTATACAATTACACATGCTACGTAAATACCTACTTAAATATTTAAGGGCTACTTATGTTTTATGTTTTTAGGCCTCATCACGTTGTTCAGTCAATCGCCCGTAGCCCCGGCTGCCTGAGTAATCTTAAACGATCACGAAGGTTAAGCAACACAGGGCGCGTTCAGTGCATGGATGGGTCGCCGTCTATGCCTAACGCTAGTGGCATTTTTCCGAGCGATTCCGTGCTTCGCAAGGCGCGTTAAGCTGTTGGTGCTGGCTGCCGTCGATAGATGGCAGTCGTTAAGCCAAGTCAGAGGCCTTAGGGCGGCTTGACAACTTCTGACAGTAGACGAGCCACTAGTCTACAAGCCTCCACCAATCCGGACTTGGCCCCCGTGGTGGAGTATGGCCTATACCTTCCTCAGGGAAGAGACCCGTGCCCCTCGGTGGGGACATAATGGGTTGATGATGATGATGACGTTGTTCAGTCAATGTGGGTAAGATCTTTGCATATGAAAAACCGAGAACATTTGTATGCAAATTAAAATGCTGCAACAGGTAACTTACCACACTAGCTTCTTCACTGCACCACGGTTTGAAGTTCCACTTTTGAATACAAGAATACTACATCTAATTTTGTTGCTAAGTTGTTTGACGCAGGTAAGTTAAGTCGTACAGAGATTTTATCGTATCGTTACACATGAGACAATGGAATCGGAAGCGAGAGACCCAGGTTGGATTCCCAGGGCGGGCATGTACCTATGACTTTCTTTATTTTCAAAGTTACAAAGTTATTGTAGTAGCAATACAGCAGAACCCTAAAAACTGAGTTGGCGAATCGTGTTCGTATTTTTAAAAGGCACTTTTTACAAAGTGCCTCTAAAAAAAACAACCAAACTAACGTATTCGGTAGCTGTTGTTAAGGCACCTTTATTTTGCAAAGGTTTTCAAGCCACCCAATAAGCCACAAAAGCCATAAAAATTTACAACAATATATTAAAAGATTGTTGAGTTACAAGAACCAGAGCGTTATTGAGTCCCATGTCTGAATTGATCTCTCTAAGTTTAGACAGTCTGTATAAGTCTTTAAATCTTATCTTCATCAACCTTGCATGATTTAATTTAAACTCACACGGTTCCTATCTATTATGACCTAAGGTAAAATAAACTTTATCAAATGCGGAGTGCACTACCAAAGTTCAGAGTTCATCATATTGGAATATTGTGAGATTTCGCTAAACTAAGGTGATGCCACAATCTGCTCAACATTTGCATGCCTATTTGCTGTGCTTTTCAGCGATACAATCCATTAGTCTTTTTGTGGATTTCGGTGAGTTCCATTAAAACAGTGTTTAATTAAAATTAGATGTTATCCCTGCTATAACGTTATCATAACAAAAAGTAAGAATGAACTGTTTACTTTAAAGCACAAAACAGGTTTGCAACATTAAAAGCATTTCTTACCAAAGTTCTGCTGATACAGGTAATAATTTAGCCTACATACATCCCACGGGAAACTAGAACACAGTTTCGCGTCCAAAATACCTCAGTTTCTCAAGACAAAGGTGTATAACCAATGTATGTTTTCAGTGATGACTTATGGATATGGTTACGGTGGCGGGGAGTCGCTGGATGCGGAAAGCTTGGAAAACCATGAGGCAGGCCTATATTCTGCAGAGGGTGTCAAATGGCTGATGATGATGATGAGATCCCACTGTAGGGCACAGACCTTCTCTCAGAGAGATAGTGATACTATATTTATGAGACCTAAAAATATTGTAATGTATAAATTTAAAACATTTAACACACCAAATTTGACTCAATTATCTACAAACTTAGTGTCTGCAAACTGAATACACCTGAGATAAAATCACTTGAAAATATAACCGCACCCTAATGATACAATAACATTAGTTTCAAGAACACATGTAACAAGATTCATAGCCAAATGAAGGAGCTTACGTAGGTACAGTCGGCAGCTTGGTCAGCTCCGTTTCAGGTTTGAGCTTCGCACAACTCTTATCAGTCCGGTCGAAGCGCGCATCGAATTCGGTCGCTCGCTAGACATTGAGCCGTGCGCGGTAAAAGACTCCGAATATGACGCCCTCAACAGTCGTAAAGTGTAACAACTGTAATATAGTGATCAACGAAGTTCTAGCATTTGTGCAAAACAAGATTGATATAGTGACTGAAGTATACTTAGTCTCTCTGTGTTTGAGTGGTTTTTCAGAGAAAGATATTGAAGTCGCAAAATGTCTCTTGTATGACTCCCTTGGCGAAAGAAAGACCACTAGAAAGGGTGAGCAGAAAACCAAGAAAAACCTAAGTGACATAGTATCGCTGATTAAAAAGACGGACCCGGAAAAACTTCCCATCTTTGTAGCAAAAGAATTACACAAGCTACCGCCGGTCACCTTTGATAATGCTGATGTTACGTGTTTGCTGAAAGATATCTTACACATTCAAAGTGAGTTAAAGTCTATGCAGGATAAGTTCCTAAACGAGGATCAATATGCAACGAAGGAAGAAATTCGGCAGTTAAATTTTAAAATAGACGAACTAAGGAGGTCAACATGTGAAAATGCACCTAATATTAATTACAAGAGAGGCGGATTCTGCTTGCAAGAAAGCTATGATGACGGACTAAGCGGTCCGATGGGGTTAATGACCTACGAGGCAAGTTGTGCAACAAAACATAATCAATCGACAGCTGCGATCGATAAAGATTTAGAAGCAAAAGTCGTTGCGGAACTGACAATCCGAAGCTCGTCTCCCTCTTTTGTGTGCAGCGCCACGCCCGTCCCGCTCACACCGCCAGCGGGGAGCGTTGAGACCCCCGTTTCTGCAACTGTGGTTCCGAACAGTATACCCACAGTTGGTGAGGCGTCCGATGCAGCAATAATATCTTGTATGCCTGGCATAACAGCTCTTAATACGCACGACAAAAGTGCTAAGATCGAGAGGGGCTCATGTTTGTTAGCACACCCACGTAAACAAACCAAGACAGCAGATAACCGTATCGGTATCACCACAATGCATTCGCGCGAGCGTTTAGCCAAAGAAAATGAACCTTACCGTCCTGTTAATAAGATTTCCGAGGCAAATGCTACTTCTGTCACTGGTCGATCTTTTGCGGATTTGGTGCGTGAGCCAGGTGACTGGAAGCAGCCAGGACAAAGCAATGAATGGACACTTGTCCAACGAAATAGGCTAAAAAACAGATTTATAGGGAAGAAAGGTGTAGCCACAATAGCGCCAGAATGCAAATTTCGAGCGGCGGATATAAGACTCCCTTTGTTTATAAACAAAGTTGACAAGAATACTTCCCCGAGTGACATAATTGATTACATAAGATCAAAGACTAACTTGTCTATATCCATGGAAAAAATTACCATGAAACAGGAAAAGGATTACGATGCCTATAAAATTTTTGTACCTAGGTCCAAGATAGACCTATTTATGGATGACCATATGTGGCCTGAGGGAATAATATTTCGCCGCTTTATAGAATTTCGGAAAAGACAAATAAACTCTGATGTATGGTACAAAAACAAAGATCATTACGTATAACTGCAAGTCAGTCAAAAGGTCGTCAGAATGTGTTAAAATGTTGTGTAAATCAGCCGATATAGTAGCGCTGCAGGAAACATGGCTGCTGCCACACGACATACCCACGTTAGGCAGTTTAGATAAGGATTTTGCTTACACCGGTAAATCAGCTGTTGACCTATCGGCGGGCCCGTTGCGAGGTAGGCCTTTTGGTGGTGTCGCTATACTGTGGAGGAAAAGTCTGTTCTCGTCGGTATCGGTAATTAACTGTAAAAGTGTACGTCTGTGTGCAATAAGGATAATGATAAATGGTCGCTCCATCGTTGTATTTAGTGTCTACATGCCTACTGACGCCACGGAGAATTTACCTGAGTTTGCGGAGTGTCTCAGTGAAATTAGTGCGGTAATAGATGACTGTGACACTGAATCAGTGTATGTGCTGGGTGACTTTAATGCCCACCCTAAAGAGCTCTTTTGTAACGAACTACTTAGTCACTGCCTTGAACAATCTTGGGTATGTGCGGACATAGAAAAGCTAGGATCAACATCTGATACCTACACCTTTATAAGTGAGGCCCATGGCTGTAGGCGCTGGTTAGACCATTGTTTGGTTACTAAAGCTGCGTGGGATACAGTTTGTGAAGTAGCTGTTAGGAATGATGTATTTTGGTCTGACCACTATCCTCTAGCTATTACTTGTAATCTCGACCTAATAAGTAAAAAAATAGAACCAAAAAGCTATATCCAAAATAAAGTTGTATGGGGAGAGAGAAGTCCCGATCAGATAAATAATTACGCATTGCTATGTAATGAAAAACTCAGACTTATCGACTTTCCGGAAGAGTGCCGGGATTGTTGTAAAACCATGTGTAATGACCACGAACACAAAGCTCTGCTCGCTAACATGTACTCTAATATTGTAAACACTCTTAGAGAATGCTCTGTAACTACCAATATAAGAAAAGCGGACGCCAGGAAAAAGGGCTACATAACTGGGTGGAATAAACACGTAAAAGAGGCTCACGGGGAGGCTAGACTGAAATTTCAAGAGTGGGTTTGGGCAGGTAAGCCGATAGCCGGTAGGGTTTATGATGAAATGTCTATGGCTCGACGGATTTTCAAGTCGAAACTGAGATGGTGTCAGAACCATCAGGATCAGATCCGGATGGATCTGATAGCATCTCATCATAGTAAAAAAGACTTCCGTGGTTTTTGGAAATGCACAAATAAATTGAACAGCAGTCCTGGTCTGCCTGTGAGTGTGGATGGAGTCACTGAACCCGAGGGTATTGCAGAGCTCTTCAGAAGTCAATTTACTGTTAAATCGCCCTTGGGACCATCAAGCTCTACGCCTGGCAAATTAAGGTGCCCTGAAGATAAAATAGAAACGCGTTTTACAGCAGCAGATATCAAACATGTGATAAGACACATGGAAAGAGGTAAGTCACCAGGCCACGATGGCCTTAGTGTAGAGCATTTGCGATACGCTGGGGTTCACCTGCCTCGAGTCCTGGCCCTTTTCTATAATCTATGTATAGCTCACTCATATCTGCCCAGCGAGTTTATGAAAGCAACGGTGGTTCCAATAGTGAAGAATAAAACCGGTGACATCTCAGATAAAACAAACTATAGACCTATTTCTTTGGCCACTGTAATGTCAAAGGTTTTGGACAGCCTATTGAACCGTGAACTGGATAGATATCTCCAGCTGCATCATGCCCAGTTTGGATTCAGACCTGGACTCTCGACGGAAAGTGCTATTCTTAGCCTCAAACACACTGTCAGATACTACGTTGACAGGCAAACACCAGTTCTGGCATGTTTCTTAGATCTGTCCAAAGCGTTTGACCTTGTGTCATACGATGTTTTGTGGAGAAAAATGGGGGAGATGAATATGTCAGTCGAAGTTGTTAATATTTTTAAATATTGGTACAGTAGTCAACAAAATTGTGTTAAGTGGGGTGACTCGTACTCAAAGTCTTACAAACTAGAATGCGGAGTAAGACAAGGAGGGTTGACCTCGCCTAAATTGTTTAATTTATATGTAAACGCTCTGATCGTCGAGCTTAGCAGCGCCAGAGTCGGTTGTCATGTTGATAATGTCTGCATGAATAATTTGAGCTACGCGGACGACATGGTTCTGCTGGGCCCGACGGTCAGAGCGCTTAGAAAACTGCTGGGTATTTGTGAAGCGTATGCCTCTAGTCACGGACTTGTATATAATGTGAAGAAGAGTGAGTACATGCTGTTTAGGTCACGTGGTAGGTATCGTGATATAGAAATGCCCCCCCTTAAACTAAATGGCATGCTGCTTAACAAAGTTAACTTTTTTAAGTATCTGGGCCATTACGTCACTGACGACCTGAAAGATGACATGGACATTGAACGGGAGCGCAGAGCATTAGCAGTCAGAAGTAATATGCTGGCCCGCAGGTTTGCACGGTGTACAAACAGTGTTAAGCTAACACTCTTTCAAGCATACTGTACAGGTTTCTATACCTGCAGCCTGTGGGTAGACTATACTCGTAAATCCTGGAATGCTCTGCGCATCCAGTACAATAATGCTTTCAGGATGCTGTTGGGGTTGCCTCGGTACTGTAGTGCGTCGGGCATGTTTGCGGGCGCGCGTGTTGACGATTTCCACGCTATCCTCCGCAACAGATGCGCATCGTCGCTATACAGACTCCGGGCTAGCACTAACAGTATCCTGAAAGTTATAGCAGAGAGGATGGACAGTCCAATAATTAGACACTGGGACGTCACTCACATAAGCTAACTGTACCATCCCTCTAGCCCATACTTACGTAAACCTATTTTAAGTAAGTTTAAATCCAATTTTATATTAGATCTCACTAACATACTTAGTTTTATTATTAAATGTAATTTTACTAACAACCTATGGATTCTTTTTTATCTGAAATAAAGTGATACGATACGATACGATTATCACAAGGGAATAGATTTGTAATTAGCAATATTAGCAAAGATTGGCAATGTAAAGATTGACATGTTGCCGTATGTACGATACATAAGCACCGTACGCAGTCTTTAGTTTTGGAGGGTATTAATGGGTGGTGGAACTTAGCAGTAGCGTAACTCAAATGTAGAACTAATTCAATCAAACTGAGGTGCAGGAGTATGTAAATAATTGCTACAATATACATCTCCACTTACAAAAGCTTGTTTGACTTTTGCTCTATTAAACAAATTCAAAATTCTCATTCAATAAATAAAAAAAAAAACGTTTGCTTCGACTTTCTAGTCGTATTTATAATATTAGGGGTTAAAGTATGAAATTGCCGTTTTATTGCAATAGGTTCTTTGAATTGATATAGAATCTTCATGGTTTGAGGTTTTTGAATGAAACTTTTTTCAAATGGTTTCTATGATGTTCTTTTTTTAAAAAATGTGAAACATTTGAATATCGACTTTCAATTGTTTTTGTTATTCAATTTAGACAAGAAAGATCGATACTGCGAAAATTCGAGTGATTATGAGGCACCCATTTTTCGTATTTTTTATTTTATTGATTTGACGCAAGTGAGTCAATATTGTGGGTAAGGTAACGTTAAACCATGCCGCTAATTCCTGGGTAGTTTGACTAGGGTCGGCTTCCACTATCTCTCTTAATTCATCGTTATTCACCTGTGTGGGCGGTCTTCCTCGTGGCTCGTTTTTTAAGTCGAAATTTCCATCACGAAAGCGTTTAAACCAAAATCGCACGGTGCGTTCATTAGTAGACCCCTCTCCAAACGCAGCATTGATATTGCGGGCTGTTTCTGCCGCGTTAGTTCCGCGTCGGAACTCGTATTAAAAAATCACTCGAATTTTCGCAGTATCCATCTTTCTTGTCTAAATTGAATAACAAAAACAATTGAAAGTCGATATTCAAATGTTTCACATTTTTAAAAAAAGAACATCATAGAAACCATTTGAAAAAAGTTTCATTCGAAAACCTCAAACCATGAAGATTCTATGTCAATTCAAAGAACCTATTGCAATAAAACGGCAATTTCATACTTTAACCCCTATTACATATATTACATAAACTCACATTGTGTAATTTTAACCTCCTCAGTCCTGACCTTGAAAATAACAATTGAAAACCATTGATATTTTCAAGGTCAGGACTGAGGAGGTTAATACATATATATTACATAAACTCACATTGTGGACTGAAAGCGGAGGTAGTACCTAAAATTGACAAAATAATGTCGCCTTAGTTTGGACATATGGAGAGGGTGAAGAAAGAAAGACTACGAAAGAAATATATTGAGTGGATGTAGGTGGAAGGGCCGCCAAGGGATGTTCTAGGCGGACAAACTTCGACCTAGTAGAGGATGCATTAGCAAAGAGCAAAATAAAAAGTACCCGGAACCGGCGAGTGTGCAATGTTGTTTAAATGAAAGAGGTCTGTCCGGACCGTAGCAAGTGGCAAACTCTAGTCTCTGCCTACCCCCCCGGGATTCAGGCGTCAGTTTATAATAATAAAATGACGAATTGGGGTTTAGTGCGTCCATAGACATTTTATTCTTCGTCGGCATAAGGTGAGCTAATGTTGCATGCCTCATGATGCCTCATCATTCCGTAAAACATATTTTCGACAATGAGCGTATTTTCGAGTTAAATAGGTATTTATATCAATAAATAAATAGTGCCAGTTCCTGATCTCTGCGTACCCCTCTGGGATACAGGCGTGAGTTTATTTATGTATGTATTAATAACTTAGACAGAAACGCATTCCGTAACAGTTTTCTTAGAATCTATTAGAACCACAAAAGAACCATTAGTCGCCAGCCAGAGCGGTGCGTGCGTGCCACGGGTCCGCGGGTCATTGTTCTGATAGACAGAGAGGCGGTACTAAATTATTCGCGCATATTTTGAACCAAGATTTCTTAACCATTTTTTTTTATTTACGTCTATACGCCTAAATAGATGCCATTTTTAATTACTAATTACATAACCGCGGCTTTCAAACCACCCAAAATTCATGGCGTATACTTCAATTATGAAATTGATCGAAGTATGCCGACTGTTTACAAAACGTTAATTCCCGGCAGAGCAGAGACAGAATCGTTGATGCGGACAAAACTATCGAACCCTCTTTAAGCGGATGAATAAAGGCTTAACTTAAAACAAGAACCAACGATGATTCCAACTTATTCCCCGAGGCAAAAGACGTACGGCGATGTTTCGAAGCTCAAGTCAGAAACAAGATCTTTGTTCCTGACGCTCGCGCTGGGAAGCGCTTAGACAACAGCCCAGTTTCTTAACAAACTAAATGTCCGGGGAGGTTCAGAAGGCTGATTTAAGGTTCTTCGGTGGAGAACAATCTGCGTACAAACGTAGTCGCACCAATTTTAATTTAACAAGGAAAAACAGAGGAATACTCAAAAATTCGTTCATAAAACTCAAAAAACCCAAAAAAAGTTTTTCGACGTTTATAAGAGATTATCACTGGATTAGTTTGTTAGTTTATATTTGGCCTTTAAATTTATTAATATTTTCTTATAAGAATATAATATACACATGAAAATATTAGCAGAAGGGAAGCAAAAAATATAGCTTTTTACATTTTTATCTCAGTCTGGGCAAATAAATTGCTCAAGTTCTTATAACAAACTAAATTATGTTGATCCCTTAGTAAAATTAGTTTCATCTATGACTAGCTGACTCGGTAAACTTGATACTTCCTCAGAATCAATAAATAAATAAATAACTTCCACACAACACATTTACTTGTCTTGGTCCCAAACAAGGATACCCTGTGCTATGGTAACCAGGCAAGGACATCACACACAAATAAATAATTAAGTTTTATTTTCGTGAAATTTTGTCATGTTTTCTTAGTTGTTGTTGAGGCTGGGACAAATCCAACAAATTAAAGTTCATAAAAATCGGTCTAGCTGTTCTTGAGTTATAAATTGTGTAACTAACCCTTGGTTTGTGTTACCAACCGGACTTCGTGAGAGGTAGATAGATCAATAATATTACAATATTAAACAATAATATTACAATCTCTTAAATTACTATATAGACCAGATCTGGCCTTCTCTCCGGGAGAGAGTATGGACTTAATCACCACGCGTGCCCGCCGCGGATTGGCGATTGCAAGCTCTGAGATATTATGTATAATAGCTCAGACACTCAGGTTTCCTCACAATATTTTCCTTCACAGTAAGCACGGCTCTGGTTCCTTCTATACGTTTCAATCACAAGCCAAACGTTATTTGTAACTTTGCTCTAACTAGTCGGTCTCGGACTTGTGTCTCGCGTTAACTGCTATTGACACTGATGACCTTTGCTTAGGAGTAGATCGTATAATGATCTGTGGTTTCTGAGTTTATTAGCGAAATCCACAACCCTTGCTTAGTATATTGGTAAAAATGAAACTAAAATCTATTTCGTCCAAGAACCAATATCTTAAGTGAATTTGGAACGTGAAGGGCATAAGCTAAATACATAATCTGACTAATGATAACAAACTGAAGATCAGCTATGAAAGCAGTCTTTACAAGTAGTACCTTACAATACTGGTGTTGGGTACAAATAAACTTTTAAATTTTCAAACTTATAAAGTAGATAGAGCTACGTGCTGCAGCAAACTTTATATTATTATTTTAATTCTTTATTGCACTAATTACATTGTAAATGTACAAGGGCGTGCTTAATGCAAGAAGCAACTTGTGATCCGCACGGAGAAAACAAATGAAGCGAACAAGTTAATTAACTATAATGAATACAGCTAATATGCGGATAACCTCCAAAGTAAACTAAATAATTTGGTTTACGCGAGTAATGTCGGCCTAACGTCACATCACGCCGAAGTTTCGACATAAAACTACTGAGCGCCCTGACTGATTAGCCAACTTCACCAATAACAAGAACAAACTTCGCAATTGACTCGTAAACTTCTGACCACTGTACCGGCCGACCCGGTTTATTTGGGAAAGGATATAAAAAAAACCCTTTGCGATGCGCGCCGGGAGAATTGTCCAACTTTGATTTTCCAATTTATTCATAGGCTATATAGTGACGCTCCGGGTTAAAAAAAAATAATCCAATCGCGATCCGAATCGAATCAACATCGTTTAATATTCCCTCAACAATCTCGTGCACGGCTACGTATATATGATTTACGGGAAAATTTCACTCTCGTTATCTGTTCGCTCGGGGGAGGTTGATTTACACGTCTCGATCGCGTTGCGGAGGTGGTATCGCGACGCGGAGCGGAGCCCTATCTGCCAAAAGCGCGCGTAAACACAGCCAGAATAATCGTTCAACTTTATCAGCAAAAAGCTCCGCAACAGAATACGCCCGCAGAGAGAAACAAAGGCGATAAAAAACCATTTAAATTTACACAGACACTGCAAGAAAGTTAACGGCTTGCGAAAACAAAAGCGGCGGCTATAAAGTGAGTAATGCAAAACGAGCAATTAGTCAGCCGCAAAATCATAATATAGAAAATAAAGAAGATCCAGTCTCTGATTCGCAGAATTAATCCGCCGCTACAGAAATTGAAAATCAAGATTGTGACACTGGAAAAAGGAGCGGACATTTTCTTACCGAGAATTAATTAGCCGGGCGAGGCTGTATATTCAATTCGCTGGCGGCCGTTCGATTCAATACCTTGCGAGAATAAGTTAAAAAATTGCCAAATCATTTTTACGTCTTTGCCTATTTAATTAGGGAAAGCCATATTCATCATATGCCACATTCAATTGCAAAAACAATTAGTATAAGATATTTCTTTAAATAATTGAATTCTTAGTGTTTCACATTTGTAACAATGCAAATAGCGACTGAGTTAAAATGTTTAACGAAATTGTCGTTTTTCAGCAATAAAACCAGATGTAAATCTAATTTATTCGCTTCCGTTTGTGTGATTGTTGGAAGCTGCATATTAATGCCTGACGTTATCTATACAGGCGGAAGCTGGCACCTCCATACGTTCATCAATCAGTCAGGGAGCATCCTGAACTCGTTTGCGAGTCGTGAACACCAATGAGGTTTTACCCTTCCATTTACTGCGTAAAAACTTTTCAGATCATTCATTCTCGCATGAATTCTTCCACACGTGTTGTGTGCTCCACTTTTCCTCGACCAAATCGTGGAGTAATTAGTGCATTATCTTTACTTTATTTACGTTTTACTCATTAAATCAACTTGATGAAGCTCAGACCAAAATATTGTTCGCAACGGCGATAGCGATTAAAATTAATTAGACCACTCGAGAGAACCATTCAGCTGAACAATAGCCTATAATTGATACCCTTTAAGGATTAAGACAACGATAACAAAGGCATTAAATAAATGCGTTTATAAATTCATGGGCTTTAAATAAATTGACAGACCAAACTAAATCTAGAACAGACTCAAACAAACATTGTTGTGTTCAAAATATCAACTTTGGACAGCGCTAGTAGGTGCTCTAAACGTGGCTCGAGAATCATTAGTTATACTCTTCTCTTCAACGCTTTTTAAATGATTAGCCAATACGTACTTGATGCATATGATAATATTAGAAGTCCTGACAATTGTATGTGTAACCCTCCATTTACCCCTGAGTGAAACGCTACCCTGCGACCACTGCAGTGGAATAAACCTCCACGAGATTACTATAGTTCAGAGCGTCTTATCTTACATACATGCATTAGTTTGTCACTTGACTAAACAATTTCATATCCCTATATCGTACGCGTTCCTCAACACACCGTCCTTAACTTCGATATCGACCTGCAAACTAAGTCTACGCTGTCGAACTTCCAGTGGCGCGGGCGGGCATCAAGCGCGAGGTGTTTAGGAATTTCAAATATCCCGTAGAGCCGTAGACTCATTAATTATTCTCGAACAAGGGGAGTGCAGTGCGTGCCGGTATTCCCCACTTCTTATAAATTTATGGTACTAATATAAATACTTGGATCAACTTAGATGATCTAGTGTTTTCGACGCCGGCGCGGTCGCTCATTATTTGGTTAATGTTTGAAGGTTATTGAAACAATTTTCGTCAAGTTGATTTATTGAGTGCCAGGGTTTAATTTCATTAGTTTCACGGAAGGGCAAACCGTCACAGCATTGACCTGCTAGTATGCAATTATTAACTTAAACCGTGATCCGGTGTAAATAAACTCAAACGGATGACCCAATGATTGAGACAGTATTAAACAGCGTATTGGTTACACAATCGAGAATAAAGACATAAATCAAAGAATGGTAAACAGTCGGAAACCCAAAGGGTATTCCATATTAATTAACGTCGTACCCAGAGGCGACGAAGACAGATGCCTGCAGCTTCAGCTAATGTATTTTTCCGAGGCCTTCCCGGGGTAAGGATGAAACAAATGATAATCGGGAAAGAATGGAGTCAACATTAATGAGACACAATTAATTAAAGTGGTTGGCGTCGTTTTAATGAATGGAGGATGGAGTAATATAGTACAGCTGGAAGGAAACCGTACATAGGGACAGAAAGGAAAACGAATTGCTGTATTTATTTACTCACACAAAAGTGTCCACTGCTTTCTTTTTGCTCAAAGGTATAAAGAGTCCCCCAAGTCATTAATTTGATGAAAAATACGTAAAGACTTGATTAACAATGTATTTTTTGCTATTAACCAGCTAAACTAACTGTATGATGAGCCATATAAGTTACAGTTTCAGTAGGACTTGTAAATGTCAAGCAAATTAACGTGAGACGTCTACAAATAATCTCACCGAAATCCATCTTGACCTCGTCGGATACAAGCTGCCAACAATGGTCATTTCCAACTTGGAAAACCATTAAGCGAGGTCCAGACGGCCCGATCTTCAATTCGCAAAGAAGTGAAATGCATGCTGACATTATTGGCCTGTTTAAACAGTTTTAAACATGCCAACATAACATAAACATAACATAAACATAAACATAAACATTTACATACAGGCACATACATTGCTTCTGGCCCCACACTAGGATACCCTGTGTCGTGGGAACCAGAAACAACGACATCACAAACATGTAAACATCCAAGACCTGGGGGATTTTTTTTTGTCCCCAGCCGGGATTCGAACCCGGGACCTCTCGCATGGTATGCAGATGCACTACCGCTGCGCCACGAGGTCGTCAGGCGTCAACAAAGTCAGCCGGTGAAATAAATTAACAGCATCGTGGCAGGTATCAAGTTAAATATATTTGTTAGGATTGTGGACCGATGCAAAATATTGGTCTCTATCTACCCCTCCGTGATACAATCTTGAGTTTGAATATGTATGTAGTAATATATGTCCCAAGTATTTAGAACCCCAATAGCAATGATGCTATTATGGAACAAAAATTGTAAGAAAACATTAAGGACGGGAGGTTTGGAAAAAACTCCTCTTTCATAAACATACAGGAGTATTTTAATTAAGTAAACAAGTAACCTACCTTATACATTGATACAAAATTTATGAGACTCAGAGACACTTAATGCAATTGTCGCCTATGGCCAAAATCACTACTCAACGTAGACACTGTTCATTGATATAGGTACTTCACCAAAATTTTCCTGAGGGAGCGCGCAATTGAAGTACATAATGTATTCGAAACAAAGTTCAAACGGTGTTCAAGTCTTCAATCTAAGGCGAGCAAACTCGCTGGTCTAGTCGGGGCTGGAAAATTATAATTTCGTGTTACGAAATCGGGGAGGGGGAAAAGTTTACAATGGACCGACAGTTGTGGCGGGTGATGGATGGCCGCGGGGACTGCGCCTGAGCCCTGTCTGTATCCCGCGTTTAAACGAAACGCAACCGCAGAGCGTTGAGCCAAACGGCTCGTTTATTGACTGAAATCACAGGTAAAAAAAATATACAGAAGTATAAAAATATAGAAATGGTTTGTAGCATGCTAGATCGTACACGTTTGTATATATACATGAGCTGCACCCACACTAATACACTAAAGTCATAACATCGGCCCCATTTACTCTTTCGGTGACGATGTATTTTGTGAAAACAAAATTGGGAAAAATGCCGATATGATAGGTAACTTGCTCCAAAAACTTTGTCGGTAAGCTTAATAAGACCCAGTAAGTAACCCACCATGCGTTAGACTTGGGGATTCTTCATTAAATTTTATATTTCTGTTTTAAAAACCTATTTAGAGGCAAAAAATTCCACCCATGAACCACCAGACGGTACGGTAAGCCAGAGGTCGAGGTTCAAGTTAAAATTGTCCTCAGCACGGATCAGTGCAACAAAAAGAATATAATTATTTCTTTGTTATTAACTTATGTTGTGAATTGAAACAAAAAAATTACAAATAAAGTGTTGCCAGTTTTTTTACGGGAAATTTTTGTATGGTGCATCTGTCAGACCAAATTCGTATATTTTAGGGTCACGTACGAAAAAAGGTATAAACGGACCCCTTATAAGATACTTGTTTTGAAAACATTTATTTAATTAACATGAAAAAAAACCTAAACTTGTTTTTATAAATAAAAAGCGGATATATTTATATGTACTTTAAAATAGAGAGAAACTATTGATTTTGCGGATGTTTACGGAAATTTATATTAAGTGTACTGTAACAATATTGCAAAGTGTAAAGTATAATTATTTATTCTGCCCGGAACTAAAAAACATTCAAAACAAAGTACTATAGTAACTAGAAAATATTGAAACATCTTTCATCTTTTACGCAAAAATTAACTAAGTATGATTGTTCGTGGTGGTACAGCATAAAGAGATAGTGCGTGTAAATGATATAAAGGTATAAAGGTTTTCATAACCATGAGGGGTTTTGCCATAATCGCCACGCTTGGCAGGCGGGTTGGCGATCGCAGTATGCGGTTGGAATCTCAGGAAGACGCTGCTGCCCGTCTCCTGGTAATTGATTTCATTAGTCGCCTTCTACGACACATTTTTTTAATATTCTACCTACACAATTTTTATTCAGCATTTTTTATGACTCGCAATGCTCCCTGTTCCTTGTTGGGACCGTTTGCTCCTTGTAAACAATTCTGTTGTGAGTCGAAATGTTATAGGGACGATGATTGCTATGAAAAACAGAGTACCTACCTAAGTTAACCCGCGTCAAAACGAAACGTAACTGCAGAGCGTTGAGCCAAAGGACTCGTTTATTGACTCAATCAATCAACTTCCTTCTGCCCGCGGCCATTCTCATCCAGCCACTGCCAGCAATCTGCCTCGGATCGTCGGTCCAGCAAGTTAGTGGGCATCCTACGCTGCGTTTGCCAGTTCGTTGTCTCCACTCCAGAACCTTTGCACCCCATCAACCATCGGTTCTTTGGCAATGGTCACATTATGGGACCAGCCCATTGTAATTTCAGCTTGCTAGTCTTATAAGACTAGCCTATAGGCTGGACATAGCTGAGCAAGTAAGCAGTCACAAGGTGACTTGTCAGTCACCTTAGTTATTTGTTTCTGATGTGATCCATGAAAGAGACTCCGAGCATAGCTCGTTCCATAGCACTTTGAGAGTCTTTGAATCGCTGGACTAGTCCTGCCGTCAGTATCCGTTTATTGACTGAAATGGAAATTTTGGGATTATAAATTTCCTAAGCGCATTTTTGTTTTCCGAGCTTGGTATGTAGAACCTTTTGCTCCGAGTCAAACGTCGTATGCATCACCCAATAAAAGGCTTGGATTGGACGATAACCGTTAAGGATACGACATGTCGTTTCATACATTTATTGTGCCAAGAGCGTGTCAGGCCACGCTCAGTGAGAGGATCCGTAGAAGGGTTTTTTTACCTTATATATTAGAACTATCACCTTTATAATAGTACATTACTGCAGCGACCAGCAAAAGATGCCTAGTTGTGGCCAAGGCTTGTATATGATTTTTCTCAAATAATGCGCGGAAGTTAAAACTAAGTATTACAAAGGCAGAACTTTTTATTTGAAAAATTCAATAAACTTTCAAAATCAGACGAACCACGAACGAACAACAATATTTTTTGCCGCGTTAGTGTTCTTTTTTTTTTTTTTGTTCTAAGAGCTTAAGCCCATACCGCCTGGTCTTATTTTAATTTCTTTTCTCCTCTTCATATTGATTGAGGCTAAAAGCCTTGTCTTTCCGTAGGTATTTTCTTCAATCTTTATTGTATATTCGAGGCACAAAGCCTTGTCTAACGTATTTTATTCTTTAACTTCATAATCCAGTATGTTTAGGTCAATCCGTGTTGTCAAATCAGGTAATATAGGTCTATTCCGGTGTATTATTATTTTTTAAATAACTCCAATGGTATTCTTGATAAAATTATAAATAGGGTAAAATGCTTCGTTATTCTTAAGGAGATCCTGAATAGAGCGCGGGACATCCAGGGCTTCTTTGTAAATGTTCAATAAGCTGTCAATAAATACTAGTCTTTGTATATTGAATTGAGGGCAATCAAAAAATATATGATTTAGAGATTGGTTTTCAGAATTACAAAATGTACAATTTGGGGAAGGAATCATTTTCAATCTATGTAAGTGTTCATTAAATCTGCCATGTCCAATTCTCAAACGACAAATTGTTGTGTAGAAGTTTCTATGTACATATTTTCCGACGATGAACCATGGTCTCTTAATGTCCGAGTTAATATAGCTGTACCATTTTCCTTTTATTTGTGTCGTTTCTCTCCAATGAAGCATCCATTGATGTTTAATATTCGTTCTAATGTCGGTTTTGCAATCTGATACTGGCAACTTAAGGTTCTTGACAGGTATTTGGTGAATATTGGGGTTTTTTATTATAGAGCTGGCAAGTTTATCAGCGAGTTCGTTGCCAGAGACGCCAATGTGAGATGGTGTCCAAAACAAACGTATTTCTCTATCTTGATTGAGCCAAAGCCTACTAATTTTCTGCCTTATGTTATAAATAATATAGTTTGTGCTACCATTGTACGTGGGATTTGACAGTGCCATTAAAACGCTCATGCTGTCCGAAATTATCAACCATTTCTTGAAACTGAGGTTAGTTGATTCTATATATTCTAAAGATGCATAAATGGCTTGAGCTTCTGCTGTGTATATACTTGCATTTGATGGTAATCTGAACCCATGTCCCAATTTAGTGACAGGATCATAGTAAGCCATGGAGACGTTTTCGTTAAATTTCGAGCCATCTGTATTTAATAAATTTGTCTAAACTCTCTGTGTTCATCCAATTTATTGTAAACTGCATATTTATCACTCAGTGTCCTATCTATGTGAATCTTCAACCCACAGAATTTGCTCTCATATGATCCTTCATAACAAGGCAAAGTACTACTGTTGTAGATATTATATTTAGTCTTATAAGTTAAAGTTTCTTGAATGTTAAAAGTTAAAAAGTTATTAGAGTTAAGCCTTAGCAGTTTAGAAAGAAGAAGATTGCCATCTTCGGACAACAACTTGATAATGAAATTAAGTTTTAAATTATTGAATCTGATCATTAATGGACACAAGTTACACTCAACCTGCATTGAATTAATTGGAGATGATTTAAAGGCTCCTAAGATTAATCTTAAATTTATATTTTGGATCTTTTCAAGTTTATCTACTAATTTTGGATCTATACAATAACAGAAAAAACCATAGTCAAAGTGACTTCTTACAAGGGCTTTGTATAGAGTTAAAAGAATCTTAGGATCAGCACCCCAATGGCTGCCAACCAAAGATCTTAAAGTGTTGGTAGCTCTTAAAGCTCGTTCCGTTATGCGATCAACATATCTACGCCATGAGAGATTCTGTGTAAAAACTACACCCAAAAATTTTGTTTGAGATTGAATTGGTAATAAGTTATTGTCATATTGTAGCTTAACTGGGATGACTTTTTTCTTTGAGAATATGACTACTTTAGTTTTAGCTGGACTGATTTCTAGATTTAAATATTGAAAGTAACTATGTAATTTTTCCAGTGCTAAATTTAATTTTTGAGTTGTGTGTGTGATGTTATTACCACTGCAATAAATAGCCAAATCATCGGCAAACTGTAAGTTGCTGACTTCTATTCCTAATATTTCATTGAGCCTGTGGATGTAGAGAATATACAATAAAGGGCTCAAAATGCCACTTGACAGACGCCTTTAGTTGACAATCTAGGACCAAAAATATTATTGCAACTTATCTTAACATAAACTTCTCTTCCACTGATAAACTCATAAATCCACCTAACACATTTTTCAGGTATTCCCAAAGAAGAAAGAATGGTACATAAAACAGAATGATTAATGTTATTGAATGCTCCTACAATATCGAAAAAAATACAGACAAGATGTTTATTACTGTTAACCGCAGCGTCAGTATCATGGAAGAGATGCCCTATACTTTCTCTTGCTGACCGACCGCGACGAAACCCGAACTGATTTCTTGGAAGAATATGATTGGATTCAATATAAAACTCAAGACGTTGTTTCATAAGTTGCTCAAAAAGTTTACCTGCACAAGATGTTAATGCAATGGGACGGTAAGAGTCTGCATCATTTGGATCTTTTCCTGCTTTTAGAATTGGAACCAAACAATCTTGTTTCCACTCTTTTGGAATTATTGATTGTTCCCAGAGTAAATTTAAAATATTTAAAAAATTCACAAGGCAATCTGTTTCCAGTTTTTGAAACATTTTGTAAGAAATGCAATCTAAACCAAAGGTTGTGTCTTTACGTGACTTGATAGCTGCTTTTAACTCATCTATGGTGAATGGATTGATAATGTAACTATTGGTGGGGTTTACGGAAGAAGTATTATTTATTTGCATTGGTTGTGAAACAAAGTCAGGTGTATATTTCCTTATAAAGTTATTTATCCAAAATATTTCATTATTATTATTTAGTTTCGTACTTTTACTGTAGGATTTATTAAATTAACGCATAGTTTGCCAAATTTTAGAAATTGGAGTGGATCTATTTATTTCAGTACAATATTCCTTCCAACTATTTAATCTTTCTAATTTAATAATAAGTTTTTTCTCAGCCTGCATTTTTTTTAAATTAATATAGTTTAAATCACTAGGATCTTGCTTAAATATAATAAAAGATTCCTTACTTTTTTGAACTGCTTTAGCACACTTTTCATTCCACCATGGCAGAGGAGGATGCCGGTATTTAAAATTGCTTCCTGTCTGTTTCGAGCTATTATTATTCATATTTGAATTTTGGGCCTGACTTCTAAACATCGATTGATTAATAGCTTTATGAATGATATCACAATAGTCATAGTAAGACTGTAGAGGATCGTTATGGTTAATAATAAATTCTTTAAGCATAGTGTTGGCGAGCTTTGAAAACTTATTCCAATTTACTAGCCGTAGATTAGGTCTTTTGAGTGCAGCTGTGTTATTTTGAGAAATAAAGTTGTTTGTAGAAGAATCAGTGATAGTGTTGAACAAAATCTCAGTTATTGTGGGTAGATGATAACTTCCCAGGGGATCATCATATACTGTCCAATTGCAATTAAGGGCTATAGAGGGACTGACTATTGTTAAATCCAAACCATTTGGTCTCCTGTTATTTGTACCTACAGTTGTTGGTTGTGTGTCATTTAATAACACTAAATTGCATTCATTTACAGCGTCGAGGACATCTCTTCCACGAGGACTGATAGATTGGCAACCCCACATGGTGTGATGTGCATTGAAATCACCTGCTACTAAGCAGGGTTGTGGTAAGGTATTAATGAAATTAACAAATTTTGTTTTTCTAAAAGTAGGACTACAATTTGTTGGGATATAAAGACTGGCCATTGATAATGAACTGTTATTAAAGTTTATTTTGATAGCAATATTCTGAAGTGAATCATCAAAAAATGTTTTTAATTTACTATAATGTATGTTGTTACGAATGACTATGGCAACACCATTGTGTTTATTGCCACAATCATTGCGTTCTATTGAGTATCCTTTAATATTTAAACGTTGTGTAGGCTTGAGCCAAGTTTCGCAAAGTAATGCTATGTCAATATTATTTTCATGCAAAAATTGAGTAAAAATATGACGATTACATAACAGACTTTGAGCATTCCACTGTACTATCTTTAATTTATCTGTGAATAAAATTATTTGTACTAATGTTTTTGGTATCACTGGAGTTGAAAAAATCGCTTAAAACATCTAACACATTTTTAGAGGATATTGGGGTATCTTGTGTCTTATTTAATGTAATAATTTTTATAATGCTTTGTACTAAGAGATTCAGTGCCTTGTCATTTGATTTTAATAATGTCAAGAGATCGAGAGGCTTCTTAGGGCCGAGAGGTGGGAAATTCCCATTTTTTAATATGTCAGCAAATGATGGTGTCTGAACTTTTTGTCTGTTTTCTTGTATTTTCTTTTGCTTAATTGGACACTGAGCTGAAATGCTAACGTGATTGCCATCACAATGGAAGCATTTGGCCTGAACGATCGGAGTTTTACAAACTTTATATGAGTGGTCTTCTTTACAGATGGAGCAGCGCTCGGAGTTTTTGCAAAACTTTGCTAAATGGCCATACCTGAGACACCGGAAACATTGTTTGACTGGTGGAACATACGCTGAGATGTCATGCCGCCAACCGTCCAAATCCACGTAGTCTGGAAGAACTGACGTCACGAACGTGATGGCTACTGTCTGCAGCGGCTGTTGAATGAAGTTATCATCAACTTTGGTCCTTTTTGTGAATCTTCGAACAGATATTATTTTCTTGTAACTTGATAGCATTGTGAATATCTTTTTGTTTGTCAAGTTGGTGGGTACATTTTTAATTATACCAGTAATTTCAGTGCTTGAAGCAGGTATATTGGCCTTAAATTGGTAGTCTTTTAAAAATGTAGCATTGTTCAAGAAGGCATTAGCAAGGCTGGCTTTTTCGAAGTATATGGCAATTTTGAACTTGTTCATTGACCTAAGGTATTTGATTCCTTTATTAAACCTTTTGATACAGCTAGATATGGACATTAGGTCTCTGGTTCCTATAGGTATATCCGCATTGGAAGACTCTACGAATACTACAAATTCTGTAGCACCGGAATCCTCAGGGTATCGTCTCTTGTAATCTGTTACCAGATAAGGTTTGTACTTATCTGCGCTTTCGACCTCTGACTCGGACGACGACGACGTCGAGTCTCCTTCAATTTTCTCTTCAGCATCATCTTTTTTTCTCTTTCTTGTTCGCACCTTCCCCATGATTGGTTTCTTTTTATTTGTGTCTCCAGACGCCTTTTATTTCTAAAAACCCCGATTTATACACGAGTAATCGATGAAATTAATAAAAAACTTTGAAAATCCCGCCTGGTTATTTCAATGGTTTCCCGCGCTTTTTTCGTTCTTTTTTTTTCAATAGGTAGGTGGGTATAACCAGCTTTCTATCGCAAGCCAGTTCGAAATTTAAATAGAACCTCTGATAAGTTACCTCCTTGGTTGTCATTGTTCGGAGTAAAAGATCGTTCCATTTTTAAATAACACGACAGATATGAGTTTAGTATGTAACTTATTTGGCCGCAAAACACGACAGATATGAATTTTCATAGAAATTTTTCCGGCCGCTGCTCGCGTGTAATTGGCCAGTACAGTAATTTCGATTTAATGCTCAAATTTCCAGGCATGTTTGAGAAAAAGTAATTTTCAATGAAATTTGTACGAAGTTTTGCTTTTATTAGGTGGTCGCCTACACTCGTTAACTTGTGAAGCCTACTTGGCTGTGATAGTTTTTCTTGTGAAAAAAAAAACAGAGAACAAAATTCGGGGCAGTGACACATAGATAATAAGCTATATGTGCCCCTGCCCCACATTTTTTCACCTTCTACAATCAGCCATTTAGCCGAGAGAGGGGGTTAGTTTAGGTTATGGGGGGCGGTGCCCTACTCCAATAAAAATTTATGCTTACAGCGTAATATTTCGCAAAAGGATTCCCAAATGGTTTTCGTACATACAATAGTTTTAACCCTTAACCACTGACGTACGTCTGAGAGACGTAGGTGCACAATTAAAGCGGTCATATCTTTTTACACCAAACACGCACGGACTTGTCCTTTCCCGTACCTTCCTAATACCCAGAGACGCGCGCGCAGCGGGGGTGAGCGGACGTGCGCTTCGCCTCCATTAGGTAAGAATAGCCTTCCTGACGTCTGTGGGACGCAGCGTCAGAGTTAATGGAAGTTTTAATTTTTTTAATAATTTTTTTTAGAGTTAAAATGGCTTCAAATAAACGTGATTAGAATACTCAATGCCCGACTTCAAGTAAACGGCCTCGAATCAACGTTACTGATCAACGCTTTGAGAGTTTGGTCACTAAAACCCTTGCCTTTTCGGAGTCTGATGATTCTTCAGCTGATGAGAATGACATCCTGCCACAGGAGGCTGAAGTAGACTCCTCATGGGATGGCTATGACAATATCCCCTTAGCAGAAGTATCGAGTGAAACGGGACCTCGGTCGTATGTCATGTTTAAGAAACCTGTGTGTTTGCAGTGTTCAAAACCGGCTTGTAACACATGTTTCTAATAATATGACATTTATTTGTTTTTTAATAAATAAGTAAGTACCTACTATCTAGATGTTAAGATACTATCAGCTCTGTGATCATTTTAGACTGATAAGTTATGTTTTTGAGCCGTTAGAAAGAAAGCGTTTTTTGTTTCCGTTGATTTTTCTATGTTTTGTAATTTGAGTTTAGGCAAATACTTTCTATACAAATAACGTGTTTTTTTTTATTAATTTGGTACCCATTATGCTAAAGTAACAATAAGTAATAAAATAAATTAATAAATAATAATATAATTATAATAAAGGCTATTTAAAAAACCGTACGTCAGAGTGACGTACGTCAGTGTTAATGAAAGTAAATAATGGTCAGTGGTAAAGGGTTAAACGACCAATCTACTTAACATTTTATCACTACAAGTGTAGGTACCTAATGCGATAGAGTTAGATAAAATTAAAGTAAACACGGACATAAAAACATAACACTTAACATTACACATGATCTGTACGTTATAAAATACAGGTGACATGCAGCCTCGACATATCTTTGTAACGTTAAAATATGTCTGAGGTAAATTTGTAATGAATGTGTTGAACCTACTCGGTTAGAGTGTCAATAGAACACCCTGGCCACTGTAAATTTAAATAAGACATCTGTCTGTATTTTTTGATTCGATATATATTCTGAATACAACACTTGACACAGCAAAACTCTGCTCGTATTTATTAAATTATAATACCATATAATTTAGAAGAATGAATCATGAAATACAAAAAATAACTTCCATACAACACAATCCTTGTCCTGCCCCCGAAACTAGGAGGGCATCCTGTGTTTTGGTTACCAGGCAAGGACATCACACTAGTATAAATGTAAGGCGGCCCCCAGTGGGAATCGAACCCACAACCTCCAGCATGGTAATCAGATGTTATACCGCACAGCCAACGTAGCAGTCGAAGAAGATCAAAATGACTATCCTTATCTTGATCGGTACCTACTAGACTTAGGTATGAACGCATGAACTTAGGTATTCGGCAGCGCAAGTTTGTTAGAAGCCTTTTTCTGATAGAGAAATTGGTGGCAGAGCAAATCGATAGATAACTTATTATTATCGTAAATTATTCAACCAAATATAGTCAATATTGGTATCTGCCCGTATTTCTCCACTGCCGAACAGTGGAATAGCTGTACCTAGTTAATGCTTAACATTTGTAGGTAGGTACATATTTTTTTTATATTCAATAATATAAAAAAATATGTACCTACCTATCGTATACATATAATTATGTGTATACAATATATACCTATATCAATTATTTATTAACTAAAATAAAATCCACAGGCAAGTATATTATTAAGTTAGTATCGGAATAAACTTCAGTAAGCTTACGTTTCTAATAAGAAGGGCGGGCGGTAACGCGAAATAAATGATAAATTAATAATTTGCGAAGAATAATTAAATCTTGGATAAGACAGGTTTTGTGGGTGATTAATAACTGGTAATCGAAGATTGATTGATTTCACCCAATTTTATTACGGGAAACGAATTTACGAAGCCAACGCCTGGCATGAATCTTTTAGCAACATCTGGGTGATAACGTACTTCAATTCACGTATTGGCAGGCGCTTTTTAGCAGAAATTGTATGAGGTTCAATTTAAACATCATAAATCTGATTATCTGACTGACTGAAAACCGTGTAAATAGGTTGCGTAGTTGAATAACTTACTAATAAGTACATCTTCGATAGAAAAAGGGTTTTTATTTCTTTAACAGTGGGGAAGTATTAAGGTTGCCTTTTTTATGGTGAAACAAAGAATTTAAAACAAAAAATTAGGTAGTCATAACATCATACAGGATGTACTCTGTATAATGTTATGACTACCTAAAATACCCGACCTAACAACGGCACACTGGGCCCAAACCAAACATCCGTAATTTTTTTTTGTATTAAAATTTTAAGAATTTTGCATTTAAAAATACTTGTAAAGGTGATGTACCTTGCATCTTTTTACATGATGCTAGTTGGGATAACCCTAATGTTATAACATTATGGAGGCGTTAACAGGAATTAATTTACTTGTAAAGGTAAATCTTGCATCTTTTTACATGATGCTAACCCTACATAACAACATTATGGAGAAGTTAACAGGAATTAATTCTAAATAATTTTCCTAGTTGGGCTAGTACCCACTAAATCAAAGACCCACATAATACCTTATTGTGCCACACATAAACTCACAAAGCAAGGGCACCAAAACACCCGACTGCGCCACGCCATTAAAATCTTGCCGCAGCTAATTTTCAAATTCCAGCCTTTCCACATAAAGCCTGTTTTTGTTCCGCGCTACGCCTCTAAAAATATTTACTGGAGAGGTTTGAATATCAACAGCTTACTCAATAAAGTTAATATAATAATAATTTAATATATCAACCGAATGTGGGTGGAAGGGTCGGTAAGCAACGACCCAGGTGGACATACTTCGACCAAATAGGGGATGTATTAGCAAAGGGCAAGATAAGAAGTACCCGATACCAACGTGTGTGCATGCGACGACTAATTAAAGTTGATACAGCGAAAGAAATCTGTTAGGATCGTGGCAAGTGGCAGTTCCTGGTCTCAGCCTACCCCACTTGGATACAGGCGTGAGTTTATGTTATGTTTTAAGAACCGTTGCCTTAGATTTATAGATTGGCCTATAATAGGTAACTATGTCTGTTCTTAAAGCTGGGTTCTCCGACATTACCCCTAAATCAGGTGTTTCGAAATACATTTTGCTCTCTAATGGTTAGTATTTAATATATCAAAAAAATATATATCACTTTCAATGTTTTATCTAGGGCCATCGGTCATTATTTTTGTGAGTTTTTAAACATTATAGCTTAAAAAAATCAGGAACATGAGTCTAAATTATCACTAGAATGATATGGTTTTATTTGAGCTGTAAGGAGTTTTGGATAGTAAAAATGTACCAACATGACTATCATTGAATGTGTTAGTGACGTTGGTCATCAAAATTCTATTAATAGGATTTGTATTTCTGTAATTTCAAAAATAGGTACCTACTATTCCCTCAACTATTCGCTCGCGCAGCGCAATAAGTCCCGTACAAATCCGTGCGCTCAAAGAACCCAGCCTTAAAATAACGCAAAACAATTTCATGTAAACCGTTTCTTCACATGAAATTAATTAATAGACGCGTTAATTAAAAAACACCCTTTCTTTCTAAACCGACTTCAAAAACGGACGATGTTTTTAATTCGTTGGAATCTTTTTTTTTATTTCTTCTATTTTTTATGTCTGTTCCCGATTACTCGAAGACACGTGAACCGATATGAAAAAATCTTTTTTAATTAAAAGGGTAGGCTTCACAGATAGTTCCATAGTCATCAAGTCAGGATCTGATGATGAGGGCTCTACTCGTCAATAAAAACATCTTTTACTATGGAAAATCCTTTGAAATCGCGAAAAATTATCAGCTGTTCCATACTAAAGATACCACTTTGGCATTAATATGTATATGTTACCGGAAATGTATGAAACCTAGGAATTGTACATACAATTGTATATATCCTGGGAAATCTATAAATTTCCTAAAAATTGTATGAAATTCCGATAATGTACAAGGAAATGTATAAAACTAATGCTTTTTGTGATTAAAATGAATAAAACACAGCAGAATCAGAATTATCTGTGAAAACAATAAATGAAACACGTGTTAACCTGAGAATATAGAATTTTTATTAAGGCTCTGGCTGAGACAATCAGGTAACAATCGTACCGTAAAATATAAAATCTTCACAGCGCTTATTACTAATTAAGCTTAAAAGCTCAACTATTAATTTTTAAAGCTCAAACTTTCATGTGGTAATTAATCAGTCTGTTATTTAAGTAACTCTACGTCACGGTACAGTCTTTCAATTTTTTTATTAAACTATATGTAAAGATGGTCGCACGTATGGCTAGATACAATTTATGATAATATGACAGCAAAATAGATTTCGGCGTCACATGTGAAGTCCACTAGTACTTCAGTTGAAGAACTTATTTATTTGTGCATGTTAAGCGGAATGGCACTTGGAAGTAGGTACACAATAGTTTATTTTTATAGCACTAACATCTTAAATGTAATACATTTCCAATTCATAATCATCATCATCATCAGCCATTTGACGCACACTGCAGAACATAGGCCTCCCTTATGGTTACATTTCCGATTGCTATTTAGCAAATGTAAAGATTTCCTAGGAAATGAGTCTAATATAATTTATTTTACACATTTCCGGGTGATTTTTGGAATCATATACATTTCCTAGGAATTGTAAACAATGACGGATTACACACAGTTCCGTTAACATATACAACTTTAATTTTGGGTGCTTTGAAAGACGTAGCCAAATAAACGTGCCTGATAATAGTTATCGCATACGCTAGTTTTTTTTAAAACGTACTTTACAAAATATTTGGACACAAACTCGAATCTATTACCATGATTAGTAGCCATCCAGAGCGGTGCGTGCGGGTATTTGTTCTGTTAGACGGAGAGGCGGTACTAATTGTTCGCGCATTTTTTAATCAAGATTTCTTAACAATTTTTTTTATTTACATCTATACGTAAAAATAATAGTCTAAATAGATGCTTTCTTTAATTATTAATTACACAATGGCGGCTTTCGAACCACCCAGATTTACGTCAGCTTAACGACTGAATTATTTTCTCGATTTTAAGGTTTGCCCCATAGTAAAAATTGTGCGTATTGACGAGTAGAACAATATTTTTGAAAGCACATGGGGATTTGCTACATCCTGTTGGGATTGCGCTTGATATTGCTGTTGAATCAGCCGAATTAATGAATCATGGTGAGATGACGCACAAACCAAAACGTTTCACCCCACTATTGCGCACGAACCATCCGCAGAGAGTTCTACGAATCATGTACAGTCAATCCTGATCAATGGACCTTTGCATTTTCACACTGCATGGTTCACATAAAAATGTGTTTATTAAATATTTCTTTCGAATGAAGCAGTGCGCGCCTGCCGATGCAATTCAGAAGGCAAAATGGAATGACCGTATGCGAATAAACATATATTGTTCAGCATTTTTGTTATTTTTTACCCAACTCCGCCTAAAGAAGGGTTATATTTTTATGTTAAAAGTCCTTCCGAGTCAAAGATGTGAAATAACTAAAGACGAATTATTAGATTTTGCTTTAACGTAACCGGGTATAGTTGAGCATATTTATTTGTTTGTTTAAGTAGGACGACCAACCACAAAATGGACAGATGATCTCATCCAAGTGGCAGGAAGACACTCCAGGAAGCCGCTTCCAACCGGTCTTTTTGGAAACCCATGTAGGAGACCTATGTCTAGCAGAGGACTTCTTGTGGTTGAATGATGATGATGATGATTTGTTTGTTTGTTACACTAGAATGTAGAAATTCTGTAGTGTACATTTTGTTCGTCTACGATCCTGGTCCAGGAAGGTTAATGGAAGAAAAATTATGCTGTACAAATTTGCATAGCATTTTTCCCTGTCTCTCGTCCGAAATTAAGTCCTCGTCCTCATTCAAGGCTTTGTTTAAATTGCCAAAGTGAATTCTGTGATTTCGCTTGTAATATTCAATCTTGCTTTTCCTCTTTAGCTTCTGAAACACATTTTTTCGCGAGTTATTTTCTTTTTATGTAAATGAAATGTAAAATATTTCATTATCCGATGACCTCGTCGGGGCTATTGATTTTACTCCTAGTTTGCAGTTGTAGGACACGACTTTCGTAGTTAAGAGCGGTCTTGCTACCAAGGACATTACAACGTTTTTTTTATTAGGGGTTAAAGTATGAAATTGCCGTTTTATTGCAATAGGTTCTTTGAATTGACATAGAATCTTCATGGTTCGAGGTTTTCGAATGAAACTTTTTTGAAATGGTTTCTATGATGTTCTTTTTTTAAAAAATGTGAAACATTTGAATATCGACTTTCAATTGTTTTTGTTATTCAATTTAGACAAGAAAGATGGATACTGCGAAAATTCGAGTGATTTTTGAATACGAGTTCCGACGCGGAACTAACGCGGCAGAAACAGCCCGCAATATCAATGCTGCGTTTGGAGAGGGGTCTACTAATGAACGCACCGTGCGATTTTGGTTTAAACGCTTTCGTGATGGAAATTTCGACTTAAAGAACGAGCCACGAGGAAGACCGCCCACACAGGTGAATAACGATGAATTAAGAGAGATAGTGGAAGCCGACCCTAGTCAACCTACCCAGAAATTAGCGGCATGGTTTAACGTTACCTTACCCACAATATTGACTCACTTGCGTCAAATCAATAAAATAAAAAAATACGAAAAATGGGTGCCTCATAATCACGCGAATTTTCGCAGTATCCATCTTTCTTGTCTAAATTGAATAACAAAAACAATTGAAAGTCGATATTCAAATGTTTCACATTTTTTAAAAAAGAACATCATAGAAACCATTTGAAAAAAGTTTCATTCGAAAACCTCAAACCATGAAGATTCTATGTCAATTCAAAGAACCTATTGCAATAAAACGGCAATTTCATACTTTAACCCCTATTATAAATATGGAAGGATACGATGTAATTTTTCTTTCTGTCTTAACTTTTTACATTGGTAAATGCTGACTTGGGTCAATTTTGTAGTTTGCCTTCTTACAATATATAATTAACTTACAGTACATTGTACACCGAGGGGAGAAAACGATTTATTTCTGTTCGAGAGTACCTATGTTTAAACTTGAGAACAGAAATAGAAATTTCTCCCAAGTGATACATAGTGCTTTATACTACACCTACGAGAAAAATAAAATTATTTACAATAATTAAAATTATCAATTTAGTAAAAAACTAAATTTAACAAAACAAAATAATTGCCGCGCTTGTTTTTTTTTTCGTAGAGCAGAAAAAGGTTGCCAGCCTCTTTTAATTGTAAATCGAGTACAATAAAAAACCTTCTTAAGATTTGTTTGTATTTTTTTACGTTCGCTACAAAAAAACAAAAGAACGCTAGCAGGGCAGGAATTAATTTTTCATACAACATTCCTGGCCTGCTACGGAGGGCAGGAATGAAATTCCATATAACTATTTCCGCCGCACATTTATAAGGGAGAAATGACGAACTTTGTAACCCGTTTATGAACGAGCAATGAGACACTTTCTGAGTGGGTTTGGTATTTTTACATTTCTATGATTGAAATAGCGCAAGTACGAGTATGAATGTCCATATACGATTTTTCTTATTTATGATGGAACGCAGTATAACGTATGTTTTACAAATAACTATACAGAGCGGCTACCTTTTTCTGCTGTCTAAAATTTTAATGAATAAGTGCGCTAAGTTTTCTCGCACTTATTTTAACATCTACGGCACGAAACTCTATCTCTATTTTGTTTCCTTCTTACCACCCTACATCCACTGTATAGTGGACTACTCACCACAAGAATACTACTCTTCAACGGCGAAATAAAACATCGTAATGAAAACCTGACCTATTTACATTCTTCAGCGCTTGAAATCGCTAATCTAATAAAGCGATGGGCACGAGTTTATGATTAAGCCCATACCATCTCCGAGAGAAGGCATGTGCCCTGAAATAGGTCGAACATAAGCTGTTCATGGGAATGGAATTTTGTAAGATTTTTGAGTTTGCGTATGTATTTTATTTAGATTGCGCATTTTAGGAATAACTCAGTATAGATACTCGTAGATAATAATGTAATATGATTTTGACGTCCTTGACTTGTAAAACACTATCTATGTTCCATGTTCTAAAGCTCTAGCTCATTTAGAAGAACCGTAGACTTTGATGATATATCAGTGAGTAAGTGGGTGCCGGAAATTGCCATTTTGGACCCCCATACATTGGAACCTATGTTAGCTGGAGAAATGTTTATTTTTGGTAACTTTAGTTCAAAGAGAGATTTCAAAGGTCTAGTGCACAAACCTGTAACAAGCGTTCCCATCCCAACATTTACTTAACTCTAGCATTTGTCGTAGAGTCGATTACCAATACAATATACCTACCGCGGACAAAAGCGGTTGTCAGAGCAAGTTATCGATATAGTCAACTTGAGGAAGTTGAAACTGGTGCAGGTCTTGGGGGAAATCTGCAATCTTGGCTTGCCCTGTCCCTAACAAAGTTTTCAACTAAAATCGCATTGTGCTGCGTGTCGTGGGAACCCGTGGCCACTTGATTAATTAGTTCCTCTCGTGTTTGAAGGGAGTTGCTTGGCAAATATAACTCCTATGGTATGATTAAATTAAACTATTTATCTCTGAAACAATGACCTTTTTATAGACATCTACACTATCTACTATAATTATAAGGAGGAAAAGTTTGTAAGTTAATATGATTGTAAGTTTGTATGTAGGGGGTATTCTCCGAAAGAACTTAACTGATTTTAAAAAATCTTTCACCGGTATTTATTATGGACCTTCAGGGTCGTAGTCGCGGGCACTTCTAGTCTTCAATATATGGGAAAAAGAAAATGCTTAACGTGGTATGTATTATATTACATTTTATGTTGCTTTCATGACGACAATAAGCTGATGGTACAAAATAACGTAAAAGTGACGTCAAACCTCCTTGATAATAAATTATTCATCATCATCATCAGCCACTCGACGCCCACTGCAGGGCAGAGGCCTCCCTCATGGTTTTCATAACGATGAGTGGTTTTGCCATAATCGCCACGCTTGGCAGGCGGGTTGGCGATCGCACTATGTGCTTAGAATCTCAGGAAGACGCTGCTGCCCGTCTCCTGGTAATTTATTTCCTTAGTCGCCTTCTACGACATCCACGGGAGGAGATAAATTATTAAAAGTAGAAAAATAGGGAAATAACGTATTATTTTACACCAGGAAAATGCGTTTATTAAAAGAGAAATTGCACTTTTTTATTCTCTGCTATGTCTTTTACAGTTATTTTTTAGCGCAAGTTTTCCTTTTGCATTGATGTGTTTTTAGTTAAACTAGGTACGAGTATGTACTCAAGTAGGTATGTACAAAAGTAAGATAACCGCGGACCAAACTATCATAGCTAATTGAATGAAACGTGCTGCCTGCTACGGTGGAAAAATCATTTTTCACACCTGCTATTCAGAAAAGATCCCTTGATTCTCTCAAATGAGGGATCAAAGTTATACTTTTCTCCCCTGATATTCTAGTTTTTTTTTATTGCCCTCAGCATGATCCGTGTGCAGATTTTCACAAAATGTAATTCCAATTCGATTTTTATTTTGTTGCAATCGATCATAATTGTCTTCCACGGCACATAAATAATTGATTTAAATTTTCCTTATAGCAGGTGTGAAAAGCAGTATGTGTCACTCGGCAGCAAAATTATTTCCGTCTTGGGCGTAAATACTTGAATCCCTCGCTACGCTCAAGATTCTATTGTAGAATCTTTCGCTTCACTCAGGATTCAATATACCGCCCTCGCCGTAAATATATCATTTTGCTCCCTTGAGACACAATCTACTAAAGCACCCTTGATTTTAGCAGTCGGTTATTTGTTTTGGTAATAACGTTAAAAAGATTATAAAAAAAAACACATGATCATCTGCTTTCAGCCACAGAACCAGTTATTAGCCATACCATTACCAAAGCTCATTTTCTGAATTATTCTTGTTCGATTGCTTGGAAAAATATTACTTAGGTGGACTTAAATGACGATGATGCATGTTTTGTACATATTTTAAAATTAATCAATGATTTAGTCCAGTCTATGGAGACATTTGAAGACTTTTTCACTCCATCTGCTCGAAATGATGCATTTTGATGCCCAAATTTAGGATCCAAAACACGCTATTGTTATTGAAGCTAAGATGCATCAAAGTAAATAGACTCGAAATTGGGTTTTGAATCTATTTACCTTTAGGTAACTTTAAGTAAATAGACTCAAAATACAATTTTGAATTTATATACTAATGCACTCATTTACTAAGAAGTCGGACTTCTCTTTCACTCTTGAATATTCGTCCTATATCTATTTCGCTCCAACCCAAGCAATAACTTTTAAAACCGAGTTTGGAACTACTTACTGAACTACCAAAATCTTTGCTGCAAAACTTTTAAGTACCATACCCTAAAATAAAGATATAAAAAAAAAAACTTTTAAGTAGGTACCTAATTGTCAAATATTTTAAATTGGAACGCAAGTTTTTTTTCTATGCAAAAAATCAATAACGCGCGCTTTTTTTGTCTATTTTTACTTATTTTCTCGGAAAAATGTCGTCAAGCGATGATGATAGTGTCTTCTTAACACCATAATATATAAAAAAACAGGCAACACAAGCAATTCAAAACCTCCTGCCAGAAGTTAAATTTGAGCGGTATGTAAGTGTTATCTTTTATTTCATTTCTCTCAGATGGTAGTGAAAAGCAGAGTGTTCTATACACGGGCGCAAATCATTTTTGGTCTCGGTAGTGTTGAATCCCTCGCTCCTTCAACGATTCTTAGTTAAGAATCGCCTCAGTTCGCTTTGGATTCAATTTCACAACCTCGACGCAAAAAATTTGTTTGCGCCCTTGGTGAACAATCTATTATTGCCTAATAGCACAGTGAAGTTAAGCCCCAAAATATATTAAATATTCTTCCTCAACGCGGCGTTCTGCAAGAACTTATTTTCCTCGGATGGTTTATTTTTTATAAGGCGCTCCTAGATAAGAGGCATCGGTCCCAGGGCGGCTGCCACGCGATAGTACGCGTCGATAAAATCGCGGGAATCAAACACTCCCTTGGCGGGACACAGGTTTCTACCAATGTCGACAAGGGCTGCGCCTTGGCTCTGTTAGGCTCTTAGCAGATGGGCTGTATTTTAACTGCTTTTCGACTGCGAAGTTTCAGTTCAGATGCTCATTTCAACCAACCGAACAGGGAGTTGCATGCCAACTGCACACCGACTGCAATAGGACTGCTCGGTTGGTCGGCAGTTTGTCGTACCAACTGCATTCAAACTGCTTCTGGACGACTGCAATTTTTCAGCTAGAAAGCAGTTGAAATGCAGCCCATCTGTTTAGAGTCTTAGGGCCAGTTTCTGATTTGAGAATTTCACTAATTAAATACTTAAGTAACGTTCTGTTTTTCTGAGAAATTCGAAGAGACAGCTCAATAACTTTCAGTACGAGATGCCTGTGATATCTCTTTACCAACGTTACGGGCTTTATTTATTTTAAGTCGGCAATATGGAGGTTTATATGGATTTCACAATATGAACACCAATTGTTATGCCCTTTTCATACTTTGAAGAATAAAGCCGTGTTTATTACCCGACTGCGGAGTGTTTGGCTCATATGTATGTATGTATGCATGTATGCATGTATGCATGTATGCATGCATGCATGTACATGCATACATACATATGTATGTATGTGTGCATGTAATTATGTCCGATTCTATCATAAGCAGCCTATATACGTCCCACTGTAGGGCACAGGCCTTCTCTCAGAGAGAGAGTATGGGCATAATCACCACGCGTGCCCACCGCGGATTGGCGATTTCAAGCGCTGAGGTATGTGAATAGCTCGGACACCCAGGTTTCCTCACGATGTTTTCCTTCACCGTTAGCGAGTGGTATTGCTACTATAACTTCACAAATGTACATAACTTAGAAAGAAAAGTCATAGGTACATGCCCGTACTGGGAATCGAACCTGGGTCTCCCGCTTCCGAGTCCAATGTTCTACCCACTAGGCTATCACCGGCTTCTAGGCCGTCCGATTCTATGTTCCCTCATAACTCCTTAACCAATGGTCAAATTTAAAAAAATAAGATCTCAATCGGTTCGTCATGTTTGCGTGAGTGTCACAGGCTATATGAAGTTAGCATAAATCAAATAAATAAAGTACAAAATCACTAAAAGACAAAAATAAAAAACTAAATAAAAAAATAACTAACAACCACACTGCTAAGCATTAACTACTAAGCAGGCGGGGGCGGGGCCCTAATCGTAACTCATTGCGAGGTATCTAGGTTGGTCCCGCCTACTACTAGTTAATGCTTAGCAGTGGGGTTGTTAGTTATTTTTAATTTTTTTATTTATCAAAAATGCATTGCGAATTATTGCTTTTTTATTTGGTGCTAAGTTTCTTCTGAAAGGTTTGTAATAGGGGTTAAAGTATGAAATTGCCGTTTTATTGCAATAGGTTCTTTGAATTGACATAGAATCTTCATGGTTTGAGATTTTCGAATGACACTTTTTTCAAATGGTTTCTATGATGTTCTTTTTTTTTTAAATGTGAAACATTTGAATATCGACTTTCAATTGTTTTTGTTATTCAATTTAGACAAGAAAGATGGATACTGCGAAAATTCGAGTGATTTTTGAATACGAGTTCCGACGCGGAACTAACGCGGCAAAAACAGCCCGCAATATCAATGCTGCGTTTGGAGAGGGGTCTACTAATGAACGCACCGTGCGATTTTGGTTTAAACGCTTTCGTGATGGAAATTTCGACTTAAAGAACGAGCCACGAGGAAGACCGCCCACACAGGTGAATAACGATGAATTAAGAGAGATAGTGGAAGCTGACCCTAGTCAAACTACCCAGGAATTAGCGGCATGGTTTAACGTTACCTTACCCATAATATTGACTCACTTGCGTCAAATCAATAAAATAAAAAAATACGAAAAATGGGTGCCTCATAATCACTCGAATTTTCGTAGTATCCATCTTCCTTGTCTAAATTGAATAACAAAAACAATTGAAAGTCGATATTCAAATGTTTCACATTTTTTAAAAAAGAACATCATAGAAACCATTTGAAAAAAGTTTCATTCGAAAACCTCAAACCATGAAGATTCTATGTCAATTCAAAGAACCTATTGAAATAAAACGGCAATTTCATACTTTAACCCCTATTATAAATACTCTTCGACCTAGCGAATCTCACCAAATTATTACATTTTATTTTAGAACAACTCTCCCTTTAATCAACAGAAAGTATTTATTGAGTAAATAAGAGTAGAGATGGGCTGGGGCCGGTTGCCAAATATCTTGCTGTCGAATTTAGGACGATGATATAATAACGGTTAGTTTTATCGATTCTTTTCCGCCATTTAGTGGCGGATAAAGTATTTGGGGGCTTATCCGACGGGAGATTTTAGGTTTAGAATTTAGACCATGAATGGCATTTACTTATTTGTTTACTTTACTTCTACCTTAATTAAAATACACGTTACTCGATTCTAATTGAGACTGGGAAAATTCAGCTGTTCTTTACCATTCTTTCATCATTATCAGCCATTTGACGCCCACTGCAGGGCATAGGCCTCCCTCATGGTTTTCAAGCTTACCGGTCTTGTGCCGCCCGCATCCAGCGAGTCCCCGCCATCGTAACCAGGTCGTCAGACCATCTGGTGGGGGACCTTCCCACGCTGCGTCGTCCGGTCCGCGGTCGCCAGGTCAGAACTTTTTCACCCCAACGGCCATCAGTTCTTGGAGCTATGCGCCCCGCCCACTGCCACTTCAACTGAGCAATTCTTCGAGCTATATCAGTAACTCGGGTCCTTCTGTGGATCTCCTCATTCCCGATTCGATCACGATGTGAAACTCCAAACATAGCTCTCTCCATTGTTCGCTGGGCAACCTTGAGCCTTCTTATAAGGCCCATAGTCAGCGACCAGGTCTCACATCCATAAGTCATCACTGGCAATACACATTGGTTATACACCTTTGTCTTGAGATACTGAGGTATTTTGGACGTGAAAATATGTTTTAGTTTCCCGAAAGCTACCCATCCGAGTTGGATTCGACGAGTGACCTCTTTCTCGAAATTGGACTTACCTAACTGGACTGTTTGTCCCAGGTATACATAGTGGTTGACAACTTCGAGGTAGAGCCGCCAACGTGGATAGGAGTAGGTGCTACATGGGAGTTCGACATTATCTTAGTTTTGTCCATGTTCATTTTAAGACCCACTCTGTGAGGCTCTGTTCAGGTCATTGAGCATTGAACTCAAATCTTCCAGGGTCTCAGCCATAATCACTATGTGATCGGTGAATCAATTTGGCACCGCTGGAGAAATTCAAGTACCGCCCATGTCTCGATCGAATCGATGTCTTTTTCGTAGTCCACAAACGCTTAACATAGTGGTAGATTATACTCCTTGGACTTCTGTATAATCTGCCGCAACGTACGTATATAGTCCAATGCACTAAAGTCTTTTACAAAACTGGCTTGTTCGGAGGGCTGGAAGTCATCGAGCTTGCGTACGAGACGATTTGTAATGACTCTTGAGAACAGTATATAGACATGGCTCAGAAGTGAGATGGGTCTATAATTCTTTAATAGGGTTTTATCACCTTTCTCAAAGAAAAGTATCACCACACTTCTGTTCCATGCCTCTGGCGTTATGCCTTCGAGATTGACGGAATTAAATAGCTTTTGGAGAACCCTAAGAACCGGTTTTTAGTATTTATGTATTTAGGTATTTTCTTGTTTTTTTTCCTCCAGTTTTTAATAGCTCAGCTGTAATTCTATCATCACCCGGTGCCTTGTTGTTCTTAAGCTGTTTGAGAGCCATTCTAATCTCGTACATGCTGATGTCCGGAATGTCCTCGGTGTAGTGCCGGATTAATCTAGCTCGAGGATCTTTGGCTAAGCCTGTATCAGGTTTTTGTGAGGACTTATTACGTAAGAATATGTGTCATTGCCTTGGTCTCTAATAGTGTGTACAGTATGTTTTTTTTAGTGATAATTAGGTGTTATTTCTATACTTATTTTATTATGTATTGTATTTTATTATTGAATTTAGTTTTACTTTCATTAATTTACATTTACCATTTGCTGGTGACCATTATGATGGGCAACGTGTAAGGAAAGAGAAGGCCAGGAAGGAGAAGGATGTTATGGCTGTGCAAAATCAAGGAGGGGGCCGATGTTAAAGCCGCGGACTAGCTGTTCAGAGTTGCGCTGAACAGAGACCGTGGAAAGAGACGACTGCTAATCTCCAGTAATGGAGAACACTTTAAGAAAAATAAAATAAATAAATAAAACCTTATATAGTTACGTATATTTTTTAATTTTATTTGTACTTTCTTAACTTTTTTTGCTCATCTACGAATTCTTTCTTTCCCCTCCGGCGGTTGAAGGGTGGAAAATGCTCAACATTACGTCCGCCGTTTCATACATTTAGTTTAAGTGCAATATAAGAATATATAAACAATTCTTCACAAATGTTCCAAATAAAACTACGGCTTCTTAAGACTCGTCTCTTGATCTTGCTGCAAGTATATTGAAAAACTGTCCCCTCGTGCGATTACGAGTTTTCGTTTGACTATATTAATCCCCATAGCGTAATTCAGTAATAGATGTCCTAGCTTCTCATCTAGCGTGAATTTTTAAGAAATGTGTAGATTAGGGTACATTCCCTGACCTAATGAAATATAGTATGCCCGTTCCGTGATTTAAAAGTGGCGATAGGCATGATCCCACAAATTTCAGACCAGTCTCGGTTCTACCCGTATTGAGCAAAATAATCCAAAAGACTGTTTTAGGTCAACTACTTACGCACTTTAATAATTATCAACTTCTCCTAACCAGCAGTTTGGCTTCACGCAGGGGCGGTTGACGACGGATGGATCGTAGGGATGCTATAGGTTATTTTTGTGACGTGTCAAAGGCATTTGATTGCGTGGACCATGAGACATCTTTATTAAAACTAGAACATTAAAGGGGAAAGGTTTAGAACTGATGAGATCATATTTAAAAAGGAAGGTTTCAAAAAGCGGATTAAACGCACAAAATCCACAGGTTCATAAATAATAATTGGAGTACCACAAAAATCAATTTTGGGGTCGTTCCTTTTCCTTGTGTATGTAAAAACGATTTCGTACAAAACATGTCGAGATAGTATTATTTGTACATGATGCGTTACTTATTTCAAAATTAAGAGACAAGAAAATAATCTTGACGATGCAAATAATGCTCTCTCGTATGTTCACGAAAAATAATATGCTTCTAAATTCCAAGAAGACAAAATCTGTAAAGCTTACCTTACGAAACGTACGATTACTTGAAAACGTATTGTATGGAATCAGGCGTTACTTTACGGAAATCCATTGTGCATTAAAATGTGAAAATTACTTTGGTAAATTCTACCAAAATCTCAGAAGCATGCTAAAGGTGGTGCATTAACTAACCATGCGGTAAGTTAATGCACCACCTTCCCTCACACTTTTTCAAGCAGAAGCAAGACACAAACACACTACCACCGACACCAATACTTGTGTGAAAAAATGCGTTGCGACGCGTTTCGCCTCTAACACGAGGCATCCTCAGGCTCCGATGGTCGACTGACAAGTATGGGGCGTTATTTACGGTTCTGCAATAAAATTCCTTAAGATATATAAATTAGAGTTACCACCGACGTGGTTTAAAAATATGTGCAAAAAAGCTTATTATAACATTAAGGATTAGGTATTTGGAAGCAAACATATCTGGTGTATAAATAATGTTAACGGGGACGATTAAGTGGAAAACTCTTTTCATTAAGCAAACCTGTTTTGAAAAGAATAAATCTGGAGTTTCTTTGTTAGCTTCTTCTCCGCATAATCTATTAACTATGAAACTAACAGCTTTGACGTTCACTAAGTAAACATTTTGTTTTGATAGTGAATAAAATTGTTGACTTCAACTTTAAAAGAGATTTTTTTGTGGGTAATAGGTACATAGTGTCAGTAATAAGTTGCATTTACAGTGGTTCCTTCTTCCTCTGTGACAGTGGTAGCCCTTCATCGTATTCATAATAACTTGTACCACCGGTCGCATAGAACAACTTGCCTCTATTACTAGATGCACTAGAAAAGCAAAAGTTATAACTGTAAAATGGTCTGTGTAAATCCAACAATGTTAAATGGTAGTCCATTACGGCAGCACGTACGGATTATAATTCTCGTTTTTCCAAGTCCATCGTCGGAATTGCTCTCCAGAGGACCCTCGACGATTGTGTTTAGCTTGACAAATTGACAAAACATGGTATTAAAGCCGGCAGCGGAGAGAGAATGTCGCATTATGTTACAGTTTAGAAAGTAGGTTATCTAACAAAGATTTGCGTGGACAATATTTTGCTTAGTAAAATTTTATAATTGTATCTACATTCATTCAAACAAGAATTCAAAGGTAAACACATATTGACAGGCTTTAAACAATACATAACTTTAAAGGAAAATAAAAAAAAAGTGTAATATAAAGTTACATTAAAGATCAGATTTTTCACTATATGTTACAGTTATTTTTTTTAAAGTGTTGCTGTGATCACGGAACAAAACTTAAGTTTTTTTTTTTAATGTCAAAAGTTGACTCTATAAAAAACCTAATTTCATTTTCGTGGTACTAAAAGTGCAACTAAAAATACCTAAAATTGCGCGAGCAAAACTGAGTGCAGACGATTGAATGTCAAGATACTTTTGTCGAAATTGCGCCATTTTGTTTCAAAAATTTCATTATGAGTGTAGATAAAGTAGTGTATGAGACTGCACATAACTTGGTATTAAAACACTCGCGAATGCTATTAAAAAACTCGCCAAGGCTCGTTTTTTAAAATCTCGCTAGTGTTTTAATAACCTTCATTATGTGACAGTCCCCATACAATATAATATAGCAAAGCGCTGAATTATGTAAATATCTCACACATCGGGTTTTTTGCATGATCTTTTCCCTTACATTTAGCGAGCTGCATTTCTGCTATAATTTCACAAATGTACCACAGAGCAATGTACTTAACTTAGAAAACAAAGTCATTAGTGCATATCGGGATTCGAACCTGAGACCTCCCGAACGTGAGGCCAGCGTACGCGAATGTGCAGTTGATGTAGTTCGATGTAGTTCAACCGATGCTGTATCACCGCTCTATAGACATACGTACCTACTACGCCGACAAAACGGTACAATTATTTTTTATTGTAACTGCCCTACACCTAAACTTAAGATGGCTTATTTTTTTCGTCTAGCCCATTCATAAGTAGCCTATATACGTCCCACTCTAGGGTACAGACCTTCTCTCAGAGAGAGAGAGAGAGAGTATGGGCTTAATCACCACGCGTGCCCACCACTGATTGGCAATTTCAAGCTCAGCGCTCGTGAATAAACAATTCAATTCTATTGCTAAAATACAATTTTGCTGGGATTCCCTTTTACAAGTATAAAGTACCTGTGACAGGGAAACCAGCTCGTCCATAACTTACAAAGGTTGAACAACTAAACTAAATAAATTTTATGCATGTTGCGTAAAAATATAAATTATACAAAAGAATTGCGTTTTAAAAAATTTTAGCTCAGACACTCAGGTTTTATCACGATGTTTTCCTTCACAGTTAGCGATTGGTATTGCTACTATAACTTCACAAATGGACATAGCGTAGAAAACAAAGTCATAGGTACGCTTCCGAGTCCAATGTTCTACCCACTAGGCTTCGACCGCCCTACACCATAGTGTCAGGTATCATTAGATTGGTCGTTTAAATATTATTGTTAAAGGAACATTTTTGTAAAAGTAGAGGGTCCCGACCCCATTCTCGGCTAAATGGTTGTTTGAAGATAAGTACCTGAAAAAATGTAGGGCAGTAACACATAATGTTTAGTTTAAGGGAAAACGAGATATGCTTATAAAAGGAAACCTTCTTACTAATTCAATTGAAAATTATTTTGGTGAAGTTGTTGATGGTGTAACTAGTTAAAATAAGTAGAATAAAACACCAATATAAATTAAAATACCCTTCGCTGGCCAATTACGGAACTCTACAATGCGCGTGGCCCGACACGCACTTGGCCCGTTTTCAAATAGATAAAAATGCTTATTTCAACTGCAAATGTCTTATATCGCTTTATTGGTCTAATTAGTGGAATTGACCCATTATTGTCACACCTAGATTGCACAGTCTGTCTAACGTCTGCCCCCTCAACACACAATGGACAGAAGTATACGTTAGTATTATATGTACTTAGCTGACAAGTTACTTGTAGGCACAAAAAAAAAAACGATACAGTTAATCAAAGTAATTATAAAAGAATAAAAAATAAAACAAACTCGAAACAATATATGTACATCGTACACACAAATATATATATGTATATATAAATTCGAACATATATTGTTTCGAGTTTGTTACATTATATATATATATTTTTTTTTATTAATCAAAGAACAAAAAAAAAATCATAAAAAAGCGTCGGATTAAGTGTATCATGTTGTTTTTTGACATATTGCTAATTAGCGGCTAGTACTTAAGAGGTCGAAAAGAACTATTACACTGTAATTTTCAGTGTTGCCAACTGAATACAAAAGTTTAGAATAACTTTATTGTACACCAGAAACTAATTTTTTTCATTAAAAGGCTTAGATGTCTTAACCGTCAGACCAATCAAATTTATTTCTTACTTTAAATCCGCGTCGATTGCAACCTACTAGTAGCCACTGGGACAGCAGTAAATATTATTTTATTTATTTAAATTATTAGATTATAACATTGAAAAGAACAATCAAAGACCATAGTTCTAAATGACCCGATCGGACCACCTTATCCGATCGGGTCATTCTACAAATTAATAAAATATATAAAATACATCATTTCATAATAAATAATTATTACTGGGTATTTACTTTTTTATAGGGCACTTGTTGTTCACAAACCCTCTAGAATGATAGTAAGGAAACCGTGCTTTTGTTGCTCGTAATTTGTGATCCAGCTTCGAGCTCGGCCTATGAATTATTCCCTACGATAGAGACGCCTACAAATTCATGGCGGACTTAGTGACCATTGTGCATTGTTTGCAGATGGCACAGCCTACGGGCTTGTTGGTATAACTAACTGCCAAAAGCAATTGTTCTCAGTTAATCCGCAGCTCGTTGGCAGGCTGTAACCTCCACTGCGTTCGTCTAGACTGATAGGGTTTTGGCACTTATTTGTTCTAGTAAAGTATACGTACAGTCGATAGTTGTACTTATATTTTTTTGTGAAAAAGTCACCCGTAATATAACTAAGTAGAGTGCACGCATGTAAAGGTTGACATGATGTCTAATGTACTGCATTAAGACAGTTCTTTACGTATAGTACTTTTGACAGAACTTATTTAAAAAAGTATCAAAACAAAATCAGTAGGGAGCTATGCTGCAGGTAGGTAGACCTTGAACCCGTTTATTTAGATTTGGTTAAACTTTGTTTAAATCCCATGCAGAAAAAATTTGTAAAAGAGAGGGAGAAAGTTAATATTTTGTTGCTATCAGTGGAAGCCTGTTAATGTCTTTCTGTTCTCATATTTTTAAATAGTATTAAGTTATATAATGTCAATGGCTTTCCTAAAACTAAATAAATAATTAAATAAGTACCAGATTAATTATTAGCTTAATTTCGGATTCACTTACTAGATTTTTTGTCGGAAGAGCCCGACCAGGGGCCTAATTGTCTATGTTTTGAATCTATCGCGATCCCTTTCAATTTGACGTTTGAAAGGTGGTGACGAAATTCAGACTGCATTTTATTTGAAACGTGCTGTTATTGAATGTGATAGGATAGGGATAGGTTAAATGCAGTTTGAGATTCGTCAGCACCCTTTCAATCTGACGTTTGAAAGGTAGTGACGAAATTCAGACTGCATTCATTTGAAACGAGGTGTCATTGAATGTGATAGTGATAGGTTAAATGCAGTTTGAGATTCGTCAGCACCCTTTCAATCTGACGTTTGAAAGGTAGTGACGAAATTCAGACTGCATTTATTTGAAACGAGCTGTCATTGAATGTAATAGGGATAGATTAAATGCAGTTTGAGGTTCGTCAGCACTCTTTCAATCTGACGTTTGAAAGGTGGTGACGAAATTTAGACTGCATTTATTTGAAACGAGCTGTCATTGAATGTGATAGGGATAGGTTAAATGCAGTTTGAAGTTCGTCAGCACCCTTCTAATCTGACGTTTGAAAGGGATCGCGATAGATTCAAAAGATAGACAATTAAGCCTCCGATTTCGCGAGCGACGCGAGCTTCGTCTTTACTCACTATAATTAAGGGGCAAAAAATCAAGTAAGGGAACCCGGAACTAAGCTAATATGTAATGCTTACGAAAGCTTTAGTTCGAGAAAGTAGAAATATTTTTACTGTACCATAAAATGTCCAAGTTGCCAAGTGTTAGGCTCAAAACCCAAACTTTTTTAGCGAAAATGCGATCACTACCGCGGAAACGGGGTGATTAGAGACTGGAGTATGAATATAAACATAAAGTGGAAAAACGCTTTCCTACGGTTACAACTGCAACGACCTGTTTTCTTGTCAAGAGACGTCGCTATAGTTGTAAGTTCAGTAGGATATCGGTTACAAAAAAAATCTTCCACTGTTCGTTTCTTACTCCAGTTTCTAATCACCCCGTTTTACAGTTTCTCAGTGGCAAGATAAGTATATTTTTTACTGCACACAAGAAACAAAAAATGCCGAAATAAACGATACAATCAGTCAGCCTAATTTCTTTTTAATAGAAATTCTTCCAGACAACCTTGTAAAGGTTGCCAAAGAAGTAAGAGAGATATACCATCGCCTTTCGATAAAGCTTCCAGCCTGGAGGTACAAACAGAATCCAGGCCACATTAATTCAATTAAGTACGCGAGAAGATCTAGTTTCGCCGTAATCAAAATAGACATTAGAAAGCAGTCCAATCTCTATTAACTCCTTGAGCTTATCAGAACCACACATGCTAAACCATTTGCGAGAGGAAGCAGCAGCGATGTTTGGTGGCTAAGTTGGTACGACTGCTTTTGGGCCTTCACCGGAAACGGAAGCATGTTAATTGAATGTGTCAGACGCCAGCGGTATTCACGCTCTGAGATAGTCGTCGTTGTGCTTACAAGGCATTAATTATTAGGGTCTCGTCTTTACATTGTCACCAGCTACGTGTTAGATCACTAATGCTGGGCGCTGCTTAGTTATGCTGCCCTTGTACTGAATTATCTTTGCTCCGCCTCGTTTATATATTTCTGGGAATAAGTAATTCCAAGAAATGCGAATATTTTCCGCGAATAGAACTCTTTGAGCGTCGAAATTTCTCACACATTCAGTTGGCAAAAAGGCGATGCTGGCACATTTTTTTAATGGATAGAGTATCCTTTAGACGCTTACATCACATCTCGAGATGTGCTGATATAAAAGTAATTCCGCCGCTTAAGAATTGCGACTGGCAGGCAGGATTGATTGATGAGTGTGCCAGCGACAAATTCACTCCGCTAAAATATCGAACGAAGCGTTCCCGTCTGTTTCGTTTTGCGATGTTACTGTTTTGACTTAGTCCTCCTTACATACAAATAAAAGTTTTTTTTTAGATATTTATTTAAACGAAAACAAACGGTATCACAAAAAAACATGTACAGTTAAACATAAATGTTTTTTTTGAGACCGTTTCTTTTTAAGACTTACTAGCTGACTCGGCAAACGTTATTTTGTCATATTCATTAGCCTACAACCTATTCTCAGACCTACCAATAAACACAAAAAAAAAAAAAAAAATCTGTAAAGCCGTTTCGGAGGAGTTCGATGACAAATACTGTGACACGAGATTTTTATATATTAGATAATTCAATAGAGTTATAGTTTTTGGAACTTACAAAATCATGGCTGAGTCTCTTAAGGTAGGGCAATGATGAATTTCTTAATAATAAGTTTTCAATGACATTATAAGTACGTAAATGACGTAAGTAAAGCCTCGAATCGTCTAGTCACTTTACGTTAGAAACTGTAAAATTATTGAGAGATTGATTTAATTGAGACACGGATTTGAAACTGGGTTATTTTCACACTTTCCATGTAAAACAGCCTCGTCAATATTTTGTAAATTGTTTATTGACAGTTTTAGCAGGTGGGTTAAGTAACAACTCTGTAGACTAAAATATTATTATTCATGAAAGCCTTACTCGGGGCATTTTTTTTTAGTTTCATCGATGTACCTACATAAGAAAGAAAGAAAGACATTTATTGGAACAAATTAACACACGCTCGATACTCTGTGATCGTTTCGTTACTTTTCCATCCTTCAAACACTCTAAATGCACAACCCAACGCACTATTCGTAATTTATGTTACGTGTGTGGTCGAGAACATGACAATTTACATAGCTAACGTGTACATACTTAAAAACCTATTAAAGGTGTTGTTACATTAAAGTTCAAAAAGTGGTCACGGATCGGTGATTTAGTGCGAGCCTCTCCTTGACTTTTCGATGGGGTGTTTCGTAACTAAATAAATGTAAAGCCTGTGGGGTCGACGGGCGTTATCTGTGATAGCGGGTCATCGATCAACCCTGACGAATGGAGCCCTTTTCACGATGCCCAAAGCGTGAAATAGCCCGCTGAAAATAGAGTCGTCAAAGGCGTTCTGCTAACTTCGTGGATGATTTAACACTTTTTGAGACGAATAATGTAAGCGATGAGTCTCTATGGGTATTCGACCTTTGCGGCGTTTGGTAATAAAGTACAGAAGTCCATTAAATCGTACTGGTTTAAATAGGCTGAGTAAGTTCTTAGTTATTTTTGGTTTTTGATGTCTTCGGCCACAACTAATGCCGCAGTTACATGCAGGGAGATAGCTGCCGCGTTCGAATTCCAGCACCAAAGAATTTTTTTCTTAAGTTAAGCACTTTTGTGAACTTGTAGGAGTAGTGTCGCTAATTTATGAAGGAAAACATCGTGAGAAAACTTGTGTTTCTCAGTTATTCACATACCTCAGCGCTCAAAACCACCAATAGGCTACCCAGTGCAAGAGCCACCTCAGAATAACTTTTTTCATTATTACTACATACGATCTAACCCCGATTTGTGTCGTTAATAGCTGTCTGATCATGCTGCCTAGAAATAAAAACGCCCAAGCCAAATTTTACCTAAGCCTTATATTCACAGAACAGAGCTTGTATTGTCCAAGAAGCAACATACCTGCCTTGCAATATGACTATACAGCATTTCATTGTGATTCGTGATCTGCGACGACAAGGACCTTAGAGCAATTTTAACCAAATTTTGCGATTGAACTCCTAGGTTATTCAACTAGGTAAACCTAGGTTTTACGCTGTAAGTTTTGAAAATAGCTATCACATTTATTGAGATTCATTAAATTTTATTGAGATTTATTAAACTTTTTACAAAAATGTGTTATAAAAGAGGAGAGGATTTTTTTGTCATTGGTAGCACCAGTTAGCTCCGGGTGAAATATAGAGTTGATGAAACAGTACCGAGTTCCGAGAGTTCCTTATTGTCATAATAGCGAGATTACTTACAATTCATGTGAACATAAAATGGAAATAACTAAGTTTAATATATCTACATTCCAGTGAAACTAGAAATAGAAGCAAGATTATACTCGGAACGGTACAAAGTAAGCTTACGTAATAATACAATTCATGCAATTGTTGCGAACATTTTTTATTTGTTCAAACGTTTGTACTCCTATTTATATCGACTAATAGTTCGTCACATTGAAAATAGTTTTTAACTAAAATAAGATATGAAACAGTTCAAATAAAATACTTACTATTAAAAGACTTATCTAAAATTATTTCAATTATTATCAGCCATTTGACGCCCACTGCAGGACATAGGCCTCCTTCATGGTTTTCCTAACCACGAAGCGTTTTGCCATAATCGCCACGCTTGGCAAGCGGGTTGGTGATCGCAGTATTCTGTTGGAATCTCAGGAAGACGCTGCTGCCCGTCTCCTGGTAATGTATTTCCTTAGTCGCCTTCTACGACATCCACGGAAGGAATGGAGTGACGTTTTTCTTAATTCGACGCCACACGGAATGAATCATACTGCGGGCTAATTAATAAGCATATGTATTACAATATTTACAGTAGGACGTTTAACACGACTTCCACCTTTCATCCGTGCACTCTACTCAGTTAAGTTACGGTCGACTTTGCAATTAAAATGTAGTGTTGTACCTTACCGTGTTAGCTAATCCACTTTTTTATTGGAGAGTCGTCTGTACCTGTAACGGAATTGAGTAGAGTTTAGCTTCTTTAGGTTCATGTGCAGTGCTATTGAATGTATTAATATCCGATATTGCATTACACCTTTACATTCATGGACTCTTTCCAGATACGTTACAGGTGACTTTGCAGCACAATATTGCAGGTTGATGTGCTGTCAGCTGTACTCTGTACCCGTTAGACCTCATGGGGCTGGCTCCGTCTTTTCCTTTTTAATCGAATGCGAAAAAAAAATTAGTTTTATGTTATTTGTCCGTAGATATGAATTTTAGCATGATTATATTACATGACCAAGGAGAAGACTCCGAAAATTTGTGCTTGATCAAACTAACTTGACTACAAATTATTAGGTTCAAGTTTAAGAACACACGCTTTTGTCGATAATATACAAAAAACGTATTTAAATTATTAGTTTGGTAATATTCAGTGTCTGGAATGGTAATATTCACTCTGGAATTCAGTGTGTGGCAGGAAGACGCTGGATGCAGGCCGCTTCCAACCGGTCTTTTTGGAAATCCATGGAGGAGGCCTATGTCCAGCAGTGGACTTCTTGTGGCTGAATGATGATGATGATGATGATGATTCAGTGTCTAAGCATCAACGTTCCATTAATGGCATAGGCATTTTTCAAACAAAGACAGAAGGCTGCCCACCGGACATTACGCATGAGCGTGAAACAAAACAATTATTATAGAGGTTGATCTGTATTGCTTCCCTGCACAGTTATTGTACTGAACACAGTGTTTAATTAAATCATATCCGGAAAAGGAAGTGCCTAATTGTCAAAAAGGGAACAACTTATATAATTTATAAATGCTTGAGAAGATTTCGTAGTCACTAGTACTATTAAGATCGCCTTTGTGTAGATCTTGTGGAATAAAGCAATCTTTTAACTCAATATGAACCACTTACCAATACTTTTTAGGGTTCCGTAGTTATTATTATCCGTAGTAAAGCTCGCCTTTGTTAATTTTAGATTGTTTTCTTGTACAATAAAGATTTTTCGTATCAAATCATAATTTTTCTATGGGGTAAACTTTAAAGTAGCGTACATTTTGATGCCGCAGGTTGTAAGTTTAATATGAAACAGCTGATAATTTGTTTGCCATATCACAGTTTTCCCCAAAGTAGAAGTTATTCGGCTTGACGAATATAACCCTCATTTTCGGATGATACCTACATCTATCATGGTGATTTAGTTACACCCTGTATAAGCCATCGAAACACAGCCGAGCTTCATCATCGAAACGCAAAAAATTAAAAAGTTGCTTAATTACGCACAGCGCATCGCTTTTCCGACGCGATAACAAGCCGATCGTTGTTCGACGTATTATTCCAAATATCTCCCCCAATATTTATCAACATGGTGGGTGAGACCGCAGCGCGCGCCCCCGCCCAGTGTTGCCAGTTAAGCTAATTCTTCGCTTGATCTAGCTAGTTTTGGGAATTTGTAAGCCACAAAAAAAAAATGCACTAAAACTTTCGTAAGCACTACACGTTATTAGCTTAGATCCGGATGCGCATACTTGAGTTTAAAAACATTATTACCTTAATTCCGGATTCACTTACTTTAATTTAATTTTCAAAATTACTTAGGTAAATGTAATTTGTGCAGGGAAATAACTTCTGTCGGAACTCTGACAATTATCTTGTCAGAGTCTTTATTGCCTTTCTCGAGATTTTCTATGTACAAACACGATACAATAATTTAGGCCTGACTTTTGTAATGTTCCGATACGATTTGTTTTGCCTTGTTTTAGTGGTTGGTTGAATACTTATGAAATTCGTGATATGGAAACGAAATAACTTAAAAAAACTGGGCAGAACCCCCGCTCTAAGGGTTACAAAACTTCGTTACTGAGAATACTTGAGTTTAAAAACATTATTAGCTTAATTCTGGATTCACTTACTTTAATTTAATTTTCAAAATTACTTAGTAGGTATTTCGTAAAGCAGTATTTACCTATGTAATTTGTGCAGGGAAATAACTTCTGTCGGAACTCTGACAATTATCTTTGTCAGAGTTTTTATTGCCTTTCTCGAAATTTTCTATGTACAAACACGATACAATAATTTAGGTCTGACTTTTGTAATGTTCCGATACGATTTGTTTTGCCTTGTTTTAGTGGTTGGTTGAATACTTATGAAATTCGTGATATGGAAATGAAATAACTTTAAAAAACTGGGCAGAACCCCCGCTCTAAGGGTTACAAAACTTCGTTACTGAGAGTCGTTTTGATAATCTAGTTTATTTGTGAAGCAAAAGTACATTTATACAGTGGAAAATTATTTAAATTGGTTCTGTACATGCTCTGCCTCATGGGGCATTGTGAAAAAGCCTGCTAGCCTGTGAGACCTTTTTTTTTGCCAAATTCTATTTCAGTCACTATTCCCAACTTATATATACATAGAGATAGAGAACACTTTATTTTACGTAAAAAGATAATTACACAGATATTTCTCAAAGTAACAGTACAGACGGCGTCCTGAACACTAAAAGTGAGTGATTTTAAGCTACTTTTTTAGTAATATCAGGGAATTAGTCCATCAATAAGGTGGCAACACTGCTTCGCCCTGCAAATAACAGATAAGCACGTACGGTCGGCCGCAGCACTCCGTGCCTCGTGGAATAAATACGTGATTTATTATTTTAGTGCTCAAAACCGCTTTGTTGCGTTCTGCGGCCGAATTTCGACGTTGCCTTACCTGCATGGGGATGTCTAGGCTCGGGTTAGGTTCGGAAGTATTACATAATACAAGTTTTAGGACGAAAATTACATCTTCATGTTCCATTTTCTTTGGTATTTGCATCTTCTCCCGAGAGACTTGAAAAGCTTTTAATTTGTTATTGAGAAATCCTATTAACAATGCCTAGATTGTAGAAAAAGTTAGAAAATATTTACCACATATTTTTCAGTCTTTAGCCACTTTAGCTGTCACAAAAGTTGGACAGTGTCGACTAGGTTGTTTCTTAGTGAAAAGGCGGCTTCACCTCAACGACCTTATTCCGGGATAGTTAATGACGGAAGCTGCCTTTGCAAACAGTAGTCGCGCATCAATCAACGAAGCTTAATGGCTTATCCAAATCAATTAGTAACTTGACGATGTTATAGTGCAGACGAGATATCACGCTGTTCCCTTCTGATCAAGAAATCTAGACACAATAGTTGTGATCCTAATTCTGACATTTTCCTTTAACTATATTCTTTTTGTTGCGCTGGCACGGTTAGCCAGAGGTCGCGGGATTAATTCCCGGAATGGATGGAAGTTTTGGCCTCTAAACAGGTTTTTAAAATTGTCCTTTTATGACAAAATGTAAATTAAGATTTTTTTATTAGGTATATCTGCAGAGTATTTTTCTGTGCATGAAATGACGTGGTAACGTAACCCACAAAACAATCAGTTTTTCATGCACATTCACTTTCGTTGCCTGGGGAAGCGAAATAAAAACAATATTTTGCGTTTTGAGAATGGATTGTTTTTGAAACACATTCTTAGAAGGATCGATGATATCTCACTAAAAATATAAATGTGATAAAGAAGCACAATTTATTTCAAAGTAAGGTCAATTAATTATTATTGACAGCTTCACTGATAAAATATTAACTAACTTTCTATTTAGATGTCAACTTCTAGGAGGATCCTTAAATACTATAATTGTTGAAACATACAAAATTATTCTCTTGTTTTAAAACAAAGTTTGCTAGGTTTCCTTTAACTGAATACCTGTGACAAGGTGATTTTCTTATTTTTTTATCAATTACTATATGTTTTTGGCGGTGGTAGCCTGGAGGAGAGCGGCGGTAGCCTAGTGGGTAGAATTCGGGCATGTACTTATGACTTTGTTTTCTAAGTTATATACATTTGTGAAGTAGAAGTAGAAGAAGCAAAACCACTCGCAAACTGTGAAGGAAAACATTGTGAGGAAACCTGAGTGTCTGAGCTATTCACATACCTCAGCGCTTGAAATTGCCAATCCGCGGTGGGCACGCATGGTGATTAAGCCCATACTCTCTCTCTGAAATAAGGCCTGTGCCCTACAGTGGGACGTATTTAGGCTGCTTATGAACAGTTTTGGGTAGGATTACAGAATCGCATTTTGGATTCACCAAGAATAATCCGCAGCTTACCCGATATAGGGAGATTGTGCTTTACGTGAGCTAATGCATCATTCACTTATGCAGTAGGGGAAACAAAACCTAATAGAGCATGCTGCAGACTATGCTATGACGAGATATTGCAGTGAGTTTAACTAAAATTATTGTATTAAGCTACAACTAGTCGATGAGTGGACGTTATTAGTGGACTTACCCAATAATAACATCTACTCATCACTTTCACTGGTCCTGAGAATATATTGTAGGTATAAAATAAACTGAAAAAAAAGAACACGAATATGGAAACCACACCCGCTGTAGCCGAACCAACCTCTACACTCTAGCAGCGTACCACTCCACCATTTGTCCTTCATCATTCGTCCCTAGCAGGGCCTGCGCCAAGTCGCAGGATAGGTAAGTAATTGATTGACTGACAGGAACAAAAGTAAACCTAATTGAAACAGTTGACAGGGTTGTCAGTCATTCAATTTTATCTATGCATAGCTCTGCAAATATAATACATACCTACATACATAAACTCCCGTCTGTATCCCAGAGGGGTAGGCAGAGACCAGGGACTGCCACTTGCCACGATCCTGACAGATCACTTTCGCTTCCTCAACATTCATTAGTCGTTGCATGCACGCACGTCGGTTTCGGGTACTTTTTATCTTGCCCTTTGCTAATACAAGCCCTATTTGATCGAAGTACGTCCGCCTGGGACGTTAAATAGAATAGTGCAAGATTTATAGTTCATTTAGATAGACAGCGCATGCTCACGGCACGCACTCCGTAGTAAAAATTCGGTTACCGTAGGTAGGCACAACTGAAAATCAGCGCTGAGGGATCAATTCCTCAGCACAACGCTGAGTCAGCTGCCTTTTGTGGCAACTTAGATACACCAAAGGCTACATCTATGGTCCTATTTTATTTATTCGTTTTGTTTGTTGTGTATTTAGTTTTTTATCTGTTGTTGTGCATATTATGTTACTTATCTGCTTATTTTGTTTCTGTGATGTATCTTGTCGGTATAATAAATGTTTTTCTTCTTCAGTCCTTAGATTTTTGTGTCATTCAATTAGGGTCTCTGGACCGTAAGTGAATGAGACAAGAGAAACAATTTTTTGCTAAAAATGTGAGACAAAATGTGTAACGGAACCCTCGGTGCACGATTCTGAATCGCATTTCGTCGCTTGTCAATTACTTTTTTGATGCAAACGGTATTCTCTGCCTAACTGAAGTCGCATTAATTATTTAGGTGATAAAAGGTGTGACGATGGAGTTATTACAAATTAAATAATAGCTTAGAAGTGTAAACACAAAGCTTCTGTTTAACTGTTACATAAGAATGCAATAAAATATTTAAATTGCAAATGTAGTGTTGTTGTTTATATGACGACAGTAAATATCATAATTATGGCGCCACTTGCTACTTACAGTACAGTCGACAGCAGGGAAACCTTCGCCTTTTTGTTGCAAAGTCGTCCTTAACGTGACTGATTAGCGTGCGCGTATGTAAAGGCTGATATGCTGTCGACTGTACAGTCAACAGTTGATCAATATTTACATTTTCAATTCAAAGTCCGCATCCACGGACCCACGCCGACTCAACTACATTGTCCGGCCATCGGGTTGCTGGTCTGCCCACTTAACGTCACACCATAGTACAAATAAAGATAACGGGCCCGCGCGAAGCATAATAGCCTAAGGTAGCTAAAATGGCGAGGACTGTGTAGCTCAGCGACGCTGGGCGAGCGCGCGAATGCGAGGGCACGAGGGGCTCCACAAGTGCAGCGAGCGGCGCGGGCCGGCCGATAAGAATAACTCTCATACAACACAATCACTTATCCTGGTACCAAACTAAGATACAATTTGCTACGGTATCCAGGAAAGGACATCACAAATTAATAATAATATTTGCCATTTTTAAGCGGTATATTTATATGTACTTTAAAATAGAGGTTTCCAACTATAACTTACGATCTTTGTAAGAATGATTATAACTTTCCCGATATTAACCATTAAACAAACCTTGTATACAAATTAAATTTTAACTTAAAAAAACTTTTTCTTTAAAATAAATAATTGGGAACCGAACCTGGATCCTTCATATCAGGATCTTGGCACACCACCACTGAGATATCCAGACATGACACTTCGAAGAAATTAAGCAAAACATTTTAGAGTCACTTTTTTATTTTTAGTTCAAAACATGCGTTATTATTAGAGCTGTTAATTAATTTATATAGCAACGGAAATCAAGATCTATTTTATTTGTTAATTTATTTGATTGCAGTGTAAAAATTTTTCACAGTGCGAAGTATCATTATTTATGTTAGAACCGTTCTTTTTATTTGTAATTCGCCGTTTTAACCTATTTATTTCTACCTCCATGTAGATTACAAATTGGTTACAAACAACTATCTACGGTACTTCCATTTATTTTTCTCGGGGTACCTTGAATATGGTTTTGTTCTCGCTATTCTTGACAAACCAAACACATAACAATATGTTAGTCCCATTTTGCCCATAATCTTGAGCGACGTGCGTGCAGGTCATGCGCAAGTCGCAAGTTGAATGAAATCGAGCTTGACGTGCCGGCCGGCCGGGCGCATTGAATAACCCGTCTGAATACCTCCTGTACCGGTCGATATTCGCCTATGTGTGCGTTTGGCAGCGTATACAAACACGAAACGGAATGAGGCTGTGTATGTGCGGCTGCGCTTGCGCCTTTCTATGGAGATTACCTAGCGTGGTCACACTGTCCAAATTCAATAAATTGTGGGTCGAAATTTTAAATTCGTTTTCTGCAAGAAAGCCTAATCATTTCGATAAGGTTCCTTGCAAAAAAATGTTCGACATACAGCAATACGACGACGTTCACTACGGTTTGAAGCTCACTACCTTCTAAGCCGTTCAATTGCTCAGGCGTGTTTCCTGTGAAAAAAATGTCATATACTACAGCGTTAACTTAGATACACCACAGGCTACATCTATGGTCCTGTTTTATTTATTTGTTTTGTCTGTTGCGTATTTAGTTTTCTTTCTGTGGTCGTGCATATTATGTTACTTATCTATTTTGTTTCTGTGATGTGTCTTGTTGGAAAATAAATGTCTTTCTTCTTCTTACCTCAAAAATTGGACAACACCTGAAATACACAGTACCACTGTCATTTACAACAACTTTCATTTCTAATTATTTCTTCTGACTGTGCAATCACGTGTTCTCTACCTATTCATGTTTGGTTTATGTGTTTATGTATGGTTTATGTACTTTGTAGTGTTGCTATCTAATAAATTCGGACGGGTTTGCGGCGGTGAACCTCATAAGCAGCCTATCTCAGAGAGAGAGTATGGGGTATGCGAATAGCTCAGACACTCGGGTTTCCTCGCAATGTTTTCCTTCACGGTTAGCGAGTGGTATTGCTACTATAACTTCACAAATGTACATAACTTAGATAAGAAAGTCATTGGTGCCTCATAATCACTCGAATTTTCGCAGTATCCCTCTTTCTTGTCTAAATTGAATAACAAAAACAATTGAAAGTCGATATTCAAATGTTTCACATTTTTTAAAAAAAGAACATCATAGAAATCATTTGAAAAAAGTTTCATTCGAAAACCTCAAACCATGAAGATTCTATGTCAATTCAAAGAACCTATTGCAATAAAACGGCAATTTCATACTTTAACCCCTATTATTAACGGGGATGATTGTATCTAGTGCAGTGTAACTTTAAGTTGAAAACTCTTAATTAAGCAAACCTGTCTTGAAATAAATAAATGTGGAGATTCTTTGTTAGTTTCTTCTCCGTATTATCTTTTAATTGTGAAACTAACAGCTTTTACGATCATTAAGTAAACATTTTGTTTTTGTAGTAAATACAATTTTTAACTTTGACATTTCGAAAAATCTGAGAAAAAACTCGAACAAAAGGTAGAACAAAAGTTCGAGTATGTTCAAGCCTCTCATATTATTATGAGGACAGGGAAGGTGTTAACTGGAGTGTTAAGCAGCAACAGGAATTGCTCATTCTAGAGGCAACGCTGTTAAGGCGTTATAATGTGATGTATAAAAATTTGTCATTGCAGTTAAAAATATAAATCACTAATGGGTGGTCAAATAAAACGGCAAAGTTTTGGTGCAAAAATGCCAGGATGTCATAAATTATGGACATCATAAAGCTGTATCATATTATGGGACATAAACCTGAGTCATATTATGGGACGGGTTAGGGTGTCAACACAACACACCTTACGCCTACGCGGCAAACTAGGGTCAATAAATGTATCACAATCACGCCCTTGAGATTCCGGACGATTGGAACATATCAGCCATAACCAGTAGGTAGTTTTATTTTTTTCTTAGTAACTTCTTAGGTAGAAACAGGCCACAATACTAAACAATAAACGTTTTTCTTCATTTTTTTCTCTTAAACTGAGTATGATGGGACTGCCAGCTGTAGCACCTATTGTCTCTGACTACACTTGAAGAAGATTCTAAATTATGGAAGGTGTGGTCAAATTATCTATTGCGCTGAAAATCTTCTTTTATCAGAATGCACATTTATTATTCAACTATCCCTGTTTTGTTTTTCGAATTGTTTAAATAAGGAATTACCTATAGTAATTGTAAGGGGTTTGTCCGAATCATGGTAAGTGGCAAACCTTAGTCCTGACCGAAAACCCTTTTCCTCACCCACACGCAGGAGGAAAAAAAGATCCCTCACCGACCAGGGATACGGCATAGGTAATGGGTCGCGCGTCCTAACCATTCATGAAGCTCAGGGTTTAACTTGGGAGTCGGTGATAATCGTCCGAACGCAGACCGCATCGCTTAAACTCTTCGACAGCGTCCCGCACGCGGTAGTGGCAGTGTCGCGGCACACCGTCAGCTGCGTATACTACTCCGATGCAGGCACTGACGCTATCAGCAGTTTCGCAAAGAGGATAACGGACCACAACCTGAGAATGGCAATAAAATCCCGCGACGTCCAGATCATACAACGAGTACAACAGTAGGGAAATCAGTGAAAAGTAGACGGCAAAGCCAGACAGATCATATGTCATTGTAACTAAATAATTAGCAACTGTGTAAATAAATGGAAAGGAAAAAAAAAAAAACCCACCTTGTAAATAACTGTACATAGTAAAAAAAAAAAAAAATTATGTTAGCATTAATTTTGTGTAAGAGCGTGTAGGGTTAATGTAGTATAAAGTTATGTGTGAATGTGGAGTAGAGGAGCACTAAAAGGAAAAATAATTAAAAATTTTGGGAAAAAAAAATGGCACGGACCCCGCGTCTGTGAAAAGATGATGTATTTAAAAAAAAAACCTTAGTCCCTGCCTACCTTGTGTAAGATAGGATAAGATGAGATAATTGTTTACTTGAACAAAAATAAATTAAATTTGCTTACAATATCATGGTGCACTGACTCCTGGACTGGGCGGAGACCTATATCTCAGGAGCCGAAAAATAATAATAATAAGTTCGTGGGTAATCTCTCCAAACAGCGGCTCTCGCTTTCCATAGGACCTTACTAAACTTACCTAGCTATAATGAACTTAAAAAGAAAAGAGTCTTCAGAGCCATGTCAAGCAGGTGAACACCAAATTTGCAAGTAAATTCAGCGAATTCTTGCACCCATTTATTTACAACAAGGTCCAGAAGATTTGCGATTTCAGGAGCTGTGACCATTTTGCAGCCAAGAGAAAACTCCATGACACGTTGCTTAAAATGACCTATGATCACACGGAAGATATTCCCAGTTTGTATCTTTAGAATATATTGTTGCTGTTGTAATAATATATATTAATTATTATATTGTATTATATTTTATTGTATCGTATCCTATCGTGTTGTGTCGTGTCGTGTCGTGTCGTGTCGTGTCGTGTTGTGTCGTGTCGTGTCGTGTCGTGTCGTGTCGTGTCGTGTCGTGTCGTATCGTATCGTATTGTATTGTATTGTATTGTGTTGTATTTTACTACACCACAACTAACACACGATTAATTTAATTTTGATTTTTATTTAATTTGTTAATAAGTCTGCCAAATAATTAAATTGGAAATCTGTTTTCGGTACCCACGATACAAGGTTGCTTTGCTTATGGAAATTCTGAAATTCGTGAAATTCTCAACGAAACTGGCCCTAGTATGGGGCCACAGAAAAACTAATTGTACAATTGGAATTACCCTTACTATTGTAATAAGGCACCCTGGCCTATGTCGATCTGCTATGTGAAATATCTTTGCTGATTTTTTTTATACGTTTGTTTATTCAAAATAAAAAACCTTAATATTAGTAATATCAATAAATATTTAATTAATTTTGTATTTTTGTAGCTTCTTTATTCCACCATACACCATAGATTCGATTCAAAAGTGGGTTGTGTTGTTAGCATCCTCGTGCTATTACCAGCTCATGAACAACTTCTGAAAATTATAACAGCCCTATTCTGCAGCACTGGATGGGAAAATTAATTATTTTTCATCCAGTGCGGCAGAAAATTTGATTTTCTTTGTTTTTATTGTTAGTTTTTAAGATTAGTTTATATTTGGGCCATTGTAGCCAAGTGAATAAAAGTTAAATAAAAATAAATAAATAACTCAAGAACAAATGTGTAATGAACTTATTTGTTTTTCTATTCTGTTAAAGTCTGTTTTTTTTTGTTACCAGTCATATTAATATTTATATTAAGATCGTTGATGAAAATAACAAGCTCTTTGATTAGTAAAAAAATGTTTGTGGTCGCCACGCGTGCTCGTGCGAGCAAAACGGACATCCGCACGCACTTCACATCCTTCTTTCAATCAGAGCATTAAATGCAGTAATTTGACCAATTATCATCATCATAATCTGCCTACCTCTGCCCACTGCCACCATCTTTCGCGATCTCTCGTCATTCGCATTCACGGGCCCCCTGCCAACTTGACCACATCGTCTGACCATCGGGCTGTTGGTCTACCCACTGACCACCGCCCTGTTATCGGCTACCACTCCATTACTGCTCTGGTCCACCTGCCATCTTCCAGCCTGGCAAGGTGGACATTACCACTTCAAAATCGAGATTCAGTTACCAATATTGTTGACCCATTAGGCTCAGTAACCTGATTTTTTTTATTGGGATTTTATATCGTGTAATGGTTGTGATCTGTTTTGTGCACCAAATAAAATAAAATAAAATTTTTAAGGAGTCCTTGTATGATACACAATGTCTAAAAATTTTTATCTAAGACATGCCTCCTCCATAAGGTGCATAGTCAACCACTTCCATGGTACAAAGGTCATTGAATTTTAGCGGCCTTGCTCAGCCACCGCCCAACCCGTTCAACATAACTGCCTAGCACGAACTCGACGACGGTGAGAAATGATGAGTGAAGTTTTCTCTACGCTGGTTGAGAAAATGAGAATTTGACTAAATAAGTAGGTTGGTCTCATTCTGTCTAGTGCCTGTTTGAGGAATCTGAAGAAGCAAACTGATATTAAAGTATTTAGGTACTTAATAAAAAATTCAATTCAGAAACCGGGGGATAATGTTTTAAAATCATAGTCATGATACTCAGGCGCAAGAAAAACTCGTATAAATATCATCTACCGCAAAAGTCTAACCGGTGTTAGACTTGAGTATTTTAGTAGGTAAATAAGAAAAATACTGTCTCGTTACTGTCTGAAAAAAATTAATAGTTAGGCTGATGTTATATTTTCTAATATGATATTTAATATTAAATTTTCAATTCGGAGATGGACGATTTAAGCAGATTCTACAAAAAACTGGTTTCAAATTAACTTAAGTATTACTTATTAGACTTATTCTGTGGTTTTTGTCAATAAAATAAATAAAATAACCTGACCTCCAAATGCATGAGCTTTCTGACTCTGTATCACTCATTCTAGGGTCTGTCAATTTGGGAGTGTAAAATTTGTTCGAACCTCCGAGCAAGTCGAACATTTTCATACGGTCAGTAAGTGGTAAGAACCATGTAACGTAACCAATTTATAATAAGGGCTTATTTTATCTTGAGCATTGTAGATATTACTACATCGAATTCTTGTATCGACTGCGTGTTAGGCACTAGGTCCAAGATCCACGACGCGAAATCGAATAAAAAACAAAAACATTTAACGTCAGAACGACACTTTAGTTCATACTATTAGCGCCATAAAGCTTGTTTTCCTTTGATATACTCATCAAAACAAATGCGAGACATGTTGATACGAAAATCATGAAAAGATGTAGAGCAATATTTATGAAACCGGTTTAGTAGCCATTTAAAATAGATTATTATTGAAATTTTGAATCTAGCCTAATAGGATTTGTATTCTATTTTGAGATTCCTATCTAGACTTGTGGTAATAACTTGAAAGTTGAAAAGGCGTTGTTGACTTGGGAAGTTTGACTAAAAGTTTTAATTTAAATATTTGTAAGCAATAAACATCAATTAACACAATTAACAATATTACTTTTGAAAAGCCTTTTAAACTTTTGGATTGCAGCTACAGATTTGTAGTCACTGTGGACTTAGTTTGAATCAATCAATCAATCAGCCCGCACACGTCCACTGCTAGACACAGGCCTCCCCCAAGGCACGCCACTTCCTTCTGCCCTCAGCCAGCCTCATCCAACCACTGCCAGCAATCTGCCTCAGATCGTTGGTCCAGCGAGCTGGTGGGCGTCCTGCGCTGCGTTTGTCAGTTCGTGGTCTTCACTAAAGAATCTTTGCACCCCACCGACCATCGGTTCTTCGGTATTTTTGACCAGCCCACTGCCATTTGAGCTTGTTAATCATTGGGCCACGTCAGACATCGTTTATCCTATTTCAATAACCATAAAAAGAGGTCGGAATACAGTTTATATCTATGAGTCCTGGATGAATATAATTGTACTAGCCCGTCACAAACATAGCTATAATATATTTTAATATACTTAGATATATATTATAGTACAGCAAGCGACCACACACGGGAGCTATACTATATTATATATATATGTAGATGTCGTTGAGGTGAAGCGGGCGGGGCAGAAATACTCGTGCGCATCGAGCACGGTCGTCGGGCAGGCGTTCGGTGGACAAAGTGAACAATGGAACATCCCGTATCCTCGAAATATATCAACATAAATATGAATATACCAAAATGTATAATGTCAAAATATATCGAGATGTATATCTCGAAATATTTTGGTGATGCCATAGAAATATATTTTATAGCTCCTTCTGTAGTCTTTCGCAGTTTACTAGTGAAAATATATCGTAATATATCGAGTTATGTTGACCTATAATATATATTATAGCTACATCTGTGACGGCTGTCACAAAAAGCTTAGTTAAAAGGGTGTCAATCCTTTATTGCATTGTAATTTCGAAGTGAAAGGATATTGGCGCCATCGAGGAGTTTTACAACGGAATCATAATAAAGTAGGTAGGTACCTATTGACACTGATTGTAATCATTAACCGTTATTTTATAATGCCTCTTTGCGTAGATTAAAAACCACAGAGGCATCTTTCATTTGTTTATTATAAACTAAAAAGTGTAATACATTTAACAGTTCGCGATTGTTTAGTAAGGCAATAAGATTAAGGTAAACTTTACCTAATACAATATGGTGATTAGTAAAAAATCGAATTTAGACCGGTTAACCGTATTGGAACTATGAATGAGCATCGCGAGTCGTTAAAATATAATTGGCTTATCTATACAGGATGTTTTTCTATTTCTTTGATATCTTTGCCTGCTTACTATATCATGGTTTATTTTTGGTGATTGTGTCGTATGGAAGTTATTGTTATTATTATCATTATCATTGATTTATCAATTAAACAAATAAATTTTACTTATGTTATTACAATCCGCGGATACCGGAGCTTTCCAATTTTGTGCGCCCGTAACATGACTTGATTAGTTTAAAATCAACATTCTATCGGCTGTTTAAATCGTGTTTCAGTTATAATACATTTAATTTCAATCCGAAATAGATTTAACACAGGAGAAATACCTAATTTTATAATATCATAACCTAGTTAAGCCTTACTTTGTCTTAAGTTGTATTTTGATGAGGCAATAAATACTTTTTTATTACGAGAATTTCGACATTTTCTTGGTTGTAAACGATGACGTTGATGTAGGTACGTACGTAACGTGCGTACCTATATAGTTGATGAATATTAAGTGAAGCAATTTTCTAGTTTTGAAAACTTAAATAAGCATTTACATAGTCTTAAAAGAAAATGGATTCTTTCTGCAATTTTCTATTTATTTGAATTTCCTTCATGTTTCCGCAGGCACTATAGCTGATGTTTGTAATACAGGGTATTTCAGAAAACATAATGGGGTGAATCATAAGGGTTTGCGTTGATGAGTACAACCGCCTTAAATTTTATTTAACTTTTCTATAATACGCATTGTAGCAATACGCAGGGTAATGCGGGTGATCGTGCTCTTCCACTATAAAGGGAAATGTCTCGCCAGGCAGGTCGTATGCCTGGGGACGGCCGATCCGACTGATGTTCTTCGGACGTTATATTTATGGTATGTCATGTAAAACATTTTGCCTGCGCGATGCTCGCCACATCACTCCCCTTCAAGACCGTAGCTACGCATAGCTACGTCTAATAGGAATCGAAGTCTGTGCTCTAAGGCCTGCAAGTGCCAGGTGGCGCTGAGTCGGTGAGTCGACTAGCGGTTGATTGAGGGTGTTTGGCGGCTAACAGTCACTTCACAGGCGATAGTACCATAAGGACATGTGGTTGGAACCAGTGAAGGCTGCTGTACCATTGGCAAAGTGCACTGTCGCTATGTGGCTGCCGTGCCGAGGGGTTTGGGGAGATCACCATCAATACCAGTAGTCGGTGCATTGACTTTAGTGGAACTGATGAGGTGAGAGGGAAGAGGATGACTATGTACAAGTATGTACAAATTTACAATGCTGGCCTTGCTTTGAGACTGATTGCATGTGGGGTGCTGCGGGGGCGAAGGAAGGTTGACAACTTTCTGTTGGGGGTCATCACTGATTTAGTTGCATCAACAACCACAAAACGACATGCAAAGCTACGTCAGAGTCCCTAAGTCTAACTTGAACTGCGCATAGTCGTAGGTAGCGATAGAGGATTCTTTAGCAGCCTTGACATGTGCTCGCCACACGCAGTATATTAAAAAAATTGTATGAGTAACAAAGATTTATATGGTACTTTTGTTTCTATTTGTTGTTTTTGAGATCCTTTGTCTTAACTTTCGAGATTTATTTAAGTAGTTTTGTTCAAGGTCAGAAAACAATAATATCATATTTCTTTATAACCAGAAACCACTTCCTAAAAAGATTGCAAACGTATCTTTGGATGCTTTTAAGAATACCTTTGTCAATGTGCTAAAATGTTGTTTATTGGTAAAATAAACGCCTCCGTTCCGTTTAGAGGAATGTTAATATACCTCATAATAATCAATCAATCTACATTCATTAACAGAATTTATAACCTTTTCCAGACCCATGTGTGTTTAACTAATAATTCCTAAATGTACGCAAGTAAAATTACAGTCAAAAGAAAACACCGGGCATCGAATAGTTTTTAGTATTAAAACAGGCCAATATTATACTCATACTGTTTTTAGTAGGTATTTGTTATTTCCAATGGCGGTGGCAGCCTTTCTCTGAGAGAAGGCCTGTGCCCTACAGTGGGACGTATATAGGCTGCTTATGATAATATACATATCATCATCATCATTCAGCCACAAAAGGTCCACTGCTGGACATAGGCCTCCTCCATGGATTTCCAAAAAGACCGGTTGGAAGCGGCCTGCATCCAGCGCCTTTCTGCCACTTGGATGAGGTCATCTGTCCATCTTGTGGCTGGTCGTCCTACGCTGCGCTTGCCGATATGTGGTCTCCATTCGAGAACTTTTCGGCCCCATCGGCCATCAGTTCTGCGTGCTATGTGCGCCGCCAACTGCCACTCCAACTTACTAATCCGCTGGGCTATGTCGACGACTTTCGTTCGTCTTCGGATCTCATCATTTCTGATTCGATCTCGTAGAGAAATTCCGAGCATAGCCCTTTCCATAGCTCGTTGCATGACCTCGAGCCTTCTTATGAGGCCCATAGTGAGAGACCACGTTTCAGTGCCGTAAGTCATCACTGGTAACACACATATACGAGTACATATTATGGTGCAGAAAACTTGGCCGGTTTTTTAGGGACACTGAGCTACAGAGTCGCAGCTGTCATCGATAATGTGCGAGTCACAGGCTAAGCTAAGGGCGGTTAAGGCACAATCACACCATCCCGTCGCATCTTTTGGCTTCCGTTCCACGCTGAACGGAAGCCAAAAGATGGCACGGCCATCACCCTAACCTCACGAGCCTCTGGCGCCACTCTCAATAAGCCCATTACCGAAAACCAGGAACCAGTTGGAATGTTCGGAATTCAAAAGCTATTAATTTTGTTTTGGTACGTCGCTGGCGTCATGCGCGGGCGCCGGCGTGCACGTTCGCATAAAACTTGTGGCGCCGTCGCCATTGTTGTTGCAGTTTTGGTACTTTACCGCGTCTTCCTTGGATTAAACATGCACGCCAAATTTGGTTCCTTTCGATGAAGCTTAAAGATGGCGCGTATGATTTATCCTGCAGTGATGTTAGTGCTGTGAAACACGAATAATTAGGAAAATATGTCATTTCAAAATTTACCCTTTTGAGGGTTCTGTACTCAACAAGGAACCCTTATAGTTTTACCCTGTCCGTCCGTCTATCTGTCTGGCCGCGACTTGCACAGAGACTATCAGTACTAGAGAGCTGAAATTTGGCACAGATACACATATTATTACGCCGACAAAACGTTAGATGAGAATCTCATAAAAATATATTTAGGGATATCTCTCCTACACCTAAATTAGGGATGCATTTTTTCTCGCCTACGCCATAGTGTGGGGTATCGTTGAATTGGTCATTTAAAAATACTGTGGGTGTAGGCTGACCATTTTTTGATTTAGGGTTCCATTTGCGAAATATTAAGCTTTAAAGAGCAATTTTTGTCAGAGTAGGGCGTTCCCCGCCCCTCTCCCGGCTAAACGGTTGATTGTGCAAACGTGAAAAAAATTCAGGCCAGTAGCACATACATATGTATATGTATAATGAACATAAAAGGAAAACTATCACGGCCAAATAGGCTTTACAAGTTAACCAGTAATAGGTGACCGACTTATAAAAGGAAAACTTCGTACAAAATCTATTGAAAATTACTTTGACAAAGTTGTTAGATTTTCTGTAAAGCATAAAAAACTCCTCTTTCTACGGAATCCTGCACAGCGCGTGGCCCGACACGCACTTGCCCGGTTTAGAATTTTAATTCAGTTATTTTTTTGGAATCCTTCTTAATATTATAAATGTGAAAGTTTGTGCAGATGTTAGGATGTTTGGATATTTGTTACTTAATGAGACAAAAACGGCTGAACGGATTTACATGAAACTTGACGTACAGATAGACAAAGACCTGAATTGAGACATAGCATACTTGATATCTCAGTAATGCGTTCCCGTGGGACAATATTTATTTTAAGTTTAAAATAGATGGCGCTGTGCGAGCAAACGTTGTGTTTTAAAAATGGATGGCGTTGTGCAAGAATCGTATTAAGTGAATGGAATAGCAGAATATTTTTTGGCGATTTAGAAGATTTCATCATAGTAAAATTCGATGTCGAGTAGAACCCCTAATTTTCGGATATTTATGGGAATTTCGTTATAACCTATATCAGTGGGCATAATAACCACAGACTATTTATTTTTTACTGAGCATCCCGGAAGCATCGACTCTGGGTCTCTGGCGACAATTTATTATCGCACAAAATAAATCAACAAACGCTGACGAGGGATAATACTTAATAAGGTGACAAATCTGGGCTCACGGAAATAAAGAAGATATTGATAATATATTTATTTTACTATAAAATCCGAATTGAATGGAAGTCTACCTTAAATAAAGAAGATTCATCATAAATAATCTCTTCGTTTTGACCGTACAGACATATCCACACCAACTGTAATTGGTATAAAATAACGTAATTAAGCCTTCTCAATGACTCGCTTATTGTTCAAACGTAAACAAAAACCTTAATTCGCTTTAACTATTCAATTGCTGACTTTATTTAATTCAATAATATTAGTGTGTAGCAAATTCCATTTCCATGACAAGATCAACATAAATAGACATCAACAACATCTTACTTAATTTGCATTATGGAAGGCACTATTTACTGAGGAATTCAATATTACTCAGCATATTTTTAGAGTAAGCTTAATACCATGACATTCTTAATATGTATAACTATTTATGAGAGGTGGAAACTAGTATACAAATCTTCATAGTAAGTGTTACCATTGAATCTTAAGTGAAAATTCAATTGTGCTACTAAGCAAAATGAGTCCCTAGTAGGGAGGAAATACTCGTATACAGTTCTACGAAACGATACAAACATATTTAACAACTTGCCTTTCAAAGGTCCTACATAATGTTCCATTCGTAACAGTCAAATATATTGAAAAACAGCATTGGAAACTTGACCTAATGTGCATTGATATAAAAGATAAACTGCATAAAACTCGTCAAGGTATGCCAAATGTCATGGTTGCTGGGAAGACACTTCCTTGTGCCTAAACGCGAGTAAGGACTGAGTTAGTCACGAACTCTGAGAAAAGTGTTATTATTGACTGCATTCTTTACATCAGATGCGTCTGTGTCATTCATTCGATATGTTGATCGTCACCACTCACATTTATACGAAAATGTAATAAAGTCCTTCTTCATGACAACTACGTAGGTACTACAGGTCGATACCTCTTCAACAGTTACTTCATACCGTTCTTGTGTTAGGGTGGATGTGATGTCGATTCTAGAACACATATCTGCTAAATATTTAATCACATGAAACTATAGCAATCTATTCTCGAACTCTCAACGAATGAAATGTAATAAAAAGCTGCATTGATTCCGCAATTTGTTGAACAATCCAGCTTTTTCACTGCCACAAATGTCAATAGTCTATATCAATAAATCATTCTACAGATTGCCGTCCTATTGCACGCAACCAACAGTCACTAGCTGAATGGCTCTAATTTTTCGTTGCAAATTCGCCCATAACATAAGAAATCAGAAATCAGTAATTTATTTCAACGTACCTAAAGAATTTACATTGTCTCCGTCGGTGTACGGCAGAATCTGTTTGCTGAATGTTAATGTACTATGTTAGCTGCTGCCTTCGGGCCGTATTTGTAGTGGAGAAAAAGGTAACGGGAAAAAAACTCCACTCTGACCATCTTCTCTCAAATCATCTTAAACTTATACATCAAAGCCTATATAATATGATTCCGTGATAGCCACCAATAACTTTGATAGCCAAAATAACACTTCTTACAAAAGCAGGAAAAACATTAATGCTGCGGCCAGACACTCGAACAGCACCGGATCACGAGCATAACGCAGGGGTCAGCCATCACCAGTCTCAACCATTTTAGAGGGAGATAGGTGACCCGGCCACCACGCCACCATTCGAATGACCTTTAGCAAACCTGCAGATTGAGTTCTTGTCAGCTATAAAATGTGTGCTATAGTTGCATAAGCAGCCTAGTACGTCCCACTGTAGGGCACAGGCCTTCTCTCAGGGAGAGAGAATGGGCTTAATCACCACGCGTGCCCACGGCGGATTGGCGATTTCAAGCGCTGAGGTATATGAATAGCTCAGACACTCAGGTTTCCTCACGATGTTTTCCTTCACCGTTAGCGAGTGGTATTGCTACTATAACTTCACAAATATACATAACTTAAAAAACAAAGTCATAGGTATATGCCCGCACTGGGAATCGAACCTGAGTCTCCCGCTTCCGAGACCAATGTTCTACCCACTAGGCTACCACCGCATACTATAGTTATTAATATGCAATCACATAACTGAGTAGAGTGCTAAATATCGATGTGCAACTGTACTGCATAATTCTCAATATTCCGTGGGTGGTGATGGTATTATTTAAAACTATATTGCTGTAACGGTGTTTTTATTACTTAGTTGCACTGAAGATCTTGAGAATAACTTGATACATTTTAGGGTTATATGGTTCCTTAATCGAGCATTCGAAAAATGATTTCAACCAGAAATCGGTGATTCAGGGGATATTAAAATTACAATCAGACACACACACCTTTTTATTACAAGAAAACCAGACACTCATCAGGTTCGAAAAATATCCCGTTTTAATTCCAAGAAAGTATTATCTTGTTTATGTAGAGGTAGTATTCTCCCACAACAAAATCAAACGTCGGATTCCCATTCAAATAATGCTTTTCCATGACGTCATTGCCTAAACTAGACTTGCAAATATTCTAGTTTTATAACGAACATGGAAAATAAATATTTCGTTTGTTTCTTCGACTCTGAATTAATTTGACATTACATAGTATTTTTTTTATGAAGACATTATATGTTTCACAGTGCAAATTTGCTATAATATTGACGTAACGATTAATGCTGTTTGCAATAGACCATTATGGTTGAAAGATTTGAGTCAAATTCTGATAGAAAATATTAATGTCGACTGTACACTGTCGAGATCACATCGACCTTCATATTCACTTACTTTATTCAATTATGGACAACAGTACGATTAAAATGTAGAAGTTGATGAGCCTTCGATTGTATCTAGGTCTCACGAGCAGTGCGAATTGTAAAAGGAAAGATTCTTGTTTTTATCCTACTGCGGTGGAGCCCAAAAGGAAGGTAATGTGTTTAGTTACATCGTATGTATGTCCGATTTTATGTGCCCTCATAACTTCTTAACTAGTGGTCAAATTTTGATAAATAAGATCTCAATCGATCCGTCGTGTTTGCGCGAGTGTCATAAGTTATATGAAATCAGCATAAATCCAACAAAAAAATTGAAAACCGGCTAAGTGCCAGTCGGACTCGCGCACGAAGGGCTCCGCACCATTATCTATACAAAATTTGAATATTTCGAGCGTCTACCTGTTGCCGTTATTAATATCAAGCAAAAAACGAAAAAAATGTTGTTTATTGTTGTATGGGAGCCCCCTTAAATATTTATTTTATTCTTTTTTTAGTATCTGTTGCAACAGAAATACAACAAAAATTCAACTGTCTATCACGGTTCATGAGATACAGCTTGGTGACAGACGGACCGACAGCGGAATCTTAGTAATAGGGTCCCTTACCCTTTGGGTACGGAATCCTAACAACCCGACTGCTGAGCATTAACTACTAAGCATGCGGAACCAACATTCAATAATATAACACAGATTAGTATCTAGGTTGGTCCCTCCTGCTTTGTAGTTAATTTTCACCGGTCGTGTTGTTGGTTATTTTTTTTTTAATTCATTACATGCATTTGAATCTAGACCATCACTTAATATTCACCCACATACTCGTAGATCTCACCTGAAATGGCACTTCACAAAAATATAAAGATTTCGCTTCGGGCGAAATTGAATTGGCTATTGACAAGTGACAATATTTATCATTTGTTACTTTCGTTAACAAGAAAAAGCACTTAAAACAATAAAATGTATCAATGACGTACAGCTCTCTTCTTTATTGTCCTCCATATTAATCTTTGTCGGCTTTATTACTTTGACACGTATAGGCCTAGAAATACGAAGTTGTAGATGGAGCTTTTGCCTTTTACTTCGAGATTACTAGCTACAGACGTTACTAGCGGAGTTCACTCCGTAAAAGATACCACCTGCGTCGTTAAAATATCGGTCTATCAATTTATATATCGATTGTTCTATTTATCTAGGTTTCTGAATTGAGAATTTCACTAAGTAAATACTAAAGTAACGTTCTGTCGAAGAAATTGGTTTGTTATAAGAAATTCGAAGAGACAGCACTACAGTTAACTATTTACTCAGATAAATTCTCAATTCAGAAACTGGCCTTAAAAAGCCTAAATCGTAATCACCTGTGTCAATTGTTTATGTTCTATTTTTCTTGTACTGCGTGTGACAAAAGTTATAACGAGACCTTTTAATATGGTGGTTTAAAAATGCCGCCAAACAAAAGTAAATTTTCACTCATTAAAAACTAAATTAAAACCGACTGGTTTCCACTAATATTTTAATTTGCAGGCATTATGGCATTTGATTTGAGGGCATTAGGTTATGTTTGATTTTAACTGTATCATGAATTTTTTAACTATCAAGTTACAGAGAAAGGTACAATATTGACCTTCTTCACGATAATCTAACATCCGGTATTTTAAAATATCAGTTAGAAAGTAACAGAAAGTAAATTTGATGACACAATAATTCTAGGAAAGTGTAGAATCTGAAGGTCCGAAGGGATATACCATCTCCAGTTTTTAAATAAAAAAAGGTAACTCAACCAAAATGTACAACGGTAAAATATAGTAGGGTGTCTACGCTGAGTTACTCGTATTTGTTTATTTTTTATTATATGCCAATTATTGTATTTATTTTAATTAGGTGATTCCAAATGCACCACGATGCGCATTCTGTAGTACATTTATGAGTTACCGTGAGTACAGACTGAAAATCAACACTGAGGGCTCACTTCCCTCAGCACAACGCTGAGTCAACAGCCTTTTGTGGCAATTGAGGCACACCACAGGCTACGAGTACATCTATGTTTGTTATATTTTTGTTTTTGGCTTTCTTTGTTGTGTACGTTTTCTCTCTGTTATTTTCATATCACTTCTCTGTTTGTTTTTTTCTGTTATGTGTCTCGTTGTTATATATGTATTTCTTGCTTTCTTTCTTAACTAAGTATTTTGTACTGTATTCAAGTACTCTAAACAGTACAACTAAACTGAATTTATAATAGTCGATTATCGGCAACCAAGTTCAACAGCAGATCATATGGAAGTGTCTTTCAAGCATACAGTAAGTATCTTCCAGCTATATAGATACTCGTAGATACATAACACTTTATTGCACTCAAAGGATTGACGGTGTTATTTATAAAAACTCGATTCCTCTGACAGTTTAAATAATCTGTGATTACGTATTTCCCTTTACCACAAACTATAGAAACGTCCTCTGAGGAGGCTTTTAAGGAATTATGTAATTATAAATAAGACCGTGAATATTTATTTTGAAGAAGCTTTAACTTTTCATAAATGTTCGTGAAGCATCAACAGAGTTGATACCTGAAAGACGTAAAAATAGGTAGTATGGCCGTAGTTGATTTATAAGAAGATAGGTAAGTATTTCGAATTTTAAGGGAGTAATAGTCTTTAGCTCCAAGGAACTAAATATCTCTCTTATTGCGAAAATTTACTAGAATTTTATCTGAAATACTATATTCACACATCAAAATATGCGCAACAAAAGAAATCAAACTCAGCATAATGTTTAACACGTCGAAAGTATAAAAATAACTAAATGCACACTTAGTTTTCTTTGGCGCAGCACAAACATTTAATATTAAATTCGATATTTAATCCAGTAACTACAAAATTAAACCGGAAAATACTTTTTTTTGTGAATATTACACGTCAAATTGATATGCAACTAGTGTGTTTTTAAATACAACAATTTTTTTTGATACGGAAATAGTGTTTTTGCTGTCAATCTTAGTTGTATAATGTTTGAGCTCCAGATTTTGAAGTGTGTTACTTTTTTTGAGATGTAATTAAATACTCGTTTAAAGGTATTAGACAACTCTCACGTTTATCTTAACATCAGCCTTACAAAATGACGCTGCTGCTGATTGACATATTAGATCATTTGAGTTGTTAAGATTCACATTGTCCTCAGCGGGTGGTTATGAGATAAATGATACATTCAGACAGCAAACATACTAAATGCTGCGGGGTCTTTTAGGTTTATTCTTAACGCAAAGCAACAAGGGCTACTTTTCAATGAGACAATTTTCTTAGGACTTTTGGTTTAGCTTTACATTTGATTTTCAAGCTACATGTCTGTTACCGTTATTGTAAACTGATATCTTTATCTTACAAAAAGCACTGACAATTTAATGTTATTCTAAAAGCGTAAGTATTACCTTAAGCTTCGGAATGACCTACTTCGGAATGAAGAGTTTTTGATATAGTTTTTTTTTTAATTATTTCTACAAAGCTTTTCGTTTCCAGATTGTAAGAAAAGTTAACTTTTGCTTGATACGGGTGGTTCAATTAATTTATCAATACTGAAGAAACGGTTCTGAAATATTGCCTTATTTCAATAAGATGCTATACAAAGTAGCTTTTCACTTTGTGCTTGTTGGGAACTTACTGTATACCAGAAAATGTTTCTGTTTATACGTAGAATTTTTTTCCAAACGAATCGTCACATTTCTGGGAACAGATTATCGTTCGCATACGTAAACAGCCTATACTGGGTATTTTTAAAAGAGGTCTGGTAATTTTCGAACTAAGACTTTCGTAAGCACTACACATTATATACAGTACATACAATAATAGTACATTACGATACTAGTGCGAAAAGTAGGAAATTCGCAACGAGTGGCGATAAATTAAAACACGACCGAAGGGAGTGTTTTATATCGACACGAGTTACGAATTACCTATTCGCACGTGTATCGTACAACGTTTTATAGTACATATGGCCCTTTGAAGTTTCGACATAGGCACGTAAAGTGCTCATTATCGCACTAGTGCGGTAATGTAGCACCATATGTACTATAAAGAATATTTTTCAACACACCTGCTCGTAAAGTAGGTCTTATTACAGCGTATTTACACTGATAATGCAGAATATTACCCATGCCGTGCCTTTTACATTACATTATCGCACTAGTGCCTTTTCATTACATATCTTTTTAAATATTAGCAAGAAGTATTAATGTTTCGAAAACAGCTAAGTAGTTATTTGCGTAAATATAAAATTAAATTCAAAATGTGATAAATAATTAAAGAATTTCATGAAACTGCTTGTTTTAGCATTTTTAAGCAAACACTACAATAATTAATATAAACCTAATAATTAACATAAAATTTATGAATAGGTTAGCAACCTCATTATATCTAGATGGCCATGCATTGCAGCCATCTTTGATGGATGCGCGCGCACAAGAATACTGTTTTGAATTTTACCGCCATACATAACACGAATCACGCACGAAAAATACGCCATCTTTTAAATGGGTTTCTGTTTGTTAAGTTTATTCACAGTATTGCATTTCGTTAGTGTTGTTTTTTTATTTACTTTTCCTCGCAAGTGTGTTGAAAAACGTCGTATGAAACACGTGAGCATTGGTCATTACACTTCTCGTCTCCATTAAACCTTCGCCTTCGGCTCAGGCTTAAAAACCGACTCGAGTGTAATGACCAACATACCACACTTGTATCATAATGTACTATTATCTATCTATTAACCTTATTCCGGAGCTTCATCTCTACCCACCATGATTAAGCTCTCCAAATCAGAATGAAGCCTGGTCCGGACTCTTCCAGCAAAAACCAAGTAAGTGAATCCGGAATTAAGTTAATAAGGTCTGGTGATACTTATAGGGGTTATTGTACTCATTCAGGATATTATTCGATACAAGCAACTGTTATTGAGACACTAACTCCGAAATATTGAAAATAATATCAGATATCCCATACAAAATTATGGTATTTTCTCTAGCGATTGTATGAAACAGCAGATATTTTTTTCGATATTTCAGAGTAGCTCTTATGATAAAACGTGTTCGTATTATGAGTAAAATATCCTCCGTAAGTTTCACCGGATCTTTCTGCAGAGCACAAGCAATCTTTCAGAGAGACAGAGTATGGGCTTAATGACCACGAATGTCCATCACGGATTGGCGATTTGAAGCACTGGGGTACAGTTAAACACCTCAGATAGGTTTTTCTACTGTATTTTCCTGAATGGTTATCGTTTCCATGAAATAAAATACGTGCGAGATCCGTATAGTTATCATGAATGGACAAATGATATGCAAGGACGTCAGAGGTCAAGAATTTTTATTCGGGCGTTTCCATTAATTCTGCTACAATTCAGTGGCACAATAATAAACAGTCTTTATTATTTAGATGAAATTGACAATATTTTTCACAGGCAGTATGTTATTTTGAATAAAATGGCGATCAACTGGCGCCACCAGAATCCTGCGCACTTAAGCCGGATTGTTTGCTAAGGAATTTTTTATTATTTTATCGACGTGTTAAAATATTCAGTTATATTTTTAACATGTGACAAACAGTTAACTGCTGAGTTTGAACGGATAACCGGAGACATTAAACTGAATAATAAACATATAACTTTCACTAATAGTAAACCCCACTGAGAGAGTCCTACTGACATTTTGAGCATAGCGCTACCTAGTAATAGAGACATCGCTGTGAAACTTAACTCTTTGTATGTCGAACTAAAGTGGATTCCAAGTCAAGACTGGTATTTTGCATATAGTTGCAGTTCATTTGATTTTAAGGATGCATATGTAAGGACACTTTTGGCACATAGTGCCTGATATGCAGCGGTTGTTCTAGTTAGCTCACTTAAGAGTAAATTGAGTTTGACTTAAGTCAAACTTTATCAAGGAGACCAACCTTTTTTCGAGACTCAAGAGACAAACATAATTGAATATCGAAATCGAAGAAGAATAGATCACCAATACAAATAAATATAAAAAAACCAATGGTTGCTGCCAATCTCATAAATTACAGTGCCTAATAGACCAGTGTGGGTGGGGACAATAATAAAGAACATTGTATCAATAAAAAGAATTCTTTGAAATCCGCAATAACACAGAAAACTTCTCAATTCACGACAACGAGCACGATTGATGCCCTTTTAGGCTCCAACTATCTACACCAAAACTCATACTGAGTCACAGACTGAAAGGGTCATAACTCATATGATCCACCGCTATATGGCCGATCAATTCGCGAATATCCGCGATTACCCATACCCAGGCCTTTGCTTAAAACAGTATGACACAAATACCGCGGAGTAAAATAAACCAGCGCCCAACAATGGCATGTATGGTAAAAAAAACAGGTAGAGTTCACGTCGGCACACAATGATACATTATGCTCATCCATATAAGCCAAATTCGAGTGTGTGTTGGTGTTAAGCAGAAGAATGTCGTTGTAGCTAGCTAATATATAAAAGCACGCGCGCGGTTTCGACATCAACACAACGATTTGGATCCTTCAAAGGAGTGCACACAGAGAGAATAATTCGAGATTTTTATTTATTCGCATTTGTATTTCGCGAGTATTGCAAAAGCTGCCTTGGATTTACAGTGACATTTTTGGACTCAAAAATTCAGTGTGAATATTCATTGCGCCTTACCTCATTACGTGCTTTGACATGGTGTATTTAAAGGTAGGTGATATCGTATTTGAAAATTCCGGAGATCCTATTTTCAAAATCCAAAAGAACTTGGTGAAATATAATAAAAATTAAAAATAAAGCTTCCTCTCCACTGATATTTTTCATTGCAAATGCACTCAATCAAAAAATATATTTAAGAACCAGAATTCAAAAATAATCTTATTACATACGTACATAAACTCACGCCCGTATCCCGGAGGTGTAAGCAGCTGACACATTTCTTTTGCTTTATCAACATTCATATATTATATCAGCACACATTTTTTTATTATTAATAATGATAATAATCGTTGGATCTGGTCCCTAGGTAGGATACCATCACTAATACTTTTTATCTTTTTTTCTTATTTAAAAAAAAAACTTTACTGTGTCTATACACAACCATTTCAAAACCTCACAATGAGAGTATTTGAATTTTTGACATCCCAAAAAGAGATTTTAAGCTTGTTGTCATCATTTCTGAATTTTTTTAAATCAAAAATAACGTTGCTAATTAAACTTTGTAGTCAATGCTCGCACTATGCGCATGCGTCGCCACTGCGTTTGCGGCGCCAGCCATCGAAGACGGCAAATGGCATCCGAACCTATACAAGATTGAGGCTGGCAGGTGAGTCAATCTATTAGTTACTTTATTACCAACGTCTATATGCTAATTTACCACATCGTTGGAACAGTCATCGAGACTGCAGGATGTCCCAACAAATATCCAAGATCTAGAACTTATGTGTTGTTTACATTCGAATGTAAAATAGATGGAATTAGATTTTATGTCTCCTTTTTTTTATTTGAATTCTTCTTTTTTATTAAAAGGTGACCTAAAGGTGACAATCATGTTACTCGAGTTTTCTTATTTTGTGTGCAAGAAATCTTACATCGTATAAGAATCTTTTAATCCTGTCGTGGCTAATGGATGTGAACAAGCAAATATATTATGGATATGTACGAGTAAATATCCGTGCAAATTCAGTTTTTATTATCAAGTGCTCGTGTTAACCTTAGAAAATACTAAAGATATTATACTTAGAAAATACGTAAATTTCTCTATTATCCAATGAATATACAACGTGTAATTGAAATAAAGAAAAAGCTGAAAGCCATAACTTTACTGCCGCCAATTAAACCATTCCCTATAAGTAGGTATTTAAAAATTCCAATGATCTTTTCCGTTCCCAAAGGGCAAAAACGGGACCCTATTACTTCGCTGTCTGTCCGTCCGTCCGTCCGTCTGTCTGTTACCAGGCTGTATCTCAAGAACCGTGATAGCTAGAGAGTTAAAATTTTCACAGATTATGTATTTTTGTTGCCGCTATAAGAACAAATACTAAAAACAAAATAAAATAATTATTTAAGGGGGGCTCCCATACAAAAAACGTGATTTTTTTGCTGGTTTTTTTATCTTTGTGTCTAATGTTGTAAAGACAATGGTACGGAACCCTTCGTGCGCGAGTCTGACTCGCACTTGGCCGGTTTTTTATTTCTCTTGAAACTTCACGCAGTCCATTGTGCTTATTGAAAGTGATTTAAACGTTGATACAGAAGAATACATTTTTCATGTTTTGCGTAATTTCAATAGCACTCTTCTCTTTTCTGTCAACAGATACAACAGACCACGCGACGAAGGCAAGTACGTTCACATCCCAAACCCCTACATTCACATCGACAACCCTTACGACGGCGGTTACGGTCCTTACGCTCACCAGGACGACCCTTACAAGTGGGAGGAGACCAGGGACCAGTATAGGCTGGTCGTGGTACCGGGACAGGACAACCCGTACTACAAGCCTGGTTATTACAAGAACAACGGCATCAAGATCATTAGCCAGGAGCATAATTACGACGAGGATAAATACGATTTCAAGTGAGTATTTGGGATCGAGGCAGTTATTAACTTAATTCCTGAATCGCTTACTTGTTGCTTCACTTATTAAGCTCTTCAAATAAGAGCGAAACCTGGTCTGACTTTCCTGACAAAAATTCAAGCAAGTGAAGCCTACAAATAAAACACTGGATATACCCTGTATCTTACATACGCAAATATAAGTTTAGGATTTATTGTTTAGAGAGATGACATAAATTGTGTTAAAAGGTAATATAGTAGGCAGGCCCCAACATAAATCATCTTCAAGTTTGGTCTTTCAGACCGGCACTCTTGCCAAAGTCATATAAATTTGACACTTCCGCTTTGAGATATAAAATAGTATTTGATACGCTAGACGTTAAAAGTTCTATCTGAATTTAATTAACCTACTTGACTCCGTGTCTGTTCAATTTATCGAATTCTCCCCACGCCCACCAAAGTTTGGCCTTGCTTCATTGAATAGCTTCTTATCTTAATCATTTGCATACAGGGAATCTCATCTGGTGGAAGATTTATTGATTGACTAATTGAATTTATCTCCAGCACAACACTGAAAACAAACTCTCCTAAGAACCGGCTCACCTAATTGAGTTTGTTTGTCAGTTTGTAACATTTTAACTGCAACTTTTTGATTAGTTACATTTGATGAACAATTAGTGCTTGATTATCAGTAATTTAACAAGGCTATCATTAAGACTGGAAAATTTTCAAAATAATAAGTTAATCAATAGTAATGTAAAAAAATGTGACAATGACCTTAAGTAACAAAAGAATCAACAACAAATAGTGCTACAATTGATGTTTTAGTAGTTAACAAGCAAATTGAAAGCCTTGATAGCGAAGTATCAAAGAGGATCATTGGAACGACACAAAACAAACTTGACCTTGCCCAGAACATTTCGGCGCTAGGTCAGAGTTCAAACTATTTATCAGTTTCAATACAACACGTCAAATTGGCATTAAGGTGAACCCACTTCATCAGCGAAAGATCTCCAGAGTGTGTTGATGTTCAGTTCGACTAAAATTTCATCAAAAAGATAGACGAGCTTTGCTTGATCTGAAGTTGGCTGGGATTGATGAACTTCTTCTTTCTTACGTTTTACATTATGTTTATAATATGAGTATGAGTAATAGTGGCGTCGATAACTCTCGACTATAGATGAAAACTTTTTATTGAAAGTCATCATCATCATCATTCAGCCACAAGAAGTCCACTGCTGGACATAGGCCTCCTCCATGGATTTACAAAAAGACCAGTTAGAAGCGGCCTGCATCCAGCGTCATCCTGCCACTTGGATGAGGTCATCTGTCCATCTTGTGGTTGATCGTCCTATGCTGCGCTTGCCGATATGTGGTCTCCATTTGAGAACTCTTCGGCCCCATCGGCCATCAGTTCTGCGTGCTATGTGCCCCGCCCACTGCCACTTCAACTTACTAATCCGCTGGGCTATGTCGACGACTTTCGTTCGTCTACGGATCTCATCATTTCTGATTCGATCTCGAATATAAATTTTCCATAGCTCGTTGCGTGACGCTTTTTATTGAAAGTAGTTACTTATAATTGAAAGCATTTGTTTCAACAAACATAAGAGATATAGGAATTTGTTGAATTTTACGGTGTGTTCTCACCTTTAAATATTATGATATCGTGACGTGTAGGCCGGTATTGATATTTCATTGATGAAACAGATTCTATTCAATTACAAAGGTCTATCTGCCCCCCCTCGTAAGACGGAATTTTAATGAGTATGTGATGGCAAAATAGACAATGACTTTTATCATCTTCATATGCACCTAGGCTGACTCTATAATTACGTAACTATAATCTGTCTTTATAAGTTCCTTCATAGCCGATAAGACACAAATATATACTTTTGCAAATTGTTTATTTAGCAGCTAAGATGACGATGTCTTAATCTCGCGAACTCTCACTCTTTAAAACTACCACTTGCACCATTTCCTTGAATGTGGCTTTAATTAGCATTTAACTAAAATTCATGATCCAAAATTTCAAGTGGTGCAAGTCAGTGCAAAATATTTCCCAGAGACCTTCAATTTCAGTCAAATAACAATTAATTTCTTTCTGCAGCTTCGAAACTGAAAACAAGATTCGCGCCCAAGAGAACGCGGTTATCAAGAACGTCAACACAGCTGACGAGGGCATTGCTTCGTCAGGCTTCTACGAATACATCGGACCTGACGGCTTCCTATATCGAGTCGACTACACTTCAGACGAAAATGGCTTCAGGCCCAAGATGAAGAGGCTGGAGACTAAGTACTCTGGAAAATGGCATTACGAGAAGGTCAACTAAGTGAAGCTATTAGGTACCTCAATAAAAAAGTATTAAGATGCAAAATAGACAGCGTTACGGCACGGACTCACGTCAGCTCATAAACCTTTACAATTTCGAACTTTGGATCGTCCCTATTGCAAAGTCGTAGGGTTGGTTTCAGACTGTCAATGTAAAAGTCAATGCGCTGTCGTCACCTACAGGAGATCAACATACAAATCTCGCCGCAAATACCTCGATACCCAATAACCAGTGATTGGAAATGGCGCAGATTTTTTTAGCCATATAATGACAAAATACGGACAAGAAACGACATTTTTAGGCAAGATGCCAGAAAAATTCTAGTAGTAATGCCCTAAATTTTCCTTCTCGCCGCTTAAATAAAAAATGCCTGTGCGCATATAAATATTAACTTAGCTGACCTAGCATTCAACGTAATTCGGCGCAAAAAGCAGTGCAATTTCCGATCACTGTAAATAACCGAAAGTATTACAGTCAATTTGACAGACAGACATTTGGGCTTAGTTATTGAGGATGAGACATAAGTCGTTGTATACCCACTGGTGCCTTATTTATTTTCTTTACTAGAGACAACAAACAGAAGTACAATGTTACATCGCAGACTTCCAACAAATGATTTAAAAAGATAACTTACTTTTTAAAATATTTTTACAAAATTTGCAGTAGGTATTTCCAAAAAATTTCGACACTGCTTAGTGTAATAAATGAAAATATCCTGAAAATAAGCCCATAAATTGCATTGTTAAGTACCCATTCATTTAGGAATATTATTTATTGAACCTATGAAGTGTGTAGGTACTCTGTTCTAAGAAGGTATTTGAAACACGTATTGTACTTATTGTTCAAGTATTCAATTCGGGTAAAAGTATCTTTGTAATGAATGAGGAATGTATTTCTAGACAATCTTTTATTTATATTGTAGACTTAAGATAATTTTGTCACTGTGTAAGCTAATTTATGAAATGTGATAATAAAATTAATACAATTTTATAATTGCTTATTTTTTATTTTAACCCTAAGTATAGATTCGGTTTACCTCAAAATAATGTTTAAATACGACTCACTTTCAATTACAAAAACTACTTGTTTACATTTTTCAGTTGTCATTCTTTACAAATTAATATAATACTAAGGATATTGTCGTGATACTTTTGTCGAAGAACAGTGATGACCCTATTATTGAATTATAGACCCGTCTCACTTCTGTGCCATGTCTATAAGCTGTTCTCAAGAGTTATTACGAATCGTCTCGCACGCAAGCTCGATGACTTCCCCCGAACAAGCCGGTTTCGAAAGCTTTAGTACGTTGGACCACATACATACGCTGCGGCAGATTATACAAAAGACCGATAAGCATAATCTGTGGATTACGAAAAAGCCTTCCATTCAATCGTGATATGGGTGGTACTTGAATCTTTCCAGCTAAGCCAAATCGACTATCGCTACATCGAAGTGCTGAAGTGTTTGTATAAAAACGTCACAATGTCAGTCCGACTGCAGGATCAGAATATGAATCCTATTCATTTGCAGCGCGGAGTGAGACAGGGAGATGTCTCTGAAATATCTCTGAAACTGTAAACAACAGTTTCACTTGAAGACGTATTCAAATTTCTGGACTGGGAAAGATCTGGTATCAACATAAGTGGCAAGTACATCACTCACCTTTGATTCACCGATTATTATGGATGAGACACTGGAAGATTTGAGTTCAATGCTCAATGACCTGAAAAGAGCTTTTAACAGAGTGGATCTTAAAGTGAACATGGACAAGACTAAAATAATGTCGAACTCCCATGAAGCACCCGCTCTGGCTCTGGCGACAAACAGTCCAGTTAGGTGAGTCCAACTTTGAGAAAGAGGTCACTCGTGAAATCCAACTTGGATGGGCAGCGTTCGGGAAACTAAAACACATTTTCGCGTCCAAAATACATTAGTGTCTCAAAACAAAGGTGTGTAGGTAACTAATGTGTGTTACCTGGTCGCTAACTATGGGCCTCATAAGAAGGCTCAAGGTCGCGCAAGAGACGAAAAGTGCTATCTCAGGAGTTTTACTGCGTGATCGACGAAATTCCCAGAAGAACCCGAGCTACTAATATAGCTCGAAGAATTTCTCAGTTGGAGTGGCAGTGGGCGGGATACATAGCTCGGAGAACTGATGGCCATTGGAGCAGAAAAGTTCTGACCTGATTGATTGAATGAATGATTTATTGCCACAAACAAACATGCTTACATACAATAATAGAAAAATAATGGAGTGTGCGTGTGACAATGATACTATTTCAGCGATTGCTGTTTCTGTTTGAAACAGCGCTGGTTTTCAAATAGCACCTTCACGCCAAATGAAGAAAACGCGTCATGCAGGTAGGGCTTACCGCTAAAAAAAACTTAGTACGGGTTAGTGCAACAAAAGAATATAAACATAAAACTACGAATTAAAAATTAATAAATATTTATTCGCACAAACATTTGTGCCAATTTAGAAAGTTATACAAATTCGAATATAAATAACGTTTATGTCAATATTTTTATACTTATTAATTGCAATAGTAGGCAAAAACAGTTGGTCGCGGACCCGATGACGCAGTGTGGGCAGGCCCCCCACGAGATGGTCTGATGACCTGGTTACGGTAGCAGGGAGTCGCTGGATGTGCAAGAACGGAAAGCTTGGAAATCCATGAGGGAGGCCTATGTCCCGCAGTGAGCATCAAGTGGTTGATGATGGTGATGATGATGATAAGGATATTAATATTCTCTATCTTTATCATAGTCATAGTATTAACGGTATTAGGGATAAATAAGGATAATAATATCCTTATCATCATTTTGTACTTTTTTGATTGCAAGACTAAAATTATTTACATGCCATAATATTGTTGATATTGTTAGTAGATTTAGTTATTGTCAAAGTTTGGGTTAGTTTTTTAGTGACTACAGATTTTTGAACTTCTTTTTGGATGAAAGCCTTCTCCATCCCTTGTTCTTTATTAATTAATTATACTAAAACTTTGAATTTTCATATGGAATGTCCTGTTCTATAACTACATTAAAATTTGAGATTGTTAAATAATAACTCTATAGGGAAGAGAAGGTGACCGTACTCTTTTTCCACAGTAGAGAGAAATTTTGCGCTAGGCAGATCTGGGAACCTAGGGACGGCCAGTTCGACTGTTGTTCGTCGGACGTTATATTGATGGGATGTCATTTGAAACACTTAACATTTGCGATGGAGCAATGTCGGAGTATGGAGGAATGTCGGAGTATGAACTGCGCGCACAGAATTGACATGTATTGTACTCGCTATAGCTCCATTGAAAGTACCTTTTTATATTACACTGAAAACTGGCCAAGCGTCTGCTGGGCCACGCCCAGTGTAGGGTTTCGTAGAAAAATGGGTTGTTTATCTGCTTTATTGAACTAAAAACTTCATTTCGAAAGTAATTTTTAATGGATTTTGTACGAAGTTTTCCTTTTATAAGTTGGTCGCCTATTACTCGTTAACTTGTAAGGCCTACTTAACCGTGATAGTTTTCCTTTAAGTTCATCATATTTTATGTACTACCAACCTGAATTTTTTCACGTTTCAACCACTTAGCCGGGAGAGGAGGGGGCGAACCCCTTTCGCGGCTAAGCGGGATATTGGCCCCTATAGACTTTTTGGACTCTATGACATGCACTTGGCCGGTTTTCTTACAACAGTTACTTGTATCTACACGGAGTAAAAATTCGATGCCTGACCCGAAAGCTACAAATACTGGACACCAAAAGGAACTTTTCTTTATTGAATTTTTTTTCAAGAAAATTAATAAATTATTTTGGGATAAAAAATTAAAAAAAACCTTTCAACATCATTATGGCACGCACGTAGCATCAGTATAAGCCAGCGTTACGTATGTATTGAACACATTGCGCGTTGATATCTAAAATTAGCTTGTATGGTAAAGCTTAAAAATTTCAAAGGTTCACTGGGATGAAATGTTCGGTATACTATCTTGTTGAATTAAGCTTTGTAGGAATTACATTTCTAAGAAACATTATCGTATTTCTAAGAAGAAATAATGCTTACGCAAAATTGATGATATAAGAAACCAATTCCTTATTGTATTCAAACAAAGGAGCTCACGACACATAATCACAATTTTCGAGGACCATCCTGAGACATATTTTACCGGAAGGCCTGAAAAAGGTCTACGGTCCTTGTTGCTCTCTATCGGAAAGTACATTTAAATTAATTGTGAAATGTTTACCTTTGACTTTAGACATAAATTTAAAATGAATACCGTGACATTTATGTTAATTAAATTATAATTTATTGCATACGAAACATTCAATATGTACAAAGGCGAGCTTATCAAACAGCAAACCTTAGAGAGTCGAAGAAGCATAAAAATATAATAATGCAGCCTATATACGTCCCACTGTAGGGTACAGGCCTTCTATCAGGGAGAGAGTTTGGCCTTAATCACCACGCGTGCCCACCAGAGATTGGCAATTTCAAGCACTGAGATATGTGAATACCTCAGACACTCAGGTTTCCTCACGATGTTCTCTTTCAGGTCAGCAAGTGGTACTGCTACTATAACTTCACAAATGTACGTAACTTAGAAATCAAAGTCATTGGTACACGCCGGGATTCGAACCCACGACCTCCCGAATAAGAAGCCGGCCTTCTACCGCTCCGTTAGTAGAAGGACACGCAGTAAAAACGGCTCCAAAATTTAGCTTAAAGTTATGACAGAAATAGAAAGTGCTATTTCAACATCTTCTTAAATGTACCAATCGTAGGTCTAGCCCATATTTTCTGTGGCAGTGCGTTCCACAGCCTAACCCAATGGACCGTGGAAGCTCCACCGTAAGCTCTAGTATGTGTTGTGTGTATTATGTGCAGCGATTTTAAGAACATGGTAGTTGACAGATCTAGTATGCCTTTCCCCAGAGTCATCATCATCATCATCATCAGCCTATGATTGTCCACTGCTGGACATAGGCCTCTCCTATTGCACGCCACTGAGCACGGTCCTCGGCTACTCTCATCCAGCTTATGCCAGCCGCCCTGCGAAGATCATTCCCCAGAGTGCAGATACTGAAACCTTTCTCTGAGGTAGGCGGGAAATAACGGTTCTATTGATTTTCTGTTATGTAAGTGTAAATTTTGTACTTCAGGATGATATAGCTTGAAGGAAGTGATATTTGAGAAAGCAAAGGGTGTATGATACATTTTATCTATGAAGCAACGTTTTATAATCAACATGTTTTATAATCACGTACTTACATTTACTTTGGAGGTTATGTTTCCAAACGTTTTTCCACAAAAAGTAACTGCGGTGTGGATGCATCTTTATGAAGGACCTCATCATCATCATAATCAGCCGGTGTAAGTCCAGGACATAGGCCTCTCCCAAGACACGCCACTGAGCCCGATCTTCGGCTCTTCTTTTCCAGTCACTGCCCACCGCATTACGAATGTCGACGCTCCATGTGGTCACAGGGCGTCCTACGCTGCGTTAGCCGATTCGCGGTCTCCGCTCTAGAACCAGTCAACCATGAAGGACCTACTAACAGGTTGTTTATAGATTAGGCACATAAGCCCCATAAACACCGTGTCATTGAAACACTGGGAAAAATCAGCCAAGTGCGATTCGGACTCGCGCACGAAGGGTTCCGTGCCATTTTCTATACAACTTTAGTCAAAGATTGAATTTGAGAACAGCGCCATTTATAGAAACCAACAAGAAGCGTTTAACAATGACATCTAACGACATGCCATCGGCGCTGTGAATGATGGTCGCTAGATGGCGAGCGCTGTCTTTAAACAACGTTTGTTGTATGGGAGCCCCCCTTCAATATTTATTGTGAAAATGTTAACTGTCTAGCTATGACAGATCATGAAATGCAGCCTGGTGATAGACAAACAGACAAAAGAACAGTGGAGTTTTAGTAATAGGATCCTTTACCTTTTGAGTACGGAACCCTAAAAAAACATACAATAGTTACAAATAAGGAAGAAAAAAAAGCTCACGGACATTCACAGAGAACAGGAAAATGTCAGAACATACAGTCTGTGGCGTGTCAGAGTGGCACAGGGCATCTGTTTTAGCATTATGCTGAATTTCATCCTGTATGTAAAACATGACCTTACCCGTTATGCCCCAATAATCTCGAGGGCGCGGAGGCAATATTTGATCAGATAACGCGACAAATAAATACCAGAGAGCGCGTCGAATTTCAATAAAAATATCTCAAGAGACTCCTCCACCATCCACCGTCGCCAAAAAAATAATAATAATAAACAAGCAGCCGAAAGACTCGGATCGTAAAATCACACGCGTTAAAGTAGAGTATATATAGAATCATGGGATACAAACTCTTACCGAGCGAGGAATAAGAGTGAGTATTGACAAAAAGGCGTAATAGGTTTGCTTGACTGTACTGGCCACGATATTTGGCAAAATTGTTTTGGCTCAGGACCTTACGGCCTTAGTCCATTGCGTTGTAGGATGCGTCTGAGAGATTTTATTCTACGCAATACTGATTACCTCGTTGGTCTAGCGGTATCACGTCTGATTGTCATGCCGGAGGTTGTGGGTTCGATTCCCACTGGGGGCCGCTGCCCTGCTGGTCTAGCGGTATAACGTCTGATTACCGTGTCGGAGGTAGTCCACTGGGGGCCGCCATACATTTGCACAAATGGCCTCAGTCTGGTTCTATTTCCATGTTTGTGATGTCCTTGCATGCTTACCATAGCACAGGGTATCCTCGTTTGGGACCCGGACTGTATGGTTGATTGTGCTGTATGGAACTTATAAGTTATAATATCGCCGTATGAATGCAGTATCCATAAGCACATAGCTGCCGCGAAGTTTCTGCAAATACTAAGCGTAAATCCTTGTAGCGTTGCGTGGGGTTACGTCAGAATTTGCGCAGCCATATTTGTAATGGTCTATGGACCAGTGACAGGTGTCACTCACTTACTTTTCTTGTTTCAGAGAGAAAATATATCCGGCTCAAAGGACAACGTTTAGGTACCTATTTAGCTACTAAATGATAGTGGACTGACGCAAATAATCTTTTCACTACGACGGCAAACTCAAATCCGGTCTTTTTGACACGTTAAGAAGCTAAGAAGCTATACGCAAGCACGATAATACGGGTTAATGTCCACAAGTGGAAGACTGGACTAAGGTGCCATAGAATTAAGATCTAATAAAGTAAACAGTGGTGAGAATTGTAAGATTGAAAGGTCATAGATATAGAATGGTGGTAAAATTTCCTGCAAGTTTATTTCTATTCCTAATCCTTATTAAACAAATAGATATTTCCATAACTAGGGCCGTAAAATAAAGAAAGGCCGATAACGCAGAAGTTTAAGGCCCGAGCCGCAGGCGAGGGTCATAAATATGCGATAGAGGGCTTTCTATTTTACAGTCCGTGTTGTGTGCACAATTTTATGTCGTCACTTGGCCTCAAAGTGGGTTTTCCCGCACGCTTAGCGTGCGGAAAACCCCGCTTTTTGACCAGGTGTGCATAAAAGAACATTAAAAATAAAACAACTGAAAACTAATACGAAGCAATGGACAAAGAACCTAGGCTTTTATTCGTGAGGACGTTGACCGAGCGCCGTGCCAGAAGGCCGGCGCCGGCCCGACCCGACGCAATGCGATCTCCCGTCCCGCAGTGCGCCGCCCCCGTATCTTAGCACTTCCTTGTACAGCACGACCTGCACTCATGAGCTGGCTCTCTACTCTCAATATTTTATCTTGTTCAAATTGCGTCATAAGGAGTTGAAATTTGTTAACCATAATCCACTTTCGACTGTAATTTAGAGTAATTTGGTTCAAAACCTCACATAAACTAATAGTGGTCAATAAAATATTACGTAATAATCATAGCGGGAAATAAATAATTTATTGTTATTTACGTCTTGATTGTTGAATTCTACAGTGAAACAATCGTAGCAGTATTGATACAATATCGATACAATAGTTAGCTTAAATGTGGCTACGCTGTTTGTGTGTAGTTGGCGAGTATTTTTTAAGAATAAATCCTTTTTTGCAGCTCACTAAGAAGTTCTAACATCAACTTCTAATAACACCAACAATCTACAAGTTAACACGACAAACGCCCTAAAAACGCTACATACACTTCTACGCTACGGCTAGATAATTTATAGGCTTTATTTTAATAAATAATTCCGTTATTTTTACAGCGTCTTTGTACAGTATAAGTATGTCAAATTCTGATTTTGCGGCACGGTACCGCGATAAACGCTTTTATCTTCATATCGACCAAAGCCATAAGCGATACGCTACCACGCGATGAAGATTTTGTCGCAGGGTCGTGCTACGAGGGCTGGCCAGACTGTACCTAAACCCGCGGCATATATCACGTTGGTAACGATATCATCCATTGCCAAATAGGTCCTTGCTGTATTACAGCTGCTGTAATCTCTTAATACGGAGGAAAAATAAACTTTGTGTTACTGTATTTTATTTCTCAGCCCAGTTTTTGTATTGGGAGAGCATTGGCCTCGTAAAAAGTTTTGACAATGGCGTTTTTGCCAGTGAGCGTGTTTGTTGTACTTTGTGTGGCATCCCGCACGCTCTGGATGTATACGCAGAGGCACCAAATCTTTGAAAAGGGGTATTACAACAGGAGAATTTAAGCAAGCAGTTTATTTTAACTACAGGCAGTTAGGAGTGCGTTCGAAAGCTCACTCTGTAAAATAATAAAAAAAAAACAATGATGCCTGAAAATAATTATAATGCAGCTTATATACGTCCCACTGTAGGGCACAGGCCCTCTCTCAGGCAGAGAGTATGTGCATAATCACCAGGCGTGCCCACGCAAATTGCCGATTTCAAGCGCTTAGGTGAAAATTGTTGGCAACCCAACAAAGCATAGTTATTTTTGTGTTTTGTAGCTTGGCAAGACTGTAACTTTATCCCTTGTCTATGTGAAGGACCAAATTATGTAGAGATTTGGACTGATTGTGGAGGGTTTGGAGCACGGAAACGCTAGATTTCACACACATAACATACATAAGCAGTCTATATACGTCCCACTGTAGGGCACAGGCCTTCTCTTAGGGAGACAGTATGGGCTGAATCACCACGCGTGCCCACCGCGGATTGGCGATTCCAAGCGCTGAGGTATGTGAATAGCTCAGACACTCAGGTTTCCTCACGATGTTTTCCTTCACCGTTCTAACATATTAACGATATCACATATTAACAATTTATTCTAAATAACAACATCCTCATAGTTCAACGATGACACAGAGAAGAGAAAAAGTTACAGTGTTGCTACAGCTATAAAACATAAAAAATACTATGCTTTGTTTGGCTGCAAATAAAAATAATTATTACAGCGGCAAAAAATGGTAACATTACATCGTCATTACCATATAAGGTAGAGTCTGTATCGTGACAGTCGGGCAAACGATTGCTATTTAAAACCGGCCAAGTGCGTGTCTGGTCTTCCACAGTCTAGGGTTCCGTAGAAGTCATTTTAAATAGAATTTTTACGAAGTTTTCTCCTTTTAGGCGACCAACTTTGCCTATTACTCGTTAACTGGTAAAGCCTACTTATCCGTGATAGGTTTCCTTTTAGGTTCATTATAATATGTGGTACTGCCCTGAAGGCTCTGGGAGAGGGGGTGCTAAGCCACGGATAGATATACAGACGAACAGACAAACGAACGGACATGGTGAAAGTATAAGGATTCTTGCTGACTACGGAACCCTAAAAAAGAGCCGTTTCTGGTTTATTGATGGATCGTTTACACTATCAGCTAATTCATCAATTAACAAAGGCATTGGCTAATTCATCAATTAACAAAGGCATTGGGCTTGGCAGTGGTGTTCTCACTTCTGAAGAGGAACCATTAACCTATTTATCAAAAGATTCTCGAGTGAAGACTGCGAATAAGAAAATGCAACTTGGGAACTTTCCCTCAAGGAGCAATTCTCATACAAACGTAGTTTGGCTTTTTTAACACACGACCTGCCGGATCACTCCACGTCACGTCGCGTCACTCCATTCCCTTCCGTGCATGTCGTAGAAGGCGACTAAGGACATCAATTACCAGGAGACGGGCAGCAGCGTCTTCCTGAGATTCCAACTGCATACTGCGATCGCCAACCCGCCTGCCAAGCGTGGCGATTATGGCAAAACCCCTCATAGTTATGAAAACCACGAAGGAGGCCTATGTTCTGAAGTGGGCGTCAAATGGCTGATGATGATGATGATGCCGAAACGCAGTGAAACTTTGCCAATACGCTTAAGGCTCGGTTCTCCGACATTGCCCCTAAATCAGGTGTTCTAAAATTTATTTTACACTCGAATGGTACCTAAGAATTTTAAATCTAAGAAAAAAATACTTTCCAATGTCCTGTCTAGGGCTGCCGGTTATTTTTACGATTTTTTAAACTGTAGAGCATCAAAAAAAAAAAAATCGTGATTATGAGTAATATATTTTTTAAAAACCTATTTATAATACTAAAGTAGTACTAGAGTAATACTTTACTCATAAGGCTTGTGTCCAATTGTGGAGAAATGTATGCTTGTAGTTTGATTGGAGTTAAAATGCAAATTTAAGTAAGATTGCCAACTAACCAAGTGGGTACCTATAATACCAACCATTGATCAGCTATATACATACCGGATAAAAACAAAGTTAATAATTCTGCATCTGAAAAAAAAATCCTCACAAAGTGACAAAATTTCACGATTGGTCATTCCTGTTTTATTTACGCATTATTTATGTTTGTTTATGTTTACAGCACCCACCTTATTAGGCAGCGTACCTACATACAGGCTGCAGTCTAAATTAAAGTGGGTTCATTGAACCGTTTGGAATGTCTTCCAAGGACGTTCAATGCCGTTTTTATCCTCTTCTTCTTTTTCGCGGATCTACTTGGCCACTATCATAAGCAGACTATATACGTCCCACTACGGGGCACAGGGCATCTCTCAGAGAGAGAGTATCGGCTTAATCACCACAAGTGCCAACCGCGGATTGGCGATTTCAAACACTGAGGTATGTGAATAGCTCAGGCACTCAGGTTTCCTCATGATGTTTTCCCTCACTGTTAGCGAATGGTATTGCTACTATAATTCACAAATATACATAACTTAGAAAACAAAGTCATAGGTATATGCCCGCACTGGGAATCGAACCAAACAGAGCGGTGGTAGCCTAGTGGGTAGAACTTGGCCACTATTAAAAGTTATTCAGAACTTCCACACAACACAACACAGTCACTTCTCCTGGTCCCAAACTAATCAGGCCAGGTCATCACAAACATGGAAATACACCCAGATTGAGGCCATTGTGAGTGTGAATACCTGTATTGTGATGCGACAGGGACATAATACGTGTATTTTCTATCGTCTTGTAATTACCAAATTCGTCACTACTGTGTTAAATGGAATGAGGGCTGCTACTTAGGAGCTTTTAATTTTTGTTTCATGTTTTGCCTGCTTTACTAGCAGCCAGGTATATCCGCGAGGATAACAATTAAGCAGCATTGCAGTCTCATAGCATCAACATGCAAACGAGCCAGGGTTATCAGCGTATCCGACTTGGATGACGTTTATAGCTACTTCGTTACAATGGCTTGAAATACACTTATGCGGCCAATAGTCTTTTATTTACGCATTATAATAAAATGCTTTGATGTGCAAGGGCGGCCTTAAAAATACTCTTTTAACAAGCTTAAGTCAACGGTCGTGATTTGTTTGATACTTCCTCTGTATGCAAGCCTTTACGCTGAGGTATAAAATAATACAATGCGTCTTCAATTTCTGTTGAAAATAAGAAATATTTCGTTCGATGGTGGGTACAACTGTGCAACATCTAATATATAAAAATCTCGTATCACAGTGTTTACTATCAAACTCCTCCGAAACGCTTTCAACGATTTTTATGAAAAATTTTGTGTTTTCTTTATTCTTTTTATTTGGTACGTCTGAGAATAGGTCGAAGGCTACATAATATGGCAAAATAACGTTTTCCGAGCTAGCAGTGATATAAGAATACAGCGTGCCGTTGCAAGTTATAATTCTCTTTTTAGATTTTTAATACAAGTTGGCTCCGTAAAGTTTAAGATTGTGTGAAAAATAAAAACTAATAATTTTAACATTTTGTTTATTGGAAGTTTTTTAACTATATATAGTGTTTTTGACTAAAGACAGTTTTCAGTTTTTATGTAATTACAATAACAAGTTGCTTAGAACAGTAAAAAATATGGTTCCTCGTTAGCAATAAAAGTAGTCACTTTTTTCCGTGGCAAAATCCCTAGAAACCAGGGTTTGAATGTAAATAATGTAAGAATGTAATTTTGGCTGCTGAACAAGTAATTGAGTTGATTTAACAAGTTATTGATACTTTTATTGGTTAGGTAATAAAATTAGTTTAGTTCTTTTCCACTCTAAAGTAAAGCTCAATTATCTAATCAGGCTTTAGAAATTTTAACAACTTGCTCATTTAAAATTCATAGGATTAGAAGTAGATAGAAGAAATGTTCAATCCGTAAGATTATAGGGTAAAGCATTTATTTATTTTGAAGATTATAATTTGAGTTGGATACCCCTATTTCATAGCACATTTAAAAGTACCCCTTTTATTAGCCAAGTAACGTAGGTAAGGAACACAGAAAGTGACGGAGCCGGAAGACGGCCGGACGCCCGGCGCCTGCTGCCTTAATTGGTCACCGACAAAATTTCTGAAAAAGAACTCTTTGCTGACCGCGTAGTGCGGTTAGGGAGGAAAAGGCGGTAAAGTAAGGTATTATTAAGGAAATTAGAATTTAATACAAAGAAAATTGACTGCATAAAAGTCTTTAGTTTCTTGACCTTAGCATCCGGGACCTTTCATATGATTAATTATTTTTGGACAGTGTTGTTTTTTATATAATACGAGTGACGTCTTACTAAGTAAGTAGTAGGTCGTATATCACCTGACTTCTGCCATTTCCTTTTTTTCCTGACGTCTTATGCAATTTCGTTTTTTCCTGATGTCTTGTTGCATATTGTCGCTTTTTAATTTGACGGGATTGTTATCTCGGCTCATGAATACATGAATTTTACCCAATATCTGTTGAGGTGATAGACTAATTTTTATCGTCAGGGACGCCTTAGTGAAGTGTTTGTCATTATTTGAATGCAAAATAATATTTGAAAAATAGCTGACTCGGCAAACGTTGTTTTCCCATATTACTTAGCCTATGACCTATTCTTAGACCTACAAAATATACACATTTTTTTATAAAAATTCGTAAAACTGTTTCGGAGGAGTTTGACAAACAATTTTGTGATTTTTATGTGTAAGATAGTGTGTATTATAGGCATTTATGTATTTGGTATATTGAGAATTATAATATAACTATGAATTTTATTATATTATTATGGTCTATGTAATTTTTCACAATAATTCTTTCCCGGCACTACACCTTCTACTAACCACATAACCCAAGGTTAACTGGAAGAAAATACTCATTAGTAATAAGTTTGCCAAATATGCTTATGGTGAAAGAAATATTTTTTTAATATTAAGTGCCCTTGCAAACTACCTTTCGCGGTTGTATTAACTTTATATTATTCTACCTCACCACGCCGTCTTCCGTTGGCGCAGCTTGTCGCTCGCTCAAACTCATTCCAGGTGGAAAAGTATACTCAATGTAAAACTGTGATTTGTAATTTAAATCTGCAAAATATTGACAAACATATTATGATGCCACAACACAAGTCACATGTGTTTTTAAAATAACACTTGTCCATTTTTTTTATTAAATTATTTACACCTACCTATTGATTTACATTAGAAAAAAATTTTAGTGATTATGAGGCACCCATTTTTCGTATTTTTTTATTTAATTGATTTGACGCAAGTGAGTCAATATTGTGGGTAAGGTAACGTTAAACCATGCCGCTAATTCCTGGGCAGTTTGACTAGGGTCGGCTTCCACTATCTCTCTTAATTCATCGTTATTCACCTGTGTGAGCGGTCTTCCTCGTGGCTCGTTCTTTAAGTCGAAATTTCCATCACGAAAGCGTTTAAACCAAAATCGCACGGTGCGTTTATTAGTAGACCCCTCTCCAAACGCAGCATTGATATTGCGGGCTGTTTCTGCCGCGTTAGTTCCGCGTCGGAACTCGTATTCAAAAATCACTCGAATTTTCGCAGTATCCATCTTTCTTGTCTAAATTGAATAACAAAAACAATTGAAAGTCGATATTCAAATGTTTCACATTTTTTAAAAAAAGAACATCATAGAAACCATTTGAAAAAAGTTTCATTCGAAAACCTCAAACCATGAAGATTCTATGTCAATTCAAAGAACCTATTGTAATAAAACGGCAATTTCATACTTTAACCCCTATTATATTACTATGATGGTTTTGTGTTTTATGACAAAAACGATGATTTTATATAAAAATCTTGGTGATCGCTCGCCATCTTGCACACGCAGTTTTGTTAGTTTCTCTTAAAGGGTCAGCAAAAGTCTTCAGACGTAGAGTCCGCATCACCACACATTTTCGTTCTTATGTTCTATATTATCTTTAAAAATAAATGATTAAATTAAAATAAAATAAATATTTAAGAGGGGCTCCCATGAAACAAAAGTGATTTGTTGCCGTTTTTTCTCGATCTTTGTGTCTAAGTTGTATAGATAATGATACGGAACCCGTCGTGCGCGAGTCCAACTCGCACTTGGCCGGTTTTTCTCGTTCAACGTTTAAATTCACGACCAATTTGTTAAAGTAAAAGCACAACAGTTATCTCATAAGCAGTCAATTGGTTTGCGAACACTATTCCGTCAATGAACCACACAGGAATAACATAAAAGTTTACCGGGCGCCTGGACGGCTTCCAAATAAGGTGATTGCTGGTGACATCCGCCCCTAGGCAGCCGGTAATAGTTTCGCCAACTCTACTTTTCAGTCCTCATGACCGTTATTTGTATAAAAATAAAGTCTAATTTGGTGTAAGCGACGAGGTCAGTAAAGTTGGAATTGGCCAAGCACGTTTCCGGAGTCGGTGGCCATTCGAAGTAGCTTTATAGGAATGGATTGACTTCATTGGCAATTCTAGCTTTTTGTGAAAGTAAATTGTATTACAGTGGGCATTTTTCAGGAAATTGTTAAATCGTGCCGCGGAGCTTTGGGTTGTCCCAAAAAGTTTGTGTTAACCGTTCCATTTCAACTTGATAAGTGAAGAAAAACATCGTGAGGAAACCTGTGTGTCTGAAATGTTCTAATGCCTCATCATTTGAAATTGTCAATCCCCCGCGCCCACGGCGGGTGATTAAATACACACTCTGTCTCTGAGAGAATTCTTGTGCCCTACAGTGGGTAGGACGTATATAGGCTGAATTATTTTTATAGTTGGTTGGTTGGTTAAATTGAGCGTAAGAAGCGCGCTGGTAAAAAAAGAACATCGTGGCTCCGTAACATCAGAGAATGGACTGGAGTGGCCAGCGTCGAAGATCTATTTCGCTTGGCAAGAGAGGAAGCAGAGCTGTTGGCCAACCTCCAGCAGTGGAGAGGCACTGAAAGAAGAAGAAGATGGCTACTACATAGTTATATGCACTGTAAGTAAATATCAGGATTCGGACCCACGACTTTTGGCATGTGAGGCAACTGCTACTACAGATTTTTGCTTAATAGCTTTTGAATTAAAAGTTCGCTCAATATCGCCAGCTGTCTCTTTTAAGTCTACTTTTACTGCGGCGGCTTTAATAAAATCGTTCGTTAGTCGTTACTACTTTTAAATGCTATAATGTATCAAAAACCACTATGCAGAATTGCAGCCGACCTGTGAGCTGAAATACTATCCCATCCATAAAATATGTTCAATAAATCACTGGTCGTTTCAAAGAGAAAAGTCAATTTTGACCATTAAACATTGCGCGAGGCTCTCTGGAGTGATTTCGCACGAACGTTTGATTGGGTCACAAATTTAAGCATCAATCAGTAATGATATGCAACGACTGCACTCTCTGCATATAAAAGTTTTTTTTTTAAATAAAGCCTATATACGTTCGTACTCCGGGGGGTAAGGGGAAAAAAGATTTAACATCCTATCTGGCCCAACTGTCAATCTTACCTGCACGCGGTTGCAGTTCGTATGACTAACCGGCGGCGGCGGCGGGGCGGCCTGGCTGCCGTGGTACTCCCTGCGAGACAACAAACGAGTGTGGGTTTAATTACCACGCGTGCCTACCGCGGATCAGCAATTTCAAGCGCTGAGGTATGCGAAGACACTCAGGTTTCCTCACGACGTTCTTCTTTACAGTTAGAAAGTAGTATTTCTATTAGAAGTTCACAATAGTTAGACCATACATAGTATACATAAGCAGCCTATATACGTCCCACTGTAGGGCACAGGCCTTCTCTCAGGGAGAGAGTGTGGGCTTAATCACCACGCGTGCCCACCGCGGATTGGCGATTTCAAACACTGAGGTATGTGAATAGCTCAGGCACTCAGGTTTCCTCATGATGTTTTCCCTCACTGTTAGCGAATGGTATTGCTACTATAATTCACAAATATACATAACTTAGAAAACAAAGTCATAGGTATATGCCCGCACTGGGAATCGAACCAAACAGAGCGGTGGTAGCCTAGTGGGTAGAACTTGGCCACTATTAAAAGTTATTCAGAACTTCCACACAACACAACACAGTCACTTCTCCTGGTCCCAAACTAATCAGGCCAGGTCATCACAAACATGGAAATACACCCAGATTGAGGCCATTGTGAGTGTGAATACCTGTATTGTGATGCGACAGGGACATAATACGTGTATTTTCTATCGTCTTGTAATTACCAAATTCGTCACTACTGTGTTAAATGGAATGAGGGCTGCTACTTAGGAGCTTTTAATTTTTGTTTCATGTTTTGCCTGCTTTACTAGCAGCCAGGTATATCCGCGAGGATAACAATTAAGCAGCATTGCAGTCTCATAGCATCAACATGCAAACGAGCCAGGGTTATCAGCGTATCCGACTTGGATGACGTTTATAGCTACTTCGTTACAATGGCTTGAAATACACTTATGCGGCCAATAGTCTTTTATTTACGCATTATAATAAAATGCTTTGATGTGCAAGGGCGGCCTTAAAAATACTCTTTTAACAAGCTTAAGTCAACGGTCGTGATTTGTTTGATACTTCCTCTGTATGCAAGCCTTTACGCTGAGGTATAAAATAATACAATGCGTCTTCAATTTCTGTTGAAAATAAGAAATATTTCGTTCGATGGTGGGTACAACTGTGCAACATCTAATATATAAAAATCTCGTATCACAGTGTTTACTATCAAACTCCTCCGAAACGCTTTCAACGATTTTTATGAAAAATTTTGTGTTTTCTTTATTCTTTTTATTTGGTACGTCTGAGAATAGGTCGAAGGCTACATAATATGGCAAAATAACGTTTTCCGAGCTAGCAGTGATATAAGAATACAGCGTGCCGTTGCAAGTTATAATTCTCTTTTTAGATTTTTAATACAAGTTGGCTCCGTAAAGTTTAAGATTGTGTGAAAAATAAAAACTAATAATTTTAACATTTTGTTTATTGGAAGTTTTTTAACTATATATAGTGTTTTTGACTAAAGACAGTTTTCAGTTTTTATGTAATTACAATAACAAGTTGCTTAGAACAGTAAAAAATATGGTTCCTCGTTAGCAATAAAAGTAGTCACTTTTTTCCGTGGCAAAATCCCTAGAAACCAGGGTTTGAATGTAAATAATGTAAGAATGTAATTTTGGCTGCTGAACAAGTAATTGAGTTGATTTAACAAGTTATTGATACTTTTATTGGTTAGGTAATAAAATTAGTTTAGTTCTTTTCCACTCTAAAGTAAAGCTCAATTATCTAATCAGGCTTTAGAAATTTTAACAACTTGCTCATTTAAAATTCATAGGATTAGAAGTAGATAGAAGAAATGTTCAATCCGTAAGATTATAGGGTAAAGCATTTATTTATTTTGAAGATTATAATTTGAGTTGGATACCCCTATTTCATAGCACATTTAAAAGTACCCCTTTTATTAGCCAAGTAACGTAGGTAAGGAACACAGAAAGTGACGGAGCCGGAAGACGGCCGGACGCCCGGCGCCTGCTGCCTTAATTGGTCACCGACAAAATTTCTGAAAAAGAACTCTTTGCTGACCGCGTAGTGCGGTTAGGGAGGAAAAGGCGGTAAAGTAAGGTATTATTAAGGAAATTAGAATTTAATACAAAGAAAATTGACTGCATAAAAGTCTTTAGTTTCTTGACCTTAGCATCCGGGACCTTTCATATGATTAATTATTTTTGGACAGTGTTGTTTTTTATATAATACGAGTGACGTCTTACTAAGTAAGTAGTAGGTCGTATATCACCTGACTTCTGCCATTTCCTTTTTTTCCTGACGTCTTATGCAATTTCGTTTTTTCCTGATGTCTTGTTGCATATTGTCGCTTTTTAATTTGACGGGATTGTTATCTCGGCTCATGAATACATGAATTTTACCCAATATCTGTTGAGGTGATAGACTAATTTTTATCGTCAGGGACGCTTTAGTGAAGTGTTTGTCATTATTTGAATGCAAAATAATATTTGAAAAATAGCTGACTCGGCAAACGTTGTTTTCCCATATTACTTAGCCTATGACCTATTCTTAGACCTACAAAATATACACATTTTTTTATAAAAATTCGTAAAACTGTTTCGGAGGAGTTTGACAAACAATTTTGTGATTTTTATGTGTAAGATAGTGTGTATTATAGGCATTTATGTATTTGGTATATTGAGAATTATAATATAACTATGAATTTTATTATATTATTATGGTCTATGTAATTTTTCACAATAATTCTTTCCCGGCACTACACCTTCTACTAACCACATAACCCAAGGTTAACTGGAAGAAAATACTCATTAGTAATAAGTTTGCCAAATATGCTTATGGTGAAAGAAATATTTTTTTAATATTAAGTGCCCTTGCAAACTACCTTTCGCGGTTGTATTAACTTTATATTATTCTACCTCACCACGCCGTCTTCCGTTGGCGCAGCTTGTCGCTCGCTCAAACTCATTCCAGGTGGAAAAGTATACTCAATGTAAAACTGTGATTTGTAATTTAAATCTGCAAAATATTGACAAACATATTATGATGCCACAACACAAGTCACATGTGTTTTTAAAATAACACTTGTCCATTTTTTTTATTAAATTATTTACACCTACCTATTGATTTACATTAGAAAAAAATTTTAGTGATTATGAGGCACCCATTTTTCGTATTTTTTTATTTAATTGATTTGACGCAAGTGAGTCAATATTGTGGGTAAGGTAACGTTAAACCATGCCGCTAATTCCTGGGCAGTTTGACTAGGGTCGGCTTCCACTATCTCTCTTAATTCATCGTTATTCACCTGTGTGAGCGGTCTTCCTCGTGGCTCGTTCTTTAAGTCGAAATTTCCATCACGAAAGCGTTTAAACCAAAATCGCACGGTGCGTTTATTAGTAGACCCCTCTCCAAACGCAGCATTGATATTGCGGGCTGTTTCTGCCGCGTTAGTTCCGCGTCGGAACTCGTATTCAAAAATCACTCGAATTTTCGCAGTATCCATCTTTCTTGTCTAAATTGAATAACAAAAACAATTGAAAGTCGATATTCAAATGTTTCACATTTTTTAAAAAAAGAACATCATAGAAACCATTTGAAAAAAGTTTCATTCGAAAACCTCAAACCATGAAGATTCTATGTCAATTCAAAGAACCTATTGTAATAAAACGGCAATTTCATACTTTAACCCCTATTATATTACTATGATGGTTTTGTGTTTTATGACAAAAACGATGATTTTATATAAAAATCTTGGTGATCGCTCGCCATCTTGCACACGCAGTTTTGTTAGTTTCTCTTAAAGGGTCAGCAAAAGTCTTCAGACGTAGAGTCCGCATCACCACACATTTTCGTTCTTATGTTCTATATTATCTTTAAAAATAAATGATTAAATTAAAATAAAATAAATATTTAAGAGGGGCTCCCATGAAACAAAAGTGATTTGTTGCCGTTTTTTCTCGATCTTTGTGTCTAAGTTGTATAGATAATGATACGGAACCCGTCGTGCGCGAGTCCAACTCGCACTTGGCCGGTTTTTCTCGTTCAACGTTTAAATTCACGACCAATTTGTTAAAGTAAAAGCACAACAGTTATCTCATAAGCAGTCAATTGGTTTGCGAACACTATTCCGTCAATGAACCACACAGGAATAACATAAAAGTTTACCGGGCGCCTGGACGGCTTCCAAATAAGGTGATTGCTGGTGACATCCGCCCCTAGGCAGCCGGTAATAGTTTCGCCAACTCTACTTTTCAGTCCTCATGACCGTTATTTGTATAAAAATAAAGTCTAATTTGGTGTAAGCGACGAGGTCAGTAAAGTTGGAATTGGCCAAGCACGTTTCCGGAGTCGGTGGCCATTCGAAGTAGCTTTATAGGAATGGATTGACTTCATTGGCAATTCTAGCTTTTTGTGAAAGTAAATTGTATTACAGTGGGCATTTTTCAGGAAATTGTTAAATCGTGCCGCGGAGCTTTGGGTTGTCCCAAAAAGTTTGTGTTAACCGTTCCATTTCAACTTGATAAGTGAAGAAAAACATCGTGAGGAAACCTGTGTGTCTGAAATGTTCTAATGCCTCATCATTTGAAATTGTCAATCCCCCGCGCCCACGGCGGGTGATTAAATACACACTCTGTCTCTGAGAGAATTCTTGTGCCCTACAGTGGGTAGGACGTATATAGGCTGAATTATTTTTATAGTTGGTTGGTTGGTTAAATTGAGCGTAAGAAGCGCGCTGGTAAAAAAAGAACATCGTGGCTCCGTAACATCAGAGAATGGACTGGAGTGGCCAGCGTCGAAGATCTATTTCGCTTGGCAAGAGAGGAAGCAGAGCTGTTGGCCAACCTCCAGCAGTGGAGAGGCACTGAAAGAAGAAGAAGATGGCTACTACATAGTTATATGCACTGTAAGTAAATATCAGGATTCGGACCCACGACTTTTGGCATGTGAGGCAACTGCTACTACAGATTTTTGCTTAATAGCTTTTGAATTAAAAGTTCGCTCAATATCGCCAGCTGTCTCTTTTAAGTCTACTTTTACTGCGGCGGCTTTAATAAAATCGTTCGTTAGTCGTTACTACTTTTAAATGCTATAATGTATCAAAAACCACTATGCAGAATTGCAGCCGACCTGTGAGCTGAAATACTATCCCATCCATAAAATATGTTCAATAAATCACTGGTCGTTTCAAAGAGAAAAGTCAATTTTGACCATTAAACATTGCGCGAGGCTCTCTGGAGTGATTTCGCACGAACGTTTGATTGGGTCACAAATTTAAGCATCAATCAGTAATGATATGCAACGACTGCACTCTCTGCATATAAAAGTTTTTTTTTTAAATAAAGCCTATATACGTTCGTACTCCGGGGGGTAAGGGGAAAAAAGATTTAACATCCTATCTGGCCCAACTGTCAATCTTACCTGCACGCGGTTGCAGTTCGTATGACTAACCGGCGGCGGCGGCGGGGCGGCCTGGCTGCCGTGGTACTCCCTGCGAGACAACAAACGAGTGTGGGTTTAATTACCACGCGTGCCTACCGCGGATCAGCAATTTCAAGCGCTGAGGTATGCGAAGACACTCAGGTTTCCTCACGACGTTCTTCTTTACAGTTAGAAAGTAGTATTTCTATTAGAAGTTCACAATAGTTAGACCATACATAGTATACATAAGCAGCCTATATACGTCCCACTGTAGGGCACAGGCCTTCTCTCAGGGAGAGAGTGTGGGCTTAATCACCACGCGTGCCCACCGCGGATTGGCGATTTCAAGCGCTGAGGTATGTTAATAGCTCAGATACTCAGGTTTCCTCACGATGTTTTCCTTCATCGTTAGCGAGTGGTATTGCTACTATAACTTCACAAATATACATAACTTAGAAAACCAAGTCATAGCTACATGCCCGCACTGGGAATCGAACCTGGGTCTCTCGCTTCCAAGTCCGATGTTCTACCAACTAGGCTACCGGCTAACTATAGTTAGAGCATAAATTCAATAAATTGATGCCTGCGCTCACCCTTTCATCAGCGTATCACAGCCATTCTCTCCTCCCAAGCAATACCTAAGTACTTGCCGAAAAACCTATAACATACAATCGTAAAGAGGAGCCAACAACGCCTGCCCCCGACTTGGGAGTAACGTATGCTAAAAAATGCAAACAGGAAAATTTAATGGCACGTGAAGTAAGCCAGCTTCACGGCGCGGCCCCTCCGAATACTATGCCGTGGGTTATTCCGTACTGATTCTCAACGAGGGTGCTTAAAATATGATTAAATTATGAATTGAATTGAGGTTTAACATAAAGAAATTAAAGACATGAGTTTATGAAGGGGTTGAGTAACAAAACTCAAATTTTACAGGAATGAGCCCTAAAGATTTCACTTTTAATTTCTAATTATCTTGTTTATAAGGAGTTAAAACTCACATGAAGTGAACTTTTATGAAAGAAAATCAGTTCTGCTATGTCATAATCACTCAAATTTTCGCAGTATCCATCTTTCTTGTCTAAATTGAATAACAAAAACAATTGAAAGTCGATATTCAAATGTTTCACATTTTTTAAAAAAAGAACATCATAGAAACCATTTGAAAAAAGTTTCATTCGAAAACCTCAAACCATGAAGATTCTATGTCAATTCAAAGAACCTATTGCAATAAAACGGCAATTTCATACTTTAACCCCTATTATTTGACAGCATTTCTAAAACTACACTTTTTGTTTATTTTCATCAGTTCTTCGGTAGTCGATTGAAATTTCTTTTGAATGTTACAATTTTTTCTAAAATGGCCTTTTATGTCGATCACTTTTTATGCGTAAAGCCTTGCATATAATACTATATTTATAATACTATAGGTTTGTATGTATGTAAATTTTATATGAAGGTTTTTATTATTGTAATCTAATCTCTTATAATACTTTTGTATTGATCCGTTTTTTCTACCTTCACATAATCTGTATCTGAATCTTAGTATGGATGGCGAATTCGGGAAATTTAAGATAAATCACTTTAAAATACATTTGTTCCATCATTGCCTTGTAAATTGTGTTGAAATTTTTGTTTCACACCGCACAAGAACCCAACCAGACAGTCAAATGATTTTTATTTAGACAGCCATTTTCAATGTCCATAAATCTCAGTAATGTACTTGCATCTTCACAGCTAATTAATCTGCAATATCCTCTATCAACGAGCAACAAATAGTCTTCTCTTTATTTCTGTTTGCAACATATATGTATTCCTAGGTTATAAACCAGTTTCCAGTTTCTAAGTTAGAATTCTCGCCATTTTTGTTGTGATGTCACATTGTATGAAATTAATTACTGCCTCTACTATTGTTCTCGCTCTTGACATTTTTCAACAGTTTTTTTATCTGGTCAGTCAGACCATAAAATTTCGTGAAGAAATATAAAAACAAAACACTGCTGACCGCGCATGATGGTGATATGAACGTTTCAATCAATCAAGCAGAGCTTATTTTCGCAAATGAAAGTCAATACATTTATGAAAATATAATGTATGTTATAAAAAATTTCAGCAATTTCGAAAATGTTGGTAGCCATCACAATATTTATACCAGGAATAAACATAAATTGTCATTTCCACGTTTTAGACTTGCAAAAGTTAATACATCCTTTATGGGGCACTGTGTACGGTTCCACAATAAGATTTCTCAATATATGTTAAGAGTTACCACCGACGCGGTTTAAAAAATGTATTAAGCATACTCTGTGCAAAAAAGCCTATTATAACATTAAGGATTATTTGGAAGACAAGGATGTCTGGTATTTAAATTATGTTAACAGGAACGATTGTATCTAGTGTAGTGTAACTTTAAGTTGAAAACTCTGTTAATTAAGCAAACCTGTTTTGAAAAGAATAAATGTCGAGTTTCTTTGTTAGCTTCTTCTCCGCATAATCTATTAATTGTGAAACTTACAGCTTTGACGTTCATTAAGTAAACATTTTGTTTTTATAGTGAATAAAAATGTTTGACTTTGACTTTTATAATAGCGCAAATGTCATAGACTACATGTCATTAATAGAAATCCGACAAAAACAAACAAAATTTTCATACAATATTAAAATTTGGTCTATTTAGCAAGAAGTGCCCTTCATAGTCACTAATCTTGCTGCTCTTCACTAGAAGGCACTGCTTCTTACTTCAGATTTTTTTCCATTTTTATTTTATTTAGGGGCTTGGGCACCTCATGGACGCATGTCACTTCCATTGTAACTTATTCTAAAATAACAAAACGACTTATAAAATAAAATAATCAACTCTTCCAATAAACTGTATAAAAATAAAAACATGACCTCTTAAATTATGACTCAGCTCCTTACATCAACATTGTGACTCATTGTACCTAGCTTGGTCTTACCTGCTTAGTAGTTAATGCTCACCTGTTGGGTTTCCCTGTTATTTTATATTGCAGTTTGGTTTTTGTTGGGATCGCTCTCTTTTACGGCCACATATTCCTTGCAATAGCTAGTTAAAAGACTACTACAATATTCAGGGTCTATTTGACAGAGGCGTTTCATATTAGTCACTACAATTTAGGATAAGTGAAAACTTTAGTGATGTGAAAACGCTTTGATAAGGTCGTCCGTGGTCTTTCTTTGCTGGCTTTTTCTCCACTGTCTGCCGCGACACAGATCTGTGCCCAACTTAGTATGGGCCACCTACACGCTCCATACCGCGAGGGCAGTTGAGGGGTAAAAGTAACAATCGGTTGTACAATTATGTATTCCTTTAACAACAATAAGTCCTTATAATCGTAACAAAATTATTCACAATAGGTATGTAAGGAAATTCGAGGGTGCAATGGGTGCAACAGTGTAGACAAAGAAATAACCACCCTATTATTGTATCATTGGTTTATTACTTGTGGATGCATCGGGAAAAAGCCACCCATCCCGATTTTATTGGGCGACGCCACTATGCATTTCCGTACTCGTTCCGTAGAATACTTTTGGCACTGGGCTGATTTCGTTATGGTTATTATTATCATTTTTCATAGCCTCTGTAATAGTTATATTTCTAGTAAAACTCTTGCCCGAGTGCTGACGCAAAGAAAATAAAATAGTTAAATATTGACTGCAATTTCGATTTTTTTTTGTTTCTAGAAACCGGCGTGCGTGAATGCAACGACTAATGAATGTTGAGGAAGCGAAAGTGATCTGTCAGGATCATGCCAAGTGGCAGTCCCTGGTCTCTGCCTACTCATCTGGAATACAGGCGTGAGTTTATGTACGTATGTAATTTCGACATTTGTCTTGGAGGACTTATTACGGAAATAGCCTGTTTTTAAAGATTTTGCGTTGAATTTAGGTAAGTGCCTTAAAAAGTTTAGAATTGATCTTAAAAAAACCAGCCAAGTGCGAGTCGAACTCGCGCACGAAGGGTTCCGTGCCATTATCTATACAACATTAGATACAACGAGAGAAAACGGCAAAAAATCACTTTTATTTTATGGGAGCCCCCTTAATTATTAATTTTAATTTAATTATTTATTTTTGAAGCGAAGATAGATCGAAATATTCTGTGAATATTTGAAGCGTCGACCTGTTGCCGTTATTAATATCGAGCAAAAAACGGTATAAAATTACATTTGTTGTATTGGAGCCCCCTTAAATATTTATTTTATTCTATTTTTAGTGTTTTTTGTTATAGCGGCAACAGAAATACATCATCTGTGAAAATTTCAACTGGCTAGCTATCACGATTCACGAAATACAGCCTGGTGACAGACGGACAGACGGACAGACAGACAGACAGACGGAAAGTGAAGTCTTAGTAATAGGGTCCCGTTTCGCACCCTTCGGGTACGTAACTCTAAAAAAGAACTGATCTGAGGCCTATATTTATGCGCACGAAATCCTGAGCCATTCCAATCGTCTAACTGTCAAATTCCATACTAATTTGACAATTAGACGATTTAAATCGCTCAGGATTTGGTGCGCGTAATGTACAGGCAGATATCTGTAATATTAATTATCATCATCATCATCATTCAGCCACAAGATTTCCACTGCTGGACATAGGCCTCCTCCATTTTTTATGCTTATCACCTATTTTTTCAAGTTTTTAAGGTTATCTTCGTAATGATAATCGTCCAACAAATAACTTCCTATGATTCACAGCTCCCCGAGATAAACGGTTGTACCCCAGCAGAAAAGGGGAAGCGTGTGTGGATTTCCTTAAAATTTTATTACATCTATCACTTGTTATTCTAAGCTATTGACTCGAACACGAAAATTGCGTCGCGCACTGTTTATGTAGGGCGCGGCAAAGCTTGTGGGGCAGATAAGACGAGTTGGGGAGCAAGAAAGTGCGCAAAAGTACGAACGCTGCTGTTATGGCCCTAATACACACCAGCGGGTTGTATGCTAGGAGCTACTAAGCTCAGGTACTGGCATTATGTGTGATACACCATGCCAGTGTCAAGCATGCCCATTTCTATAACAGTTTTGGTAACAAGCTAGTTTTTAGAACAGTTTCGTACCTTGCGAATGGAAGGTACATTAAATTACAGAAAGTCACGGCTATATAACGGAGGCGTAGGCAGAGACCAGGGTTTACCACTTGCAAGGTAATCGTAATGTATAAAATAGTAGGTATTGATAAAGAAATAACTAGTAAAACCGGCGGTGTAGACCTGCAATACCACTCGCTAACTGTGAAGGAAAACATCGTGAGGAAACCTGAGTGTCTGATATTGTATGAAATCAGGCGTTACTTTGCGGAAATCCATAATAGCATTAAAATGTGAAAATTACTTTGCGAAATTCCGCCAAACTTATTCACATACCTCAGCGCTTGAAATCGCCAATTCACGGTGAGCACGCGTGCTGATTAAGCACATCTCTCTGAGAAAAGGCCTGTGCCCTACAGTGGGACGTACATAGGCTGCTTATCACATCTGCGTGCATGCATGCATTAACTAATGAATGTTGAAGCGAAAAAGGTTTGCCTGGCGCTAGTTTGCCCTCGCGACCCTCTTAAGTAAAACTCTCACAGTCTTATTTGTAAAAACACAATTCCTTAAAACACTCCTCAAATGCAGCTTAAATACTATATAAAAAAGGGAAATACTTCACATCAGTCTATTTGAACGACAATTAAGGAGTGTTTTAGGGAGAACCGTCATTTTATGAAAACCATAATATTTTTCAAAGCTTTTTCGAATTTTCACAGAAGACTGCGAGCTGCTAGAAAGATAAAACCTTGGCCTTTGCATCTACGTAATGAGATTATTTATATAGCGTCCAGTGACACCTTCATTCACACTACATGGGTGAAGGGGCTACTTGAACGCTGCACTGCTTGAGACATTGTTTTTTAGATAAAGTAGGCTTGCCACCTGTACCACCCTTACAGTTTAGTCAATCTACCCCACAGAAAAGAGAAGTCAGTCCGTGCAGGACCAACCAAGCCGCGGGTTTCCTCACGATGTATTCCTTTACGGTTAGCGTGAGGTATAAACAAACAAACGTAGCAAACATATTTTTCGTGCTTATTATAGCTGTCATGCAAGTGTCTGTCGCATTTTATTGAAGAATAATCATAGAGGCTTAAGTATGCATTTTTTGTTCATAAATTTAATGAATTTCTGAATACGTATAAATACCCGGGATCCGGGAAAAAATCCATACCTGTACGTTCTTATTTATAAGTATGTCATAAAAATCTTATAGCAATACATCCTACACTAACGCGCTGTAAGATTAAATGTATGTGATTATACTTTTACACAGAGGCACAATTAAAACAATTTATAGCAATATGCAACAATTAAAGAAGACAAAAAAATGCCATGCATCTCCAATTCTCCATCCTTTCTCTCGAAAAACGTATAATATTCCGATAACTGCTGGTAATCAAAAGTATGTCAGATGACGTTTTTTTTAAACGATTTATTTGTAAATGGTATTTACGTAACATTGAGCTGTCTATCTGTGTCATCTCAGTTTAGCCATATGCTCAATAAAGCAAATTTCCCTTCATCCACTTCGTAAATATCATATTGTTAGCATAAATCTTTTAAGGGGTAGAGGGTGGATATTTATATAGTAACGCTTATTGATACCACTTCAGATAATGTTGAAAACGCGGTCTTGAATTTTCTGCTCATAAATTAAATATATCGAATCGAGCCGTCATTAAGAGATAATTTCTTAGCTAATGTGATTTTGCGCCGCCAGTGATTGAACCAATTGGGCTCGGGATTCCAAACAAATGTATGATGGCTTTATTTTCTAAATTACATGCATAAAATTGTAAATAGCTTTATATTTTAGTGTATACAAAATATCACACACTGTCTATTTATAATTTTCTATGAAAATTTCAACTGCCTAGCTATCACGGTTCATGAGATACAGCCTGGTGACAGACAGACAGACAGACAGACATACGGACTGACAGACAGACAGACAGTGAAGTCTTAGTAACAGGGTCCCATTTGGTACCCTTCAGGTACGGAACCCTAAAAACGTGGAATATACTTGCTGTTTTATACGAGTAAGTATGTTATTTTAAGCATACAATTATTCATCATCAACCCATTATGTCCCCACCGAGGGGCACGGGTCTCTTCCCTAAGGAAGGTACAGGCCATACTCCACCACGGGGGCCAAGTCCGGATTGGTGGAGGCTTGTAGACTAGTGGCTCGTCTACTGTCAGAAGTTGTCAAGCCGCCCTAAGGCCTCTGACTTGGCTTAACGACTGCCATCTATCGACGGCAGCCGGCACCAACAGCTTAACGTGCCTTGCGAAGCACGGAACCGCTCGGAAAAATGCCACTAGCGTTAGGCATAGACGGCGACCCATCCATGCACTGAACGCGCCCTGTGTTGCTTAACCTTCGTGATCGTTTAAGATCACTCAGGCAGCCGGGGCTACGAGCTGTTCAATTATTATTTCAATGAAATTGTTCTCTGCCTACTCTTACGGGATGCAGGCGTGACTATATGTAGTTATGTAAGTAATTGAATGATAAAATATGTAACTACAAAAGTCATGACATACAAATTTTGCTTTAAGTACCTACTCATTTAGTCCAGAAACTTGTAAGTTCTGTGAAACGACCGTCGTCGCTGTATAGAGCTTTTGTATAAAGAAACAAGATTGTCTCTTGCGATGCCAATGTATCTTAGAAAAAACAAAAATGTAAAGGTTGGTCAACCTTTACATTTTGGTTGGTTTGTATGTTTAAAAAGAAACACTTATATGGCCGACCGTGAAGAAAGTTAACTCGCTGTCCCCAATTCACAAACCCCGAACCCAGCGTCTTTAAAAAGATAAAAGGCCACGCGCAGTGTAGGGGTAGTTCGTACAAAGAGGGGTTTTTATCTGCTTTAAAGAACTCATCAATGTAATTTTCAACGCATTTAGTACGAAGTGTTCCTGTTATAAGTTCATCGCCTATTACTCGTTAACTGGTAAAACCCACTTTAAGTTCACTATATGCTACTACCCTGATTTTTTTCACGTTTCTACGATCAACCGACTAGCCAGGAGTGGGGGGACTCCCTACTCAGACTACTACCTATTGCAGTTATTAATATCGAGCAAAAAATGGCAAAAAAATCACGGAGCCCCCTTAAATATTTATTTTATTCTATTTTTAGTATTTTTTGTTATAGCGGCAACAGAAATACATCACTTGTGAACGTTTCAACTGTCTAGCTATCACGGTTAATGAGATACAGCCTGGTGACAGACAGACACACAGATGGACAGTGGTGTCTTAGTAATAGGGTCCCTTACGCTTTGGGTACGGAACCCTTCCGATAATGTCGCAGCTTCCTAATAAGGGCCCCGGTCTCTCTCTATACACCATATTTTTTTTATATTTATTTCAAGCTATCATAAAAAAAAATTACGTCACCCACTCTAGATTCCTTTTGGATATTCATAGCTATACCTTTTGAGGAGACATTATGACTGACAACTTTTACTTTCTAAATTGTCTTTTATTCTGTTTTCTATTTATCATTGAGATAAAACTCAGTTTTGGACGGTGTATATATTATAATATTGTATCATTTACCTACATTGTCACAAATGGCACCCAAAGTAGGGTATAAAAGGGACTTTTAAGCCTCTTTGATAATAGAGTTCCTAAATAAATAGTAGACTTATGTTTAAGCAAATCTAGCCGAAAAGATAATGTGGTGTGCATAAAGAAAATTAAAACTAAAATGGTGGCTCTGGTAGCCATTAAAGTAGTCTAGTAAAGTTATATAGGTATACAAAGTTATAATACTCGTACAAATAAACAAAGGGGTACACTGAGGGCGGTGTTGAGGAAGCCTAGGTATTGCAGCGCGTCGTCAATGTTTGCGGAAGCTCGCATTGACTATTTTTACGCGATTTTGCGTAAACGTATTACATCGACTGGAATGCGACTACAGAGCACCTCCAACGCGCTGCTCAGGATACTTGCTGACAAGCCTGATAGCCCTTTTATGCCATACTGGGTGGGTGTGCACACCCAATTCAATTTAAGTTAGTGTCAATAATAAGCGCAGTTAAGTTACTAACATGGCCGCAAGTTCTTATTTTTTACTAATATATTAAGAAACAAAAATAATAATAATTATTATTTACATCTCTATCATTCCAAGATACAGGAGTACTCACGCCTGTATGAATGTGTGTATGTATGTAATGTTATGATTTGCTCACCAATTCCCTTATAAGCTTTATGATGTCCTATCAATTCCACGAGCCAAATCTCTCCAAGGCTCTTTCTTCAAGCATTATTTGTAGTCAGTTTGTGAGCATGAGACTACCTGGTCACGATGTTCCAGTGCTAGAGTAATTAACAAGTGAGTGTCTGACGGAAAAAGGTCGTGGACACAGCACCCTTCAGCGAGTGACACTTGAGCAATTTAATTAAACGGAAACAAAGAAAGGAAACTGAGAGCGCCGGAGCTAATTTGTCAAAATTAATTAAAAAACAAAGCAAAAAGAATCGGGAGGGTTATTTAACAACACTTGGAGTGTTTATGTTTTCGTTATTGGTGTTTGCTAATAGGCTCATTTTTGGCTTCGGGAAATTGCTTTCTGTTTTTACATCTCCAAATTTTTTTTTTGTTTTTACGTTCAAAATTTTTATGTTTTTTTATGGACTGAAAGATGATGTAGTGACTATAATTGAGAAAGGAATGTTGCGTTAGTTTGGACATGTAGATAGGATGAAGGAAGAAAGATTGACGAAACAAATATATCGAGGGAACTTCCCAGGCGGACATACTTCGATCAAAACGATGCACCAAAGGATGCATTAGCAAAGGGCAAGACAAAAAGTACCCGAAACCGGCGTGAGTGCATGCAACGACAAATGAATATTGAGGAAACGAAAGTGATCTGTCAGGATCGTGGCAAGTGGAAGTCCCTGGTCCCTACCCCTCTGGAACACAGGCGTGAGTTTGTTTGTGTATGTATGTATTTATGTGTACGAACATTTTTATGTTCAAGTACTTTTTTTGATTTCTGCAACTTATAGTATTCTGTTAACAGTGACGTGTCAACGTGATGAGTAACTTAAATGTGCTGTCTGCTGGCTGTCTGTCTCAAAATGAAATTCAACTATACAGTTTAAACTGTAATTTAAACTGTAATATTGTCATAGTATTTTCTTAGATTAACACGAGCACTAGACATAATAAAAACTGAATTTTAACGGATATTTACCTACTCGTAAAAGACGCATGTCACCTCAGTCTACCGAGACCACGGCACTTGCAAAAGTACCGAAACGTCGGAAAATTGCGAAATGGAAAAGTGAACGAGTAAATATCCGTTCAAATTCAGTTTTTATTATGTAATATTATCTTTAGGCGTTTTTATGGCTGTCCATGTTTTTTATACAAAAATACTGCTTTTACAATAATTTCAGATTGGTAGGTAGGTACCTACTCTTATTACTGCTTCATAGTCCCTTACACTTGATACTTCCAAACATCTGTCAAAACGAGTACCTCGATACCAGCTCTAATTCGATACTAATTTGGAATCACTTGACCACCAAATTGGACACAGTCTTTGACAAATGTTTTCATTTCATTGCCGCTTCAAGTTTTGAATGACTGCATGAGTTATTTATCGCCACAAACATACTTACATAAGAATAATAGTAATTATAGACAGTGTGCGTGTGACAGTGATGCTATTTTGATGTGATGCAAGTTATACTTATTTGTTTATAAAATTAATTGACATTTAATTGACACCCATATTACTATAATTATAAAAATAACCTGACATAAGTATATATTTTTATTATTTTCATTATTTTTTTTATTCCGATTACATTATTATCACAATTATTATTATTATTTTATTTTTTAAAGGACATACAATTATTGTGCATTACTTCGTTATCACAAAGCAAGACACTTCAATATTATGCTACAATTTAAATTATTATAATTATCTTTACAATGACATTTATTTGATTACAATCCAATCTATGTATTTACTCAATATAATATTACATACACACATAATAATATAATGCAATAATAATTTAATTTATGCTTATTTTGACATTGAAATACCAAATTACTGCCAATTTATTCGTTTTTCCGAGTGCTGCACGTCGGTACACTACCGGGTACTGACGGAAGACCAGCGCTGGAGTGGTCTGCCTCTCCAGCATATGCTGAGTCAGAGCCCCTTTGCTTTTACCACACCCACAAAATGCTCTCTCCTATTGTCTATTGATTTGTGTTTGCTTATTTCTGTTACTCTTTTTGTGTGCCTACTTGCTGTACGATTTTGCTTTGTAATTTTCTTTATTTGTTCTGTACCTATGTGTGTGTGGAAATGCAAATAAATGGTTTTATCTATCTATCTATTTCAGCGTTTGCTGTTTCTATTCGAAACAGCGCTGGTTTTTAAATAGCACCTTCACATCAGATAAAAAAACGTCTGCATAGTACGTAGTAGGGCTTAGGGCTAAAAAAGTTAAAACTACAAATAAAAATTAATTAATTAATACATTTGTTCCAATTATAGTACATTACGATACTAGTGCGAAAAGTAGGAAATTCGCAACGAGTGGCGATAAATTAAAACACGACCGAAGGGAGTGTTTTATATCGACACGAGTTACGAATTACCTATTCGCACGTGTATCGTACAACGTTTTATAGTACATATGGCCCTTTGAAGTTTCGACATAGGCACGTAAAGTGCTCATTATCGCACTAGTGCGGTAATGTAGCACCATATGTACTATAAAGAATATTACAGAATTCGAATATAAAATACAAGATGTCAATTAGGGAGAATCTTTTGATACATATTAAGAACTAAATACGTTAAAGCTAAACAAAACTGTATAGGACACCTTAAATATTACGAACTTACCAACTACCTACATAAATGTCACTTAATTATATAATTAATGGGTTTAAATTTTTAATAGAAAACTAATCTTAGCCTAACCTACTTTGTTAATCTGTGGAAGCCTGTGTTTTGAACACTGTTACTGCACTATACTCAAGCTTCTATTGTTATTTAAGCTTTTGATTTCCCTAATAAATTTAAAAAAATGCAATTGTCCAGAAAAATTATAAGACACTAACTTCATTGAACATTTCACAATAGATTACTCAATTCGTACAATATAATAACACCTCAGTAAACATTGACGCTTTAAAGACTTCAGGCGTGGCACCCACGCTTAAACACAGAGTGTAATAAAACCTTAGATGAAAAAAGAATAAAACCCCGTCAAAGCACTTGTCAACCGGTCCTTTTTTTCAACTTGTTTGTTATGTCTTATAATAAAATGTCTAAAAACAATACAAAGTACAATACTGCCTTGATACTGGTGTGCTCCTTGCTTTAAAGCGCCGTCTCCTATCGGAGGTTGGCAAACAATTCGGCTGACTCGATACTGGTCTAGCACACTTTTATGAACACGCTTTTATAAGCTCCACTTAAATATAACTGCTAAGCTAAGTCAAGATCTAACAATTCCAGGAATTCAGTTTTAATCTACTTTGCAAGTGTGTGGAATTTCTATGACAGTGCAATAGTTTGGCATCATCAAACTGATGTCGGGAGTGGAAAGTATAACTCTGAAACTTTCTCCACACTGCCATCTATTTTTAGTCTGTAAATATTTATTGTGAAGAAATCTTCAACAGTAGTAACAGTATCCAGCTGAGGTGATATTTGTTTGGCACGAACTTTAATTATGACTGAGTACAAAATAATAAAAGGATATGAAGGAAAACATCGTGAGGAAACCTAAGTTTCTGAGTGGTTCAAATACCTCAGAAATTGAAATTACTAAACTCTGAGAGAAGGCCTGTGCCTTGCAATTAAGCCTATATAAACTACAAAGAAGTGCATTTAGTGTTTTTAGTTTCTTAAACAATTATTATTAAATAAAAACAAGCTAAAAGTTTATAAATAACCATAGAACAAACATCGATAGAAAAATACAAATATCTCGGTTCGTACTATTCGCCAGTTGACTGCTTTCTGCTAAACAGGGCACATGTATTGTTAAAAATTACCCTTCTGTTCAACATCGGCGTCTTTTCTCCAACAAAGCGAGCCACAGCCACACATCTACACGATAATATAAATATCCGAAACATAGCCACGACTATCCGAGGGGTTTTCCAGGAGCCCCAAGCCCGGATGCGGTCTTTACGTACAAAAGACCGAATTGGCCGCTCGTCTGATAGAATTATGCCCCTCTGTGCGCCCGCCCTCAATGCGTTCTTGTAGGCATTGCGAACGATTTATGTTTCTACAAGCCCTTTGGCGCGGGTTTGTCTGCATCTGTGATGATCAGCTACCGAAATTAGAAAAAAAATTATCCTGAATAAGGTAGCAATTTTAGGTAGAAGACAAGTTACCTGAACCATTCAAGCTACTGGAAATCTTAGAAAATCAAATCTCCACTAAAGACCTATTACAAACAGCATTCACAGATTTTTCAAAAAACATGAAATAAATCACAGCAGACTTGAATTTATTTCATTTATAAAAAAAATTGTAGGCAAGTACTTAATTCTTATCTGGCGCGACCCGACATCTGCTGTCCCGGGAGCGAATACGTAAAAAACATATGTCATTACTTACTGTATCTATGCATAGTTCCGAGACAGATAAAAGTATTTGTCTCAGAACAAAGAACCTGATCCGGAACTAAAGTTCAGGTTCCAGCTAAACTTCTACATTTTAGTTATAATAATAATAGGGGTTAAAGTATGAAATTGCCGTTTCATTGCAATAGGTTCTTTGAATTGACATAGAATCTTCATGGTTTGAGGTTTTCGAATGAAACTTTTTTCAAATGGTTTCTGTGATGTTCTTTTTTTAAAAAATGTGAAACATTTGAATATCGACTTTCAATTGTTTTTGTTATTCAATTTAGACAAGAAAGATGGATACTGCGAAAATTCGAGTGATTTTTGAATACTGTTGTGGCATTTGACCTGGGGTCAGCCATTGCATTTTTCTTTTCCGGTTATCATAAAGAATCCACTTTTCATCACATGTTACAATTCCATCGAATATTCCTTCATTTCTGTACCGGTTCAACAAGGCAACACAAGTTTCAACACGCGTTTCTTTCTGCAGATCAGTCAAATCATGAGGCACCCATTTTTCGTATTTTTTTATTTTATTGATTTGACGCAAGTGAGTCAATATTGTAGGTAAGGTAACGTTAAACCATGCCGCTAATTCCTGGGTAGTTTGACTAGGGTCGGCTTCCACTATCTCTCTTAATTCATCGTTATTCACCTGTGTGGGCGGTCTTCCTCGTGGCTCGTTCTTTAAGTCGAAATTTCCATCACGAAAGCGTTTAAACCAAAATCGCACGGTGCGTTCATTAGTAGACCCCTCTCCAAACGCAGCATTGATATTGCGGGCTGTTTCTGCCGCGTTAGTTCCGCGTCGGAACTCGTTTCAAAAATCACTCGAATTTTCGCAGTATCCATCTTTCTTGTCTAAATTGAATAACAAAAACAATTGAAAGTCGATATTCAAATGTTTCACATTTTTTTTAAAAAAGAACATCATAGAAACCATTTGAAAAAAGTTTCATTCGATAACCTCAAACCATGAAGATTCTATGTCAATTCAAAGAACCTATTGCAATAAAACGGCAATTTCATACTTTAACCCCTAATACTTTTACGGGCAACATTGTAAGTTGCACGTCTGACGTGGAGCCCACTGATCTGGTGTCTGGCTCGGGCATGGCGAAACACACGGTCATAAGGTCATTATTTGAACACACGCCTTTCATTGGACGTGCTGCACGCCATTTCGGGGGCCGCGCCCGATTGCAGTCAGTTCGCAGTCAGTTCCTTCGCTCCATGCCTTTTAATAGTCATGCCTATGCCATACACTGCGCGATGTCCGCGCCAGGTTCATGCCATGCCAGATCAGTGGGCTCCGCGCCTTACGCAGCTGAATAAAGTTTACGCAACGAAACCCGGTTAAAGTTATAGTTCTCTAGGAAGTACGTACCTACTTACTTGGCTTAAAAAAATCAAACAAACAAACTTCCTTCCTTTACAGTGATGTAGAGCGTATCCTTTGTAAAACTGTAGCCAATAAATTAATTGATAGTGGGTTAGGATTTTTGTATTCCGGCAATTGTAGGGTGATGGAAAGTTGAAAAATAATGCTAATAAAAATGTTGTTTAAAAATTAAAAATATTCTTAAATGCATGCACTAAAAGGTAGAATATAATTTACCTATACTCCGTTCCACGAGTCGAACTTCTAGGGACTAAATACTGGCATCTCATTGGTCAATGCGCGCGGCTAGATATAAGCTAAACAGTAAGGGAAGACGGTCCGCTATTGAAGTGGCTATTGAAGGTCACGCGCATTAACTAATGGGCGCACATGGACGATTTTCTTTCGGAGCTTGTTTCGTGGAATGGAGTATAGCTTTGTAATGTTCATTGCCTAAAACAAAAACAGGCAGGGGACCGGGAGGGTTGGCATAACAGGGAAGAGGCCTATGCTCAAGAGTGGATTTTCTCATGGACCAGATATATATCATAGATACATCGAAAAACGTGGTGTGCTTTCTATAAATTCATTAAAAGCCCCACGTTTTTTGTCTTAGCTACTAAACACTACGAAACTAGGCCAATTGTTTTCTAATTTATAGTTAATTACCGACAAATACGATCCATTTTTAATCGTAGGGCACATAGGAAGGGCGTGGGGAGAGGACGCGCGCAACAGATGCCGTTGCCTTCCAGTTCTTTTTCATAGAAAAAATTTCTGCCCCTATATTACGCGCACAAAATCTTGAGCGATTTCAATTGTGTAACTGTCAAATTAGTATAGAATTTGACAGTTACACGATTGGAATCGCTCAGGATTTGGTGCGCATAATTAGACCCCTGAAGGGACGGGGCGAAGCCCACACAGAAGAGACGGGGCGAGGCCGCGAACTTTATGCAACGCGTGGCGTCTTTACCGCGCCCTCGTCCCACGTCGTTCCTATGTACCCCACGGGGCCACGCCTAAGCAGTAGAAAGATTTCGTGAATTCCACCATTCATTCCGGGCTTCATCATCAGATCAGCTCAATAATATCAAATTATTGTACCTATTGTCATCCGAATTACAAACACTTGCTAAGGTTCACATGTTGATGATAACAGCTTTGTTCTATGAACTCCGTCGTCCATGTTACCGACATAGTTACTATTGCCTCTATAGGTAAAGCTAGTAAAAGCGTGTTAAAAATAAAGTTTTTTTATGTGGTTTGACTAATCAATGAGTTGGTGCTATGTTCTACCCTTTTGTAGATTTTCGAAAGCTTGTTATTTTTTTGTGAATTCGTATCCTTCAATAAACGAACCTACATTGATAAACGTAGTTAAAAGGGCGGTTGCCCTTATGTGTAATAAGTTACGCATTTCGACAGAACACTGCCAACGATTACCTAAAAGTGCTTTTATCTAGATTGTCTGTTCCTTCAGCCCTTTAATCTTTATCAAAGGGCACAAGAAGGCACTTTAAGCACTCGACGACTCGTGTTAGACAGAAAAAGTCTATTAAATTAGGATTTCCTGTTTGTAAATAAAGCGTGAGCCCATTCAAAGTCCTTTTACGGGCCAAATCCAAAAAAAAATCCCAAAATAAAAGAAAGGGAAACAAACTCGTCAGTGGATGTCTCTACCCAAAGCCAATTGAATTTCAAAGCTGACAAGCCACCACGAAATTTATTCAAAGAATAAATCTGAAAATTTGTAGATCTAAAGGCATAAAGGAAAAGTGGCGCCGTTGCGCCGGCACAAAGGAATTTCTAAATTTCACGGCTTCCGCCTCAGCAGTGTTTGTATTTATGTGGGAGGGCGAGGTAAGAAATGACAAACGGGCTACAGGGGCTATAACCGAATTGTAGTGCTCGTAACCAGCCAATCTCGTATTCGCCGACGTCGCACGGGGCGTTTATGTAGGCCTCGCTGCACCGAACAACGATGTCTCTGTCTCTACAATCCGGTGGGGATTTGTCATCTTAATGCCGCCAATAGATCCCATACAACTAGAGGAGATTCACAGCTTTGAGCTTGTTTTATCTATGTGCTTAAAAGAGTCTACAGCTACAACTTTACAGGTTCTTCATACTTACTACTAGATACCATCAATGTACGTAACTTTTTAAAATTAAGATGAAAAATAACTTCCACACAGCACAATCACTTGTCCTGGCCCCGACCTAGGATACCCTGCGCTATGGTTACCAGACAAGGACATCACATACATGGAAATAAACTTGAACTGAGGGCATTTGTACAAATGTACGGCGGCCTCCAGTTGGAATCAAACCCATGACCTCCGGCATGGTAATCTGACGAGATACCGCTAGACCAATGAGGCAGCTAAAGGAACTCACAAACCAAACCGGTCGCGGTACCGGTGGCGGTCATTTACTGCAGACACTGCAGTAGTGGATGGATGACCGCGATTAATTGATTGACCGCTAAACAAATGATTGCTGCGTTTGCTGTCAGAACGCGTTGGTTTTAATACATCCATACAAACTCAGTAAAATATGCAAAATACTACTGCAGTAAATGACCATCACCACCAGCGGGACCGCGATCGCATTGGTGTGAGTTCCTTAATAGATATTATAGTTGAACTGTGGTCACAAATAAGATGTTGTAAGAATATTCTTATCTTATCTTATGTTTTATAAAACTCATTTATAAGGTCCGCGGACTAAACCTCATAAGTCAAATTTGTCATTAAATTATTGTTCTATACGTAAGTAAAATAGCAGTCTGCTTATTTTTTGTAAAAAAAAACATGTAGGTATGTTCAATGTGTTGGTTCATGACAGCTATCTGTTAATGTAATAAAGATAATAAAAAAAATTATAACAGGTTTTTTTTCCACTGCCTGAAATCCAATAAACAAAAGACAACTATTTAAGTGCAGTACGCAGCTAGTTAAAAGCCCTAGAGTAGTGCACCAAAGCCTTTTAAAGTGGAAAACATATTGTTTCGCAGCTGCTACTGTTTGCTACTCGACGCAGTAAGGCGCTTGTATGAGAGCGTTCGTGTACCACGCCAGATGTTAACTATTCGTTTCAGCGGCACATACGTCTCGGGAAGATGCCTCGCTTCGGACATTATCAAGGCGCAAAGTTTCACTCGATGCTTTTGATATCGCGGAGTATCCTGTTGGGAGCGCCGCACTAGTTTGTTGTTTTGTTCTGTGCGAATATGATTTTGGAAATGTTTCCGTGTTTCCCGAAAACTTACGAAACTATTTAAGTAGGTACAATACATGCATATCTATAAACTTTGAGAGTTGATATACACAGTAAAGATATCTCGAAATATATCTAACCTTATCACCTACAAACACAGCTATATATTTTGCATTTTGTAAAAACAAAGTAAATATATATTACTTCAGAAGTACCGGTGCATATTAGAGCACTAAAAGTAGGAAGAGTAAAGCTCTAAGTTCTACCGGACTTTTCTGAAATGCCGGTTACCTGTATTCCGAGATGTAGATAAATTATAGGTAGAACGATCCTGATAGCTAAGAGAATTAATTTAATGAAAACATGGGACTTTTTGTGACTTAATTTTATTATCCTAGGCCTTTGCGTCAGCGGCCACACAGAAGGAACGTGGGGCGAGGGCGCGAAAAAGACGCGTCGTTAATCCAATTCACTTTCATGCAAAATGTACTGAAGGGATGGGACGAAGTCCACGCAGAAGAGACGGGGCGAGGGCGTAATTTCTATGCAACGCGTCTCGTGTGGCCCGGGGCTAAGAGTTATATCCTTTTTGGAATTACTAAAAAGTCTAATTCCGGAGCAGCAGGTTCTAGGACACACAAAGGAAGAATCTGGAGTCGGGTCGGACTATAATGTTTGTGACTATTTTCCGCTAAAATGACTGAACCAATTACGTTGGTAAGGTGCAGTAGACCGGCTTAACTGCACGGAGAAATTACGTCGTATGTTTGCAATATCCAGAGAAAACAAAGAGACCATAACTTAAGACATTACTTATATGAAGTAGCAAACGAAAGAAAATACCTAACAAGAACCATGCAACACTATACTCACACTGTAGGTAGTCCGCGAAGTTAAAATATTTAGCACAAAACTAAAATCAGTAGAAGTACAGTTGCGTAAATAAAAAAACTAATAATACTAGGTTAATACACAACATAGCCTAGAAACCGTAAAATAGTAATGCTAACTTTGCAGAGTTTCATATCTATGCTACTACGCGTTGAGGAGACGACATTAGCTGCAGCATCAGTGCATGCTAAAGATCATGTTTAGGTACAAAAATTAAACGTAAATTATTATGCAAAGTTTAATTTCCGTTATACTACTATTTTTGAGGAGTGCTTAGTATTAAACCTGTTCCAATAAGCAATTGTAATACGCGATTTATATCTTTCCTCATACAGTATTGTAACTTATTTTTCTTTCAGTGCCTCTCTGCTATTGAAGGTTGGACGTCAGTCCTGCAGGTATATCTGCTCTAGACATCTGATATCCGACACTAGAGTCTAAAAAACACATAGTTTTTCAACAGAATTGTATAAGCGCGACCATAGTTGCTATTTAGTTCAATTTGATGACTTCAAAGCATACATACTTATGTAAACTCGCGCCTGTATCCCAGAGGGGTAGGCAGAGACCAGGCACTGCCACTTGCCACGATTCTGACACATCACTTTCGCTTCCTCAACATTAATTAGTCGTTGCATGCGCACGCCAGTTTCGGGTACTTTTATCTTTTATCCCTTTGCAAGATCCCCTATTTTGTCTGGGACGTCCCTTACCGGCCCTTCCACCCACATATTCCTTAATCCTCTCCACATGTCCAAACCAACGCAATATTCCTTTCCCAATTCTAGTCACTACATCCTCTTTCAGTCCACAACGTTCTCTAATCAAACTATTGCGTATCCTATCATTCAAAATAACACCAGACATACCTCTCAAGGGCCTCATTTCTACTACATTCTTGCTTCTTTTGCCATACCCAAGTTTCGCTGCCATTCATACGTGTTGGAACCAGCACTCCATTATGGACAGTCAATCTGTTTGTGTTGATCTGAATGATGTTTTGTCTACGGAGCAATAGCAGTATAATGACATTCCAATGGTACTCGAATCAGCCCATAAACAGAGCCCACTGTTGGGCATAATCCTTCTCCTTCTTCCAATGGTGTAACCTGCGCAAATTAAATACGCACCTCCCGCGAGGCACCGAGTTAAGTTGCACGGGTTATACCATTGAACAGCATTTGGTTGTGTCAAAGAAACTAACATCACCGTACTAATATATATATAGAACAACTATGAATTTTAGAAACTCGCCCCTTGCTCTACTTTTTCTTCTATCTTGAAACTTGACGAGGCTAATTTGTTCATCGCGTCAAATTGAAACATTTCAAAATTAGCTTACTGAAAATGATTATTATAAAATTCACAATGCACCAGAAACTATGGCACAAACGGCGAAATTATTATCGATTATCGATACTGATGAAAAGGTTTTGTCTTATTTCAATAACACGGCGTAAACATGAAATTTACACAATTAACGTGGAATTTATACTTGATCGGGCAAATCGGAACCTGCAGCGCAGCTTCTTTTCCATTCAAGGCGCTCCTTCCCTGCTTTTAGTGAGTGCTCAGCCCGGTGGCCGCGGTTTACGTCCCACGTTAAAGTAGCACATCGGGCTTTACTGGGAATGACACATGTTATAGTAAACACGGGCTGTCGCAAGGTGCTTAAAATGCTTCCCACCGGGCTCGAGTTTCAATAGAACGGTACAAGCACTTCAATATTAAAGTTGTCATTGGCCTCTATTTGGTAGTCTGCAAAGCAATAACAGTACAATGTCATTTCAATGGTATGACCCGCGCAAAATAAGTAGGCATCTCTAGCGAAGAAGATTAAATCGCGCAAGGCGCCTACTTAAATTGCAAGGGTTGCCATACCATTGCAATGCGATTGGTTACTACTTTACTAGACTACTAATAGTGTCAATGAAACGACCATTACAGTACTAATATGACTGTATTGAACAATTATGTGTTTTAGACACTCGCCCCCCAGTATCGCTCGCGACACAAGCAAACACAACTTCACACAACACAATCACTTTTTCCTGCTCCCAAACTAGCATAAGCATAAGCAGCCTATATACGTCCCACTGTAGGGCACAGGCCTTCTCTCAGGGAGAGAGTATGGGCTTAATCACCACGCGTGCCCACCGAGGATTGGCGATTTCAAGCGCTGAGGTATATGAATAGCTTAGGCACTCAGGTTTCCTCACGATTTTTCCTTCACAGGTAGCGAGTGGTATTGCTACTATAACTTCACAAATGTACATAACTTAGAAAACAAGGTCATAGGTACATGCCCGCACTGGGAATCGAACCTGGGTCTCCCGCTTCCGAGTCCAATGTTCTACCTACTAGGCTACCATCGCTCCCAAACTAGCATACACTGTAATAATGTAACACAGACTGAGGCCATTTGGACAAATCGAGTACGGCGGTCTCCAATGAAAAATAAAAGGTATACAAATTTTGACCGTCTATAGTCAAGCGGTGGGTAGTGGGTAGAACATTGGACTCAGAAGCGGGATACCCAGGTTCGATTCCCAGTGCAGGCATGCACCTACGACTTTGTTTTCTAAGTTATGTACATTTGTGAAGTTATAGTAGCAATACGGAGAAGTAGTCCAAGAAATGGGCATAGGTACCACTTGATACTATTTTAAAAATAAGGTTTTTTAGACTTAAGCTCTCCCTCTATTCTGGACGTTATTGTGTTGAAATTGCTGTGCAGTACAGACTTTTAAAACGTTTTACTTGTAAAAAATTGCGTAAAAGTTCCTGAAACCTCAGAGCGCATTGGAAACTGAAAGCGTACATAACATAACATAAACTTACGCGTGTATCCCAGAGGGGTAGGCAGAGACTAGGGACTGCCACTTGCTACGATCCTGAAAGATCACTTTCGCTTCCTCAACATTCATTAGTCATTGCATACACGCACGCCGGTTTCGGGTAAGCTTATTTTGCATAAATTATTAAATAAATGCGCTCAATTGTAACGCAATCGCTAAATTAGCGTCATGAGTAGAGGGGCATTTTACTTTCTTTAAAGAAAATATTGTACTGTGCTTCAATTTGCAAAATGTTTGCCCCGAGGCATTTAGGAATTAATTCACAGACTTTCCCACAGTGTTCTCTCTGGAAAGTTCAGAATAACCTAGAATAATCACAATGTGAACTACAGAAAATAAATACGAGACTAATTTATCTAGAGCCATTTAAAATATATCACAAATGAAGCGCTTTTTCATTTATTTTATGTTTTTTACCTGGCCTATGGTAACCAGGCAATGGTATCATAAACATGAAAATACACCCTGACTGAAGCCATTTTTTGAAATCAATCACCCACGAACTCTGTTTTAGTGATCAAGCATGTTAACCGCTACACCAAGAAGATAGCCATAAGTATTGTGGATTGTCATCTTGGAGATATCACTCAAGTAATAAAAGTCATCGTCATCAGCCATTTGACGCCCACTGCAGGACATAGGCCTCCCTCATGGTTTTCCAAGCTTCCCGGTCTTGTGCCGCCCGCATCCAGCGACTCCCCATCACCGTAATCATCTGGTGGCCTTTCCTCGCTGCGTCGTCCGGTTCGCGGTCGCCAGGTCAGAATTTTTTCGCCCCAATGGCCATCAGTTCTCCGAGCTATGTGCCCCGCCCACTGCTACTTCAACTGAGCAATTAAAGTAATAAGTAGTAATCCAAACCCACAACAGGCGAGATTAAACTAACTTAAAAGCTAGTTAACATAACGTAAGGAATGCTAACGTTGATTATCTCCCATCAACATGAAACATCATATGAAACAGACAGGTGTCAGGATCGTATTCTCCCAGCGGCCAAACTGTAGGTACATGCAAGAAATGGAATAGGAGATCCCGCCTGCTGGTGTTCAAAAAGCGAATGTGGCTGTGTCGGGTCATACGGCCGTTGGTTTAAGCGTTAATATTTAGCTCAAGCTACGCATGCGCTACGCAGCACTGGTGCAATCTAGTAACACGAGTCAAGAGGATCTGAGTAATTTGCTGATATATAAATAAATTGCACACGGCTGGTAGTTACAGAGGTACAGCCCTCGCCGAGACGACATGTTTCGGTGCAAGCGGATTTAGCAAGTGACGAACTGAAAGACGTTTCACGGCAAATTTCAAGTATTACCGAACTAAAAGACATTTCACGTCAACTTTCATTGGATTAACTTTGCTTAAAACTTTTTATCGTTGGATTTCTTGTTTTTTACAATGCCACTCGTACAAAGACGTACCGCACCTATATTATATGTGAGAAGTTCAAAGACTACTGATTAGATATTAATTTCAACCGGTGGTAACACGTGACTAAGATTACACTTGCAGCCTAATAAGAGGCATGGATACATTTAATTTTGTAAAGAATAATTTTTTTTTAAATAAAAACCATAATCCTAGCTAGCCTGAATATAATCAAATTGCTATAAACCGATATCCGTATCTCTTCTCATCTAAGGCAAGTAGTACAAAATACTCTCCTACTTGCCGAGTAAGAAGTGATAAATATTTTTTTTTATTTTCACTTTCAGAGTGCCTGTAAAATGATTGTGAACAATAACACACCCCTGAACTGCCCTCGCGGAATGGAACGTATAGGTGGCGCATACTAAGTTAGGCACAGATCTGTGTCGCGGCAGATGAGTGGTTCTGTGTCATGGCAGATGAGTGGTTAACAACCGATTTCTGAACTGAAAAGTCCAGAAAGTAATACTACTTTAGATACTTTATCGTTATCGTAATTTTATATCAATCTAAGAGATACACAACGATACGTTAAGTATTTATTCTTTGTATGTATTTATTCTATGTGATGCATGCTTTAGTATCTACTGGTTAGTGTGTAAGCTAGAATTGAGACTTTTTAAATCTTACTTGCAACAAGTATACATTTGTATTTGAATGTAACTATAGGTACTGTTTGTGCAATAAGTAGTATGAAGTTTTTAAAGTCAAAAAGCACAATAGATTCTACATTACACTCTATAAACATAATATTATAAAATATTTTTTATCCGAATCTCATGTAGAACCAAGTTACTTTTAAATCTTATAAGTAATTGGGCACAGTAAAAGCTCGGCTTTTCTTTAGCTGCAACCAAAGTAACCAACAAACAACTGTGTTCCAGGAAACTATACATTAATTTCCTGCTTAATACTTTGCATACCACAACTTACCGCTGTCAAACTCCCATAAAATACAGCCAAATTATTATCGAGCAAAGTGTCTAGTTTCCCCGGCCGCCAGTGTACTCCCTAACAGCCCTTTCGCCGGGGGGCTATTCTATAAATCAATCGAAATGACGCCGAACGCGCTCTGAGGCGCGCATCGCGCTGGGTGGTCAGGAAAAGTGGTAGAAGCACGGTAGAAGTTCATCTTTAGTAAAAGTTTTTTCTTATTTATAAAAACACGATTGCTTAGAACACTTCCCAGAGACAGTTTAAATAGTCTGTGATAGACAGGGAAAAACGTAACTACAGATTATATAAATTGCATCTTTTTTTTAATACTACCTACATGACAATAATAATGTGTAATTTTTGTCTTGAAATACGTTTATAGCCTTTTTTGTGATTGATTAATTATTATTATGTAATGGTAAAATTCCCTTATTTGCACGCCACCTTATGGCAAAACATGTTGACGAAAAACTAACATGATAATGTTATGTTTAAGAGCGTAGTAATGCATGCCACTGTACTATTGACACGTGTTTATGCGAATAAATGAATCATTATCTTTACTAACTCAGTTTGCAGAACAAATCTCGGTCAACATCAGCTAACCTACAGCATGATGAACACATCATACAGTGTTTGAAGTTATTTGAAGTTCTTATGAAATTACGTTGATAATTTAATAACAATTGAACCTGAAATTCATGAGTCTTATTTTTTCAAAACATGTCACGTTGCCAGAATCGTGCCAGAATCATAAGTTACAGGGTAACTTCTAAAATATGCAATTCTTGAAACACCCCAACCAAGATTTGTCTTTTACGACAACTTTTATTTAAATATCTGGTTGAAAACCATTTTATTACAAAAAAATCTAGTCTATTTTACACATACGGTTTTAAGCCTTATCTATCAAATAGCAATGTATTCTGTGCAGGAAAACGGTAAAAGCACACAAAAAACTTACGAGAAAAAGGATAGGATAGGAAAGGATAGAATAGATATACTAAATTGAACAAAATAAATTCGAGTCTTAAAACCAACAGTTGTTTTAGTGACAAACTGATGAGGGTGTTTTTGGACTTGCGCATTTTTGAGGTAACTACAGGAACCGAATCGAGGCTTTAGTCACAGTATAGCCTTGATTACTGTATTTAGCGGATGGTCTACCTCCAGAGTTTGAATCTACTTTGACCGTCAAGGCTTAGTTTCATTTTGACGCCCACTGCAGGACATAGGCCTCCTTCGTAGTTTTCATAACCATGAGGGGTTTTGCCGTAAACAGATAAGTAACAACAAATTTCTGCGTAGCGGATTAAGAATAATGTAACTCCATTTCCTTCCGTGGATATCGTCAGCGTCTTCCTGAGATTCCAACCGCATACTGCGATCGGCAAACCGCCTCCCAAGCGTGGCAATTATGGCAAAATCCCTCATGGTTATGAAAACCATGAAGGAGGCCTATGTCATGGGCGTCAAATGGCTGATGATGAACAACAGACTAAACAAGTAAATGAAACAAGACCGTAGACCGCAGTTCCTCTGTTGTTTCCTTTTCCACGCTCCAGACGCCTTCACGGCTATAACGCGCCGGTATCTTTGACAAATAAAATCAACACACCCGCACGCATGTAGTGCGAGTTGACTTCTTTTAGCCAATGGGACACGGGGAGGCTGGCGAGTGTGAAATTGATGATGCAATTCTGCATGTTATTTATATGGGCTCTATTGTTGTGCCAGGTTTACACCGCACCCACTGCCAACGGACAGAGAAATTCGTTCATGGGTTCGATTTGATCACTTTGGTAACTCGCAAATTTAACTACCGGATTTCCATGAAAACATTAGCTGTGTGTTTCAACTGTAATGGAGCCCTATTGTTGTGCCAGGTGTACATCGCCTCCACTGCCAACGGACAGAGAAATGCATTCGATTGTTCGATTTGATCACTTTGGTAACTCACAAATTGAACTACCGGGTTTCCATGAAAACATTAGCTGTAAGTTCCAACTGAGATTTGATGGTATGTTTCTTGAGAATTATACTACTTAGTCCTTATGAATTGGTAAAAGAATCAAATATGACATCAAATACATATATGTCAATATTTCATTATATTTTACTGTAAAATATATCGAGCAAATGTGAATGAAGCTTGAATATGAGCGAATGAAGAGAAAAAGATCTGTCAGGCACGATACAAGTGTGAGTTTATGTTATGTTGTTACTTTCTTGAGTATTTTTTACTTAGTGAAATCAGAAATAAGTTAACGTATAATAGTTTTTTTTTGCAGATAGGTTAGTGATTGGAAGGGCCAGAGCCATCTGGCCGCCCGAGGCGTGCAAGGGCATAAATAAATAAATAATAAATGACTTCAACACAACACAATCACTTGACCTGGTCTCCTATTCTATGGTGACCAGGCACGGATATCATAAACATGGAAATACAACCAGACTGAGGCCTTTTGTACAAATGTACGGCGGCCCCTAGTGGGAATCGAACCCGTCGTGGGTTAAGCGCATAATCAATCAACAAAAGGGCATACGCCGACCAAATATGGGATCTATTGGCGAAAGGCAAGATAAAATTACCCGTGGCAAGTGGAAAAACTTGGTCTCTCCCTACCGGGATACATGCTTAAGTTTATATGTGCATTAGGTAAGAGGTTTGAGATCGTAGTATAACTGAAATTTTTGCGCCGATCGGTATATTTATGTATTTATCTATATTTATTCAAAAGAAAAAAATTAAAAACCACAATACCGGCATTTTTCCAAACTGCTAATTCAGTTTATCGGTAAGCTCTTTGTAACAATTCCTTAAATAAATCCACTAGGTACTGCTAGATATTAAATACTAACAATAGGCAGTGTTTTATTCAAAGTTACCAACAAAACATTGGACGGATCGTGTTACTAAGAAAAATTCCAACCCACAAAAAGTAACGCCCGAGAAAATCGCTTTTCACGCTTAACATTTTTTTACTCCATGTTTTTGTACAGACATTTTATATTTATAATCACTATAATATTAAGGACGTGTGAACAAAAACAAGGAACAAAGTAATTTCAAACTTAAAAGTTACTTTCTCGAAATTTACCTTTTGGAATATTTCTGCTTACGTAGTGTCTGTAAATAAAAAATAAAAAAACTATTTACATGTCTAACCTCATTTCCCATCGAAAGAAATATATGACCCATCGTGAGATCCCTCTGTTGAGTATAATTATGTGGAAGACGCTTTTATATTGTTCTCCTTCAAAAAGACTAGAATATTAAATATTGCCTCCGTCGGAACGCATCTACTGCAAGTCTGGTAAGTTCTTTCCGCCGCATATTTTTAATTTCTTTCTTTCGTTTGAATTTAAATTCAGCTCCTCGTGAATACGAAATACGGAGCACTTGAAGCGTGATTCATGAAATTGTTACCAACTTTTAAATAGGAATAGTAATATCGCCGCCGCGTTTCAATTCAGAGCTTTTTACTCTACATTTTGTATCAGCTTCGATTTTGCGGCTGATACAAGTCTGCAAAGTTCCATTAAGCCTTTGGGGCAACACGGTTCACTCAAAACGTTAAACTAACACAAGCACGCTCTACGATTCAACCCCAAGTTAACACGACCATTAGTTGATCACACTGGTAATTTACGAACTCCAAAAATTCTTCTTTAGCGGATGTTTACGTTATTACAAAGACGTGGTACCGCTAGATTAACGAGGCAGTCAAGGAACGCAACGCGATTACAATTTATTTAATTTAGTGAGGATTTTGATTGATTTGGTATATGTACTCGTCGAGCAATAACCACTGATTGATTAAATGTGCAAGCCAAGTGGTTGCATAAACGTGACAATAACGTAGTGCAGTGTGTAAACTTGCTGCAAGCACGTCAACGAAAACCGACGCGCTGAGATGGAAACACGCTTAAAAAACGCGAGTATAATTAAGATGCTAAGGCCGACTTGCACCACTTTCTTAAATTTAGCTTAAACATGAATTAAGTAAAATTCTTCGTAAAAAAGTCGATTTAAATGGTGACTTTAGTTACCTCAGTGACTCTCAGAGCCGGACGATTTCAAGCGCTGAGGTATGTAAATAGCTCAGACACCCAAGTTTCCTCACGATGTTTTCCTTCACAGTTAGCGAGTGGTATTGCTACTATAACTTCACAAATGTACATAACTTAGAAAAAAAAGTCATAGGTACATGCCCGCTCTGGTAATCGAACCTGGGTCTCCCGCTTCCGCGTCCAATGTTCTACCCACTAAGCTACCACCGCTTGTTCTACCCACTAGGCTACCACCTCTATATGTATGTACATTAATATTCGTTGAGCACCTACTATCTCGGGCAATCTTTCCAATACAGGGTTGCCTGGAAGAAATTGCTATCAGGAACAAGTCCCTTAATTGTACCTCTTCTTTTGTAACAGTTGTCTCTGTATTTGTTTTCTGGTGTGTACAATAAATAATATTGTTATCTTAAGTGACATTTAACAAGTGGTGCAAGTCGGCATTTAACTAAAATTCTTCACACAAAATTTGATATAAATGCAATCAACTTACACCACTTATTAAATGTCCGTTAAGTCGTAAGTGACGTTTAAGAAGTGGTGCTAGTCGACCTAAGTGTCTAAATTAATTCTAAATTAAGCGAAAGTTTGCTAAAATGTTTAGCATTCGAATGCGAATGAACAAAAGGCATTCATGGAATAGCTCGAGGGCAAGAAACAAAATTGAGTTTTTTCAGGTAGGTGCGCTGTAAGCGGGAGGAACAACAAGTTAAAACAATTTCCAGAGCGCCACTCGAAAGTGTTAAGTGAATTTGAAAATGTGAGACAAAAGTAGAGCAACTAAACAAAACCCGACGGTAAAAAACAATAAGTACCTTCCTAAGAAAGAGCTCAAATCGGCTGCGGAATTAACTAAATAAACTCCCTATTATTTTCTAGGCCCTGTTCAATAAAAGTGATAATCCAAGTTATCTGTAAAAAACACACTTATTTTTAAGATTTAGTAAATTCGAGAAAAATTGAAAATAAGTAAGTTTTTGAAAAATGCGACGGATTGTCACTTTAATGCATCATGACGCTATTTTTTTCCTAGGGCATCGCAATTTCAGTGAGATTTAATTTTTATCTTTTTAACGCCACTGCAATAGTTTGGGGATTTGTGTGCATTTTTAGCCCATGAAGGGTTTTTATGGTTCCGTAGTCAACAAGGAACCCTCATAGTTTCACCATGTTCATCCGTCTGTCTGTCTGTTGACAAAATGGTAGAATAAAATCAATTAAAAAAAAATTTCAAAGTAGGTACCTCCCTTGCACGTAAATTAGAGGTGAATTTTTTTTCTCGCCTACACCATAGTTTGGATTATCGTTGGATTGGTCGTATTAAGATATTGTGGGTGTAGGAAAACCATTCTTTAATTTAGGGTTCCTTTTGTAAAACATTAAGCTTTAAAGCATAAATTTTGTCCCAGGGCCCCCCCTCTCCCGGCTAAACGGTTGATTGTAGAAACTTGAAAAAAATCAGGGCAGTAGCACATATAATGAATTTAAGAGGTAAACTATCATGGCTAAGTAGGCTTTACAAGTTAACGAGTAATATGCGACCAACCATTTCAACCCTCCATTTCCTTCCGTGGATGTCGTAGAAGGCGACTAAGGAAATCAATTACCAGGAGACGGGCAGCAGCGTCTTTCTGAGATTCCAACCGCATACTGCGATCGCCAACCCGCCTGCCAAGCGTGGTGATTACGGCAAAACCCCTCATGGTTTTCATAACCATGTCCTGTCCTATGTCCTGCAGTGGGCGCCATATGGCTGATGATGATGATGATGATGATGATGTGACCAACTTATCAACATTAAACGTTTATCAGTTTGATATGTTTTATATCCGTTACTTTTCAGGCCTCGTTTTCTTACCACCAGGTGATAGAGACATGTAGACCATTTATTTTTCTTTGTCTACGTCTAAAATTTATTTAATCTGCTTCGTGATCATGGCAAGACAATCACGTATACCCTTGTTTGGGATCAGTACAAGTGAAATATGACTGCACTCACAGCAATAAAGCCGGGCCCATTCCTTTTTACCACAAACATGTGAATGAAAGAAAATTTATTATCAAATGTGGTAAATAAAACTTTTGTTCATTTACACTTACAATCAGAAATCACATTACTGGGGTTATTCACCAGCTCGACACAAGAGACTGGACACATTAGTATCACTTATTATGTCGTCATCTGGACACGCCAAGATTTTCTCGCGTACCCACATAGGGAAACCTAAATTAAATATTTTTTATGTTTTTTTTCTGGACTCACGTTCGCATTTTAACCGAATTTATGATAAAGTATAGTCACGCAGATTAATTTGTATCACAATCATCATCGGCTACTAAACGTTTCACTGCAGGGAACGGGTAATTTTGTATATTTATAATTGAAAAATAAAAAATATATTTTGCTGAGTAAAATTATGTAACGTCCTCATTTGATTTTTTTGCGACACTCGAAGTGATGATTTTAAATTATTAGGTACACTTAGATTATATTGAATATTTTTATGCTAAAATTACCTTTATGTAATCAAAAAACCAGCCAAGTGCGAGTCGGAATTCGCGCACGGAGGGTTCCGTACCGTTATCTATGCATCATTAGACAAAGATCGAATTTGAGAACAGCGCCATCCGTAGAAACCAACAAGAAGCGTTTAACATTGACATTTAACGACATCTAATGTCATCGGTGCTGTAAAGGTTACATAGATGGCCGCTGGATGGCGAGCGCTATCTTTAGACAACGTTTGTTGTATGGGAGCCCCCCTAAATATTTATTTTATTCTGTTTTTAGTAGACACGCCTAAAAATCGTAACGTAAAGAATAATTCTGTTTGTTGAATGTCAATACAAAATGTAGTGTAAGCTGCTTGACATGAAATTTTAAGTCATGCTACATTACTAAACATAAAATCAGCTACGTGTAAACAGCACCCTTCATTGCTCACGTAGTCGGGCAAAACTCTGCACGGTGCGGAAGTGCGGCCGCTGGCGCAGAGCGCAGCGGGAGCGCAATCAAATTGACTCAAACAACGAAACTCAACGACAAGCTTCTATCGCGTAGAGTTTAAGAGCAATTTTTCTCTCAGAGCCAAACAAATGAGCCCCATTAGATGGAGTGAGAGAGCTTAATCTATTTCTGACGAGTTCAGTGACGCCGACAAAGACAAATCGACACGGGCCTACCCACACACCGCGGAACCGTCTCACTTCTGTTTCAATTCCACTTATTTGCGGATTAACTTCTTATTAGTCACTCTGCCAGGATCGGCTCTGCTATCACGAGCCTTATGATTGGCTCAATTATTTCGCCGACGCCCGCCCGGAGAATTCGTCTAGAGAATTTCCACTTTATAAGCGCCCGAGAGATTTGCATGCCAAATACTCTGTTTATCTTACTTTCTTTCGCTGTGTCAAAGAATTAGGTTACTTACCCCCGGTTCTCGTACGCTAAAAATCTGTTAATCTACTTTTGACAGCTGTCAGTTAGGCGAAGTGCATAAAAAAACAACTGACAGCTGTTAACATTAGAATAACAGATTGTTAGCATACGAGAATCCAGGGATTAGACTTATAAGGCCGACGAGTCAAGTGTCGACGCTATCTGGCAGCGCCATCTATCTGTTTGCTTCTTTCTGACTGCGGTGAAGCCCAAAAGGAGGGTAATGTGTTTGGCTATGTATGTAAGCATGTCCGATTATATATTCCCTCATAACTCCTTAACCAATGGACAGATTTTGACAAATAAGATCTCAATCGATTCTTCGTGTGTCCTAGACTATATCATTATGCATAAATCCAACAAAAAAAAGAAATCAATAACCAGACAAAAATAAAAAAACTGAAATAAACAATAACAAACAACGAGACTGCTGAGCATTAACCAGTAAGCAGGCGGGACCCAAAATAAAAAATGTACCTCATTGCGAGGTATCTAGGTTGGTCCCGCCTGCTTAGTAATTGATGCTCAGCAGTCAGGTTCTTGGTTATTTGTTATTTCAGTTTTTTTAACCAATTCGTGTCCAATCGTAACCAATTTTGACAATTATTATTTTTATGTTCGAACTGAAGACGAAGACTTTCAGAGATTGAGAACGAAACTCTTCAATGGACAGCCTAATGGTGGCAATCCTATATGTATGAATATGTTTAATAAAGTATATCGTAAATTTCTGTATTTTTGGTATTCTAGTGTTTTTAAGTTGGTTTTTATTTTGTATTTAATTCTAGGGTAAGCTCTTTGCATCGAATTAGTCTAAAATGTCTCGCATCATGATATTAGTACTTCTATCATTGGACAGTGTATGTCTGACCATCCGGTCAATCAGCTATTTATTCGTTTATCCCTGGATACGTATTTATCTATTTACCTACATGCCCAGTGACTTGGCGAAAGACGCCCTTATATTTTCACGTATTTTCTCTAGTCTCTTTTTGGTATAGGTATAGGTTGTTTTACTGTAGACTGTAATTAAAACTTATTTGCTTAAAGAAGTTTTCTAATAATTAATATCTGTCAACTTTACCTGCATCATTTTGTTTTTAACTAACTACTCCATGGGGTTTTAAATAAACAGGCAGATAACATATTTTATGAGTGCGCGATGTCAGAATTAATAGGCCACTATTAATTTACAGCGAAATATTACAAACACTCATAATTACAATTTGAATTAATTCGTTGTGTACAAATCTATTAAAACGCATTTGAACATCTAGGGTGTCTTGCTCCGCGAGCACGGATTTGAGTGGGACTTATTTTGCAGCGCGAGCGAATACTTGGGGGAAAAGTAGGCATTTTTGACATTAAATAATTACAAATCCTTAGCAAAGGAAAGCAAGATAAAAAGTACCCGAAACCAGCGTGCGGGCATGCCACGACTAATGAATGTTGAGGAAGCGAAAGTAATCTGTCAGGATCGTGGCAAGAGGCAGTCCCTGGTGTCTTCCTACCCCTCTGGGATACAGGCGTGAGTTTATATATGTATGCAAATCCTATTAATAAAATGTCATCAAAAACATAACTTGTAAAAAAACTAAGTCTCGCAATTCAGTTCGTCTACCGTAAAAAGTTGTGAGATCCATGACTTAAGGGTCCTTCTGTCTTAAGTTATTACGTAATTAGCTAACCTAACAACATCTTATAGTGACCGTATTAATATTAAAAATATTTTATGTTGTGAACAAATAGATTTGCTTGGAAAACACAATGTATCTCACAAGTAATACATATTATATTAAATTTGTCTGTTTACGATTGCCAAGTCAATCTCTTTAATTAAAACATTAAAGATGTTTAAAATTTATTTTGTCACTATAATATGTTGTTAGGTTAGCTAATTACGTAATAAAATAAAAGTAATAATTTAAATTGTGAATACATACATACTTTAAAAAATATTTATAACACTAACACTACGGATTTTTTTTCCATTATACTTAAAACAGTTATGAGACTAAAATTTCAATAGTAAATGTAAACTAAAATTCTAAATTAAAACAAGAAATTGCTGAAAAACTGGGGTAATGAAATAAAAAACAAAAGCCTACAGAGTTTATAAAACAATTGTTCGATTTTCAAATCTGAAACAAGCCTTTTCTCAGAAAACTCCCAACAGGGCACACCGTATTAATTGGTTGGCTAACCCATATCGGCCACATTAGCCTGCCTGATAATTAGACAGCTTACATGCGACTTTTAGTCTGTTCCCATTTAGACTTACGAGAGTGACTTTACAAAAAGAAAACGACAGTTGAAACAATGGTAAATGAAAACAGTTTTTAGGGAGACAATAACTGGGTGCAGTTTCCAATGGTTGCTATGCGGATTATCCCTAAAGAGCGACGGAAATAAATAAAAGCGAGGAGCGAAGCGGGGCGTATTTCAGAAACGACAAGTTGAAGAATGTCGAAATGTGTCATCTGTCAGTCGGTATTTAAAACGATCCGTTCTGGAAGTGTCAAGCGAAGTGGTAGCTATGTCGCGTGTGTCTGATCATAGTGAACAGATACTGGGTAGTCTTTTCCGAAATATACAGACTTCAACTTTGAATGCCCGCTAGAGGCAACAGAATGTCGCAATCGTCAATCAATCAAACCAGCTAGACATAGACCTCCCCGAAGGTACAACACTTCTTGCTGTCTTCGGTCATCCCACTAACTGTCAAATGCAGCGTAGGACGCCCACCAGCTCGCTGGACCGACGATCTGAGCCAAATTGCTGGCAGTGGGTGGATGTGGTTGCAATCACATCGCTAATAATTTATCAGCTGAAATTAAAACTCCATAGGACTAGGATATAAGAAGTGCGTGTAATTTCCTTGCACAAATGATTTAGAAAAAGGCTTTTTTGAAGACAATACTCTGTTTCTATGTACCATCGTAGTGTGTATCTGAATAGTCAGAACAGCTGCTTGCTCGAAGAATAGAAATTTAAATATCCGCTCAAGATTCTATAGTCTTTAAGACACCTCTATTCTAAGAAGTTTTAAAGGAAAAATGTGCAATAAATGTCGTAAGAAAATGTTTTACTATCGTACTATTTTATTGTGTCAAAACGATAGGGTTTTTTTAAGAAATGTGGCGTCTATTTAAATGATGCATTTCATTAACTGAATTGCCAATTGCACAGAGCGTTGCTACATTTGCTATAAAACTGAGTTGTTACTTTGTCAAAAATAACTGAAAATGACTCTTTTTTGCCATCTGTACATTTTCAATAAAGTGAATAAATATCATTAACTTAATTCCGGATTCACTTATTTGTTTTCTTGTCGGAAGAGTCCGACCAGGTTTAAAAATAAATATCCTCTTATCTACTAGAAACTAGTGATAAAAAGATGTCATATACATGGATAAGGTCACCCCTGTAGCCCGGAGAGGCAGGCAGATACCAGGGTTTGCCATTTGTCAAGATCCCCGCAAACCTTTCTTCCTTCATCAGCATTCATTCATTAGCTCTCGGCCGTGGGTCGTTAGAACCACAATTTTCGTGTTTGAGAGATTCGTAAGACACATTTTGCAAAATCGATCTGAGAAAAAGATCCGATTTGTTTCCATTGGTACCGTTAATTAACTTCGTGGACTTTAATATATCTAAGTATATATGAAATTAAAAGATAAATTAAGAAGAAGAAAAGAAGACGAAAGACATTTATTATACCAACAAGATACATCACAGAAACAAAATAAGCAGATAAGTAACATAATATGCACAACAACAGAAAGAAAACTAAATTAAAGGAAATTTTGTTAAAGGAGGTAAATATTGGCTGAACGAGTTAATCTAATCTTCAATCTAGTTAATTTAAGATAGGTACAAGAGCTTAGAACAAATAAGTACATTAAATATTAAGACTGACTCGCACCACGTTCTTAAACGTGGCCTTAATAGCATTTAACGAAAATTCTTCATACAAAATTCGATTTAAATGGTGACTTGAGTTACATTTGAGAGGTGGTGCGAGTCGGCCTTCGTATAATCAAAATAGTATAAGCTGTAAAATAATTAAAGAAACCTTTATTATTATTATTATTATACTTTATTGCACACACAAGAATAGAGTACAGGAAAGGTAACAAAAAAAAGTACATGTACAAAGGCGAGCTTATCTCTGTAAGAGATTTCTTCCAGCAAACCTTGGGGAGACGGAGCGGAGGTGTGAAACGGGTCTACGCACCTTAAGTTATAAGAGCCCAACGACAACAGACTGCGCCGCAGTTTGGCGACATTTGTACAAAAAAATGTAAAGGTGTTTAGGTCTGAACAAATAAAAAAATAAATACATACATACATACATGAACTCACGCCTTTATCCCAGATGGGTAGGCAGAGACCAGGGACTGCCACTTGTAACGAACCTGACAGATCACTTTCGCTTGCTCAACGTTCATTAGTCGTAAAAAATATATAATAATAATGCCATCATGCAGGATCAAGGCGCGTTGGTAGCGGAGCGATAGAACGCCTGCTTCTCATTCGGGAGGTCGTGGGTTCAAATCCTGGCATGTACCAATGGCTTTGTTTTGTAAGTTACGTACATTTGTGAAGTTGTAGTAGCAATATCACTCTCTAACTATGAAGGAAGACATCGTGAGGAAACCCAAGGCGCGTGCTACGTACAATGACCCAACTATGAGGCTAAGTGCGAAAATCTCAGGTTTAACTAAAACTACGCAGGATCAAAGGCTCTAATCCGAGACATCCACTATGAACAAGCAAACATCTTACACAAATTGCAACTACAGCATAGACAAACACAACGCGAATATAGAATAGATATTGCTAATCCCCACTTAGTCGCGTACCAAACGTACTGGCGACTTATAGCTAAGACAGCATACAGTTGAAAACTAAATAACGCATAGATATTATGTATCACAATTCAGGTACTTGAATTTCAACATTTAATACTTATTTGGCATATGAACATTCTCAGATCCCCTCGACGACGGCCTCGTTGGTCTAGCCGTTAAGGCGCTTAGCTACCAAAACAGAGATACCCACTGGGGCCCGCCATTTGTATAAGTGGCCTCAGTCTGGGTGTGTTTTTATGTTTATAACGTCCTTGACTGGTTACCATAGCACAGGGTATCCTAGCTTGGGACCAGGTCAAGTGATTGTATTGTGTGCAAGTTATTATTATTATTATGCCACGTTTTCTCTATGCTTCTTAAGGTTGCTGTTACGCCTAACATGCTATCTCGTTTTTTTTCTTTTTCAGATTTATATTTTTCTTTTATCTTGTGCCTAGTTTTTGGTTAAGAAAATTTCATACTTAAATTATTTTTGGAAAAGCTTTTCTTAATTAAAACCAAAATATAGGAAAAATTCGGTAATTTTGTTCCCTCAGACCACATTCATCAAAAGGATACGATTTATTTTACAATCACTAAAAGTGTTAGATTGATTGGAAAATTCTTTATGGGACTAAAAAACTAATTTTGTACAAAGGCGAGCTTAATACTAGGTAGTATTGAGCGAACGAGATAGCACGAGAGTCGTAACAGCAGCCTTAAATTATGTTGTCTCTAGGTTTGTCGATCTGCTACGTCCTGCATGACCGCGTGTCATCGTCACGTTACCTCTTTATTTGCGCATGTTGGATACATAGATAAACTACGCTCTGCTACCAGAAAATGTTGGACGCAGGGAGCTCAAGACTCTTCGCCCGGCGCCCATAAACGCAATGGGTGGGCCCACTGCGCCAACAATAGAAACTAAGTACTAAAAGGTATTAAAGTATAAATAACTTACATAGAAATCCACAGGCCGAGCTCCGTCCCGACGTCCTTTGATAAAAGTGCCGCTGGCGCCTCCCGGCTGATGTGCATTTGTTATAGTTGAAGGCCCTAGTCTTCCCCAAACACTACGTCAAGAGCGCTCTTCCCACGAAAGCTTACATATGCAGATTTGTCTTTATGCCACGCCGCCGCCTGGTTATATGTCACTTCACGCCTCCTAAATTTTTTTATTTTTTTTTATTTGGACTGCCCCGTGCTTGTAGGGTGCACAGGGATTTTGCCAGTGTCACGTTGTGAAAGGTACACGCTACTTTATATATACAAGAAACCAATGTAAAAGGAAAGAGATATTATAATTTGATGAGGAGTTAAAGTCGAATGTTGAAATAATTAATATATTTACATAGTATTCTAATGAATTTAGTATGGGTGTACAGAAGAAGGGTTTTGAAGTTGATGGGACGAGGGATAAAGCAAGGGAGGAATGGGTATAAAGAGGGGAAACGGGGGCAATTGAAAAAAATATGATCAGTGGTCCCTTCGTCGAGACCACACTCCCACAAAGAATTATCCCGAATCCGAATTTTGTGAAGGAAAACAGGGGTGCAGCAGTGGCCTAAGCGCAGACGACAAACCGTAGAAGTGACAAATTTTGGGAAATTTCGAGCTTTGAAAAACCACGGTCTAACTGGGATAGATGGTTGAATGCTACCATCAAATTTTCCAACGCGATTCTGACTAGAAGATCACAAAGTATTCCAGTCTTTAATCACGCCTCCTAAATCAAAACAAACCAACCAAAAATGCAAGCTATGAAATGTGTCAAATCTGACCACAGAACGATCATAGACAATATCGAACGTTTTAATATAAACTGTTTTTTAAATTTCAGCAAAAGTTTATGTCTAAGAACATTGAATATTTTTACGAATATGAAACTATTTTAGGGTTAAGGTGACAAATAATCATTTCATTTCCAACAAATTGTATACTCATAAACACAAATTAACTTAAGTATCGTATTTAGAAACACTAATTTATAGTTTTATACAAAAGACAAAATGTATAAAATTCACACTACCAAATGTCAAAATGATTGACAGCAATGTTATATTGGGGAATGATAAACTAGACCTTGTAGAAGAAACTGTATTTCTGGGTATCACAATTGATGCAAAGCTTCAATGGGGTCCTCATATAGGAAAATTGGCAAATAGGCTCAGTTCCGCAGCATACGCAGTTAAAAGAATCGGGGAACTAACTGATGTCGCAACTGCTAGGCTTGTTTATTTTAGTTACTTCTATAGTATTATTTCCTATGGTATACTACTGTGGGGTCGGGCAGCAGACATTGAGACCATCTTCGTCCTGCAGAAGAGAGCGATCAGATTCATATATGAGCTAGGCAATAGAGATTCGTTAAGAGATTTAAAGAAACTAACATCCTAACAGTTGCTAATCTATGAAAATATTATGTACGTTAGGAAAAATATCAGTGACTTTAAAACTGTAGGTAGCCAACACAATGTAAATACTAGAAATAGACATAAACTTTCGTTCCCAAAATTTAGGCTGGCAAAGGTTAATACATCCTTTATGGGGCATTGTATACGTTTCTACAATAAGATCCCTGAGGATATAATAAGCTTGCTAGAAATGCGGTTCAAAAAATGTGTGAAGCACACTTTGTGCCAAAAAAGCTACTATAACATTAAAGATTATTTAGATGACAATGATGTCTGGAATTAAAGCCAGTTCAATGCATGAGTTTTAGAACATTTATATAAATCCTGTAAGTTAAGGACTTGAAAAGACTAAGTTTGGAGTTTTTTTTGTCCATTTTTTCTCCAAAATGATCTAGATTTTGAAATGGACACCTAGTTTAACTTGTAACGTTAATTAAGTCACAGTTACTGTGCTACTTTGAATAAAAAATTTTGATTTTGATTTCATTTTATTTTTTATTTTGGTGCTGCTCCGGTTTTTCCTGTGCCTTTATTGAACCTGCGCACGCATCTAAAGTGCGGTGCGCGAAAAAAACAAAACTTACGCGCCATTTTCCGTAAATACATATGGTAAAGTTGCTGCCGTGTGGTTAATTACTATCAAAAATGACTACTTCAAGTTACTAACAATACGATTGTGTTGTTTCCTCGCAATTGTGTTGAAAAACGTCGTGTGCATTCATCATTACACACTCAGTTTCCTCACCGCGCTCGCCTACCGCTCGCGCTTACAATAGTGCCTCGTACGTAATGACCAACTTAGCACACTTGTATCATAATGTACTATTACAATCAATCGTACGCAACATAAGCTCACGCCTGTATCCTGGAGGGGTGATCAGAGACCAGCGTTTGCCATTTGCGATGATCCTGACAAACCATTTTCGCTTCATCAACATTCAAACTCACAATCTCTCGTTTGTGATTGCAGCGTTCGATTGTTGCGCTACCAGCTACCACCGCTTCATAATTTTATCAGAGCTTGCATGAGTCTGAAAAATAGATAAATAAATCATTGCCAACACAAAGATGATGTAGTGTCAAAACGTTTATTTTTATCTCGCGTTTGCAGCCTCAAGACTACCTTGTAAACCATCGCTATCTAGTTCACTTTACTGTACAGTGTACAGAGCACATCCAACTTTTTGAGCGATCACCCTCGATGAATTAAAAATGGGATCAAAACGAGTTTCACGTGCGCGGGCGCGGCCATTCTGCAAAAAAGGAAGATGGTGGGGCGTGGTGTTTCGGGTCACACAGCTGTTGGTTTATATAAAGAGGGCAATTCAAATTGGTATAACTATGCTAAATGTTACCATTATAAAATAAATATGTGGCGCCATTTAATCAGGTATTATATTTTTATGGACACGCTATAGCTCAAACTAGGCAATCTAACGCAGCACTAGTGCCATCTAGCAGCACAAGTCAAGCACACGACACACAGTTACAGAGGCGACATGTTTTCGTTGCATGCGGTTTTAGCAAGTGAGCCCCTACTACCGAACTGAAAGAAGTTTCACGACAATAGTACATTGTTACCCTAGGAGTAAAAGTAACAACCTGAAAGTCACCTAGCTACGCTCGAGCGCCAAACCTCGTCTCGGGACTTAATAACTCTTTCACCCGAGGTAAACACTGTACTTTTCATTACGAATATAAGGAAAAATAAAAATAGAAATTAGCTAAAATGTTAATACAGCTCTGCTATACGGAAGTACAAACAAAAATCTACAACTCGAAAAACAAATGAAGATCAGATTGCCGCCTTCCCGTCTTATTTTTGTTTCTCGTCGCTGGCTAGCCGAAATATGAAAAGTTGAAACATGGTTCAACAGAAATTTGAAAATAGGACTAGTTTTTTTTAAATAATATGACAGCTGTCGTTGAAAGCGATATTCCCTAAGGCTGAAAAGTGTAATATTTCAACCCGCTTCTCAGGCAACAGAGCTACTTTCCTACTATGAGTAATGAAAAATATATTATGCTATACTGCAGCGCGTTTGCATCGCTTCTCGGAAATGTCACAAAACGCGCGTCTACTGCGCTGCCCGAAGTCGTCGTGGGCGATGGCTCTCACAGTTTTAATGCAAACTCACCCGTGACATACCCGTGTAGAGGGTTACCGCTGATATCGCTTTAAACCTTGGACCGTTTTTTTTTTCCAACAATAAAAGTTGAATTCACTCTAAAAATATATGTTGCCGTGTATACACAGATACTAGTTGCACGGATAACACAATTACCTTCCAGGCTTCGTTAAATCGCCGTCCCGACCGCAGTCGCCCGCGGCAAGAATACAAATCGTCAAATGAATCGATTCAGATGCGACAGAATAGGTAAAGCGATAGGAAAAATTGCAGCGGAATTGGAAAGAAAAGCAATCGAATCGGAAGCTTTGAAATGAAACTAAGATAAAATAAGAATTCTTTTTTTTGTAGCCTATATACGTCCCACTGCAGGGCACAGCCCTTCTCTCAGAGAGAGAGAGAGAGCGAGAGAGAGAATAGGCTCCATTACCATGCAAACGGTTTTCTGAAATCGAACTTAAACTTTAACTTCCCGGGTTCGATTCCCGACCATCGGTAGTGGGTAACCTACTCACATGAGAAATGCGATGGAGAGAACTTTGAAAAGACTTAGTAAATAAATATTCACTTATTTTATTTTCTTTTCGCAAAACTTTCTGAGTGACCCACGTATCTCATTTCGTTTTAATTAATTTATTGTTAATTTTACTAGCCTTTTATGCACTTTGCAACTACTTACAAACATATCGTGCAATATAAAATTTTACTGGTTAAACAAATAATATCAAAAACTACCTAGCAAAATAACACAATCTGACTTCAGTGGAAATGAATTTAGCAAAAATTGTTTAGTGATAAAATTATGCAGATATAGACTAAATAAATTAAGACCACAACCACTCGGTAGTCTTAATTTTACTACCTATATAGGACCTGTAGATTGATTAAATTATCGATAACTTTTATCGAAACGACACCACCGTATCTCGCGGTGCAGTTGTATACGTGCTTTGCTTTGCATGTGTTAACACTTAGAGTAAAGGGACAAATGTGTGCTTGGTTAAGATGTTGCGTGTTTCTTGTATTTATTAAAGCGTGCTTGTGTAGGTACACCAATTGAACTTGCGACAGTCGAACTCTATACAGATCAGACAATTTGTCCCATCTTCCTATATTGAGATATCTGTGAGTACCTATGCCATTACCGCATGGAGCGCTGAGTACTAAGCGTGAGCGTGCAGACATGCTTTTTCTGCACAAGCTGATAAGCGCTAGCGTCGAATGCCCTGAGATTTTAGAAAATGTCGTTATCAGGGTTTCGCTCATCAATAGCAGAATCTATAACGTATTCTCTTCGCGCTCCCTAAACATCGCACGAACCTAGGCACTCGCGCCCCTCTGAATCGCATTATGACAGGGATGAATTACATATCCAGGGACATATCCTCGACCACAACGCAAATGATTAAAACAATGTTTAGATCCTGTAAAATAATATTAAAAACTAAGTCTCTGTTCTCTTCTACAAGCATAAAAAAACAACTTTTGTTTGCAGTAGGTTTTTCTCTTTTTATGGTTCCGTATCCTGTCCGTCCGTCCTTCCGTCTGTCACCAGGATGTATCTCATGAACCGTGATAGTTACACTGTTGAAATTTTCACAGATGATATATATTTCTGTTGCCACTGTAGCAACAAATACTAAAAACAGAATAAAATAAATATTTAAGGGGGCTCCCATACAACAAACGTGATTTTTTTGCCGTTTTTTGCTCGATATTAATATGATAACGGCAACAGGTAGGCGCTTGAAATATGCAAATTTTGTATATAAAATGATACGGAACCCTTCGAACGTTAGCCCGACTCCCACTTGGTTGTTTTTTGGTTTGTTACTTATCAAAAGTACCAACAGTAACGGTACTGCATAGCACTAGCTTTGTGTTTTTAAAAGTATGCATTTTGTAATTTTTATTTGTAGATAGTATACATTCATTGCAATATAATAAGTGAATAATGATGCGAATGTGTAACTAATCTGTCAGTAACCCAAATAGATTAAAAAAAACGAAATATTTGTTTAATTTCCTTTTTTATGCACAATGAAGTGTATCTGTCCATCTAAATCATAATCGAATCACAACGATTGCTCAGAACTCTGCAGAAATCTTTAGTAATTTAGCGAGGTAATGAAAAACTTTGATGTTTTGTAGGGTACCCGAAGGGTGCCAAACGGGGCCCTATTACCAAGACTTCACTATCCGTCTGTCTGTGTGTCTGTCTGTCTGTCACCAAGCTGAATCTCACGAACCGTGACAGCTAGACAGTTGAAATTTTCACAGATAATGTATTTCTGTTGCCGCTATAACAATAAATATTAGGGGTTAAAGTATGAAATTGCCGTTTTATTGCAATAGGTTCTTTGAATTGACATAGAATCTTCATGGTTTGAGGTTTTCGAATGAAACTTTTTTCAAATGGTTTCTATGATGTTCTTTTTTTAAAAAATGTGAAACATTTGAATATCGACTTTCAATTGTTTTTGTTATTCAATTTAGACAAGAAAGATGGATACTGCGAAAATTCGAGTGATTATGAGGCACCCATTTTTCGTATTTTTTTATTTTATTGATTTGACGCAGTGAGTCAATATTGTGGGTAAGGTAACGTTAAACCATGCCGCTAATTCCTGGGTAGTTTGACTAGGGTCGGCTTCCACTATCTCTCTTAATTCATCGTTATTCACCTGTGTGGGCGGTCTTCCTCGTGGCTCGTTCTTTAAGTCGAAATTTCCATCACGAAAGCGTTTAAACCAAAATCGCACGGTGCATTCATTAGTAGACCCCTCTCCAAACGCAGCATTGATATTGCGGGCTGTTTCTGCCGCGTTAGTTCCGCGTCGGAGCTCGTATTCAAAAATCACTCGAATTTTCGCAGTATCCATCTTTCTTGTCTAAATTGAATAACAAAAACAATTGAAAGTCGATATTCAAATGTTTCACATTTTTTAAAAAAAGAACATCATAGAAACCATTTGAAAAAAGTTTCATTCGAAAACCTCAAACCATGAAGATTCTATGTCAATTCAAAGAACCTATTGCAATAAAACGGCAATTTCATACTTTAACCCCTATTATTAAAAATAGAGTAAAATGAATATTTGACGGGGCTCTCCCGTACAACAAACGTATTTTTTGCAGTTTTTTTTATATTAATAACGGCAACAGGTAGACGCTTAAAATATTCACAGAATATTTAGTTCGGGGCACATAGCACGCAGAACTGATGGCCGATGGGGCCGAAAAGTTCTCGAATGGAGACCACATATCGGCAAGCGCAGCGTAGGACGACCAGCCACAAGATGGACAGATGACCTCATCCAAGTGGCAGGAAGGCGCTGGATGCAGGCCGCTTCCAACCGGTCTTTTTGGAAATCTATGGAGGAGGCCTATGTCCAGCGGTGGACTTCTTGTGGCTGAATGATGATGATAATTTAGTTCTATATTCGTTTCAAAAATAAATAATTTAATTAAAATAAAATAAATATTAAAGTTGTATACATAATGGTACGGAATCCTTCGTGCGCGAGTCCGAATCGCACCTGGCCGGTTTTTTGTTGTTTTCTCAAGCCAGTGTTCGCAATCATGGGTTGGTGGTCTCCACAGTTTTTACGATATGGTTTTTTGCCATAGACCGCTTGGTACACTTTAAGCTTCCACCGCTCTTATAGCATCTGACCATCTTGTTGGTGTCGTTACTGTGTCACGTTAGCCATCCATCTGGCCAATGAGCATCAAATTATCCGAACGGTGCCTGGGAAAACGCATAAAGTGGCCGAAGAAGGTCAGCCCTTTTCTGGCGAGTTATGGCGATACGCTTGGTAATAATAACTGAAATCATATTCTAAATCTGTAGAATTCAGTCAGTAAGAAATTGATTCCACTAAAATATTCACACGATGGATTTAAAGCTGGCTTACGACAGGAGTTCCTATTATAAACTGTCTTTAACTCCGTCTTAAGAGTGTTTTAGTGGAATCGACTTTCGATAGTAAGTAATACTGATAGTATTTATCATAATTTGGCACGTATGATGAGAGAACCTTCTACGTTTAACTTTTTATGCAACAACAATGTGCTTTGCATAATTCGATTCGGAGTAAGTAATGGAGCCGAATTGATCGGTTGTTTTATATGCATAGTCTGCAACACGAGAGTTTGGTTCAGTAAAGTGTTTTTGAATGCAAAAAGGTGTTTGCGATCCCTTTGTCATCTCTATAATCTGTTGCAGCACATGTATATATCCAAAAGTGTACCAAACCAGTATAATAACCAAGAATTTTACTTCTTGTATTAAATTGACCATTAAAGACTTGATGCGTTTGTGGCTGCAAAATTCAAGCGGCAATCGAATAAAAATATTTCAAAACCTTGGCAAAATTAAGTCGAGTTTTTTAAATCTCATCTGAAACCCAGCCATTATAGAGTGTTTCTAGACTTGTGTTGATTAAGTTAATCTGTACAAAATAACTATGATAAAAATAATTTATGAAGAAAATAAGGAAGCTTTGTATAGTCTTTTAGTTTTCTTTTTCTTTTAGTTACATTTCTCCTTTCTAACATTACACTCTTTCATTTCTTACGCTACTTCCAGAATAGACATTTTATGGTGTGTTTTTCCCTTCAGTGTCTGTTCACAGTGATTGAAGTAGGTAGAGTGTAAATACCTACATTTTGCGAAAAGACAACATAGACTTGAGACAACAAAACTCCGGTCAGATTTGTTGTAAAATATAGATACCCCAACGAGCACAAATTGGGAAACTCACGGTGTTGCTTTATAAAGAAGAAGATTCCCTTAAAACACTCCATAAACGCTGAATAAGTGGTCTGTGGTAATTCTTTCTCATCTAAAGTGCCTACCACAGACTATTCAAATGGCGCTTATGGAGATTTTTAGGAAGTCGTGTTTTTATAAATAAGACCGTTACTTCCACAGCTGCGTAGCGCGCTAAGTATGCATGGCGCGCTATGCAGCTTCTTCTCACCCTTCTCGAATCGCTAAAGCCCAAAAGCGTGGACCACACAGAATGCCCTGGTGATTCTCACCAACACCCCCTCCGCGAAGACGATCTTCTCAGGAGAGCTCACCGTCTGTGGGCTCTCCTGCATAAAAGCTGAGAAGCCCCACAGGCGCGGCCACCCTGGCCAATGCCACCGTTGCCAACTCTATGGCCACGCTTCCGCCAACTGCTCCGCCCCCCCTAGGTGCGTGAAGTGCCTAGAGCCTCACGCCACCGGGGACTGCTTGCGCACTCGCGAGTCGGAGGGTCCTCCATCTTGCGTACTGTGCAAGCAGCCCGGCCATCCGGCCAACTACCGGGGGTGCCCGCGTGCCCCCCGCTCCTCCCCCCCTAAGGCCCCTAAGGCCACAAAGGCGTCCCAGCCCCCTCCTCAAAGGAGACCAGCCCCACCGCCGGCTAACACCCCGTCCAACTTCCCCTCCCTCGGCCGCCGCGGCCGCCCCACCACCACCAATCCCAACCCCCCCCAGGCCCCCGCGTGGGCCCCCCACCCCTCCCCCGCCGCTACAGCCGGGCCTGTAGCGCCGACCCAGTCCCTCCCCCCCGCCCCCTCGGGCGCCCCTCACTCCCAGATCGCGGATGACCTCTTGACGGTCAGCTCCGCAATCGCCAACATAAATCTAGCCGAAATATCGGTCCTGGCGCGCAAACTGCGCGCCGCAACCTCCCCCACCGCGCGTCTGATGGCTGTGGCCGAACACAGCCATCTGCTCTCCCTTATATAAGTGAGATAATGTCGCGCCCCCCGGTCCCTCAGACCACCCAGTCTCCCGTCAGCGCGGGTCGCATCAAGCCTAGGAGTGTCTCGCTCATCTCGTACAATGCTCGCGGCCTCCGCAGCAACGTACCTGAACTTAGAGAGTTCGTCAAAGAACTCGAAGTCGATCTGTTGCTAGTGCAGGAAACTTGGCTCAAACCTCATACCAAGGGCCTGAGTATTCCCAAGTTTTCTCTCGTTAGGAACGACAGAGCCGACGGCCGTAGAGGCGGCGGCACTGCCATTTACTTTAGGAAGTCCCTCCATTGCTCCCCCGTCCCCACTCCAGCCCTCACTAACATGGAGGCTACCATCTGTAGATTAGCTCTGACGGGTCATCCGTCCTTAGTCATAGCCTCTATTTACATACCCAGCGGAACACTACCCCTAAGGAGTGATTTCGAAGCCATCCTCGCTCTAGGCGCCCACACCGTTATGTTCGGGGATTTTAACTCCAAACATACGGATTGGACCTGCCTACAGACGAACCCCGCCGGTACTGCCCTCCTCGGCATAACCGAGGCGTTAGAACTGGACGTCTTATGTCCCTACTCCCCCACTCATTACCCCGATATCGTAGACCACGCCCCCGACGTACTAGACTTTGCTCTAGTAAGGGGTGTCAATCTCAACCTCAGGGCGATCGAGACTCTCGACGACCTAGGTTCCGACCACCGACCGGTGTCCCTTCAGCTAGGCCCCCCACCGTCACCCTCCACACTCTCCACCAAAACCATCACCAATTGGGACAGTGTCAGAAGCTCCTTAGTCACCAACTTTGAAGCCCCCGACTCGCCTTATGCGCTCCCACCTGGCCACTTCGACACGACAGACAAAATAGATAGCGCCGTAGAGTCCCTCACCCTTTTGGTCCAATCAGCAATTCGTGAGGGCGAGCGTGTAGTACCGGTCCACGACCGGAAACTGCCTCTCGCTATCAAGAACCTGATTAGGGCCAAAAGAGCCGCCCTCCGGAGGGCCTCCCTCTACCCAACTCCTGCCTACAGGAAACGCGCGAACGATCTCCAGCGGCAAGTCAGGTCCCGTCTCTCTGAGTTTAACAACGCCCAATGGGGCGATCTCATGGAGACCATCTCCCCCTCCCACCAGGCTTACTATAGAGTAGCCAGGGCCCTCCGGGCAGACGCGATCACTCACACACCACCTATGGCCCGCCCCGATGGCTCTACAGCCTTCGAGGACGTTGAGAAGGCCGAGTGTTTCGCCGACAGCATTGAGTCCCAATGCTCGCCCAGCACTCAGCAGTGCGACCCAACTCACGTCGGTATGGTCGAGGAGGAGGTCCGTAAAAAGACCTCCCTCCCTCTTCCAACCGGCGAAAATCCCATTGCGGTTTCGACAGACGAAATTCAGTCTTTCATCAAAAGACTGAAACGTAAAAAGGCCCCAGGAGCGGATGGTATTGCCAACCTAGCGCTCAAGATGTTCCCCACCCAGGTGCTAACCCTGTTAGCAGTCATTTTCAATGCCTGTTTTGACCACTGCCACTTCCCACCCGCGTGGAAAGAGGCGACGGTCATAGGCATCCCAAAGCCGGGAAAGCCCCTCAACCTCCCCTCTAGCCATCGCCCCATCAGCCTCCTCAAGGCCATGGGCAAACTCTTCGAGAGAGTCATCCTCACTCGTATGAGGAATCACCTCTTCCCCTCAGAGGGGCCCCCCCTCATCATCCCCCACCAATTTGGTTTTCGGGCAATTCACTCTTGCCCCCAACAAGTCCACCGCATAGTAGAGTATATTCTAGGCGGGTTTTTCCCCAGACGTGAAAAGACGGTAGCCGTCTTATTCGATGTCGCCAAGGCCTTCGATAAGGTCTGGCACGCAGGGCTAATTTTTAAGTTGTATGAGCTGGGTCTCCCCGACCGACTTGTCCGCATCTTAGCTTCCTTTCTGAAGGACCGCTCCTTCCGCTATAGACACGAGGGCATTCTCTCTTCCCTCCGCCCCCTCAGAGCCGGGGTCCCGCAAGGCTCCGTGCTCTCCCCCCTCCTGTACATTTCGTACACAAATGACATCCCCATCCCCCGCAATGGGGTCCAACTGTCACTTTTCGCTGACGACACCGCACTCTACTGCAAGAGTCGGAAAATGTCAGTCATCCTTAATAGGCTCCAATCCGCGGTCGATGAGCTAGGTGCCTGGTTCAGGCTCTGGCGAATCGAGGTCAACCCGGAAAAGAGCACCGCGATCCGTTTCGACCATAAGGTCCGCCGCGGTCTCTCCGACCGACCTATCCGTATGTTAGGTACCGCAGTCCCCTGGCGTTCCACCGCCAAATACCTAGGTGTCACCCTGGACAGCAGACTGACATTTAGGCCTCACATCCGGAAGGTGACCCGGACCGCCCGTTTTTACCTAGGCCGCCTATCCTCCATGATAGGCCGACACAGTAGGATGTCCCCTAGGAACAAGCGAACACTCTATAAGGTTTGCATTCGCCCCGTGCTGACTTACGCGGCACCCGTCTTCGCCCACGCGTCCCCCAAAGCCCTGTACGAACTTCAGAAAGTTCAAAATCTTTTCATTCGTAGAGCTCTGAACGCCCACTGGTGTGTCAGAAATGCCGACCTCCATCGGGATATGGAGATTCCAACCATACAACAATTTATTAAATCTCTTTCAGAGACTTTCTTTAGCACGGCCGAAGTGCACCCCAACCCCCTTATCCGCCAAGCAGCGGACTACACTCCCCCCACGACGAACCCCCGTTACCTGGTGCGCAGGCCCAGGAACGCCCTCGTCGACCCCCCCGATAAACTTTCATCTGACCTGGACCGCCTACTAGAGGCCCAGTCCCAGTCAGAAGTAGCCCCCGCTCCCGCCTCCGCCGGTGTCCCCACCGGCGTCCCCACCTCTCCCTCCTAGCCGCGGTCACGATGTGACGAGCAGTCCCAAGCGGACGCTCCCTTAAGGAGCTCCGCTGCGCGCCCTCCTCGGCTTCGAGGTGGGTCGCTCACGATATAGGTTTAGGGGTCCTTAGGACCAAACCAGCCCCCAGGTGGTGTTTAGTGGGTAGGCGCACTTCCTGTGAGTCCCACATTGGCAGCACGGCCGGGTCCGTGCTGTTATGCATGAGCATTCACCACCTCCCTCCCCCGTGTCCTCCGGAGGGTGCCCTTTTTAGGGCTAAAAAAAAAAAAAAAAAAAAAAAACCACACAGAAAGGACGTGGGGCGAGGGCGCGGAAAAGACGCGACGCGTGGTATAGAGTCATAGACTACAAAGCGACCACAGAGCAAGGACTTATAAATCCTTGTGCTGCAGCAGTAACAAATTTAACTGTGCAATAGAGCTATCAACAATAATCGTTTTAGTTTAGGTCTCTATTACGTTAGTTATCATCAACGTGTCTTGTAAATAAAAATTCACGTCAAAAATAAATAAATTGTTAAACCTAGTATTGCAAATACCAATTAATAGTGCGAAAAAAAGTCAGTAGATGGTAGTATCAGATACTTAAATTCAATTTATTGCGAAATCTTACTTTTGATCAATGTTAATGATGTTGAAGATAAATAATTATTATTTAAGAGTTCCAATAAGTGTTTGTTACGTTTGTTTTCCTAATTGTAGTTGTTTTTACTTTACCTATTCCAGTCACTCTTTACCTCTCTCAGCGAAATTTAAGAAGATTTCAAGCACATAAAAGAACTAAAATTTACGAAATCCTAGATTAAAGCCCAATTATTCACGTGGCCAGACAGTCGTTTATCTTAATAACGTAATTCGTTTGAGAAAAAGGAGCAAATTTTCATTTAAGAACTACTTACGCTTAACCCTTTAACGGGCATAATGATCTGGTGGTGCTATAATAATACTGCTACTGAATTTAGCCTACTTAGGAGGGTAGAAACCAAAATCCACTGATTTCTTATTATTATTATTATTATTTCTGTGGTGGTAAGAATATACCCTGTGCCCGTCAAGGTCAGTACTTTTTACTACATTTCTAAGTAATATTGTTCTCATGATCCTTTCATGTTGAGACAATTATAAACATATTTTTTTAATAAATCAACTTTATTGCCATAACATGCTTATTTTAGCTTATAATTAAAAAAAAATAATTGAACATAGGTATTACTTATGGTGAAAAGCATAGAAACATGGAACAATGCACAAGGGTACTTCGCATTTCTGGCACATTATTTTAGACCGCTTGTCATTTGTTTTAGTGCTGCAGAGGCGGCACCGTTTGTACGTCGGCAGAGGGCAGGGCATATGATCACCTACGTTTGTATATCGCAGTTCTTCAGCGACCACGTGCACAGCTTTTTGTCGAGTTGATTCACCCAATACAATTTTCTTTCTGACGACATAATTTGCCATGTGGGATCGTCTTTTCCTGCTTGTAAAGCCACTCAGAAGCCCTCTGGCTAATGCCACACGGAACTCGAACTGAGAAAGTTGGACGCCGTTTTCTTTGCTTAGGATGAGAGCGTTAGTTATGCTGGTATCCATAAGAAAATAAAAGATCCGGACCCACCATCTTTTGCTCCTTCGTCCAACAGTGTAGGGGCTCTTCAGCTGATCAAACCGATCAACGCCACCCATCCGTTTCGTGTACTCTTTAGTGACGCGGGGGCATTTGATAGGGACTTTAGTGCCATCCTTCTGAGTCCTGGTCACGTGTGTTTTACCATCTTTGGGGTGAAACGCGTTTGTCATTAGAAGAACCTCTTTATTGTCTTGCCAGACGATAAATGCTACGTTACCTTTCACTCTCCATTTGAATGCACCCTTTGAAAGCTTCAGTTTCTTGGCTCTGGGACCTTTCATAAGTTTTGGCATGTCGGCTCTGTGCCTGCGCACAGTACCTGTGGCATGTATGCCATTTGTGTAGAGAAAGTCCAAAATTTTGAAGTCGCAAAAGAAGTTATCGAAAGTGACATGCACATTTTCTACCTTTTTCGCAATAAGCTTTTCAGTCAATCTCTTCACAACGTTTGATCCCAGCCCTTCTTCTACCGAATTTCCAGTTTTACCAGTGTAGATATCAAACTCATAAAGGTAACCGGTCTTACTGTCGCATCGACACCAAACCTTGTACCCACGCTTGATAGGTTTCAACGGCATATATTGTTTCAGTGACGAGCGGCCCTTGAAGAGTATCATAGATTCATCAATGCTTTGTGATGAGGACTCTTTAGCATTGTTTTGGCAAGCTTCGTTTATTATTTTCAATAACGGACGGACTTTGAAAAGCTTGTCGTAATCAGAGCTTCCCTTTTCGGGTTGCTTCGAGTTATCATTCAAATGTAGGCAACGTAGAATTTTTTTGAACCTCTTTATTGGCATCACATCTGCTACTTCGTTCACTCTCAAACCTGGATCAGAAGACCAGTATAGGTCTATGGAAGGCAAAATGTGATAGCCCATTATTATGATAATGCCTAAAAAGGCTTTCAGCTCTGGGAGTTCCAGTGCTGTCCAATTTTCCACATTTTTCTGGGCTGCATACAAATTTGTTTGAAAGATAATATGGTCATACGCTTCCGCTGTAAAATACTTCTCAAAAAAACGTAAAGGTCTTGTTTTGTTAGTGACTCGCTGCGTTGGGGCGACAGGAATTTCGTCAAAAACTTCTGGTTTAGGTCGGTCAGTCCAGCTAACTTTTTTCCACTCTTCTTCATCTTCATCAGATTGGTCTGTGTCAGAATCACTCATTTCGTCATTGGATACAGATGGAGAACATTCTGTTGGTCTTGTGACGGAATGGTTAGCCCTATGTGCTGGAGGTAGTCGTCGCATTCCTCGTCTTGAACCAGATGATCCGGGAATGGGGCTGTCATTTTGAATCTCTTCATTTGTGGCTTCAGATAAGTTGCTAGATTCCATCAGAGATTGTGGTGGACTCGGCTGGTTTTCCACGAAAGGTGTCGAAACATCATTACCGTCAAGACCGTCTAAAATAGCCTGTAGCCGTGCTGAGCTAAACTGTGTTTCTCTTTCATCTTCTGACTCCAAGAAGTCTTCAGACTGTTCAGGGTCATCAGGCAAATCAAACAAATCCTGAAGGGCATGCTCTATTTCGTTGTCTCTCAAACCTTTACGATTCATCTGCAAAAACAAAGCAAAAAACCACACCTATACTTGCGCGCCAAAACCAAACACAGGCCAAACCAAACCTGCCGTGCAGGGCAGAGGGAATATGCAACCCACCATAAAAAATCTAAATTATGAAAAAGTGAAACCTGCAATGCAAGAAATAATAAGTGCAATCCGTAGAATAAGAAAAAAACAAGCGTAAAAACGTATTTCTTACCGTATAAAACTGCAGATGCTTGTAACATACAATGATTTATAGAACACTAGAGAAAATCACCGCTTTTTGAAATGAAACTGCCTTCTATGAAAAGTTTTCGACTGTTAGGTTGGCAGCAAAACGTCAAACAATGACAAATGCTATCACAGATTGCCATTGTGAAAAAAAAGAAAGAAAAACGTTCTGAAACTATATTTTTTTTCTCTGGAAACATGGTGGTAAAAATGTTCCCTTTGCCTTAAAAAGGGTTAAGGCCTGTCTACACCGTAAGTGAAATGGTTTAAATCAGTTTCTAAACGAAGAGTTTTCATTGTTATATATTAGACCAATCGCGATTATTTATTAGGTAAAATTTAATTACCGTCGGGAACGATGTTTCGGTAACGTTGCAGCTGCCGTGGTCACGGGTAGACTGGAGTGGCGAGTCATCATCATCATCATCGGCCATTTGACGCCCACTGCAGGACAGAGGCCTCCCTCATGGTTTTCCGAGCTGGCAAAGTGGCGAGTACAGTCAATTATTGTAGTGAGGGTAGGTGGTCTACCCTCAAGTTACTGTTGGTTAATATAACTACTACCTGACTTGGCAAAGGTTGTTTTGCCATATTAAATAGCCTACGACCTATTCTCAGACCTACGAAATATACGCAAAAAAATTCATAAAACACTGTGACACGAAAATTTTGTATATTAGATGCATGAGCATTGCGAGTAAAAATACTAGAAGAGTTCTCAGTCTTATAATAGCTCGGTTAATTAATTCACATAACTGAACCACAAGTTGCGTATCACTCACAAAAAACTACCTACGTTCTTTGTTGCGTCAGTGATCGAAAAATCTATCTATCTAATCAGCCCATAAACAGTTCAGAAACCACTGTGGAGCATAGGTCTCTTCTCTTTTAAATATTTTTTTTTATTTTCTCTTAGTAATCGAGCATAAAAGGATTTTATATCGAGGATATAAAATCCCACTGCGGCGGGGCACACAGGAGAGAGATAGGAAGAGAGACGGGCTTCAATAATTGAATAAAACATACAAGAATTTGAGCTTTTGTTAATTCCTCTTATCATGCTGAATGTTAAATTAGTTCAATATCTTGTATGTTTCTAAATGCAAAACGAAAAAATGTAAGATCCGCTAAGGTGGCTCGTTTTGATTTAAGTTATAACCACTCAAACTAAAATCTCTGGACGACTGTTACACAAATAAAAAAAATAGAACTACCAATATTTCTACCTCAATAACGGAATAGATACACTTTCTGATCTCAAAAATTGGTCGCTAAGTGGTGCTGTAATGGCATATCCAACTGTCATACCCCATTACTAGGTTAAATGAAATGTTGTGGAAAAATAATAACAAATAATAACTTCCACAAAACACAATCACTTCTGCTTCTTCAGTTAGTGCTGCTAGTGTCATGGGTACCTTCGGGTCGGATGTGTCTCGGGCGGTTTATTTGATTGACTGTACTTTATGGTCTGTGATTTTATTTTTCTAATCGAAAATCTTAAATTTATCCACATATGCACCATATAAACTTACTCATACAGTCATACTATTTCTAATGAACTCCCTTTAATTCCAGTTTGGAGATGAAGCAGCTTTATGAGCATAAAATTATGTTACGGGACTGCTACATAAATGTTCCTATCACCAACTAAATTGTCCTATCAGAAGTATTGATATCTATTCTTATCTGCCCAGTTTAATACTGTGGGCTGGCTCTGGGTCATTTGTAGTAGTGCTGCTTACCTATTTTGAGGTACGGGTTTAAGCCCACAGAAATACGTGTTACATCATTTTATTAAATAAAACTTATGTTTACAAGTACCTATGGACATTGTTTTACTTTACTTACAAGTGCAGCAATAATAGTTGGCTTAACATTTGCTTAATGGGTTGAATCATTGATATCAGGGCTTGCATTTCTCGTTTTTGGTTAGTTTTAGGTTTAAGTCTAGGTACCTAAACACTGCTTCCGTTTTTAACAGTGTGAAAGATGCGGACCTGAAAACAAACAAGATTAATAAAACATAACTTTTAACTATGATTCTGAACGTATTTCAATAATATTGGTAACTGCAAAGAAATATTTTTTTGGTAGGTATTTGTTTACTAAATTCATAACCTATAAACTTCTTGATAATCGATTTACTTCCTCCAAATGGTTTAGGAGCTACAGTTTTATATTGCAAACTAAGTAGTAAATGCGTAGGCACTGATTTTTTTGAAAAAAGACACTACCCATATCGACTTTTCCCATACAAATTGTCAAAAAAACGAGACATCCCCCATTTTGAAACTTTTGACACTTGCCAACCCCGTTAGAAAAAAGAGGTGGGATTTTTTTATACTTGATTTCGTACTTGACTTTTTCTGCACTACGAAAAAAAAAGCAAGCGCAATTTGTTTTATTTTGTGAAATTTAGTTTTTTTACTAAATTGATAATTTAACAGTACGCTTTGGTATACTTCTTCATCTTGTTCTTCTTCTTTTAAGTATTCTTAATTTATTTAGTATTTTTATTTTCCTCATAGGTGCTACGTAAGCATTACTTTGACATTGCAGACGAACCTTTTATGAATGTGATATTGTTAGGTATATATTTTTTGCTCTTTGCTGTGTAATAAAACTAAATTAAACAGAATAGACAAACAGAAGGTACATTCTTTCCATTGAAATATAATTTTTGGACACCGAACAAATTACTTACCTGCTGAGAAATAATAAAACAAATGTCAACACATTTTCGAGTCCCGAACTAGGATAACCTGTGCTGTGGTAACCAGGCAAATTAAATTAATTTAATTAGTGAAGTATAATCAGGACTTTATACGATGGGTCAATTAATGAGATCAGAGAGCAAATTCAATCAAGCAGCGAAAGTAAGATCTGGGAGTTATCAACAATATTCTGACAAGGGTCGACCGGCAGACTGTTTACGAACTTTTAAAGATTGTTTAACCCTTACTTAAGGTTACAGGCCCGTTCCAGTAATGAGTCTTGGCAACAGGCTTGCTCTACCGAGATGGATTAGACGGTCGAAATTTACATTTCACAGAATAGAAGCTTCATCAGCCTACCTTGGCTCGGGAAATTAAATTATTTGAACAAAGTATCTGGGCCTTGAAATCGCCAATCCGCGGTGGGCACGCGTGGTGATTAAGCCAATACACTCTCTCTCTGAGAGGCCTGTGCCCTACAGTGGGACGTATATAGGCTGCTTATGATATCTGGGCCAGGATTTTTAACAAATCATTTTGTCGTGAAAACCTTGAAGTGCCGTGGCTATTTCTGGGCAAAAAATAAATAGAGCGCAAATAATATCAATTTAAGAATTTTTTCTTTCTATCCGTATCAACGTATAAAACTAAAGGATGACACACCCCAACGCGGTCCAGACACAAGTCGTTTTTATATGGACGCATGTTTCATCCTTAAATTATGAAACTACTGCTATGTATGAACATAAATGTAGTTAAAATTTTTGTTGCAAAGTTGCCCGTAACGTAACGTAAAAGACTTGTGATGTGACACATAAGAGCACATGTGATGTCGCACAGTGCCTAACTGTGCAGTAGACAGCATTACAAACTTTACATTTAGTTTGTACTAAGATCATCCGTATTGTTACTGAATAGAGTACACGGATGTAAAGGTTGCTGTGCTGTCGACTGTACCAGGCATAACAGGCTATTCTTATCAGTCTTGTCTGCGTCGGTGGCCGGGAAAAGTTTGGGATTTCAGCTATTTATTGCAAAGCCACGGGATACGAGAATTTACGCGTCCCGCGATAAAAACGCTTCTTCTTTAGACGTGCAGATAGTTGTTAGAGTTCCATGCCTAAAGGGAGCCAAAGGGCCCCCTATTATTAAACCTACGAGACGTATGTGTGACTGTGTCCATCTGTAGGTCTGATCTATAAAGAGAAGAAGAAGACACTTTTTACTTTTTACGCAATTTTTTATTTTATTTTACACTGCGCGCATTCACTGAAGCGGTTTTAAAAGGGTGAATATGTGTCATCGCTTCCGTGCCTGTGTGGCCACATAGTCCATTAAGCGAATCTGTCTGGAGTATTTTTTTCTATGGTACCAACACAAACAAAATAATAAAAATTTTAAAACAAAAGCAAAATAATTTATTTTTTTCAGAAGAAAAAAAAAACATTTCAAAATGGATATTGACCAAAGAAATAAAACAAAAATTATGAAAATGGATAAAGACTTCGTTGCTAAGGATGTTGGCAAAAGAGCTACAAATGGATTTGAGTGCTTATTTGGCCTGCATCCTTGTTTCAGCACAAAGACTGATAAATATAATTATTAATGAACAGTGCCGCCTCGTCTTAACTTATATTGGTATATTATAACAGATTAATCTGTTGATAATCGTATTAATAGTGTAATTCATACCATTTCTATTATTTCATTCCAATAGCACAGGAAACATACAGCATTTAAGTGATTTTTGTCATTAAAGCTGATAGTTAAAAACTATCCATACCATAGTACAGGGAATTCTAGTTTGATTGCGTTGTGTGGACGTTATTATTATTATTATAATTTTGGAACTCCCCACCGACGAATATTTTCAAGATACATTAAACTATTCATTGTGACACTTAAATAAAAATATGTAATATCGGTAAACCAGGAACGCAGATTTTTATTTAATCTATTGTGTGATACAGTACTTCTATTTCTATTTGGTTACTTTTTGTTACACTTTTCCTTTTTGTTAAGGTTTCAGTTGTTTTTTTTTTGTTACAAAAAACCTACCTACTTTCTTTTGTTGTCATTATGATTACGGAACCCAAAAAATATTATGAGCGTTAAATTATATATTTAAATTACATTGTACCTAAAAATGAGCATCGAATAAATCATGAATAAAAAAACCCGGATTTTGTGACAACCCTAGCAAAAACAATTGAATAGGATCAACTTATACATGTCATGGAAGTGTGATTTATATTACATGTAGGGAAGGTAAAGAGCATAATTATTGCAGTGTAGATAACTTATCCCAATACGGCGGAATTTCGAGAAAATAAAAAAACTAAAAACAAGTACACACGTATATAAATTATAATTGCTTTAAAATTTTTAGCATTACGCCATTGATTCTTCTAAAGATACTTCCGCATGTACAATAAAATGCGTGATAAAAATATACAGCGTTTTATTTTATTTAAAACAGAAAAACATGTCAGGCAGATAGAAAAAAAATTCACAGACGAAATCTACACAGATTCGTTTATGAATCAAGTATTATTCGTAACGCAAATCGAAGTTATTATTTACCAACACATTATTTACCGCCTATGTACCCTACAATCTAACGAGGAGACGAAGTGCGAGCGCGAGGACTGAAACAAAACTCCATCAAACTAAAATGAACCTTAAATGCTAGGTATTAGAGACTACAATACTCGAGCAGAAAGTCTGGCCGCGTGCGGCCGACCTAATCGCTACAATAAATGGATTATAATACATAGGTAGTTAGGTTTCATTTTTAGTGAACCTCGCTTTTACCGTGATTTAGGCACAAATAATACAACGATGTTTCGCTTAGTTTCGTAATTTTACAATAGCTCGGATGGGAAGAGGCGTCCCTTGAGCGGCAGAGAGCTTTTGGTTCGAATAATGATTATAATAAATGATCGGTTTCCTTTTTACTTTTCTTCTTTTTATTTTCTTTTTTAGTTATTTACTTAAATAAAAAAATACAGGAAATGGGAATTTACATTTTATGTTTTTCTAACGATTGAAGCTCGATCACTACTACAAAAATCAGTCGCCGTGCGTTGGTCTTGCAAAAACTCGAAAATGTCTCCACCGATTGGACTAATAGGTATATAATATTTTTTGTTTTGTTCGGACATGTGACGGGACGTGGGGCGAGGGCGCGGAAAAGACCCATCCCTTCAGGAGCCTGTTTCATAGAACTACAATTCATTGTGACTATGACCGAAAGCCGATTAACCCACAGATTAACAAATAGACTCTGCTGCGCAGTGTACCTCGAATTGTCGTAATAAACTACGAAATTATAGTTTTATGAAACTTGACCCAGTACATTTTGTACGAAAGTGAATTGGAAAGATGCGGCGTCTTTTTCGGTCCCTCACCCCACGTCCTTGGCCTACAATCGGTAATTTTGTATGAGAATTGCTACTTTGAATTAATTTCACTATATGGCGCTCGAGGTGAACTTTGGAAGGTTGATTTATGATTGATGAATCGCTTATGAAAAGTTACAATCAAATCAATGGTGATGCGAAGAGCGCCTGGTCACAGACAACATGCAACGAGTAGCTGGGCTTTCCTCGTAAGGCGTAATGTGATAAATTGATGAAAACGTTTTTTCTGAATGAGTAACTATTGTTCCTGTTAGTTTTAAACATGAACATACAAGATTTTGATATTGCCCGTAAGACTGTACAAGCTTAAACGTAATCCACTGCGCATTTAAAATGGTACATAAATTCTTAGGTTTGTTTTAAGCATTCTTACGGAATATATTTACTCATAGAAGGCGTAAGGTTATGACAGTTGTCATACATGCCATAGGGAATCGAGGAGTTAAATTATATCATATATTAATTTCAAAGGTCTGCCATGTTCCTAGAGGATGTCACAAGCGATTCAAAAGCGTCTTCCAGCCAGTTCCAGCACACTGTAGCCCCTTAAGATTTGTAGATAAAGTCAGTGCCAATTACTTTTGTCAGAGGTCTTAGTACCCTCGGACGGTGTGCGTACAGTTTTACGGTCCGTGTGCTCGGACCGGGTGCGTCGTCATAATCAACTAAAACTGTACGCATACAACTGTACTGTTGTAAATTATGTTTCACAAGTATCTTTACGTCTAGACATAAAGATACTTGTGAAAAATAATTTGCAACAGCAGCGCAACAAAAGAAAATATATCCTTTGAGTGGGATCGTCTAGCCAAGCCCAATGAAAGCTTAAAACTTCTTTGTCTCTCTATCGCGATGTGGTTGTAAAGCATTAAAAACAATATTTCGTCTGCGAAAAACAATCTCTGTTCAAACAATGGGCCCACGCCAGCCCACGCTAATAAATCGTGCGTTACGCTACGCACGCGTCTAGCCGCAGCACAACACAATGCTCTTGGCCACCACCAAGGGTCAAGCTTTAAGCGCTAAAACGGGGCCCAGCATAGACTGACACGATTTCTCTAACTCTTTGCGTGAAACGCAGATTTTTTAAACTGCCCGTCAGAGGCAGGTTAAATAGTCTGTGGTTACTTTTTTCCCTTTACCAAAAACTATTTAAACTGACTTCGAGAAGTGTTTTAAAGAATCGTGTTTTTATAAATAAGATAGATAGAGAACACTTTATTGTAAATAAAAATGGAAATTACACAGATATTTCTTAACCTAAAGAGTACACAGATAACCTTTGGATGAACTGGACTAATAAGACCGAGAGAGTGTCGAACAAAGTTCCACTCAAAAGCGTGGAGATACGCACACATTAATGTAACTTGGGTGTCATCATCATCATCATCAGCTATTTGACGCCCACTGCAGTACCTACATAGGCTTCCTTCGTGGTTTTCATAACTTTGAGGGGTTTTGCCATAATCGCCACGCTTGGCAGGCGGGTTGGCGATCGCAGTATGCGGTTGGAATCTCAGGAAGACGCTGCTGGACGTCTCCTAGTAATTTATTTCCTTAGTCACCTTCTACGACATCCACGGAAGGAAATGGAGTAATGCTATTTTTTATCCGGCGCCACACAGAGCGTGTGTGTGCCCAAGCGGATTGTACGTATAGTTAGTGACGTTTGGAGACACACTCAAATTAGCATTAAGGCTTGGTTCTCCGACATTACCCCTAAATCAGGTGTTTTAAGAGACATTTTAGTACCTAAAGGTTAGTTTTTGAAATCTCAAAAAATATATATTACTTTTCAATATCCCATTTAGAGCCGTCGGTCATTATTTTTATGATTTTTTAAACTTTATAGCATCAATAAAAGACCGCGAACATGAGTCTAAATTATCGCTAGATATGATTTTATTTGAGCTGTGCTGGGTTTCGAAAAATATACCAAAATAACCACCACTGAATGTGTTAGTGACGTTGGTCATCGAAATTCTATTAATAGGCTTTGCATTTCTGTAATTTCAAAAATGCCTTTGCCCAACGTGCGCTCAGAAAACCAAGCCTCAATAGTCCAACACTGACAACCGGCTACGCGAGCATGCTAATTTGGCTACCAATTTGTTGCCTCACTTTGGAAGCTCGAACTGCTGTTCTACACCTTATAATAATTATATGGTATTGAAGTCTGATAATAGCTTCGTCTTATTCTTTTTTTTGCATCAACCCGTGCTGAGGACAATTTAAAAAACCCATTTAGAGGCTAAAAATTCCACCCATGCCAAGTGATGTGAGTTGCTTCGGCCAGATGTCGCCAGATTTTAGTATATTCGGAGAGGCCACAAATAAACGTAGTTATTTGTCTTCTCTACGTATAATACTTTTCATAATTTAGCCTATTAAAAAGTCAATATAGTCACGTGGTACCAAAACGCACCATACAAATCGAGCTCTAACTATGACGTCGCAACTTGCACGTAACGCCTTATGACGTATGAAGCGTTAAATATTTTGAGTTATCTCGTAAAATAATGTTTTACGCAATGTACATCCTCATAAGAAAACGTTTAGAATTCAATGAAACAAGTAAGTTTACTAAGTAAGTTATTTATAGTTGCTAGCTGCGGCTAAATATAGGTACTTTGACTTGTCGCCGCGCGTATAACTGAGTTCAAGTATCTCTACCATTGTTTAGTTTTAAACTTTCAATTTTAATTTATTACCACAAACAATTCAACAAGAATAATTCAGCTGATTTGCTCAAATCTCCAGGGTATGCATTAATTGGTTTTATTTATTAGATTAGGTTTAACTTTGCTTAATAATTAATCGCTATTATAACCATTAAATAAATGTGTACCTATGTATACGTGTCGCGAGTCATTAAAAAATACTATCTTCAGGGCAGCTGCTTCCTAAAACGCTAGAAGTCAATAACTATTTATAGAGGCATTTCGTTACTCAGTCCTCATCATTAATCGTTGCTTTGCTAATGTACCCTCCGCTGTAGACAGCGGTCTGGTTCCCCTGTGATGGTGCAACGCAACAATGGCCGCCGCCCGACGCGACGCGAAATAAAATAATTTCACCCGCATCAGCAAAGATATGGCAGTTGCAATGTGTGCGGACCTCGGGGAACCGACTGGGGTGCAGCTGAAGTCTGCAGGTACGTCACTGAGCTAGTTAAGGCTGGGTTCTTTGAGCGCACGGCTTTGTATGGGACTAATTGTGCTGCGCGAGCGAATAGTTGGGGGAAAAGCAGGGATTTTTGAAATTACAGAAATACAATTAATAGAATTTTGATGACCGACGTCACTAACACATTCAGTGATTGTCATTCTGGTGTATTTTTTATTATCCAAAACTCAGTACAAGCATATCTAGCGATAATTTAGGCTCATGTTCACGTTTCTTTTTGTTTCTACAAAATTTCGAAAATCATGAAAATAATTACCGACGGCCCCAGATAGGACATTGAAAAGTAAAATAATTTTTTACTAACCATTAGAGAGTGAAATGTATTTTAAAATACCTGATTTAGGGGTAATGTCAGTAAACAATGAAACATTTTGTTATGATATAGTGATAAAAAATTTAAATCATGGTCTCTATCGCGACGCCTTACGGATACGGTATATTTTGTAAAAAACCGGACATGTGCGAATCGGACTTGCCCATTGAAGCTTCCGTCAAAATTTGTAGGTAGATACAAATAGTTCAGGTATCGTGTCTCGCAGTTTTTTCCGAGCTTTTCCCGAACTGCAATGACAATTTTTGTATGATTTAATGACAGATTTTCCCTGTACATGTACATGTAGTATAAGACGATATTACTTGCCAAGTTTCCTAGTTCTAGGTAACGAAAAGTATCCTATACATTTTGATTCTCTTGAGTGACAAAATATACGTTTTTTGCTTTATAGACGACCTTATCTTTTTTTGTAATTTAAGAAGTTAGATTTTTTCGCAGCTTCAAGGGACTGTAAACGTCACTTTTAATTTTAATTTTAACTCGATACCTCTACGCGTTTCCGAGATAAAGGGTCTTGACAGACGGACGGACGGACAACAAACAATCCTATAAGGGTTCCGTTTTTTCATTTTGAGGTACGGAACCCTAAAATACTTTCAGGTTGACACTTAGATCGTTGAAAAAAACTGTTATTAAGAGAGGTATTAATTCAATTACAAGAATTTTTAAAAAGATAAATCTCTCTTCTCTGTAACTAATTTTGTGTTAAAATAAATTAAAATTCAGAAAAACTCTCTTTACCTATAAAGTTGACACTTCATTGTGCAAAATAAGCGTATTTTTGGCATTTGCCGATAGTAACGAATTAAAAAATAATGAATCATACTCCGAGTGCTGACACCGCTGGAAAAAACTTAGGTCCTAATAGAAAAGTTTTCAGCAAGAATGTATTATTATAAAAGTGACTCAGCAATTACCGAAAAGTGAAGAAAGTGAAGCCGTTGAGGTATCAAGGAGAAAACACTTTCGATATGCGTCTGAAAACTTTCGTCCAATCGAAGCGTTATGCGAATCATGCCAGAACTTGTAATAGAAGTCGATTCACTTGATTTTATTGTCGTACTACTTAGAACGAAACGGGCTTCCAAAACGAACAATAACGCTTCAAACAACGCGAGTACTAAACGACACGCATCGAACCGAAAAAATAAACCTTAATGTCGCGTCCACAATTAGACAAACCAAATATGCGGGAACAATGGCCGAGACGAGTCAGTGAATAATTTTAGCATCGCTACTGATACTCCCCTTATGAGTAAATGTTTCGATCAAACACCGACCCTAACAAAAAGAACATAGGAACCACGCCGTTTGAAAGCACCACGGCGAGTGAAACATTGCGGAAGCTGTACCACGCTATCTTTACCGCACCCCGGGGAAATAACGCACTGTCACGCGGAATATACTGCGGGCCATACCGCAATTAGAGATTGCTAGAAATTGCGTAATTAGAAACCCGCTAATCGATCTTGAATACGACGCTGCGCTGGGGAGCCCCCTCTTTGTTACAGCGTTCACGCTCGGATGCCTCTGCACTCGTATGCCGTCCCGGATTCTATGGCAAGTTTAAGTAAGCCTCAAATTAGTGACGTGAAGGACAAAATTTCTAAAGAAAGGTATGGTTAGTAAAGACCTAGAAAATGACGCCCACCCGCACCCTAATCGGAAACGCTACGGAAATAGTTGCGGCCAATTTTCTGCAACCATTTTGACCACGTGCTGGCTAGTTGGGTTTTTTCGCACCAGTTTCTCACCCTAACCACAGCATTAGGAGTTCACGGGGAAGAGTAATGATCGTAAATGGCAGGAAATTACCGAGGCACCTTATCGCTCGATTCAATAAGCCCAATGGTCCAGAGGGAGGCGAATAATGGAACTGCAACTCCAGCTATTCGCTTGATGTTCCTTTAGTGACGCGCGTCAATGGGAGTAATTGGCGCTTATTCGAATCTTTCATTCAGTCAGACAGTAAATTGCTCGTTTACGACTTACGGTAACAGTAGCTCACCGACTTGTCTAATATGTTTCTATAGCGATAAATAAAACAAACAAACCCATTAAGCGCTTTACACCTGTAGCTGGTGTATAAACGTCAATATACAGGGAAACGGGAGTGAATTTAACCTACAATAAAACGTGCGGCGCATATGTTAAGCCGAATCTTAAGGGTACATTTGTTCGGTAAAGTGCGTGACAAAATTGTGGGTAGGCCGGAACGGCATAGCCGCTTTCCCGATCACTCTCGCGCCCCCAACACTTAGCCTCCACTTTTTACCAATTTCGCGAGCTTTTCTCCGCACATCAATCTCCCCCCACTCACTCATATGATGTTAAACCGTCACATTGCATGCGGCCCCGGCGTGGGCACACTTATGCGCAAATTAAATCAGTTTTGTGCGAATCGCTGACTGGAAAACGTCCTTGAGAACGGTACAATGCCTTAATCCGTCACGTAACACGTTATAATCAGAAATAGATTGGATTCAAGACCTAAATTGCTTTTTGCTGTGTGAGTTTTGAGATTTCGTGTCAACCATCTCTGACGAGGGATTACTTTGCGATCGCATACCAATATACGAGTACATTTTGAAGGCTCATTATTTTTCGCTAAGTGAAGAACACAAAGCCGTTGACATATAGCTTTTATTGGTATTACTGAAGTAATGCTATTGAATATCTACAATCGAAAAAAGTATTAGTGAAATGGTCAGATGGTTAATGGCAGCTTTAAAGTTAAGCTGAATCTCTTTCAGGTTGGACGTGACCCTAAAAAGCTCGCAGTGGCAAATGGCAAAGCATCATGTCGGGTAAACACATTATTTTTGCTGGCAGACTTGTAGAGGCGGTCTGAGCACCGCTTGATTAGACCGGGGGCTCCAACGACCGTATTCGCCATAAAGATTTTTGGGTAAACGTAATATGGTGTCGTTAGGGTAATAGAATGGCTCGCGCCGCCCGTCGCCCCTAGGTCTGGTAACGAACTTTGTAGCTTCACATGGTCGTTGGATGTTCGCTCTCATTGAATAAGAATAACTTGGTCTTTAGTTGTAAATACTTAGTTTGTGTAATACTACGTTGTTTCTGTTTGAGACATTCAAATTAAAGAGCATCAATAATTTAACAGACCGTAAATATTATATACCAAATTCTTAAGTATTTTTGTTGACCTTCCCATTACTTCATAAAGATGATAGATATTGGCTCTGCTTTTATATTTAAGCAGGTATTCTGGAATGACATTCAAAATAATATACCTAATATGCAGATAATTATGACCTTCGTATGCTTTTGAAACGAAATCAGAGCACCAGTTAGCTATAAAGAGTACCAGTTAACTATAAAGAAAGAGTAATCTACGGGATGTCTTCTATCTTGTTGGTAAATCTAAATTGGATTTTAGTCTAGCCAGGAAACCGGAGGGGTGTGACTTAGTGAGAGCGTGCCCCGCAAGATTTCCTCCACAAAATGTGAACACACAAAAGGTCCTGTACTCTAGCCCTGCTTTGCAGTTTGAAAAAAAACATATATTAGCTTTAACATTTTTTTGAAGCTGAATTAAACAATTTTTCTCCTGGGCCCCCTGAGCTTGTGCACAAAACCCATAGTTCCTCCAGTTATTGATTGCTTGATAACAAACTGCTAAGCGGTATTATCGGAAAAGGTAAATGTAATATTTATTTCATTGTTAGAGTAACTTTCGTATTTTTTGAGATCTATAATTTTTCGTAACCCTGAATTTTCTTTTAACGTTTTTTTGTTTGTTTTCATCTTCTATGGTATAAAAGCAGTGTCACTCAAATCTAAGTTGGACGGAAGTTCACCATTAATTTATCAATTAATTAATAACATCGAAGTTAAAAAAATAATTTTGGTCCTAAAATTTTATTTTCATTAAGCACTTTTTTATTATCTTTATCAAGGGCAAAAAAGCACTATATTTCAAGCTCTCCAGAATAATCTTAACAGGTCAGTTTCGGTTATTTAAATTTTTAATGTATAATTGCGGATAGTTAATGCAATAATAAGGATGATAACGACCGTAATAATGCAAAAGGTGGCTGCACTAACTAATTGAGGTTTCTACATCCCAGCTCTTATTATTTGTGGCAAAAGAGAGAAATTTTGTTCTCGCTGTTTTTTCGACTTATTGAAAACCAATAAAAGGCGCTAGGATAAGTGAACAACTTTTTACTACTACGGTAGACTCGACAGCATATCAACCTCTACAGACAGTTGCGGTACGGGCGTATTTGCAACTAAAAGTCGAGCTGCTGTTATTGCCTCACATCCTATCGAAACTGTTCTTCTAAATTTACAACGTTTGCTTTCTGTGTTTGTTCGCATTTTACGAGACCCAACCGGGTAGGATTCAATAACAGTCCTAATAAGAAATCAATAGAGCTGGGTGATGCCGGGTCTTTGGTAAATTTAGTATGTACGTATTACGTGAATTTAATTGCGGTAGTCGTAGAAATTTAAGCAGAGTTAACTACGAGGTTATTGAGTAGGGGAGAAAGTTTTCGTCTTTTATGTTTCAGTGGAAGCTATGATACTAACGTAAATACTAGCTAATTACCTATTATCGAAACAAGATTCAGGATTAAAATGTCTGTTTGATATATTGTGTTCAAATCATAGTCATAGGTCATAGCTTTGTCTAAGTTCAGTGCAGCATCCTCCACTCTATTAGTGATTATACTTTATTGCACACGAAACATTTAAAGTGTTCTAGGGAGGAACACTAGCGCCACCAAAAAAATAAAATCATATCTTTTTTTAAACTTCAAATTTGCAAAAAGTGTCAGTACAATGTCTCAATCATGTCAATAGTGATTTTTAGGACCCATGGCCCTGAACCCAAGGCAAAAAACCTAGGACTAGATAGCATTAACGCCAGAAACGGCTGATGTTCATTGTCGTGGGTCCTAAAAATCGCTGTTAACATGATTGAGAGATTATAGTGACATTTTTTGCAAATTTGATCTGTAAGAAAAGATATGGTTATTTTTCCTCGGTGGCGCTAGTGTTACTCCCTGGACCCCTTCACGGGACATTACATAAGAAATAACTTATACAAAGGTGCTCTAGTCACCAAACAATACTGTAAGCATTAAGTACGCCTTTTTACTTTTTAATTATCATTAATATGATACTTTCTGCCCTTAGGCCAAGAAAGTTTATTAGTAATTACGTGGAAATCACACTGTAGACTTCTCAATCATAAATGAAATAAAATAATAGTTTGTTAAGTTTTTGATGTAGAACGTCTTTCAGTTCGGTAGTAGCGGGTTATTTGTTAAGGCTTCATACACAAAACTGCGAATCGGTGCGGTAAACACAGAAAACTGCGATACGAATTGCTGCGATGCATCCTCTTCCACGGTTCGGGTGACCATTCCTTCGTCGACCGTGAACCGTAGGTACTGAGCGTATTTTGTTCACTAGGTCGTGATATGGATCGTAAAAAGAAGTGCTCACTTCTGTTATTGCTAAGAAGATACAGAAATAAGAAACAAAGAAGATTTTGGGTTCATCCATTTATTACTGCAAATCAATTCGAAAGTTCTTGCGATGCGTCGCGCGAGCTCTGTTGCCCTTAACGCAACACAGCTCAAACCGCTTTTTTATAAAAATAATTAGCCACTTTCTCTACTTTAGTCTAAGCCACTTGTGCTCAAAACGTTTTATGTGTTTTGTTATAATTGGAATCAAGTAATGTGTTATGGTATGCTATATTAGTCATATTATTTCGTATTGTCATATTACCTGTACTGTTTTTCGTGTGCAAAAAAGTATAAATGTTGTTATGTGACTAGAAATGATAGATTTTAAATAACTGATCGCTTGGCTACCAAACCCCTAAACTTTTCCCAACAAAAATAGTAATAACTTCCACACAACATTTTCACACGTCCTGGTCCTAAACTAGGATACCCTGTGCTATGGTAACCAGGCAAAGATATCACAAACATGGAAATACACCCAGACTGAGGCGATGTGTACAAATGTACGACGGCCCCCAGTGGAAATCGAATAGAATACCCCATAATACTTGGAACAAAATACAACTAAATAACAAATACACGAGCTCGAACCCTATTTCAATAAGTGAATGCATCCAACAAAGGGCATCGATACCCTAAATGTCCGCAAATGTCCATCATAACACTTCTGACGTTGACAAGTCGACAGTGCTTACAAAAGTAAACATTGTCAATATCTGAGCCACCCCACTGACTCGTCGGTGGACGTGTGTGATACAAAACTTCGCGCCTCACTAGCCACAGCCTGACGCCGTGGACTATGAAAAGATAGAAGTTTTATAGTGAAATAGGCTGAGTGAACTGACAGCTTTGCCTACATACGACTTCCGATCGTGTCTAACAAATAAGATTTGAAAAAGAACAAGTTTTGGGAAGAGATTAGTAGAGCTTTGGGAAGTTCACGTTATCACAGTGAATTAATCGTCTATTGGCTGCCCTATATTGGGCGGAATAGGACTTCTTAGTAATTCAAAAAAGTGTAACACTTAGGCACTTAAATCGTCCGTAAGTGGCAAAAAGGCCCTGATGATGATGTATACTGCAGCGCTCGGCAGCACTGCAAAATTGGCGCCCGCCGTGGGACCGCTTAAATCAAATCTTCCCAGTCCTTCTGTTTCAAACACGTCTTCCTGTATCATACAAAACATATATAGCCACTTAGAAATATTAACATTTTGGTTGCTTCGAAGAAAAATAACTTCTGCGATGAAAATGTTACGTTTTTATTGCGGAAGCTCCGATGCTTTGCCGCTATACATCTGATGACAATAAATCGCTATTGCTTTACGGAATAAGTTTATGTGGTTAGTGGATAGCTAGTAGAGGTTCTATTTGTCAATATAAACATTTTTTACTGCCAGCAAAGCTTTGAAGCAGTGAAATGATATTAGCTCTTAAATTTTTTTTCCCGTAAGGAGTAATTTTTACAGTAAATATTTTTTTGGTATTTCGAATAACCCCATAGTAAAAGTTTGAAACAGATTTATCCTTTTTTAAGAAATATGTGCCCGTAGTTTGCTTATTTATGGTAGTAATAAAAGTAAAATAATAATAGTCAGAAGCTGTGAGATATTTCTTAAAAAAAATGGTTACAAATATTATTTACCCTTAAATACTTGAGGGGAATCTCTCCATAAAACCAATCTGTAAAGAGGTGATGTGATGACACATTCAGTAATTAAATAATAATACGTAGTTTCATATTTATTGCGTATTTTTGTTTTATGATCAGTCGGGATAGGATTAGAAAATCAATCATTTACGTAATAGAAATCAATAATTTGCTTACGTATCTAACATAAGTAAACAAATTATTTATTTCCTATCAAAACCACCGATGTCCATTTAAATGGGAACTCGTACGAAACAGATAAAAATATGTTCCGGTATTCGATAGCCTCCTTGTATTCCAAAGTAAGCCGGGACGTGAATGCCCTCGTATTTCTTTACGTTTCGTCCGCAAGATATCTACTACTTTAAAATTACAGAAGGTCTATGAGTGAAAAAACCCCAAGTAGGTATAAGGGAACTGTTAATTTATGACATAGAATAAAATATTTGATCTTTCCTGATCTTGACTGCCTCGTTGGTCTAGCAGTTAACGCCCTTGACGAACAAAACTAAGGACGTGGGTTTGATTCTTACTTGATTTGTACAAGTATTTCCATGTTTGTGTTTACCTTGCCTGGTTGCAATAACACGCGGGTTTCCAGTTTGGGACCAGGACAAGTGATTGTCTTGTGTACAAGTTATTATTCCCTTTTGCGCAGCTTTTTGCTTAAGATTTCTGACGCTGCGCATCATACGAAAACCTCGGATACTCAGATTCCCCCACGATGTCTTTCTTTGCGGTTAGCGAGTAGCATTGCCACTGCAAATTCACAAATGTACTTTGAGTAATTTGGGACGTCGGTTGTTTTTATTGTCATTTGTTAATAAAAAGTCACTAAAAAGCTTAAAAAAAAATAAAAATTATGAAACGCACCGGACACACACATCTTAAAGGTTCTGTCAACAGTACTTCAATATTTACATCTAAGTGCTTTACTCAGTTACGATACAGGCGATTTTACAACTAAAATGTAAAGTTCGATGTGCTGTCTTCTGTCAGAGTTTACATTCTGTAGTTAGTGTATTACATTGTGCACATTGGAGCATCGGGTCCGATATCCGCTCTATTATTGCTCGGATAAAACTTTGATTTGATTTCGAACAACTTTTATTGGTAGATTGGATACATGCCGCGACTTTGTCAGCTTCTATCCGTGAAAAGTGATTTAACTAGGAAATTGTTTTGTGCTTTTCAATTTCGGTTGGAAACATACGTAACTTCGGAAATATGGGTAGCCAACAGAATGTAAGTAGGTTAAAAAAAAATGTAAAGCATATTTTATGTACCTACCTACTTTATATAAAAGGGGCTATTTAAAGATTATAACATTAAAGATTATTTAGATATCAAACATGTCTAGCATTAACACCAGTTCAATAGAGGAGTTCTAGGTTTTAGAATAAATATTAAGGGCCAAATTTTTTAATATCGACCGTGTCGTTTCTTTGACAATTTTCACTCCGCAATGATCGAGATCTCGAAATGTACACCTATGCTAAGTTTGTAACTTTCGTGACGTTATCGTTTCTGTTCTACTTTCAGTAAAATAACGGACTGACTTTTGAAGGCGAAGTAACGAGTGATTTTGAAAGAATCAATGTCGCAAAACACTCTAAGTCTTATTTATGTAAATAGTAAATTCCACTAAAACACTCTTAAGATGGAGTTAAAGCAGGCTTATAACAGGAACTCCTCACATCAACATCATCATCATCAGCCCCTCGACGCCCACTGCAGGACATAGGCCTCCCTCGTGGTTTTCATAACCATGAGGGGGTCTTGCCATAATCGCCACGCTTGGCAGGTGGATTGGCGATCGCAGTATGGGGTTGGAATGTCAGGAAGACGCTGCTGCCCGTCTCCTGGTAATGTATTTCCTTAGTCGCCTTCTACGACATCCACGGGAGAAAATGGAGTGACGCTATTCTTAGTCCGGAGCGTTCCAAGTAAATATTACATATTCTATATTGCAAATCATAAATTAGAAAATTATTACATAGCGTTGTTACAAAGGCAAACTTATGATACTAACTTACTTTGTGTTAGTTGGGATGTTTTTAGAATAAGTATCGTCCCATCAGTCCCACCTAACTCAGTAGTAGGTAAAGTCGACAGTCTTATTTTTTGTTGCAAAAATACCTGTAACTGGCTTTAGTGCACGAAAGCAAAGATTGACGACAATGACGGCGATAACTGCTTTTGCAGCACTTCTCAGACAATGGACTTTCGTTCATCGTGCCCTGCACGCCCAGACATCTGTAGGGCACAGGCCTTCTTTCAGGGAGAGAGTATGGGCTTAATCACCACGCGTGCCCACCGCGGATTGGCGATTTCAAGCGCTGCGGTATGTGAATAGCTCAGACACTCAGGTTTCCTCAAGATGTTTTCTTTCACAGTTAGCGAGTGGTATTGCTACTATTGTGAAGTTTCACAAATATACGTAAGTTAGAAAACCAAGTCATAGGTACATGCCCGCACTGGGGATCGAACCAAAGTCTCTCGCTTCCGAGTCCGATGTTCTACTCACTAGGCTACCACCGCTCTGCACTCAGGAGGATCTAATGATGGTCACGCAGTCAGCACAGCAAAGCTCTGGGCCGTAACTGCTTAGCAAAGAGCTTCAATAAAACTTGTTTTGCCGACGGCAAGCGCAACGTAGAACGACCAGCCACAAGATGGACAGATGACCTCATCCAAGTGGCAGGAAGACGCTGGATGCAAGCCGCTTCCAACCGGTCTTTTTGGAAATCTATGGAGGAGGCCAATGTCCAGGAGTGGACTTCTTGTGGCTGAATGATAATGATGATGCCATCGAAATGCTAGGAGAAGAAGGTACCTTATAGCTCCACGTTTTATATAGCCTATCTAGATTTTGTCTTTTTGCGCATCATTGAAATAACACCTCAGATATAACAGGCCCCCTAAACACCTTATTATAAAAGGCGACACTCACCTTCCGTCTTTTGATTTTATTATCAAAAGCACAAGCATTTTTTATAGTTACCGTTACAGGCTGAAAGGGGAACCGAATGGAATCCTGTGTTGTGGATAGAGTAAAAATGGTTTTCGTTTATTAAAGTTGGCACAAAATACACGCAGGCAGAAGTACAGTACCGCATTTAGATTCTGCCTTAGTTTATTGAGAGGAACTTAACTGGATTCTCCTTAAGTGATTTGTTATCTATATCTATTCAGCCAATGAAGAAGCTCACTATGTCGGTTAGACGCCTTCTCCGTCACTTTTGCCACTCGCGTCCACAGCCGAAGAGCATGTGTGGGGTCACCTAATTACCTATAGTTATTTTGACATTCTAGTAGGTAACACGCCTGACTACCAAGGCATAATCATAATAATACTAACTTTCACGCAACACAATCACTTGACCTGGTCCCAAACTAGGATACCCTGTGTTATGGTAACCAGGCGAGGACATCACAAACATGGAAATACACCCAGACTGAGGCCATTTGTACAAGTGTACGGCGGCCCCCAGTGGGAATCGAACCCAAGACCTCTATCTTGGTAGCAAGCGCCTTAACGGCTAGTCCAACGAGGCCTTGCGTATATAGAGGTAAACACACGCCTTTATCCTGGTGGGGAAGGAAAAAATCAGGGTATGCCACTCGCTACGATCCTGACACACCTACCTCTTTCGCTTCATGAACATTCAATAGTGGTTGCAATGCACGCTTTATTTAAATTTTTAGTATGGCATGTTGTTTGTGAATTTCCTTATAAGTACACCACTCCTCCAACGAACAACTAAACGCATGCCTTCAGGCAACCTCACTAATGCAACCTGCGTTTAGCGAGACCAAAGGCGCTACGTTACAGTTACAAGACGCTCTGTACAAATCATCCACGCTTCAATTTAGTTCTGTTCAAACAGATCTGACCTGCCCTTCTATAATACTTATTATTATTGGGGCCCAGGTTCGTGATAGGTGCACTGCCGGTGCCATAACGGGATTCCCGAAGGAAATAAGCTGGTCGAGATTGTCTACGTTCGCGGGTGAGATAGGATTTTATGTAGCCTTCATCGGTTTACCCAGTTGTTTGTTTTCTTGTGGTTAGAACGTCGTTCGGTTACTTAGTTTGTACCTTTTATTGTGTTGTTATGTGTGTATGTACATAATTGTAATACCAGTGAATTGTAAGTATAATAATGCAGCCTATATACTTCCCTCTGTAGGGCACAGGCCTTCTCTCAGAGAGAGAAAGTATAGGCTTAATCGCCACGCGTGTCCACCGCGGATTGGCAATTTGAAGTGTTGAGATATGTGAACACCTCCGGCACTCAGGTTTCCTCACGATGTTTTCCTCGACAATTAGCCAGGAGAAAATTTCAAATTTAATAATATATTTTCATAATGCCTATGTAGCAGTTTTAATACCCAGAATGGCTTAAAACGACATGAGCACATTGCTCTGAAGTATAATAAACTGAATATTATCACAATATTCAAAGTTATAGGTAGTCCACAAAATTTTAAAATGTTCTCATTTCCACCGCACCAACCGGCAGATTCTTTCCGTAGATTTCGATAAACCTAACGTGGTCACTGTCACATTTCATAAGAGAAAACGGCCGAGCAATAGCGTCAACCTTGATGGCTCAGTCGAAAAGCCTCAGCGAATAACCCTTGCTATCCTAGTCACGTAAAATTTAACGTTATTTTTCTCATTTGAAATTCTTCCTAGACGAGTGGAGTCGTAAAAAGCGGATTATACTCAGTCAGTCTCTTGGCGGATAGAAGTCGTGACGGTGCGGCAATACGTGCCACTTTATTTATCCGCCCTCTGCTGCTAAGCTGCATATAATGAAAACGCACTGTCGGGGTGTCAAACGGCGCAAGTAAAATATCGACTGTTCCGCGAACTAGCGCTCTTGATACTATTCTTGTGATTCTGCCGGCTAAAACTACTGTCTCGTGGCTTTTCGTGTCTCTTTGTGATGTACCAATGGGGAGCATGCACAAACAAATCTCTTAATGTAATCGGAGTAGGTTTATAGTTTAAAGTGTATGAAGTTTATTTTGTACACGTAGACCCGTTTTTATAGCTGTTCCAACTCTCCAAGGTTTGCTGGAAGAAATCACTTACAGATATTAGCTCGCCTTTGCACATGCTATTTCTTATGTAATGTTCTGTTCAATATTTTGTGTGCAGTAAAGTATATTTAAAGATAAATTATAATAAATGTGGTATTTTTTCTCTACGACTAATGCTATTAGTCACAGTATAACCTGTCGAAAAGTCAATAAAGTCACTTGGTACAAAAATGTTCCATATAAATTGAGCTCAAACTATGACGTTACAACTTGCACGTAACGCCTTATAATGTATTAAGCGTTTATCGATATTTGAGTTATCTTATCTCGTAAAATAATGTTTTTATGCTTATAAGACACCCTTATAAGGAAGCCATTAGAATTAAATGAAAAAATTGAATCTATTAACTTTTTTACTATTATAGTAGCTCTATTTTTCGCATTTTTTGCGATCCCGAAAAACCCTTAAATATTTTTTTATGACCTATAAAAAATTAGGAAAAAATTAAAAATAAAACCGTAAAAAAATATTTAAGGGTTTTCTGGGATCGCAAAAAATGCAAAAAATAGAGCTACTATAATAATAAAAAAGTTAATAGATTTAGTTTTTTCATTTAATTCTAACGGTTTTCTTATAAGCAATGTAAGTCCAATCTATGTTAGACGCAAGTTCCCCATTGGACGAAGCTATAATGCCGGCACATAACTTGACCTAAAATGGGGATAAGCTTGCGATAAACATATAATATACGCAATAACTGTGCTTTCAATTGTCCATCTTTATATTGACATTGAATGGCAACAAAAAAAAAATGTTACCAAAAAATTTAACAGATATTTTTAATATCCTATTGGCTCAATGGCTTGAATATTTTACGCCTTCAAGGACCATGGGCCTTATATATAACTTATTTTAACTGAATAAAATCTGAATTCCTAAGAAAAAATGTCTTGACGGACGGACGGACAGAGTAACGGAACGTAAAATTGACCCGAAATAAAAAAAAATGGAACCCTAAAAACGGTCATTAGTCGAAACGGATTTTATTCTATTGTAGTTTCAATTCTAGTAATAGAAAACAAGCTCTGACCCTTGGAATTTAAATGAATAGATTGAGAATACTGTATAAGTGCGTGTAATTTAAAATCTCCTGAAGTAATAAGTTCCGATCGGCAACCAATAAAAATTAATGGTCTAAACTATGTGACACCGATTTCGAACTAAGTCATTTGACAGTCCAACCTCTTCGTCAATCTTAGCTTATTGACTTACAAACAATCCCATGTTGCGTTTACTGAATAAAAGACTAATAACGAATTCACCTACATTGTTAACGCCAAACTATTTACCTACTCTTTCTTCTTCTATTTACAATTTCTGACGACCTCTGTTCCGAAGCGGTAGCGCATCTGCCTACCATGCGAGAGGTCCCGGGTTCGAATCCCGGCTGAGGACAAAAAAAACAGGTCTTGGATGTTTACGTATTTGTGATGTCGCTGTTTCTGGCTCCCATGACACAGGGTATACCAGTGTGGGGCCAGAAGCAATGTATGCGCCTGTATGTAAATGTTATGTTTTCTTGTTGTTAGTTGTTCATGCAGTGATTCCTGGAAATTTCATCATAAATAGAATTTACGACTGTACCTACTCACACATGTGGTTAAATAGACTACAGTTCTGCATATTGTGTGATTAAACGTCTAATTACTAATACGCAAATACTGACAGCAGTTAGTATGATGGAACTTGCGTGGCAACAATAATTACAGAAATGTGTATTCAATCAATGACACCAGAACTTAAAGTAAAGTTTGTATAAATATTAAAAGTGTGTACTTGAATATAAATTTGAACTGCTCCATGTTTTATTTACAGTCCATGTTTTATTTACGTGCAACAATTTCAATAGTTCTTTCAAACTGTGGTAGCGAATATCAAGACCGTTCACTTGTTATCTCACGAAGCGCAAGAAGTTGCTTATCCGCACACGTCGTTCGTCTTGTCGGACTGACGTGACAACCGCGATATTGCTAGCCCGAAATCCTGTAGTTTTTCGCCTATTTCGCCCGTCCTTTATTCAAATCTCCTTACACCGCCACGAGACTCCACCCGTAATTGGCTCGAAAACTCACGCGAGAAAACTGCGTAAATCAGCCAATTTGCCACACATCCTTGCGATAAAATCCTAGTTCCAATTAGAGTTTTCTTAAAGCCTTTGCAATGTCAACAAATTTCATAAAAGTAAGCCAACTTTTAAAATGAAAACTGTAATAACTTAACCCACAATAGCAAATTACGTCTGAATCCTTTTAACGTCAAGAACTTATCATTCGCATAAACATACCACAGCAATAAAGGACCGCCCAAGCAAATTGAACAATTACAATAAAACACAATATCCATACATATGTAAACGAAACACAACAAGGGCGCCAGATACAATAGAGTTTTATTTGCAGCGATAAATCGGGCTGTTCTCATGCCCCGGCAACTATTTTGAGATGTCTTCTCATATCAGTTCCCATAAAAATGTTTTATGTTTGTGGCTAATAAATGACACAGCAAATTCAGTAAGACAATATGAGAGGCTCTCCATGCATCCGGTGGCTCCCCGTTTTATTTCCTCCCCTATCATTGTTCCGATTAAGAACTAGGGCGTCGTCTCGCCTTCATGTTTTTGGCAGACGCTCCCGCTCATAATAACGCTCCCCTGTTTTCCTTGAGCTTTACTATTGTTTATTTCGTAAATGCATCGCTGATTGGATTCCACTGTCAGTGTCGAACTATAATATTGTTCTTGTGACACTTTAAAGCTTTGAAACTCTAGATGGGAAGTGATAAATCATCCGCGCGCTTCTAATAAAACATATTATTGTCTCCCTTTGCGTTTCCAAGTCAAACGCTAAAGCATTGTCGTCCCCTCACACAGAGAGATTGGTTTCACTCTTTTACAGCTCCTAAGTTATTGTTCTACGGCCACACGTCATTTCTCAACGTCATATATCTTTACAAATGCGAGCGTTTAACTGCGAATGGGGTGGACGTGAGTGCTTTTCATTTAGCATTAGTGCCTGTGCGAAAGGCGTTTTAAAGTAAAGAGCCTTAATAGGAGATTACGTCTACATACATCAATCGTTTTATGTTCTCCGTAATCTTTGTGTATTGACCGAATAACCTTTTTAATGTCAGCGTTTTGCTCACACATTAATATTTCGCCGAAAGTGGTACATGGTACGACACCTTAATTGAACACGTAAGAAATAAATGGCTCTTATATTGAAAAAGTAATCTTTGAGCAAATCCCATATGAGTCAGTATTACTCAGTCAGTAATTTGGGCTAAGAACTCGATCGATATCAATAAGCAGGCAATCGCAGGCGTACGATCTAACTTTTTTTCTTAGCCGTGTTATGAGTTCTTAATCTGGCAAAATTCCTGGGGATCGTAGTAAGGGAAAAAAGACTGAAGGAAGCAAATATTAGTTATTCAGTCCATACACCGTCCCCCAATGTTTGCCCGCGCCGTCTAAGCTGCATCTAATGAAACTCCGTGACAGGCAGGTATAACTGCACCGACGTACTTATATTTCCATATGCGGTTTTGATATTGCTACAACTTTTTAAAGAGGATTCCGGAAAAGACTTCCGTCTAACATCCTTCTCGCATCTGGTAGCATTTTGCAGTTTCCAGAATTTTTAATCAGTATACTTTTGAAATTGTTGTCCATGGTTACATAGGGCAAGGGTCCGTGAGAGACGGCATTTGGAGCATAAAGTGTATACCCAGCAGTGGGCAGCGGTGGGTAGATGATGATGATGATACTTTTGAAAATAATTGGTCCGGGGCGACTCTATGAAATTAAGTTATGGATAAGACCTTTTAGGTCAATTTTAATTTTCATTGAATATGAGTGTTTTCCTTTCTTGTGAACAATAAGAGCAAAATCTGAAAATAGACATAAATCAATTTTCGAATTCAAACTTTCCTAAGTACAACACATTATTAGCTTTTCGCTCTGCGTATCAGAGCGAAACCTGGTCGGACTCTTCTGACAATAAATCAAGGAAGTGAATCCGGAATTATGTTAGTAACAATAAAATTTGTTATCCACAGGGTTCAGATGGTGGTCTTAACACTAAAAGTGATCTCTTCCAGAGAACCTTTCTTAGTTCAAGATCTGAAATGAGATGGTTCACCGTCAAGGTATGTCGTATGTAAAACGTACAAACATTATGGTGAATTTGAATGTGAAGAAAATAACCAAAAGGACATCTGCTACTTGATAATTGCAACAGAAATCTTCAGACACTAAAAACATTACTGGCCAGTCGCGTAGGCTTATGCACGTTTCATTTACAAGTCTTTATTCAAATGTTCTCCTAGCACGCAATTAAAGAGTATACTAGGAAAAGAAAAAAGATATAACACAGTTATATATTCAAAGCAATACATCAGTTTTCCCCAAGAAGTGTTTCCACTTCGACGCAGAAGCGGCAATGGATGAGGATGGAATAATTCAATCAACGCGCTCGGTTCAAACTTTTCTAACGTGGTACCGAAGACAAGGTTTACTTTTCCGAGGGAGTGCTACTTTTCATTTGTCACTTAACAACTTATTTTGCCAATCTTATTGAGTTCTATAATACTATTACTACGAAACTTTTTGTTATTTAATAGGGACCGGGTTATATATTTCTCAATTTGAAATTAATAAATTAGAGACATGTTCCAACTACAGTGATAAATCCATTTTATCATAGAACGTAAAAATACATGGTACGTTATAAACATCAAAATCATATCACAAAATATAGGAAGGTATTGTTAGAAGTATGTATACATGTGGGTTTTGTAGAAGTATAATTTGTAGTCGGTGCCCAGTTTCATGACCAGCACATATATTTTGGGCACCGACTCCAAATTATACTTCTACAATACCTACATGTACTTCTAATTATTTAAATTATTTCTAACTTTTTAGTGCTGTAGTGTTTTGAAGTCGGTTTTTTTTATTTACAACACTGTAGTTGGGACAAGTCACCAGTATACTCGATTCAAATCAAGACCTGAAAGCTGATTTTCGCATCTCAGAGTTATCAACATATTATTGAATTATGCATGCATGTACTTTGCTCAATTGTGGTACAGTCGACAGCACATAAATCTTCGCTTATATGCACTTTATTATTATTGTTATTAAAATTCTTTAATGCACTAAGAAAATATTGTTCAATAAGGGCTTAATACTATTAGTATTTAATTCTAGCCAACCAATGGGTGCAGGCGGTGGTAGCCTAGTGGGTAGAACATTGGACTTGGAAGCGAGATACTTAGGTTCGATTCCCAGTGCGAGCATGTACCTATGACTTTGTTTTCTAAGTTATGTACATTTGTGAAGTTATAGTAGCAATACCACTCGCTCGCTGTGAAGGAAAACATTGTGAGGAAACCTGAGTTATTCACATACCTCAGCGCTTGAAATCACCAACCCACGGTGGGCACGCGTGGTGATTAAACCCATACTCTCTTCCTGAGAGAAGACCTGTGCCCTACAGTGGGACGTATATAGGCTGATGGGTGACGAGAGAAGGGGGGTAGTGCAAAACCGATAAATTAAGGAAATACTATTTTAAATAATACAGGGAGTTTGAAAAAACTTATTTAGAGGCTAAAAATTCCACCCATGCTGGGACTTGAACCCGCGACCTCTGGCTCACCGTGCCAGCGCTCTCCCAACTGAGCTAATGGGCAAGTGCAAGCATCGATGAAATTTCGAGCCTCTTTACAAACTTCTCTGTATCACGTACAGGCAGCGACATCTGGCCGAAGCAATTTACATCAGGGCATACTTCGACCAAATAGGAGATGTATTAGCAAAGAGCAAGATAAAAAGTACCCGAAACCGGCGTGCATGCATGCAACGACTAATGAACGAAAGTGATCTGTCAGGATCGTGGTGGGTGGCAGTCTCTGGTCTATGCCTACCCCTCTGGCATACAGGCGTGAGTATAAGTAAATGTATGTAAAGGTAAAATAAAAATATACTCTATTATTTACTCAGTTACGTTGAGGGTACTTATGCAAAAAGTAAAGATTGAAGAGTAAAGAGTGGTTGACTGTTCTATGGAATGCTAGAAATATTATACTTTCTGAATGGCAACCTAGTTAACGAGGTGACAATATTCATTGATTAAACATTCATAGACTGAAAAAACTTTTTTGAAGGCTTATATTCTTTTTGTTGCACTAATCCGTGCTGAGGACAATATCAGCTTCTAAATAGGTTTTTTGAAGGAATTAATTTGGTCACTAAAGTGGAAAGAAAGTAAGTTAATGTTAATACGACGTTTTACGCACACGTAAAGGGTACTGACGAGTCGTCGGACTAAGTGAGCCGTACATATATCAGGATAAGCCCCCTTCAATGCAACAATGGGACATCTCAGTTCAGGCCGGTGGACACCAACAGTTGACCAGATCTCTTGTTCCATTTACATTCAATCCCTTTTTAATTCCACTCCCCTTCTGTCTACGCATATAAACATGTAGTAAATTCTAATCCTAGTTTAGGACTAGGTCAAGTGATTGTATTGTGTGAAAGTTATTTATTTATTTATTCTCCTGTTCTTATTTCCACTTACGAACTTACAAGTAGTGCCCTACTAACTCTCCACTCATTTGTATCCAGTTTGAAGGCCAATTATTAGCTCCATATTACAATATTTTTTATCCAATCCATTGCAAGTCTTAAATGGCCCTATTTCACAGAACTATGACCGTTTGATGTACATTGCAAAGTCGATTAACCAACTTATTAAGAAGTAGGAAGAGTGGGCTGCGCAATGTATCATACTAACTATGAATTGTAGTCTTATGAAAATCAGCCCGGGATTTACCTCGATACTGATTAAATAAAACTGGCAATGGAGCATACGGTTTGTCCGCTTTGCAGTGGCCCTGTCTTATAGATAATGTCTTAAACATTTTTCAATGAATGGGAATTAATAGGGGCGCAAATTTCATAAAACTATGTAATGTATATAATGATAGCCCGGGTCCATATTATATTTTAACAAACGTTTTTGTAAAACATAAACTCTAATTGACATTCGTGGATCTCTAAATCGGTTAGTTTAAAGTGGTTTCTAGGATGCTAATATAAAGTCTAAATTTAATACCAAACAAATCTAGATAGTTAAAGTCACTGCCGCAGTCTCAGATGAGATCCATTATTACTAACCTGCTTCGATGCTTCTGCAGACACCTGAGCGAGCGTTCACACTAACAATATTTTCATTTCACATGTTCCTGATTGATTTTGCAGGGGAAGTAGGCGTAAAGTAATCCTGCTGGCATGCTTGACCAACCATTTCTTTTGTGCGGATGCCTCCTACGATTCGGGAATATCAAATGGGGTGTCCAGTCGGGCTGATTGGGCGCTTTTTTATAAACATCCCTTTGTCGACAAAATCAATGTTTAGTGAAAAAAGGGTGGAAACAAGACTTTACCGACAATTCATTCAATGAATATAAAAATATCTGTGTAATTTCCGTTGTTATATTCTTTATGGGGTTCCATAGTCAACAAGGAACCATTATAGTTTAGCCACGTCCGTCTCTGTCTGTCTGTTCGTCTGTCCATCTCTCCGTCCGCGGCCTAGCTCAGAGGCGACATACATATTAATGACGACGACAAAATGGTATAATAAAATCTTAAAAAAAATAAATTCTTACACCTAAATTAGGAATGCAATTTTTTTTTTCTCGACTAAACTATAGTGTGGATTATTGTTGGATTGGTTGTTTAAAAATATCGTGACTGTAGGAAGATAATTTTTTTGATTTAGGGTTCCGCTTAAGACATATTAAGCTTTAAAGCGCAATTTTTGCCCGCGTAGGTCTCCTTCTCGTCATCTAGCTAAACGGCTGATTGTAGAAACATGAAAAAATTCAGGGTAGTAGCACATATAATGAACATAAAAGGAAAACTATCATGGCTTAGTAGGCTTTACAATTTAACGAGTAATAGGCGACCAACTTATAATACTTACAACTTATAATTCATTGAAAGTTACGGTGATGATGTTGTTAGTTCCGTAAAGCAGATAAAACCTGCCCTTTCTACGGAACCCGACACTGCGCGTAGCCGGTTTTTATTTTGTACTTTCTTCTGCGCTGCCAGTTGTATACTATGTAACTTAGATATCCAATACATTTTCTTACTCTTATTATGTATGGGGTGCAATAAAGTGTTCAAATCTAGTCTATATAATATAACCTAAAAATTTTATAAGAAGCTTATACAGCTTATACGGGCTTTTTGCCCGAAATCTTAATCGTAAGCAACATGTATGAACTCCGTTTTAAAATTTTTAAATTGCCGAAAGTAAAGTTCTTTGGCCGTGAGATTAATTTATGACGCAAAGCTTGATCGTGCGATGAATCCACGACATGTTTAACCGTCTCTCCCTTTCCTTATATTTAAATGCGACCTAAGACTTATTACAAAGATTACTACCAAAATATTCAAATTTACCAAATTAAAATTCACTAAATTTGTTTTACAAAAAAATCCATCCCCGCCAAATGATATAAATTTTTACCAATTTTTTTATTAATTCGATTTAAATAGTCCACTTACAGCTAACATTACAGGACTAGACCTAATACGATAGCGAAGTTATCGTTTTAAAATTATAAAACTACTAGTTACACAATATGTACAAAGTGGCCTCTATGTACTCGTTCAGTAAGCATGTGAACATATCTATTGTTACAGCCACCCTGTTGAGCGTGCGAAGCGCGCGCACCAGCGGCGCATCCCGCAGCAAGTTGGTGCGCGCGCGCCGCGACGGACACTCATCGGGTATGCACAGTCGTAGCTCTTGCAGCAGAGTGGGGATGTGTACCATTTACTTTGCACAAAAATTAATGACTTCACGAATTTTAATTAATTTTTAATGTTTCTTATCAATTTGGGTTTTTCTGACAAAATCCTAACTCTGTCACTAAATGGAGGTGTCCATTTCATGTTAAACAACAGTTACAAAAAGAAGACAATATTGGACATTCTGCATTTTATATTGAATAAGAAGCAAAGCAACGGGAAACATTGTTTGGATAATTGAAATTCCTTGTTTCTCACTTCATTGTCCATTTTATTTTAAGCTTTACTCGATAGATAACTGGATGGCTGTAAAAAAGAAAAATATTATATTTTCGTTAATTTTGTCTGCAACGCTAATTCAATGTTTATTATCTAAGTAACTTTTATTACAGACTCTAAATAATTCACGTTAAAGATTTCAATAAACTGTGCTCATCTACACTCGAGAGCAGTAAATGAGGGTCACTGAATAAATCGACAATTTTCAACTAGGAAGGATGCTCATTATGAAATAGAAAGATAAAGTAACATAACATCATCTCCTGTTAACCTGTAACCCGGAGGGGTAGGCAGAGACCAGGGTCTGCCACTTGCCACGATTTTGACTTTCATCAATATTCATTAGCATGCACGTTTCGAGTACTCTTTATCTTGCTCAAACAAAGTACTCTCTACTAAATTACTAATTACTTTTACCATTTATTATTAAATATCTTTATCATTATATTCTTTTTGTTGCACTAATCCGTGCTGAGGACAATTTCAAAAAAATCTATTTAGAGGCTATCATGTAGGTACAGCGATATCATTCCCATGTAAAAACCTAACTGCAAAGAGGGTTACTCGGGGCTGCAAGTGATGTCAATCACTTCGGCCAGATGTGGCTGATTGTTGTGTACGTAATACAGAGAAGTTTGTAAAGAGGCTCGAAATTTCATCGATGCTTGCACTTGCCTATTAGCTCAGTTGGGAGAGCGCTGGCACGGTGAGCCAGACGTCGTGGGTTCAAGTCGGCATGGGTGGAATTTTTAGCCTCTAAATATTTTTTTAAAATCTTTATCATATTTTTTTTTACTAAGTAGGCATTCGATATTGCTGAGATATTGAGAATTTTGTCAGTGATCCCCTTATTCATTCATCATCATCATCATCAGCCATTTGACGCCCGATTCAGGGCATAAGCCTCCCTCATGGTTTTCCAAGCTTCCGGGTCTTGTGCCGCCCGCATCCAGCTACTCCCCACAACCGTAACCTGGTCGTTCAAACCGTATTATTCATCGCTCGCAAATACATTTTGAATCTTTGCACAAATAACAGAATAAAGTGAGGCAAATTATTCAACACTTACTTGTCACAAGACGTGCGTAAGTGCTTATTTTTCTTTTCGCACCCTTTGATATTTTTAACGACAACAGTAACTGACTGAAGTATGATTTTAAAGTGGAAAACGTTATTATAATCTTCGAGTGTCTACTTAGAAGGTGAAAATGTAAGTACACGAATCACAAAGTTAACATGGAGATCGACGGCGCGTTTGGTTAGGCGAGAAGACGAACGGTGGACTAAGGCGCCAACTGAATAGTGGACAAGAACAGGTCGACAGTCGGTGGACACCGCCAGCCCGGTGAGATGACGATATTGTGATAAATACTGAACGAGACTGTCAAAATACTGGATGGGTTTGCGTGAAAGAGAAAAAGCTCATACCCAACAATGAGCTCTCTTTATAGGCTGATAGGTAGGTTGTGTACTTTTTGACGCAGAAATCCATGTTTGGATTGATTGCTGTGTAGGCTTTTCCGTCTTAGGCTTAAGCCTTGTATTATGTTGTATTTATGTGACTTGTTTTTCCTTTGTACTTGTTTATGTTACATGTTATGCCTTCTTTTCATGTGATGTGTTAATTTGTCCCAATAAATGTTTTTCTTTGTTTCTTTCTATAAATATGAACTATACTTTGTGCTAGAGGCATTGACTCTGGATGTCCGTACATTATTTTTGTCCGCAGATAAAATACATATTATATTGAAAATTTAACAGTCTTATTTATAAAAAGTCGATTCCACTAAAAAAATTCCACAAACTCTCAAGACGGAGTTATAGCCGGTTTATGGCATGTTATAAACTGGCTTTAGTTCCGTCTTAGGAGTGTTTTAGTGGAATCGACTTTTCAGAAAAAAGACAGTTAAATTTTCAAATAAAATTTAAACACGAAACAGTAGAAAAGTATGAGTATTTCTTGATTTAATGAGATGAATTCGGACAAGTAAATTGATAAGTAATTTTCGGCGGTTTGTATACACCCATGAACGTGTGTTCGGACGGGGTATACGTCTAGCGAAGCGTTGGTAGCCTAGTGGATAGAACATCGGACTCGGAAGCGAGAGACCCAGGTTCGATCCCCAGTGCGGGTATGTACCTATGACTTGGTTTTCTAAGTTATGTACATTTGTGAAGTTATAGTAGCAATACCACTCGCTAACGGTGAAGGTAAAACATCGTGAGAAAACCTGAGTGTCTGAGCTATTCACATACCTCAGCGCTTGAAATCGCCAATCGAGAGCGTACGGTGATTAAGCCCATACTCTCTCCCTGAGAGAAGGCCTGTGCCCTACAGTGGGACATATATAGGCTGCTTATGTTATACCTCCAGCAGCCCTGAAACGCCTATTTATTCGTCACAGTCACGTACCTAATAAATAACTCGCATAAAAGGCCTTAACAAAATTACTAAACATTCAGCAGTCTCTGACTCGGCTTATTGCGATACGAAGGTAGAATAGAATTAGTAACGTAATCATTAAAGGGTAATTCCCTTTTTACGTTTATACGGGCCTGTAATTATTCTGGGCCCGTAAATAAAACGAGGATGAGCGTGGCTTATATAAATCATTCGCCGTGGATCTCGCTTTAATTCGTGGATAGAAGAACAAAGCCCGTGGAAATAAATATACAGGAGCCGGCTTGTTCCCGCGAGATCCGCTTTTAATGTGGACTCTACCAAGGGAATTATGGGGAACTTTGCAACAAAAGTGAAATGGTGACTGTATCAGTGTTTTTAATCTGATTACCTACAATAACATTAATTTGTTATTGTGACTGTTCATACATAATTATTACAACAGGGTATGCAAGTAAGCCAACTATTGCGGGGTCAGCATTTTTACCCGACTTACAAAAAGGAAGAGGTTATCAATTCGTTGGAATCTTTTTTTATGTACATTCCCCGATTACTCGAAGACGCCTGGACCGATTTGGAAAATTATTTTTTGTTTGAAAGGGTACACTTCACAGGTAGTCCCCTAGACATCAAGTCGAATCTCATCATGGGATCCTCAGGATATCGAGGAAACTCTACAAATTTTAAATGCACACTTGAAGTTTTTTAGGTGTTTTTCTTAGTGACTCGTACTCGGAAAACACAATTTGGCGGATTCGTAGTGATAGTGTGAAATATCATTTTCCATGTTTCACACTAAAAATGGTGAAACAAATTATTTCTTTGGTTTTCGTTCTGCAGGGTTTTGAGGTTGGTTTATATTTTGTATTAAAAAAATACTACTCTATGCTAGTAGTATTTCATGCAAAGATTATTGCAAAGATAATAGAGGCCTGAAAATATAAACTTGATTAATATTACGCCTGTATCCCAAAAAGATAGACCAACATACGTCTGACGACCAACTGATGCGTTTCAACAAATCTGTTAAGCACGTTTAGTCCAAAAAATGGCTAAAAGTCATAGAAGTCTGGTATTAAAATCCGTTTCAAGAACAATTTCTACGTTTTAGAATAAGTATTTAATGTTACATTCTTTTTGTTGCGCTAATCCACGCTGAGGACAATTTTAAAAACCTATTTAAAGGCTAGAAATTCCACCCATGCCGGGGCTTCAACCCGCGACCTCTGGCTAACCGTGCAAGCGATTTCGAACCTCTTTACAAACTTCTCTGTATTACGTACAGGCAGCGACATCTTGCTGAAGTAATTTACATTATTTGCAGCCCCGAGTCCACTTTTATGCAGTTAGGTTTTACGTTGGAATGATATCGCTGCACCTAAATGATTATATGGTTTTCGTTGCACTAATCCGTACTGAGAACAATTTTAAAAACCTATTTAGAGGCTAAAGATTCCACCCATGCCGGGACTTGAACCCGCGACCTCTGGCTAATTGTGCCAGCGCTCTCCTAACTGAGCGAATGGGTAAGTGCAGGCATCGGCGAAATTTTTAGCCTCTTTACAAACATATCTGTATTACGTACAGGCAGCGACATCTGGCCGAAGCATTTACATCACTTGCAGTCCCGAGTAACCCAATTTGCATTTAAGTTCTTACATTGGAATTATATCGCTGCACCTAAATGATTTTATTCTTTTTTTGCACTAATCCGTGCTGAGGACAAATTTAAAAACCTATTTCATCGGAGAAATTTAGGGCTTCTTTACAAACATATCTGTATTACGTACAGGCAGCGACATCTGGCCGAAGCATTTACATCACTGGCAGTCCCGAGTAACACAATTTGCATTTAAATTCTTACATTGGAATGATATCGCTGTACCTAAATGATTTTATTCTTTTTTTGCACTAATCCGTGCTGAGGACAAATTTAAAAACCTAATTAGAGGCTAAAAAATCCAATAATACATTAATTACAATTAATTAAATTACTTCAGCCAGATGTCGCTGCCTGTAGCTCACTTAGGAGAGCGCTGACATCGTTAGCCAGAAGTTGCGAGTTCAAATCCGGCACGGGTGGAATTTTTAGCATCTAAATAGGTTTTTAAATTTGTCTTCAGCACGGATTAGTGCAAAAAAAATTATATAAAAAAAATTATGTAGGTACAGCGATATCATTCCGATGTAAAACCTAATGACATTTTTATGTGGCTAATCAAAGCTGCAAGTGCTGTAAATTACTTCAGCCAGATGTCTCTGCCCGTACGTAATACAGAGACGTTTGCAAAAAGGTTCGAAATTTCGCCGATGCCTGCACTTGAACATTAGTTCAGTTGGGAGAGAGCTGGCACGGTTAGCTAGAGGTTGCGGGTTGAACTCCCGGCATGGGTGGAATTCTTAGCCTCTAAATAGGTTTTTAACGTACTTAATGTATTAATGAGATATAGAAGTTAGCGAAATTCTCAAAACCATGGGTCATGGTCGTACATTTGCGAATTTCTTTCTCGAAGAGGAGGCTTGTGCCCTACATTTCAACGTATAAAGGCTACACAAAAAAGCGGACGTGGAGCTTACGGGAACAGGCCTAGAGGAGTCGCGGTGACGCGGGGAAATTAGGAGTTTCCCGGCGAGGAACAGTTATTTTCCGTTTGCGGCGATAAATTGTCGAATTCTTAAACGTTATTTATTACTGAACGAGTGCGCCGATAATGCAAAGGGTTGCGTTTTGGCGATAAGCCTTTCTTTGGCTGCTACGAAATTTAACAACGTTTTCACCTATATTTTTTAAATGTTATTTGGCCCGAAACTAGCTGTTACTGAGATGGTACTGAGATAAAGGACATACAGACTGACAGACCGACAGCAAAGTGAATATATAAAAGATCCGGTTTATCCTTTTGAGTTACGAAACCCTGACATCTTGAAAGTTAAAGTGACACCGTCAAACATTTTAAAAAGTAATTTTATTTGTGTAATACAAAACCACTCGTTGTTGTGACGGAAAAGATCACGAGGAATCCTGAGTGCCTGAGGCGTTCACATACCTCAGCGCTTGAAATTGCTAATCCATGTTGGGCACACGTTGTGATTAAGCGCATACTCTCTCTCTGAGAGAATGCCTGTGCCCTACAGTGGGCTGTATAGACTGCATTGTAATTCAGTACAAATTAGTTAACAACACAAAATGTCAGTCACAAAATCACAAAAAAAAATGGTACAAATAAAATATAAAACCAGCATAACATCAATTGTATCTGTGTTAACTTAGGTAATTGCACGGAAAGGCTTTCGTTTTGTCAATATGCCTACTTATAGCGTAAGCTTTGGATTTGGATTGTATGGACGCCATATTTCACGCTTACGGACTGACGGCTTGGCGAATCGCTTACCAATCGCAGTTCAGCTGACTGGTGCTGTGCGGTGAATTATATTGACCTGGCTGGAGTATTCCTGTTAAATACAAGAACTATCCCTTAAAATGATTTAGAGTGGACTTAACTTTTACATCTGAAATGTGCAGTGTGGGGGTGGGGTTGTACAAAACATCCTTGGGTTGTACTCGTCAATACTTACTGTTTCATTTATTTCTTTATTTTCAGACAACATAATCCAATGTTTTGTTACCTCGAAATTGAGAATTATTCATTTCCAGAAACATATTGAGCAGCCGAGTGGATTAAACGCGAAATTCGCGTCTTTAGGGTTCCGTAGCCGAATGGTGCCTCTGTCTTCTGTCTGTCGGTCCGTCTGTCTTTCTGTCTGTCTATCTGTCTGTCTGTCTGTCTGTCACCAGGCTGTATCTCATAAAAGGTGATAGCTAGGTAGTTGAAATTTTCACAGATGATGTATTTCTGTTGCCGCTATAATAACAAATACTGAAAACAGAATAAAATAAATATTTAAGGGGGCTCCCATACAACAAACGTTTTCTAAGGACAGCGCTCGCCATCTAGCGGCCATCCTTCACAGCGCCGATGTCATATCGTTAAATGTCAATGTTAAACGCTTTTGTTGGTTTCTCAAGTGGCTTCTTGATGGCACTGTTCTCAAATTCGATCTTTGTTTAATGTTGTATAGATAATGGTACGGAACCCTTTGTACGCGAGTCCGATTTGCACTTGGCCGTTTTTTGTACCTGTTGTACACGGATAGTAGGATGGCACAAATCACACGTTTTGTGGCGCTAAAATGTCAGAATTGGACAGTTAATGTACTGGAAAGTCGCGACTTTTGACATTTAAAATACGCGACTAGCATCGTCGTACTACCCAGCCTGAAAGTAAAAAACTATTAAAATATCAATGATTTATTAGACGCGAATATGAACATGTGATATCAAGAATAAAAGTCCAAAGTCGAAAAAGGTAAACTTAGATGAAATGACAGAATTTGACAATAAAATTAATACCTATATTGGAAAGTAGCGACAAATCGTACGGGTGCCATAGAAAAGAATTAACGACTTTTGACATATATTCGTAATCCTGGGCTGCTCTCCACCCTACGCCATGTCGTTATTATGACCCAGAGATTCCACTTCATTGTAGCTTTTTGTTTTTGTAACGTTTCGTTTGTGTATTTTTTTACAAAAGCTACACGCAGAGTGGAACAACACACCGTTTCCTATTTTGTTTTTAAACAAAACGCAAAAAGGGTGCGTTTGCTTTTGTTTGGCAGAACTCAGTCCGTCCGCATGACTCATTGTTATGCCAGTGTCCCGTTCGCACTTTACCGGGCCTTTCAGTAAACCGCTGAAAAAGATTCAATATTGTTTTATTGTGCCAGTATTGCTTCCGTACGATGAGCAACGCTTATCGATAGAATTGACGGCTTCACGCACCTGAAATGTCGACGTGTGAATGTGAACGTTACCTTGTAACTTGAGTTTGAAACTCCGGATAACCTGGCGCATTCTTTAATCAACTTTAAACAATTCACAGATTTCGTGCCTCGCACGATTATTCAAAGAGTATGTAAAACGACTATCAAGCACATTGGAAATGAATCGAGTCATAAATGTCATGTGAAAAATGTCGTTCTGACTTTTTGACTTTTTTCAAATAGCTAAGGCTACAAGGCAAACCCTTAACCTGATCGTCTCTGTTTTAGGCTCAAATTGTAGAGGAGTTTTTCTCAATTTTTTGATATCATTCTTAATTTCCAAAATATTGTGCGGCAAAATCAAAAATTTGGAAAAGAAAATTAGTTTTTTTCACTATTTCGGTCATAAATTTTTTCGTTTTTAACTTTCTCGAATAGTTCTTTTTGCACTACTATAATATTATATTAGCGTAGAAAAACCATGTTTCAATTTAGATATTCGTTTACGAAATATTGCATAACAGTTGATTGTAGAAACATGAAAAAACTCAGGGCAGTAGCACATAATATAATGAACTAAAAAGTAAAACTATTACAGCTAAGTAAGCTTTATCAGTAAAAGAGTAATAGGCGACCAACTTATGAAAGGCAAAACTTTGTACGTCATAAAAATCTGTGAACCCGTTACGGAGGAGTTCGATAACAAACATTATGACACGAGACTTTAATATGATTATGGTCTTTAGTATTACCTATATATTCTTGGCGACTCTATCTACAATTTTAGTGAATTTAAATGACCCAAAGAAAACGTTGCTCCTTCAACGAAAGAAATAAGAAGGTAGGTCAATGTCACTAACAGGAAAGCGTTTTCGGCAAAAGACTTCTGTGGAAACATTGACTTTGAATATAAATAACTTGCGAATGGGCCTCGTCGATATGAATATAGATTAAATTCCAAATCAACTTTTTTGCTTTACCTTTTCGCGCGTAGCCAGGCTTTATAATATGAAAGCACTTTAACATGTTTGTGAATCTTAAACGGGAATATTATTAAAAGGCAATTGTAATGTTAATATTATTAAAGTTCAATTGTGGGAAGGCGGGCGGGGCTTGTCAATTGTGCTACCAATCGGAGCGAGTGCAGTATTACCCGGCAAAATATCTATGCATCTGCCACCGTCAGACCGCCATCTTGCGAGGTACCTAGTTATTTGACGGGTTATACAATACATAAATTTAATGAAGCCAATGGTTTGACGTTTTTGTCAAAACCAATCATCAGTTACGCTGTCACTTACTATCGCCCAATCACCGTTCACGTCGTCACGCATAGCGCACAGAATAAACCAAAAAGTGATTTACCCTACATCTTGTGCTCATTTCATTGGTAAAGATTAATCGAGAGGACTGGGGCCGCTTTTGAGTGTGAATTTGGCAGGAAGAAATATTTCTGTGGTTTTTTTTTATTTGTAGGTATATTAGCGATAAGGCCGCCAGTTGTATACTACGTGACATAGATATTTAAGGTTTTCCATATTCTTTTATAATGCATGGTGTGCAATTATATTACATTAGGAGACAAGTGTGCTAAGTTGGTCATTACACACGAGGCATTATTGTAAGTGCGAGCCGGAGGCAAGTGCGGTGAGATAGCTGAGCATGTAATGATCAATGCATACGATGTTTTTCAACACAATTGCGTGAAAAAAAAAACTTGTATGGATAGTAACTTGAAGTAGACGTTTTTGAAAGTAATTACCCACACAGCAGCAACTTTACCAAATACTTACGGAAAATGGCTCCTTCTATGCGCGCGCAGGTTCAATAAAGGCACAGGAAAAACTGGCTGTTCAGCTGAATCTAAAATAAACTATAAATTAATGTTTCTGAATACGATAGTTAAATTAATTTGTGTTTATAAATATAAAATTTGATGAAATGAAGTGTTTATTCGTCATCTTAACCCTAAAATAATTTGATATTCGTTAAAATATTCAATGTTCTTAGACATAAACTTTTGCTGAATTTTAAAAAGAAGTTTATATTACAGCACTTGTTAATGGTAATGTAATGTTTTTACAGCACAAGTATGGTGTTGAATTATGAAACTAAAAACGGTGTAATAAGAGTAAATTTATGAGCAGTTGAAAAGAGTATTAATCTAATCTAATCTAGAGAATCATAGACGAGTAACATGATTTTAAAATATTTACTGTTAAGTAAGTGATGCAGAACGGCAGAAAAAAAGCGTATATTATATTCAATAGTTATTAACTGGTAGAAAATGCTTATAGCATTAAGTCCGCCACATTGCCATTGTATTTTTTACTTATGTGCAATAAACGTATTAATAATAATAATAATAGTCTAGAATTTGGCCTCGGTACCGGAAGAGATATTTGTAATGTACTTTATTAGGATAAAAAAAAATCAGACTGAAAAAACTATAATTATAGACACTGTGAAAACAAATGGTTGTCTGACAATAACAAAGTAGTTTTACGTGGGTTCTCAAGTTTTTATCCAACTGCTGCCAAGCCCAAAAGGAGAGTAATGTGTCTGGTTGTACGTTTGTATTCATGTATGTATGATAGCTAGTGGTGGACTGTATGAAGACTTCGTGAATATTGATGGAAACACGAATTAGAAGATACTAATTTAATAAAAATAAAGCACAAGTTATATTCAGTACAGACAGATTTTAGCAACCATCAAACAACAACTGACGTGACAACGTCAAGTACAAAAAATATAAACATATAAAAAGGTCACACTGCAGCCAGTCGCCAACAATGTATGTATGTCCAATTCTGTGTTGCCTTATAAGTCCTCAACTAGTGGTCGATTTGTCTTATTTGGGCCTACATGCAACAAAAAATGATATAAATTAAATAACCGAAATAAAAAAAACCAACAATCCGATTTCTGGCGGCAGACGGGACTTAAATTCAAAATTGCAAGGTACCTAGGTTGGCGAGTTAATGCTCAGCAGTCGGGTTGTTGGTAAATTTTAATTTGGTTTTTTTTCTGTCACTGTAATTTACGCTTTTTTGCACACTTGCACAGCATATTACTTGAAACGAAACCTTACTGAAATGCCATGCAACTAATGCCTTAGTTTTAACTATAGATACCAATATTGAGTGGAATCAGGCGTTACTTTGCGGAAATCCATAATAGCATTAAAATGTGAAAATTACTTTGCTAAATACCGCCAAAATCCCACAAGCACCATGCGGTTAGTTAATGCACCGCCCTCCCTCCCACTTTTTCAAGCGAAGCAAGACACAAACACACCACCACCGACAACAATACTTGTGTGAAAAAAAAAGCGTTGCGAGACATTTCGCCTCGAACTCCTCAGGCTCCGATGGTCGACCGACGACGACCGACACCGACCGACCGGAATTTAGCCAAGTAATTTTCACATTTTAATGCTATTGATGCCAAATAAAATATTTTGTGTAGTTAAAATTTTGTTTGGCGAGTATTGTCTGCTGTCTACAATGAGTACTTCAATAAGTCTATGGACTCTATAATATCACTCTCCGGTAATTCCCTAGCTAGGGTTATTTGAATCGCCCCGGTAGCCTAGCTTGCATATTCTAAGCATATTCTTCTGCTAGCTCCATCACCGCAGTGGCATACCAGCTTCTTCTCCACAGAATATAATCTTGTGGAAGCATGCCTTTTCCGTGAATTAAACTAGTTGGTCTTCATATAAATTGATAACAAGGCCCTATTTCATAGAAATACAATTCATGACTTACTATGACAATTCTGACGTATTTACAAACCTCCGCGCTAGAAATTGCCAATACGCGAAGGGCACGCGTGAAAATTAAGCCCATACTCTCTCTCATCGAATTGTCACAGTAAAACGTGAATTCTACTTCTACGAAATTAAAGTGAACTACATTTATTTGTTGAAAACTCAAACTTTGCATAGAAAAGAGATAATATTACAAGACTAACACGTTTTTTAAAAATACACAGAGTACATAAAGGCTGGCAAATGGACCCATGTTCAGCGATGTACCACCGAAAGATGCATGCAAAACCGGTCGGCGCTGATTTTCTTCCTACGTGGAATATGCTGTCTCGCTCGCACAATCTAATATTCAGTTATTGTAATTAAATGAGTAAGTATATTGTTGACGAATGTCTGTGAGGGTTTGATGTTCAAGGCATTTTTTTCTTATTCTGTTGACTGAGAAAATTTGACTTCAAAATTAATAATTTCGGAATAACTTTTCTATATTAAGAACTACGCAAGTACCTATAGGAAAATAAAAATAAATGTAAAATGTCCGTGATTTAATTATGCATCAAACTGTCAGACTACAATTGTCCAAAGTTTTCTCATAGGTATTATTACAATATTCAAAAAATGTTAAATTGTGCGAGCGAGACAGCCTTCTCGACGTAATAGCAGCCTTAAGGCTTTGATCTCCAACATTACCCCCAAATCAGGTGTTTTAAAATACATTTTTCTCTCCAGTGGTTAGTATTTAAAATCTAAAAAAAATATATATTACTATTCAATGCTGTCAGTCATTATATATACGATTTTCAAAATTTTACATCACCAAAAGAATCACGAACATGAGTCTAAATTATCAATAGATTTGGTTTTATTTGAACTGTACTAAGTTTTGGATAATAAAAAGATACCAAAATGACTATCACTCAATGTTTTAGTGATTTCGGTCTTGACGACTATTAATAGGCATTTCGATAAATTCAAAAATGCCTAGTTTTCCACAATAAGTCCCATAGAAATCCGTACGGTCGAAGAACCCAGCCTTAAGACAGAAAATATAGACAAGAACTAAATTACACGCCGCGGCGTTTTGACGCTTAAGTGTTACGATGAAGTGAAATGGAGCCCAGTAGGCGGAACTTTTTCACCCAGCCCTGCGTAGCCTGACGCGGAACCTCTATACCTAACTAGCCTCCAGCGCAGTTTCCAATTCATAGCGGCACCGGCGAAGCGGAGTGCATTAGCTCTCAAAGCGGGGCGCGAGATGCGGCATGTAATCGTATTTGCATTATAAATTCGTACCTACACCTAATGGCATCTTTGCAACCGCGGGTAAACAGTCGCAGCGGGTGCCAGGCGCAGTATAAACGCTGAGTTCTCTTTAGGAGTTGGCTCAATTTAGAGATAGTTGTATAACGTTTTGAGCGTACGAGTAAACCTTGACGAGAGAAACGCAGTAGCAGTTAATTGCCCGCGTTTGTACGGCGTGCTTTTGAAATCGTTAGCAATTTTGTCCTGCCATTTTTGTTAAGCTAAAATCACAGTTAAAACGTCCCCTTAAAAACGTTGAACAAATTCGAAGTTACCCTGTAGAGACAGTGATATAACGTTTTGTAAAACACACTAGCAACTGCTAGTGTGCGATCAATTACCCGCATTTAAAGAACGTAAAAAAATATATACGGTAGCTCGCGTATTTGAGGTACGATTTTTTTTTCATTTCACTGACCTGCAACCGCACGATATTACGGGACAACTATCCGCTAGTAGCAGTGGGCGTCAAATGGTTAATCCGTAAAAGGACATTCCCTTCAAGTCATCGATAGTTACTACCGTTAGCATATGGCGGTGGTAGCCTAGTGAGTTCAATGTTCTAACATTCGCCCAGGTTCGATTCCCGGTAACTTGAAATCTATCACTCAATCACTGCCGTGAATCAAAAGATACTAAAAGTTTGTTGCATAATTAGCGTTTAAGTACCCTGTAACACCGTCTTGTTACTGACACCAGCGAAGGATATACACCCCATCAGCTTTACCCATGAGAGCCGAGAGCCACTTCACTTTACAGATATCTTTGCATGTTGGATTCGCAGTCAGTGTCACCCCAGGAAGGAACTTTAAAGAATAAACATCGCTGTATCACTCTGCCGTGCTTTAACTCGTTTGTCCCTCGTCTAGTTACATGGGTCTCGAAAGTTTCACGGGCCTTTATCTACAGTTCATCTATAATCAGTGTGGGGTTGACTCTACACCACATTCACAGACGGCAGTCCGGCGCGCGCAGGGTCGGTCTACATTGTTCGAACCTGCGAACGCCAAGCGTAACTGGCAGGCTATACATGGTGGAATATCCGGGAAAGAAAATAGTTTAGGTTTAGAAAATAAAAATAAAAAAGACAAGTCTATTTTGATGGGTTCTGATTATATTCGTTTAAAATGTTATTTTTCAAGCAGATGCTGTAGTTTTTAGTTCGATAAAGTTATTTCGGTTAGTCAGTGCTAACTCCTTCTGTACATTATAAATTCCACCGTGCCAGTGAACATTTACTCAGTGTAAATAAAACTTGTACGTATATGAACCGTTTTTCTGCTCTTGGCACCGAGTTCTAAATCAGTTTTCCGCCAGTGATAGTTTGAAACTAGATACAGCTGGAAAGTGACAGCAGACTCTGCGGTGTTGCTAGAATACGTGAACGAGTAAAGCTGTTTTGTTTATGATGAAAATACTGATTGTATATTGAATATATATAATAACACAACACAATCACTTGGCCTGGTCCCAAACTAGGATACCCTGTGCTGTGGTACCCAGGCAAGGACACCACAAACATGGAAATACACCCAGACAAATGCACGGCGGCCTACAGTGCGAATCGAACCAACGACCTCTGTCTTGGTAGTTGAGCGCCTTAACGGCTAGCCCAACGAGGCAGTCGAATATGCTGTCGCTATAAGTGAAAACCTTTTAATGACTCTCAGTTACTATAATGTACAATGTACCTTTCATCATGTTATTTATTAGTCGATGGTTTTCCTAAAACCCAATAAATAAATAAATAAGACATTTCTTGTAAAAAATACGCTTCATTTAACGTTAAATGTGTTCATCCTAAAAAAACAGATACATATTATGTTAAGCAGTAGTTTATTCGATTGCTCACTGAAATTAGTCGTTCTGACGCTTTAATCGAGTCCAACGGGAGCATTTTCTGGGAACGGACGATTAAAAGATTTCCTTTAGTAAATAATATTGTAAATATAGGTGTTGTCGACTAAAGAAAGTATTTTTTTTTATCAGCTTGGCGATAGAGGTAAAACGAGTACTATCAGAACTAAAATTTACCTTGCACCTCGTTAACAGGCATTAAACTGATATGCCAGATGCTTATGTTGTCTTTCCATCTTATCTCTAACCATCATAGTTCTAAGGGCTACCGCAGACCACCTTGCGGTCCGTGTGTGCTCGCGTACGCGGTAGGTAATCGCATAATATGGGATTCATGGAAATACCATCCTAACATACTTATCTAGAATTATGTGAGCAGAGAGCTAGCACTATCATTGTACATCCATCAAATTAAATTGCCTCGGCCACAACAAGAACCAATGCATCAAAACGGATACAACTTTTGCACGGCGCCTTCTTGGAGCGATAAAACTTTGGGACTTGAAGAAAAAAGAAAACACTTTGCACGAGAGCGTACAGTGTGGTGCGCAAGAAAAGGGCAGGTCATTAATGCACCCTCCGCTGGCCCCCACACATTCAGATAAGTAAGTGGAACAACTTTATTTGATGTTTGCGTCACTCCGGTCGTCAGGCGACGTGATGTGACGACATTGGGGCTGAGGGACAAAAACGCTGAAAGGTGTAAATGTATTTTTTCTCGGCACTTAATGTGGATGTCTGTGTAAACATTGAGTGGCTTAACGCGGTGAAGATCATGCCTCCAACATTTTATAGGCACCTGTACGTACAGTACAGCTAAGTGCTTAACGTGCACGACATTGTCAGCCACTGCACAAGTGTATAAGCAAAGCACCCACTTGGAAATACAGGCAGTCAAGTGGCTGATGTTTATTTTTTATCTAATAGAACGTAAAATAACAGTCTTCGAACATGATTCCTTGAAACACTCCTCAATTGCAGTTTTAATGGTTTGTGGCGATGGAAGGGATAACATCTTTACTACAGACTATTTAAAATGCATTTGAGAAGTGATTTAGAGAAGTCCAATTTTTATAAATAACACCGATAATCTCGTGCACTAAATCATTATTACATATTTTCTCATAACTACCTGATAGTAACTTAATTTTATTTCTCACGATAGCCCAAATGTGTGGTACCGCTGATACGAGTAATGTCTTCGCTACTTCAAAATTGTTCCTCATAGCACAGATAGTGAAAATTATTCTTAGGTACTGGCCGGAGCAGATTGCGAGATGGAAAGCGAGACAGGAAAGCGGCGTTATTCCTGGGCTGTATAGAAATTTGGAGTTATTACTAAAATAACCTCTTTTCGGTAAGATAAGGAGATTATTTTACCTACTTAGTTCATCCTCATCAGACTGCACATATTCTGAGACAGAGATAAAAGACGTAGTAATTAAGTCCTCACGCTCACTCCACTGCATGGCGTAATGCATACTTCAGCAACAAATGCACGCCGGGATTGAAAGCCTATTTCAACTGAACCCCCGTCAGTCAAGAGAAAAAGAAAGAAGTCCCATTCAATTCGGCGCATCCTCAAAATAAAATCAGACTTTATAAGACACAGTCAGTCACACATGACATAAGCGTTTCTTTAGAAAAGAGTAGGTTACTAGAGCTTTGGGAGTTTACAACTTCTAACGAAGTACCTAACTTTCTTTTCTTTCCTTCTTCTTATTTTCGCGCCAACTTTATCGAGTCTCCATAAATATAAGATTCAATCAAGGCCAGGACTACGTGTGTATTATAGACATTCACGACTGGATGCGTATTTTATGTGATTCACGTTTGCGCGTTTGTACTCGAAGCAACAACGAAATTAAATCGAGATGCACCTGTTAGTGTCATACAATGCGTCTACCGAATCTAGCCCCAGGAAGCCAGTATCAGTAAGCACAATCACCTATTCATACGGCTTTGTCTTCACTGTTACCCTGAAAAGTAAAGTTCTCTACTCTGGTTTTCCAGATCTCCATTTCCTGCTTTCCTGGACTATAGCGGCAAAAACATGCCATATTTGCCTTCAATCCATTCCATTCCTTCCATATTTAATTTATCTCGTTGGTCTAACGGTATCGTTTTCATGCCTTACGTCATGGATTCTATTCTCACTGGGGGTCGGCGTACATTTGTACAATTTGGGTGTATTTCCATGTTTGTGATGTCCTTGCCTGGTTACCGTAGCACAGGATATCCTAGTTTGGAACTAGGGCATGTGATTGTTTTATGCGGAAGTTATTATTATTATTTGATAACAAACTGAACTGAATTGGTGGAGGTAAATTTTCGTACTGGTATTGGAGGCAATTTGAGTGTCCGCGACTGTCAATGAGCCTATTTTACGTATTGGAAGGTACCATCCAATAACTAATTATTCCTGCCACCCCAAGTCCCGCTAGGAACGCCAGCAGCTTGCAAATGTATTTGCAGGCCTCCCACAGTGTCCCCGGACTTCCGATGTGAGCCGTCGGTTGTCTGCACTCCACCAGCACGTGGGCAGGTGTTTAAAATCTACTATGCATACCTGGACTGTCTGAAACGCCTATTTTGATGTTGCACGTAGCTTCTTCGAACGAAACTTCTATAGTGGATGAGCATTCGTGCGAGTTGATCAGTTTCCTAGGCCACTGTTTTCTAAATACTCTTTAAGGCCACGGCTGAGTTGACTTTCTATATTACTCTACGAGTCCCGCTTTGCAACTATTGTTCTCGAAGCACTGTTACTTAAAATCTCCCCTTTCACAGTGCATTGTGCCTCTTTACGAATGCACTTTGCCTATTGGCATTTCTGAGTCGAAATCGTGGACTTTGGTTGAATTCGGCCGCGTTTGATGAATGAATTCTAGGTCAGTCCATTGTTGCTTTCATCAATCCCGGACTTTTAAAAAGTGAATAGGGACTTTTTATCGAGTATTTGCACTGGCGCGGTATTGATCGCTTGATGTATCATGTAGAGCTTAAAGCGGAGAATTCATTCCACAACGTATCTTGAACCTTAGAGCTAGTTTTAGTCTCGATATGTTTTGCTTTATCAAAGTTCAAGTTGACAGTTGACGGCAGATCGAACATTACATTTATGTTACGAAGTCGCACGTTACGTAACTGAGGAGAGTACAGATATGTGAAGGTGTACTGTCGACAGCACATCAACCTGTACATACGTGCACTATAATCAGTTACGTGAAGGAAAACTTTGCAACAAAAATGTAAACGATTGCACTAACGCCTTTACTGTATAGAATAAATCTTAATTCATAGACGTTTAATCGTATCTTCTGTACTATCATTCATGATTCGGATTGCTAGGAATCGTGTAACCAATTCTGAATATCCTCTATTGCTGACGTCTATTGCTAACGTAAATTGCTATATTTGCCGAGAACTTCGATAAAATCAATACATATTCCTACTCCTTTTCGATAGAGCTTTCTATTCGGAACTTACAAACTAGGCATTGCAGTACCTAATAGATTCAATCCGTCCCAATCCTCCCCTGCCCCACATTCAGTGGAGCTAGTGTCTAAAATGCATAGCAAAGTTGTGCAATAGAGTCATATTAGTAGGTATCTACGTTGTTGACTGTTTCATTGACACTATTAGTAGTCTATTAACAAATCGCATTCCAATGGTACTCGTATACCCGTGCAACTTAAGTCGGCGCCTCGCGTGCTTCGATCTTGTTCGCAAGAGACACCTATTTAATTTGCGCGGGTTCTACAATTGGTCCGTGTGATGCCAGATTAAGAATAGCGTCACTCCATTTCCTTCCGTGGCTGTCGTAGAAGGCGACTAAGGAAATCAATTACCAGGAGATGGGCAGCAGCGTCTTCCTGAGATTCCAACCATATACTGCGATCGCCAACCTGCCTGCCAAGCGTGGCCATTATGGCAAACCCCTCATGGTTATGAAAATCATGAGGGAGGCCTATGTCCTGCAGTGGGCGCCAAATGGCTGATGATGATGATGATACAATTGGAACGATATTGTATTGCTATTGCTTTGTAAACTACTAAATAGAGACAAATAACATTTGATTGAAAAACTATAGGTGTACTAAATCAGGGCTATGAGAGTTTGTCAGTAAACAACGTCCGCTTGATGTTTTTAATGACCGTTTCCCACGGCGCGAGCTGTGTCGCATCTGCGCGCGGTAAATCCGCGGTAAACCCGGCTTAGCCCGTGTCCCGTGAATGTAATAGCGACGCTTGCTCCGCACTAAATTATCGGGAGTTTTAGGGCTTGCGTCCCGGAGCGCCGGGATTGTCCACGAAAACAGCCGGACAGATTTTTCGGGCTGGCTGAGTGAATGATGAGCGTTATTGAGGTTTTATATACTTAGTTTTACAATTTCTGAACTTTATTGACCATTATCTCTTAAAAAAAATACCAAATAAGTATGTGCAAAATGTCCGTGATTTTATTTCCTAGGGCTTAATAATTAACATCCACACAACACAATTACTCGCCCAGGGGTGCTACTACGTAAGTCCTCCATTGTATGAAGTTGTCCGATTTAATCTACTCCGAACTGTCAAATACCTACATATTTTGACACTTTGCAGTCGGCAAAGTAGTTAACCCTATAGAGTGGACAGTTACGTGAATGACTGGTCCCAAACTAGGATACCTAGGCAAGGATGTCACAAACATGTAAATACAAATAGACTGTGGCCATTTGGCGGCCTCCAGTGGGAATTGAAAGCACGACCTCTGTTTTGGTAGTCAAGCTTGTTAACTGCTAGACCAACGATGCAGTGAAGTTATACTTGCTGTATTCGTCGAAACTATCCTTCTTATTACAACAATAAAAAAAATTAAATATACCGAGCGATATGGCATGCCGATGTATTTTTAAAAATACACTCACGCTCTGAAAAACATTGCAAACGACTTTAAAATGTTATTCACCCTGTAGTGTCACACCAAAGACAATATGTCGCAGTGTTATTTGTCGAGACTTTGTTGCGTAGTCGCAGTGATAGGATGGTTACGTAAATATTCCTTGGTTACCCTTCAAATTGACGCAATAGATTTCCCGAGTTCCGGACGCGAACCCCCTTATTAATGTTTGTTTGTGGCAAAGGAATAAATGCGACTGCATTATCCCTACTGAGTGCCCCTAGTGCATAAGGTTTTATATTAGAGTCACACACTGCGGCAATAAAATCACAGTAATGTCAACTCATACAATGGTTTGGCAGAATTAAGCCCAAATTAAAGAGAAATTGCTTGATTCTTACATTGATAGCGTTAATTCATTTTATAGTTTCTTGACATCCGATGGGTGAGAAGACGGCAGTGGAACCGGTAAAATAACAGATTGGCCAAGAAAGGGACGAGAATTCACATAACAACGGGCTTTTTTGCATTAGTACTAGTCTCTAAAGTTAAAAGTATTTAAGGTTTAGTTTAGTTTGTAACGTTCAAATGTGGATAGTCTCTTGGTCTGCCCATGTCTAGCACAATGTGGTCAATTTCGCTGATGGTCTGTAGACGTGTCGTGTCGAATATTCGCAGTTATATAATTTGTTTATGCTCGTATATAGTCCGCACACATCTTTTTAGCGGTAACGTGAACATAGTCGCAGGTCGTTTGCACGTCTCTTACTGTTTTTACAGTGTAGGTGAGTAATTGACGTAGTGTGATGCGTAGTATATTAGTCAATTACTAAAGTAGTCAATTACTCACACATACACTGTAATGACAGTAAGCGATGTGCAAACGATTTGTGACTATGTTCACGATACCGCCAAAAAGATTTGTGCGGACTATACCTAGGACTTCTGGTCGTCTCACGAATTTATAAAGATACCATCGTACTAGTATTTGTGCTCAAATCTGGCGGTTATCATCTAGATATTTGAATAAAGGGTATTTAAAAACTAATATCCTTTCCACTACGAAAACAACATAAAATTTACACAAAACAAACTTTTATTTTTTTTAATCTCATTTATTTTATAAGACATAAAAAAAAAAAAAAAAAAAAAAAAAAAAAAAAACAAACTTAATTTGTCAAGAATATATTACTGGGATTTTTTTTTATCAAAAACCTCAGCACGCAATAGACTTTTATTTATGATGATGAACCGTAGATGGGGTGTTAATTTACTGGACATAAAATTTTTGGAACATTATTATGAGGTGCTGATGCTGAAGACCGCACAATATGGCGTGACAGGGATAATGTCTGCAATGACCACTTGGGTGGGCGATGGTAACAAGTATAAAGGATTTCTTTGTAATTTCTGTGTATTCTATCCGAATATTCTATCTATCAAAGGATTAATTTGTACTTGTTACTAATATGTAATTTCTGTGTACAATAAAGAATATTCTATCCATCTATCTATCTATGGAAAACATCAATCTTCTTACAGCTTCTTTACTGCTCAGTAACACGTGAACGCACTGTGATTGCAGTCGCACTCCGCAATGTCAGAGGTGAAAGAATCCCGGCCCCCTTCACTCACTTGCACCGCTCATGAATATTTGAGCGACGTGACTGAAGATACGAAAAGTGGTGCGAATATGGCGAGGCAATAGTGGACGACTCGGGAAGGAATAGGGAATTCCTCATGTTAAATTATGGAATATTATTATGTAAGTGGTGACTTAGAAGATTGTAGGGCCTTATTAATAACGCGCTGTCATGTTGCAGTTTTGATTCGTCTATACATGGTCAATCGGCGGTGGTAGCCTAGTGGGTAGAACCTCGGACTCGGAAGTGGGAGACCCAGGTTCGATCCCCGGTGCGGGCATGTACCTATGACTTGGTTTTCTAAGTTATGTACATTTGTGAAGTTATACGTAAATAAAGTAACACGCTACTTTATTAATACGCGGATTACGGGCAATATATATATATTTATTAGTCTTTTTTATCGATGCCCTAGCCTAGCTGGGGATCGACTGACATCTAAAACAAAACGTAACGATTCCCTTCAAAATATTCAAAATAAGACGAGAAGGCTCTGCCAGCCAGCTTCTATAAAGGAGAATCGTTACATTTCCCCCCCGGTTATCATAAAATTTTAATTACAATTACAATTAAAATTTACCCTAGCTAACACACATCGGTAACCTAACGTCAGTCATCTGTCCTACAGTGTCGGGGAAATTGTACAATCCCGGCGAACGCATGATGCTCCGTTACTAATTCGGTCAGTGTGCCAGAACAATTCAAAGACCATCAAGACAATCTAGTCAATATTCATAAAACCTCCAAGTTATTTACAATTAAAACGCAAGAGAAAATTGGTCTATGACTGTACGGACAGACCCCCTCTCGGCAAAACCCAACAAAAAACCGAGAAGACACCATCGAACGCCGCTTCAAGTTTCACAATTATAAGTCCTACCTACCCCATGAACTTAAATAAACTAGCTATACATTCTACAATCTTAAAAACTTAAATAAACTATCGCACTTCACTTTAACCGAACAACACTCTACCTACCTACTCCTGTTAAAGTTGTGAGGATTCCACCTTTGAAATAGTGAAATGGCAAAGCTTCTGTGGTCCGGACTTCCTTTTCAAGAACCCGCATCAAATAAGCAAGACCAATATCTCTAATCAAATGCACAATGCAACACTCTCTTCTAAATTCTGGACTACCAGCAGTCGACAAATAATCGCATATCAAAACCTGTCTACTTCCTGTTGAACAATGATCCAAGCCCATGTTGAACTCGCCAAAAGCCAACAAAGCTTCCTCACCAAGCTATGCTTGTTGTGTGAAGGGAGAGTCAACTTATAGACTTGTACCCTGGAATCAACAACCCTAACCGCTACCTATTCTTTAGCTTCTCGTTATTTTTTTTTTTTTTTTTTTTTACGGTCTTGCAACCATTGGGTTCTGGAACGTTTATACAAATGGCCCGGCCTCGCTGCCTCTCTCTGCAGCTACTTTGCCATCTCCATAGCTCCTCACAGCTTTAAGCTCGTTCTCTCGTACAACATATAAGAGAAACACAACATTAGATCATAATATTTACAATTTTTACAGTCACAACTACACTAATATCCTATTAAAGAATTTTTTCATACGGGTTACATGTACTACACTCTCTCTCTGGCTATTAATCCCTACAACCACATAATTTACCGGAGAAGTGCGTCTAATAACTCTATATGGCCCTTTGTACATCCTACATAACTTCTTACTTCTTCCAGTTATTCTCCTAGGGGAAAATAACATTACTAGATCTCCCTCTTGATATATAATATTTTTCGCCTTTCTATCATGTACCCTTTTTTGCCTTGATTGTGCTCTACGAATGTTCTCCGTGGCCCTGCGCGTTATCCCTTCAAGTGCAGTAACTCTACCCCGAATATCGTCATGCAAGACCGGATTATTAATATTCAACTCAGCATCAGAAACTCGATAAGGTGGCTTGTGGATTGGAACCTTATCAGACAATCGTATCTTCACCTCCTCTATATTACATTTACCTAAATCCTCCTTTTTAAACGCAAATTGTTCACGATATTTCTCTAGCAGTTCCATCAATCTCTTTTTTTGAAAATTGTCTAACTCTTTTCCTAAATTAAATTGACCTTTTTCCTGTGCCAACTCTATTGAATAAAGTCTATCCTCATTTTGTTCCATAAAGGTCGCATAATAAAAATATTCTTCTTTCTTCATTTGACAATGATGTTGCGACTTTTTACTTGACAATGTCAGAGATTTTTCAAATCTGACATGATAATTTCTCATGAATGTCACTCGATTATTTACCAAGTCAATCATGGCCTCATTATATTTTAAAAAATCGAGCCCCAAAATTATATCGCAACCTAACCCTTCCACTACATAAAAAATGCCCGTGAACACTCTCCCCCCTATAACAAAATTCATAACTACTCTTCCTATAACCTTTAAAAGTGTTCCGCAGACTGCTTTCAATCTAATCTCGGGTGCAGGTTCGATTCTTTTACCCGCTGCATCAGTAACACTTTTGGTAACACACGAGATTGATGCTCCAGTGTCTACTAATGCTAACCGATCTTGTCCACTGGGACACTTGCACAAAATAAATGGATTTAACACACCAGACTCGTCCGTTGTTGACTGCGCTGTGTGACTCGATGCGGGTGTTGTATGCCTCGCTGCGGGGCCTCCCTTCTCGCTGGACGACAGTGTTTGGCCCATCTCGTTCATTACAGCTGCCGTCCTCTCGTGTTTGGGTGCATCGGCTGTACATAGCCTTCTCCAGGATTTGGCTGCTGTCTCTGAAACTGGTTACGAAGGTTGTATCGGTGCCCAAAGGGAGGTCTGCGTAACCCACCATCTCTCTGTGTAGGCGGAGAGTAAAATACATCCCCTGTCGGCAAGTTAACTTGAGCCGGCGCCCGACTAGGATTCGGACTAGCTTGGTATCCAGATTGGATTTCCCCTCTTGCTTGCGGTGAACCTCTGGGTGATGATGTCGATGCCACCTTCACAGAATCTACAGTTGTTGGCAAATTTATCTCTCTTTGTCTTGCCTGGGAACCATAGATTATATTTAATTGGAGCAAAGTCGCCTTTAGATCTGCCTTGTCCGTGTAAACCTTTGTGGCCAACATCGCTTTATAATCGTCTCGTATGGATCGCAAGAATTGTTCTATGAACGACCTTTCATCCAATTTGCCCTTCTTGCCTATATCGCTCAGCTTATAAAAATAATCTAATAACCCTTCGTCCTTTTGTTTCATGGCGAAAAATAATGACAAATAGTTCACTGTTGACGGGAACTCTGATTTTAACCTATCAACTAAATCGACATACTTCATCCTTTCTTCATAAATTTCTTTGTAAAAATAAAGTGCCGGTCCTGACAGATATGCGGCAATCACAATCTTTTTCTCCTCTTCCGTCCATCTTTTCAGAGTTGCAATGACTTCAAATTGACGAATAAATTCGTCAACATCGGTTGTCAAGCCATCAAACGTGGTAGCCTCCATTACGTATAATATAATAATAGACCACTTAACTTATTTTTTTCTTTCTTAAGGCTTGGTAGCCCGGGGTGGCGTGGTCCACGCAAACCTTCGCCTTTTGCGCGTACGCCTTAGTGCTCTACACACTGGGTGAGCACTATCCTGATGGTGCTCTTCTTTGGGCGACTTCTCTTCGGGCAACTCGCCTGGCTGCAAGAAATCTCGGGTATCTTCTTCCCTATGCGATCGCGATGCACCAACTCGTGCACACTTCGGGCGCGAACTAAATTTTTTAATGGGGACTTTAGGCGCCTCCACCAATATGTAACACGCTACTTTATTAATACGCGGATTACGGGCAATATATATATATTTATTAGTCTTTTTTATCGATGCCCTAGCCTAGCTGGGGATCGACTGACATCTAAAACAAAACGTAACGATTCCCTTCAAAATATTCAAAATAAGACGAGAAGGCTCTGCCAGCCAGCTTCTATAAAGGAGAATCGTTACAGTAGCAATACCACTCGCTAACGGTGAAGGAAAACATCGTGAAGAAACCTGAGTATCTGAGCTATTCACATACCTCAGCGCTTGAAATCGCCAATCCGCGGTGGGCACGCGTGGCGATTAAGCCCATACTCTCTCCCTGAGAGAAGGCCTGTGCCCTACAGTGGGACGTATATAATGCTGCTTATGTTATGTATACATGGTAATAAATATAACTTAAAGACTACGATACAAGGGCAAGAAAGCCCGTCCCCGTGAAGTGCCTGTCACCCGCAAGTTTTGCGCTAGTACTGTTGTCCTCTAAAGTATTTAAGGTTTATTTTAGTTTGTACCGTTGCGCCCACACTTCGCCAGCCCGTTGTAAAGTTGTAAAGAGCGATCTTCTCAGGAGTTAGGTAAGAGCGCCTTATTACATTCACTACGTTTATACATACAAATAAACTCCTGCCTGTATCCTGGAGGGGTAGCTAGAGACCAGAGTTTGCTACTTAACACATTCTTGACAAGCCTCTTTCTCTTAATCAACATTCATCCGACGTAACATGGTCGCCCGCAGGTTTGCCAGGTGTTCAAAGGAAGTAAAGTTGACGCTATTAAGAGCGTTCTACCAGAGCTTATACAGCTGTAACCGTTGCGGGCCTACAGTGCCCTGCGCGTGCAACATAATAATTCCCTCGGGATGCTGTTGGGGCTGCCTCGCTAGTGTAGTGCATCAGCAATGTTTGCCGAGGCGCACGTACTAAGACTCTTATTACTAAGGAGCCTATAACTAATTGTCCACTGTCTGTCTATCTGTCTGTCTGTCACCAGGCTGTATCCTATAAACCGTGATACCTAGACAGATGAAATTTTTACATATAATGTATTTCTGTTGCCGCTATAACAACAAATACTAAAAACAGAATAAAATAAATATTTAAGCGGGGTTCTCATACAACAAACGTGATTTTTTGCCGTTTTTCTGCTCGATATTAATAACGGCAACAGGTAGACGTTCGAAATATTCAAATGTTGTATAGTGTATAGTTAATGGTACGGGACCCTTCGTGCGCGAGTCCGACTGTAATTGTAGCGTAAGTGCGCATGCGCAGAAGCAGTTCAGGCGACAACAGCATCCTGAGAAACTAGTCTGAATAATTTGATAGCCTAATTTTGCAGCAGCACTGGATGGGAGAATCAATTTGTTCTCATCCAGTGCGGTAGACGAGGCTGGATTTCATTTTTGTTTCTCATCATCATCATCAGCAATTTGTCGTCCACTGTAGGCTTTCCTCGTGATTTTTCAAGCTTCCTGGTCTTCTGCCGCCCGCATCCAGTGACTCCCCGCCACCGTAACCAGGTAGGGGCCTGCTCACGCTGCGTCGTCTGGTTCGCGGTTTTTGTTTTTAGTTAAGTTTATTTTAAATTTGGGCCATTGTAGCTACGAACATAATAGTTAAATAAATACATAACTGACAAAAGTACATAGTAAATGTTAAGTCAGTTAAGTGAAACAAAGAATATTTGTCAAAGAAAATAATTTATTTTCGAACTAAAATTTTCGTAAGCACTACACATTATGGTCGGAATCTTCCGACAAAAAACTGAGCAAGTTTATCCGGTGTTAAGTTAATAAAATAATTTATTATCAGAAATAACCTGTCCTGATAAAAACTATGTGTATTTACAAGTACAAAATTTAAGATAGTGAAGGGATCACTATAAAAGCCTGTGAGGCCGTGATTACGTCCACGGACCCGGAAACTAAAACTTTGCCATGTACATCAAATTGTTGTAGTACTGTCGATAGCAGGTGAAACTTTAATTTTTTATTGCCAAAACACCCTTAACGTATAATATGTAAGTAATGATGTAAAATTTGATGTCCTGTCGAGTGTACAACATTGATATTTTCATAAAGACGCGGAACTAAAGTAATTTCGTCCAAACACGACTTTTCTTTACGAGCGACCGAACACGAAATATGAGGGTCGCGTTGACATTATTTATACGTCCCGATAAAATTTATTGCCAGCAAATTTTTATACAGAGGAAAATATCTATATTTCATGTTAACTATACGCTAGAATAATTTGTTATGAGTAATAACTGATGAGATCTAATCGTACGCACGCTGACATTTTGGGTTTTTAGAGTTCCGTAATTAATAAGGAACCCTTATAGTTTCGCTATGTCCATCCATCTGTCCGTCTGTCCGTCTGTCCGCCTGTCTGAGGGCTGAGGAGATCAATAACAATTTTGAAAAATGGAAAGTCACCCGTATCCCAGTTTTAGAATCGGCCGAGATGACAACTAACCCAGCTAAATTAGGGACGCAATTTTTTTTCTCGCCTAATAGTGTGGCCCAATGTGGGGTATGGTTGGATTAGTGAATTGGTTTTAACATGACCTCTCCAATGTGATTTAAACATTTTTTTGTGCAAGTTATATTGCGCATTTTACAGGTGACCCTGATTAAGAACTGTTCATAACAATTACGTCACCGATATCACATCTGATTCCGAAGTGGGCATTAGGGTCAAGTAAACACATATATTTGTTCAATAGAACGAAATTAGCACGACAGTAGCCTTTATTCGGCTCTATTTTGTGGTCTACGAAGCAATTGCAGTACAATGTCATTCCGATGGTATTACCCGGGCATATTTAATCAGGCATCTTTCGCGAAGATCGAAACGCGCGTGGCGCCGATTTGAGTTTCACGGGTTATACCATTGAAATGCGATTGGATAGTAGACTACCGACAGTGACAATGAAAACACCATTGCTGCACTAACATCACTCTATTGATCAACTATACATTTTAGAGACTCGCCCCCCGGGTCGTAACAAGGCTGACCCGACAACAAATCCCGTATTGGCTCAGTGATTCCCTGCCACCGACACGCCTCCCCTTGTCAGGGCGGACGGACGCTGCCCGTGGCATTCCCGAAATGCACCGGACTTATGTCGTGATGGCGGAGTAATTGAAACTTATATAAGGTCTCTCTGTGAAAGAAGGTCTGTGCCCTGCAGTGGAACGTATATAGGCTAGATAAAAAAAGTACACGCGCCGCGCGCCCATCGCGTAGGTATTGGATATTTCAAGCGCTAAGGTGAGCATTCCAAGCACTTGGATATTGAATTACTACTATTAGTTCAACCGTTTTTAAAGTGCTTTTAAATGAGTCAGAGTCTAATAAAAGAAGGTAACGATGTTTTCAAGAGTCAAATAGTATGTGATAAGGATCTCATTTTATAAAATTAACACGGAAATCGAGCAATTGTTATTTTAGATTAGATTAATACTTTTTATTTTATTTTATTATTTAGATTGTTTTGTCATGCTGGCGCTACTTTTTTTGCTAGAATGAACCGATAACGCAGCAACATGCAACGTCGATCGATAACACTATCACGTCTGAGTCGTTTTTGATTAATCTTAGTAAGAGAAGTGGCGTTAGCATAACAAAGCAATCGAAATAATGACAAAAAAATCTTTTCCTCTAAATAAATTTTTGATTTCTGATGTCTGGCTTCTGCGTTAAGTAGACGGGTTTTAATAGACAAACACTGAGTAAAAATTGCCTATTTTCAAAAATTACAAATGCAATTTATAATAATTTTCATGTAAAAATAAACGAGTTGTTAAACATAAAGAGGGGGTCCTCTTTTGTGGTATTAATCGGAAAATATTGATCCTAGGAAAAATTGATGAAGACCAAAATAGTAGGAAATGTAATTCTAAACTATAGTTGCCATTTTTCGTGTGAAGATAAAAAAACGAGTAATTCAACAAACAAAAATTAACCCTTAAAATTAAGATTGCGGATGACGCAACTACGTCGCAAAACAAAATTTAGACTGCTAGTGACTCCCCCACAGCAGTAGAAGGAAAACTACTACTTAAAATCTTGAATCATGAGGTGGTAGTGACCGTAGCGGTAGTGACTTTTGGAACATTTTCTTAAATACTTTACGATTCTCGGTTTGAAACTTTCCGAGAGCTTCTAAACGAAATAGTGGATAAAAAAGTATTATTTGTGTGTTATAAATTATGTTAAACCAACGTTAGTAATAGTAGCTAATTGCGGTAATGACAGATTTTTTACCTTGCCTGAAGAATGTGTCAGGCTCCCGGAACGTAAAAGACAACCCACTTTTGCGGCACACACTGGACGAATGGCGGCTCGCCAAACCACGGAATATTTCGTTTCGTGCGTAGAATGCGTTCCGTTCATTGCATCTCGTTGTCATACAAATACTTTCGGTACTGACAGACTTTTTTATCACCTACCAAGTTACATCGTTGTTGTGATGTGTAAGTATGGTGTCAAAAGTATGTTTTGGTATATGTAATGTATGCGTCTTGTGTTTACATTAATATACATTACATTTGCAAAGTATTTTTATTTATACACTGCATCAAAGTTAAAAAATCAATTTGTTACACTTATATTTTCCCTTTTTGTTCCACAAAATGGCTTTTTTGTCTAGCTTACGGTAAATTGATACCATGAAATTGACGGTCGTACTAGGGAATTGTTTTGAATTGAATTGTTTTAACTGCTAACTCACAAAAAAAGCGCGTTATCTACGAGTTACATGTTTTTTGCCCCTTCAAAGAAATAGCTGGTAGCTTTTTACCCGACTATGGCGGAGCCCAAAAAGAACGTAATGTATTCGGCTCGTATTATGTATGTATGTAAATATGTCCGTTATAAATCAGCATAAAACCAACAAAATATACAAAAACCACTAAGACAAAAATTAAAAACTGAAATAAAAAATATCCAACAACCCGACTGCTGAGAATTGACTACTAGGCGGGACCAACATAGGTACGTTACAATGAGTTACATTGTCAAATTTTGATCCCACCTGCTAATTAATGCTCACCAGTCGGGTTGCTGGTTAATTTTATTTCTGTTTTTTTGCTAGAGAAATTTGTTTCGTGGCAGTATTCGTAACTATTCAGCAGTAGGTATTATTACTTAGTACACACGGTATACGTAACGTCCCACAACAAGAATAAAACACCAGCAGCAACACCGCAACCACACAAACATTAGCAGAACAAGTTTTTTGGCACAGACCCGCAAATTCGGCAGCTTAGAGTTATCTTAGACTCCCGATTTAAAGGCAAGTCAGCTGTGGGGCGACACACATACTGAAAACTTGGAAGCCGCGAGTTTGCTCGGGAACTAGGCTATTGGCTGTGCATTTGCCGGCACCAACTACGACGCCCCGACTCTACAAAGGGACGCCTGGAAACTTCTCTAATGAGATGAATAATTAAACAGCAGAATCGTATAGGGGAAGCTGACTCGCGCTTTCCTACGTGGGAATTATAGAAAAGCTAGCTATGATTTCGGGAAACGTACCAATATAGGTAGGATACGGTCTAGTATAGGTAGGTAGGTCTTGGCTTTGAAGCACTCGTCGAATTGGAAGAGAATTTAAATAGGGTGAATTATCTATCGAATTGTAGAAAATATTTGAAAAGAGGAAATCTTATGACCACACAGCAGAAGTGAAAACTTATATGATTATTCTGCATTTAAATTTAGATGACTACCTGGGCCAACTACAATACGTAGTTTATTGTGTCAATTCGAGGTACATTGCGTAGCAGTCTACTTGTTAATCTGTGGATTAATAGACTTTACAATGTACATCGAATTATCACAGTAAACCATGAAACAGGTACAAACCTATATGAAACAGGCCCCTGGAGCCGAATTGACACGATTTGGCGACATCGACCGACTAGAGCCGAATATATCTGACGCAGCGTCACAAACCCGAGTGTGACAGTTCGGTATCGTATACTTTTTTTAAATTTTATATAACCTATACGCGACCCACTGCAGGGCACAGGCCTTCTCCCAGAGAGAGAGAGAGTACGGGTTTAATCACCAAGCGCGTCCACCGCGGAATGGAAATTTTAGGCGCTGAGGTATGAACACCTCAGACACTAAGGTTTCCTTACGATGTTTTCCTTTACCGTCAGCGAGTGGTATTATTAGTGGTATATCTTCACAAATGTACATAACTTCGAAAATAAAGTCATTGGTACATGCCAGGATTCCAACCCACGACCTTCTGAATGTGAGGCTGACGTTCCTTGTTTTTTATCATCATCATTATCAACCATTTGACGCCCACTGCAGCACATAGGCCTTCCTCATGGTTTTCCTAACTATGAAGGGTTTTGCCATAATCGTCACGCTTGGCAGGCGGGTTGGCGATCGCAGTATGCGGTTGGAATCTCATGAAGACGCTGCTGCCCGTCTCCTGGTAACGTATTTCCTTAGTCGCCTTCTACGACATCCACGGAAGGAAATGGAGTTGTTTTTTATATTAATAAATAATTACAAAAAAAAATTTCTTCTATCATGCCAATTTTGCTTGTCAAAACGGCACTGCGTAAACCGGACGTTAAATGTTCATGCAGGGAATCAAACCGAGGACCCTCTGCCTAGCGGACATGTCTACCGCGATGAGGGGAAGCGTGTCAGTAACAGACAGAGCCAGTCAGCCAAAACGGGATTTACATGTGCACGGTGAATCTATTATAAATATATTGTACAACGCAACAAAAAATTGCGCTTTAAAGCTTCATATTCCGCAAACGGATCCCTAAATAGTTTCGCCATGTCCGTCCGTCTGTCTGTCAGTCCACGACTAAGCGCAGAGAGCACAGGTACTAAAAAGCTGAAATTTGGCACAGATATACAAACTTATTGATCACTCCGACAAAACGGTAGGATAAAATATTAAGAAATAAATTTTTTAGGGTCCTCTTTACACTTAAATTAGGGATGCAATTTTTTTTTTCTCACCTGCATAAGAGTGTAGGGTACAGTTGGATTGGTCGTTTAAAAAAATATATAAATAAAATATCAGGGTTCCGCTTGCGAAATATTAAGAGCGCTTTGTCCGAGTAGGAACGATCACGATACGAGTCACGATCATAGGAACGTGAAAATTTCAGAGTAGTAGCACATGTAATGAACCTAAAAACAAAATTATCACGGCTAAGTAGGCTTTACAAGTTAATGAGTAATAGGCGACCAACTTACAAAAGGAAGACTTCGTACAAAATCCATTGAAAATTACGTCGATGAAGTTGTTGGTTATACTGATTAAAAATTTCGGGTTTTCTTCTGTTACCCCAAACATTATCATCATTATGCATTGTCGATAAAAGCAGAACTGCTTTTCTTGGTTTTGGCACATATGAACACAAAGTAACATCTTTGTGGAAACCAAATAAGCCAGGAGTCATCTCCCGAGTAAGACTCGATCGATCGCATAAAATCCGGTAGAAAACTCTTTGGTACTACAGGCTTGCTTTTTCTCAGTGTAAGCCACGGTAAGCATATGTTCATCTAAAAGCGATTTGATCAGTGGGACACTAGTGAACCAGTTGTCCATGGTAACATTCCATCCGGTCCCCGAAATAGGAGCTATCAATAGTTCTACTAGACTTTTGGTATCCGAGGGCAGTTTGAATGGTCTATGAGGTTGCACTCCAGCTTAAACTGCAATTTTTTGTAAATTGTATGTTGCGGAATCCACAAGAGCAAAATGTTTGATCCCGTATTTGGTGAGTTTACTAGGCATGCACATGACGCCACAGAATCTACCTCGGAACCCAGGCAACTGTTCTTCATTAGTGACATTCTCAAACATGCTATACCATTTTTGAAAACTGTTATTCATCAAATTTTAGAACTCCCTGATAGGCGCCAGTTTATCCAATGATTGCCTCGCTTCCCTAGTTGTTCGGTTAACAAACCGTAAACTCCTGAAAATAAAAAGAAATATTTTGCAACTCATTGTGTTCGACAAAAATTTGATTCCTGTGCCACCAGCAGTCCATAAAACTTAATAGTTCAAGTTCGATGTTTGAAGCACTCCCTACATATAAAACACTCCAAAGAATGCAAGTAATTCTTCATAAGAAACAAATTTTCAATCACGTTCTCTCTAGCAGTTGTTTTGAATGGATATTATATATTCATTCGTGTGAGTCAGAATAAAGCTTCCGTTGAAAATATACTCAAGAATGCATCGCTCAATCTCATTATATCTCTATCGGGTCCTTTGGGTCCAGCAGTTTCTGTCAAAATATTAACAAGTTGAGTTCTTATTCTGGAGCGTGGTTGATGCTTAAACCATTTTGTTTGTCTATTTTCTCCCGGGTAAAATGATTGATCACGAGAGGAGTTGTGTAAACTTTGTAAAGAAACCTCATCCTCACTACCTCATTGATTATTCGATTCATTTCCGCTTTGCTCTGAACCGGTGATATCACCGGTACGATCATATGATCACTCACTATACTTCATGGCTTTGTTCATTTTCAGATCCACTATCGATACCCTCTTCTTCTTCTTCGTCCAACAACTGCACAATGTCCTGTTCTTGTAGTGCACGTGGCATTTTACTGCTAACCTAAAACAAAAATTCCACAATATAGCCTCAATATATAGCCTTAATATACAAGTCCCTTATAACCATAACTTACCCTACTTATTTCGTTGCTTTAAAAGTGGTGGTTCTCAATTTTCATCTTCAAAAGTCTTCACCAGGACATCACCAAATTACCTAGGAACGTTCATTAAGTCGCAGTTTCTGTGCTACTTTAAATAAAAAATTTTGATCATGATCTTGATCTTGACTACTTTTACGCTATTTTCTTAAACATACGGATATTACTAAAGGATGGGCCCCATTAGGCCTTACTGCTGTTCATTGAAGAGTTCCATTCTCCATCTCTGAAAGTCTTCATCAGATCTTCACCAAATTAAAATGGGAGCAATTGGACGTTAGGTATATCTATTCGAACAAAAAATAATTGTTGAAATCGGTTAAGATTTGACGGAGTTATGCGAGAACATAGCCAAAAAAATTTATGCACGCGTCAAATTGATAACCTCCTCCTTTTTTGAAGTCGGTTAAAAATTACTATCACTGAATGTGTTGGTGACTGTAATTTCAAAAATGCCTACTTTCCCTCACCTATTCGCTCGCGCAGCAAAATAATTCCCATACAAACCCGTGCGCTCGGAGAATACAGCCTTAATTTTACTTTGTATCGTTACGCCCATACTTCTTAGCCTACCCATTTAAAAATGGATAAACTTTTATGGTATTATTAATAAAAAAGGTGATCTCACTAAAACACTCTTAAGGCGGACTTAAAGCTGGTTTATAAGAGTAATTCCTGTTATACACCAGCTTTAAATTCGTTGTGAGAGTGTTTAGTACAATCGTGTTTTTGTAAATAAGACTGTTAATGTCGTTCTGTGTTCCGTATACAATTTAATTCTGGTTTTATTCTGATATTATTAATTAAATTTATTTTATTTCTACACATCTAATAGCATTTCGTGAAACTTCGGTCCCCGTCTTCGTTTAAGGATAAAACAAAGTTATATCTCACGGGAATTTAGCAAAACGCAAACACCTCGATAAAACTGACCTAGATTCCTCGCCATACAATACCGCGAGCTATTTGCCGTGTCAGATAAACTTGAAAGTCACGTAGTAAATAAGACACTGCACTTGTGCCACCGAGAAACACTAAACAATGTTAAAATGGGTGAAGAGTACAAAAGTATTTTTACTGACAGACACAAATTGTCAATATAGTTTCGAGACTTGAAGTTTCATTACCTTTCCTACTTTGTTCTGTGTAACCTCATAGATATTTTACTATTCAATAGTTGATATTACCTACGTCATAGAAAAAATGATCGCATCGCATGACGAAAGGGGGTGTCCTGCGTCGCCATGTGAGAAAAATAGCATTGTTAATCGCTGCCTAAAATATGTTGTATGTGGGGCCATGTTGGCGATTAATAATTTTATAGCATAGGAACCTTTTTATATAGCCTTTTTTGCACATATATCTTCTTTATAATAATGTTATAAAAAATAAGTTGTCACGAAACCGTCTTTTAAATAACAGCCTTTATTGCCAACAAAAATTTTGTAACTGAAGACATCTTAAAAACTAAATTTGACATAAGGCGTTTTTGTAGCAGGTGATTACAATAATTAATTATTTTCGATAAGTTATAATTATTATGAAGAGTAATAGTTGCAGAAAAGTCTTCATTACGATTTTTAACTCTATGTAAGATTTTTTTTTCCTTTTAATAATAGTACAATTTTTTTCAAGCTTTTTTTTACGAAATGCCTATAGCGCTACCAATTTAAAGCATTTATTATACAAATTCAATTAAAACATAAGTAGCCATAATAAACAAAAATAATAATATTAATTCACCATCAGCATCGTTTCCTGTCTTGATTTTCACATAGACCTTTACTAATTTTAATAAGTGTTTGTTGTCGAGCTCCTCCGAAACGGTTTCATCGACTTTTATGGATTTTTTTTGTATGATTATTTGGTAGGTCTGAGAATAGGTCGCAGGCTACTTAATATGGCAAAACAACGTTTGCCGAGTCAACTATGAGTGTTTATGTCTATAGAGTAGCTTTCAAGCAGACGGTCCGTGTCATAAGGACCGATTACAGTCCAGCGCAAACGCATGTTGAATTCGTTGAATGTTGTTTGTAAAGGAAATCTGTGACACATTTTCTGCAATATGTAAGCACTGTAAGTTCTGCGAACGCTATGGTTTTTTTTTTAATTTTCTGTTATCGTTATATTCAGAAAGCATTCCGAGGAATCGCTCCGACGCGTTTCGTATTGTTGTACAAGATTAAAATTATGAAGTTTTAATCAGACATATCCTAGAATGATTCTTTTATTCTTTTCTCCGGAGAAAGTGCCCAAGTTTTATTCACTGTTTCTTTTTTGTGGAAAACTTCAACTTTGATGTTTTTTCCTTGAGCTTTTAGGTATTTTTTATCATTTATTAAATTAATAATCGTCTAAGTGGTTGCACCAGCTTCATTTAAGATCGTTTAAAATAAAGTAATAACTATAAGTAATAATAACTCTATATTGCACTCACGTGGTAAGATTTTTTTACACAAGTGTGTTACTTTAACAATTCGTTACGATTCGGTATGTAAAATAATACAATACTCGAATTTTATTGTATAAAAGCTTAAATAAACATTGTACAGTGTCATAAACTGCTTTTATGCATTGTTATAATATTGTTGTTGCTAGGGGAAGCAAAATACAAACCAAGATTTGCGCATTAAAAACGAATTCTTTTGTTTAATTTTTCATGAAAAACAAACAGGAGAAAAAGCCCAACTAGCACAGTGTCCTTTAGGACTCGGTTGAAGGGCTGCAGAGCACACTATGCAGCTACAAGAGTTAACTTTCTCATTTAGGGTCCATAAGAAGCTCTTTACAATTACAAGAGTTAGTTTTCTTTATGCTTTATGCTACTTGGAAGCTTAATACAGAAATATTGTTGTATTAAGCTTCAAGCTAAATTAAAAAATATCACAATTCTGAGATGTTACGATCACGAAATATAAAGATATTTACGGACCGGGCTCGCCACGATACCAAACTGCATATTCATCAATAATATCGGGCGAAAAAACACTTAAGTCGAGAGAAGGGTGGCTCCCGAGCCAATTTAGCGTGAAAGCTCGAGGAAGTAGTTGAGATTCCACCTTCAAAGACGGGACAAAGGCAAACAAGTTCAATAGCGTCAAAAGAACAACAAGGTGGCTTCTAGATGCTCCGATTATCCAAGTTAAAACCGAGCTCAATCAGTTGGCAGATTTTAAATCCACTTTGACAAACAATAATAAGCAAACTGCTCATTAAGCCGCTCTTAACGACTAGACAAGTTTAGTTTAGGTCGTCATTTGTTTTGTAACCTTGTTTGATTACATTTTTGTGATCTGTAGCATACACACGCAATGTATGCTTTGGGTGACAATCTAGATCTAGATAGATAGATAGATAGAATATTCTTTATTGTACACAAAGATTACTGCATTTTTGTAAACATTTCATGTATGCGTTTTTCCTGGTACAATAAAGAATATTCTTATCTTATCTTCTTATTACATTAACAGAAATTCAATAAATCGCAGTACAATTGGCGGCCTTATTACTACAAGCAATTTCTTCCAGGCAACCATAGACGGAGACAAGAAAGAAGTTAGAGACGGGTAGTCGGTGCAATTAAGAAATATGAGTTGAAAAGTGTATAAACTTACTTAAACCATACATAAATATTTAAACAAATAGTCATACATACATACTAATAATCAAATTATATATGGGGAGAAGAAATAATATTATATAATATACCTACGTGATATTGGATAGATTATCTATTCTATAGACAGGTAATATTCTCTCACTCTGCTTTTAAAGACCGCTGGTGAAAAAGGGACTGTCTTATTGCTAATGGCAATTCATTCCACAGTCGGACGGCCGTGGCTGAAAAGGAGTTACTGAAGAACTTCCTCGAGAGAGTAGGTAGATCTACACTATTAAGCATATTTTGTAAGTTGTTGATTGTTTGTTACTTGTTTTATACACCAATACAATAAAATAAAGTGCGTGTACTACCCCCGCGGGCGTGACAAATGACGTGCAGGTGTCACGCGGCCGTTATCAGACCGTCGCAGCTCAGCCGCGTGCGTGAGTAACAATGCGACAGCTCGACAAGTGACTTAGGACTTCGCGCGCTGTTTTAGGGTTAATCATCGTGATAACTGTGTTAGTTTTATATTACTTTTACACTCATTTATGTCTTACACACAAACGCGCCCATCAACACCCCAAAAAGATTGTCATTATAAGGAGCCACTGATGATCACTCCACTCCAATTGGTTAATATCGACTCATATTTGGCTTGTTGAAGGATTTATGGTAACAGCAGGCGAATATAGGTACAATATACGCTCGTCATTATACTTGCTATAGAATTGAAAAATAAAACGGGCAAGGGCGAGTCGGACACGCGCGCCAAGGATGCCCAACTGGCTAAAGTAAGTTTAGTGGGAGTCTTGGTCGGATCCTATTATTTGTTGTACACAAGGCCTGTACATGTTTGAAATTCGTATGAATTGCCTTTTTACATACCATAGAATAAAAAAAGGTAAAGAGTTTTTCTTGCATGTGAATTGTTAGACTTCTTCTTCTTCTTTGGCTATTTAACCACAGATTTCCACTTCTGACAGTGGTTTGCAGCAGCTTCCAATTAAGGCCAGCTAGTGCCGATCGACTTGGCCTGTCGGGCTGTGGATCTTTTACAGGTAATCGTTGGCCGTCCTCTCTTTCAATTGCCCAAGGGAGTGTACGCAAGAGCAATTGGTGTATCGATTAATGGTTGAAGAATGCGCTATAATAATACATGTTCTGTGAAGTTTTAACTGCTTATAAGGGAGGGAAGGAAGACTTATGCCTATAGGTAAGATATACTACAGACAAAAATAGAAATAGAAAATGTTTAAACATGTATGTATGGATGGACGGACAGATCGATGGACGGGCAGACGGATGGACTGGTAGACAGAAAAGGTAGGCATAGAAAGAGAGTTCCGATGGCAATCTTTGAGTACAAAACCCTATAGATTATAATAACGTGAACCTCAGAATGGCACGTGCAATAAATGGAAATAGATATATTAGGGGTTAAAGTATGAAATTGCCGTTTTATTGCAATAGGTTCTTTGAATTGACATAGAATCTTCATGGTTTGAGGTTTTCGAATGAAACTTTTTTCAAATGGTTTCTATGATGTTCTTTTTTTAAAAAATGTGAAAAATTTGAATATCGACTTTCAATTGTTTTTGTTATTCAATTTAGACAAGAAAGATGGATACTGTGAAAATTCGAGTGATTATGAGGCACCCATTTTTCGTATTTTTTTATTTTATTGATTTGACGCAAGTGAGTCAATATTGTGGGTAAGGTAACGTTAAACCATGCCGCTAATTCCTGGGTAGTTTGACTAGGGTCGGCTTCCACTATCTCTCTTAATTCATCGTTATTCACCTGTGTGGGCGGTCTTCCTCGTGGCTCGTTCTTTAAGTCGAAATTTCCATCACGAAAGCGTTTAAACCAAAATCGCACGGTGCGTTCATTAGTAGACCCCTCTCCGAAAGCAGCATTGATATTGCGGGCTGTTTCTGCCGCGTTAGTTCCGCGTCGGAACTCGTATTCAAAAATCACTCGAATTTTCGCAGTATCCATCTTTCTTGTCTAAATTGAATAACAAAAACAATTGAAAGTCGATATTCAAATGTTTCACATTTTTTAAAAAAAGAACATCATAGAAACCATTTGAAAAAAGTTTCATACGAAAACCTCAAACCATGAAGATTCTATGTCAATTCAAAGAACCTATTGCAATAAAACGGCAATTTCATACTTTAACCCCTATTATTTTTACACTAAATCACTACCTAGACTCTACAAATAGCTGCCTTTAATCAGATAAATATTTCCCAAAGCATTTGAACTATAAATAGAAAGTCTCGCATACCCATAACATAGACCTTAGCTATTGACTTTAACAACATGAGTCTTAAATTAAAAGACGCCTAAACACGTGTAACAGAGTTCACTGTTACATAATATAACCTACAATATTACAAAACGTACACGCTAACAGTATTAGTTCATGTAGATGTGAGATTAGCTCTAACAAGTCCCTCCGCGCTGTCTGTTTAATTCCGAGACGTCATCTCAGTGAATATATTAAAGGCAAGGCAAAGCGAACCGATGCGAAATGTTCATACAGAGATAAAGTGTTGTTCCGCGAGCGCCCCAGGCTCGACCCTAGGAGGGTACAGAAAGTCGAGTAAGGGTTAGCATAATAGAGCTGGATACTAAGACAATGTGAAGTAACTATGTAATAAATCGGTTTATTTAAAAAAAATTGTGACATTTTGCTATTATATTACACAATCGAAAGTATATCAACAATGTGAAATCTAGTTTTTTCTTGACATCATTCGGTTAGTGACACTTGCAACCTTTTATTTGATACCTTATTTGTCAAAATCGGTATACCCGTCTGGCCTCTTTACGTTCGCAAATAAGCGACATACACACATATGCGCGACAACAAAACGTAACCCTTCTTAGCTTTCGCGTCTAACAAAAGGCAGCCTATCAAAATCCAATTATTGGTCCTTCTGTAACTGGCAACGTTGTGTCGAACGCCTGGAGGCTCCTCCGACTGCTTGACAAATGACATGCGGGCAAAGAATCGTGGGCCTTATCAGTGCAACTGAGAAATGAAGCGCAGACACTGGGGGCTTCAGGAAACTCGGTTCGTAACTACAGATAGGAGTTGTCGACCCAGTTGTTGCTGCTGGCACCTTTGTCGTGACGCGGGTTGTGTATTGTTACCTCTAACACGCCGTCTCGATCACACATTCTAACACATTTTAATGTGGTACAAAAATGAGTATACTTTTGATAAATGAAAAATCTTTGTGATTTAAAGGAGTGCCAAGGTCCATTCACAGAAATGAGTAACTTTTTAGCTTTTTAGGGTTCCGTACCCAAAGGGGTAAGGGACCATATTACTAAGACTCCACTGTCCGTCTGTCTGTCTGTCTGGCTGTCTGTCACCAGGCTATATCTCATGAAGCGTGATAGCTAGGCAGTTGAAACAGACAGACAGACAGACGGAAAGTGAAGACTCAGTAATAGGGTCCCGTTTGGCACCCTTCGGGTATGGATCCCTAAAAATAGGCAGGAAAGCGGCAATCCGAATCTAAACTTAAATTCACTTATTTTTTCTTTAGCTAATACATATTTTTATTTTTTATTTCCTTATATTCGTAACGAAAAGCACAGTGTTACCTCGGGTTAAAGACTTTTATTTACTTTCCCCCCTAGGTTAACAATGTTTTATCGATAATTCAATAAAAAGTGATAATACAATAAAATAGGAGGAAAAACTCGCAAGACTAGCCGTGGAATATATCAATAAGACTAACTACGGCAATATTTCCATTACAATGTTGAAGAGTTTATACCTTTATGGCGTTGTTGCTTCCCATCTCTAGATTCCCTAACCTTTGTTGAACAATCAAACGTATTTCGTAATGACACCGAACACACTCGGCTACCCAAAAGCCTTCGTATCGCCTTGTGATCTGTGCAAACGTAGGGTAGGGTTAGTCATTTGGGTAAACTGTATCATTGGGATTTAGCCCAAATCACCCCAGGCGTGTGATATGACATCTTGAAAATACAGGGTGTGACATAAATCCTATGTATATTTGAAAAGACGGGTTCTGCTCGTTAATATGAATAAAGTGAAAATTAAGGCGAAACGTGAAAGTGAAATTCTCTTTATGGCCAACAAAAATTAACTGAAAAAAAAACTTTAAAAAAACTAAAGTTTAAATTTTGAAATAACTTTTATTAGGGAGGAAAACTTCAAACTGCGTTAAAAATCGATAGATAGATAAATAGAATATTCTTTATTGTATTTACACGAGGAATTGCATACGGGACCTAAACAATAATTCAGAACAGTACAATTGGCGGCCTTATTTCATTGTAATTTCTTCCAGATAACCATTGAGGAGAAAATGAAAGAACTAAATGATGGGTAGTCGGTGCAACTAAAAAATATTAATGCTGCTCTTACGTGGAGCATGCTGTCTCGCTCACACAATAATTTTTTTTTAAATATTGTAGTAATATGAGTAAACTTTTGATAAATGTGATCTGAGCGTTTGATGCATTATTACATTCATCATCATCGTCATCATTATCATCAGCCATTTTACTCCCACTGCAGGACATAGGCCTCCATCATGGTTTTTAACCATGAAGGGTTTTTAACCATGAAGGGCGAAACCCCTCATATTTATGAAAACCACGAAGGCGGCCTATGTCCTGCAGTGGGCGTCAAATGGCTGATGATGATGATGATGAAACTCACTCCGGTATCCCAGAAGGGTAGGCAGAGACCAGGGTCTTCAACTTCACATGATCTTGACAGATCTCATTTGATTATATTCTTTTTGATGCACTAACCCGAGCTGAGGACAATTTTGAAAACCTATTTGGAGGCTAAAAATTCCACTCATGCCGGTACGTCATACAGAAAAGTTTGTAAAGAGGCTTGAAATTTCACTGATGCCTGCACTTGCCCATTAGCTCAGATGGGAGAGTTCAAGTCCCGGCATGGGTGGAATTTTTTGCCTCTAAATAGGTTTTTAAGATCTCATTTGCTTCGTCAACATTAATTATACATACATACATAAACTCACGCCTGTATCCCAGAGGGGTAGGCAGAGACCAGAGGCTGCCACTTGCCACGATCCTGACAAATCACTTTCACTTCCTTAATATTAATTAATCGTTACATACACGCACTTAATTCCTACTTTCACCTCTAAGCAACAAAAAGCTTTCCCGCTGCTCTACATTTGTGAACTGTCCTCTCCTAGGATAAGGCAGATAAATGAAACTCATTTGGAGACGTGTCTTGAAACAAACTACCTGGTAGTTTCTAATGGCGTTGCTGATAAAAACAGCTGCATTTGAATGTGATAAAGCATCGGGATCCATTCGACGCTCTCACAAACGTAGAGTGGGAATGAATGTTCCCAGATTGACGAACTGATATGCTAAACAAGAGGAAATGGGACTGGAAAGTAGGGTAGCGTCTTAGGTGAAGAAAATGTTGATGAGACTGAATGTAACGTCTACTCAGCTGGGTCCGTTGATTTTGTCTGCCCCTGTCGTCATCTCTTTTTAGATGGGAATTACCATATATCGTTGCTTAACTAACTTGGGTACTTATAATGAAAACTTGCGACAGGTGAAACATGAAAAAACTGTATTAATTTAGCTTCGAAAGTTTGTATGTATGGGTGGATGTTGTTACTCTTTTACGCAAAAACGGCTGAACAGATCCGGATGAAATTTTGCACAGAGATATATTATAGTCTGCACATAGGCTATTTTTTATCCCGGAAAAATACACATCAAAATCACCACGCGCACGAAGTCGCGGGCAACAGCTAGTGACCTTAATAAAACGATTAGTAACGATTTTACAACCTTACCTAACGTATCAAAAAATTTCAAGTTTCACTGACTCAATCTGAAGTAGATTCTATTACTTCTATCTCTACTTTTATACTAACAGCATGTAAATCTGAGCCTTTCCATATTTATATATAGAAAAAAGGCATGTTACTAGGTAACGTAAATGATTCACAAATTCACATCATTAAGAAAAGAGGAAAAAACTTTACAAGTTCGTTTTGGAGTGTATTGCGCATATCCCTATCATGTGCCTGATCTGCTTTTAACGAATATTGCTACTTCAAAAGCGAGTGCAACGTAAGTAAATTTAAGGATTGGAAAAAAGACTTGCAGCTTGGACTTAATGCATTGCTTTTGAGCCTTCAAGATAGTTTCTTTTACAGAACAGTTCTCCCAAAAAATTAAACCGTAAGCTGTGAGAACAGCCTGAATGCATACAATCTTCCTAAGTTTGACAGAGCACAATATGCCGATGTGCTTTTACAAAGTTCGTTTGAGTGAGCTTTCCATTTCAAGTTGTTATCTATAGATAATACCAGAAATTCAGTTTCAAACACTGTGCTAATAATTGTAACACACATTTAGGTTGTAATTATTACCATTACTAGCTGTTATCCGCGACTTCGTTCGCGTGGTAATTTTGATGCGTATTTTTTCGGTATAAAAAAATTGTCCATGTGCTAATCCAGACTATAATCTATCTCTGTGCAAAATTTCATCCGGATCCGTTCAGCTGTTTTTGCGTAAAAGAGTAACAAACATCCATCCATACATACAGAATTTCGCGTTTATAATATTAGTAAGGATTATCTAACTTCTATTTTTCTTTTATTAATCACTCAGAGAAGTTCTTAATTCGGAAACTGGTGCTCACAGATCTAAATTGGTTCAACTATAATCCAAATAATAGATGTCATTCAGAACCATAATCCAAATTTTTACGTTAGTATATTATTCGGACTCGAGTGTCTACTAATTCATACCCAACACTCCCAGCAGGAGGATATGAAATTTTCGACCGACACATTGCGCCCAAATCCCTAATTGCAAGTTAATTAATGCATATTATTTCACCCAACCGTGGCTGTAATAACTGTTTTAGCGATATGTCTATCCCGCTTTTGTTATATTTCGCCACAGCCGTGAAACTCGATGGACACGTGGTACTTGAATTGAAGCTTCAGAAGAACGATCAGGTGTTAATTTCATAGATAAAAGATTGGTGTTAGATGTTCTTTATACGGAATATAAGAGCGCTTATACACGGACGGCACGTGTGCGCCAACTGTAGCCGTCGACGTGTCGACAACGGCAGTTGCCGACATGTCAGCGGCGAATATCCCCGTCAGCGCGTCGACAGCTGCAGTTGGCACACGTGCCGCCCGTGTATAAGTGCCCTAAGGCGTGAAACGCACAGATGGGATGTGGGGCGAGGGCGCTGTAATATGTATAGAGTTACAGAGCACAGTCCTCGCTCTGCGGTCGCTCTTGGTCTGTGACTCTATACATATTACCGCGCCCTCGCCCCACGTCCCATCTGTGTGTTTCGCGCCTAAGCTTTCATCTCCGGAAACCGGCGTGCGTGTACGCAGCGAATAATGAATGTTGATGAAGCCAAAGAGGTTAATCAGGATTGTGGCAAACGGCAAATCTCAGTCTCTGCCTACCCCTTTGAGATAGTGGCGTGAGTCTATGTAATGTCACATAAAGTGGCTAAATAAAGCTTATCCCTGAACAGAATTTAGATTAGTTGATGAATTCGACACTGCGATTTTTGTCATTGGTTATTGTTTAATCGCGACAGTATATCGCAATTATTTGTTTATACAACAACTATTCTGTTGAAACTATAATACTCTTCCTTGAAATTATTTAATAAATAAAACTCCATTGAATATTTCACGAAGTTTGATATTCTTGAAACAAGCTGGTGTTCTAGTTCTATTTAATTTGTAATATAAATGTAGCCTGTAATAACATGGGACGCAATACGAGTTTATTTTGCGCCGATGATTTTAGGAGCTAAAAGCACACTTAATTTGTGTGCTAATCACCTGCAGAAGATTGAAAAATGACAAATGTCTCAAGTTTGAAATAGTCTTTGCTCGAGTGCGCTACGAAGACTAAAATAATCTTTTCGGAAAAATAAAAATACTTTGGTACAATCAACACTTCCAATCTTTTTGGAAATCCATGGAGGAGGCCTATATCTTTACATTTTGTTTACAAAATCATCCATAACGTAACTAATACAGTGTACGTATGTAAAGGTTTATGTGCTGACAACTCCGTCAATCAAACGAAGCTACTTCGTACACGGCTAATACTTTGCCCAGTGTATAAGAGTAAGTCGCCAATCCGCGGTGGGCACTCGTGGTGATTAAGCCCATACTCTCTCCCTGAGAGAAGGCCTCTGCCCTAGAGTGGGACGTATATAGGCTGCTTATGTATACGAGTAAGTAGTTTCTAAAATAGAAACTAAAATTTAAAGAATTTACCCAAAAAATTTTGCTACCCTTATAGGAGACCTGAAAAACTTATATCCCAGTAACCCGGTAGCCCGGTATGGATTACCTAAGCATGCGGTTTTAAGTTATCCATTTTTTCTTTTTTTATTAGGTAACCCTGTTATTAATGAACTGGTTGTCTGGAAGAATGTTACTCCATTAATAAGGCCACCAATCATTCTGCACTCTAGGTCATTAACAGCGAACCGTCATCGACTTTTACGACCTTTTCAATAAAATTACATTGCTCTTTTATAGAGCTACTGCATTTCATATGCCACATTATCCGTCGGCCGTAGCCCGATCGCCCGATTGCTGTTGACATCTGTCAATATAAATGGACCAATGAATAGTTGATGAATATTTACTGTGATGACAGGACAGTGCAGATGGAAATCGAAAAGTGAATCCAATGAAATTTCGTCGCGTTAAACGGTGACAGACGATAATGTATTTGACTAGGTCCAATTGTCAAATACAGTTTTGCGGGCTTTTTCACATACGCATATATCCCGATACGTATGTGACAGTACGGCGTACCTATTGTTTTTTGGCCTACTCTGCAGCTATTCAGCGAAGAAGGAGAAAAATTATAATGTTGTAAAGTAAGTATGTTTAGATGAAATCGTACTAATCGACTGAACTGATTCGAATTGTGTTTGGCAAGTAATACAGTATTAGCAAGTAGTTAGAGATAATGTCACGTTTTTATCTGAATCCCACGCACATGATGTCAATGGCAATGCCAGTAGGATCTTATAAAGTTAAATTTATTGCCCTTTTTTCATTACATATGTAAGCCATGACACTGCAAAAAGAATTTGGTTTAATTTGTGCAATAAAGTGTTTCCTATCTATCTATTTATAATATTGTGTGTAGTGGTACCTATAGTGTGGTTTTGCTGTGGCCTGTCGTGGCAAGGCGTGGCGTGGCGTAGCGCTAGTGTGACATGACGCGGTGTGGCGTGACGTGGCATACTATGTCATGGCGTGGTGCTGTCGTGATTGTGGTCGATGTTTGATGACCGATGCATTAAGTATGGGAAGCAACCTAATGAAGTGAAAGGTATTATTAGTAACCATTATGACTGAATTGGCACACATTTATCAATCTCCGATTAACCCGCCGATTCAGTTCATATAAATTAAAACCAATCAGAGTCGGGATAAATACGGTAAGCTTACTGGCGAGCGACAATTTAGGAGATTCTTTCCAGTTTAATTTCATCTTCCACAAAGATTCAGTTGAGTTCCGACAGTTGATTGTCTTTAACATATTTATTCTTTATTGCTAAGTCACGTACACAATTATAATTACAGGTGGTATTGGTTTTACTTACTAAAGCCCATATTATATTCTTATGATCTGATACCTATTGCATGTATATCACTCAATAATCAATAAAAAAGGTATAACCTAACATTATATACAGGGTTACTTCCATAATTTTTTTTTATCAAATTTACCATTTAGTTTGTAAGCATAATTATGGAATACCTGACATTTCGAAAAAAACTTCATATTGTCTTTACCGACTTAGCAGTGAGAATGGAATAGGTGTAATAATATGACCCAGGTACTAAAGCGTCTGAGAGGTTACTTCACCTAAGTGTAGGTAGGTAGAAGTTGTCACTAAACGCTGCATAAGTCATTAAGTATAGGATTAAAACAGGCCCAAGTTTTCAAGACAAAAGTAAGTTTTAGAAGAGGCCAGGAAGTTGAAAGATGTCACGGTAGTGTAATCAATGAGTGAACCGGAGATAAAATTGCCGAACAATTGTTCAGAGTTACACTAAACAGAGAGCATTGCAAAAATGGAGCGGCACTTTAAAAAGAAGACGTTTTCAAGGAGATACAAAGTAGACAAATTTTCGGAGTTTAAAAAGAGTTTCTCGAGAAAAGAGTCTATTCCCAAAACGCAGGTAAACGCATGCCGCCCAACACCGCAGCCGTTGTCTCGCAATGAATATTAACACTCGAATAACGCGCCACGTCAAATAGTCCCGGCAAGATAAATTTATACGCGAGTGGGGAAATGGACCATTTTTCACGGCACCTAACGCTAGGTGTCACATGCTCGGCGCGAGGCACCGTTACTTACTGGTTACGTGAGGAGAATACAACAGGCGCGCCGAATTAGTTTCTGTTGCCGCCCCGTGTGTTCTTGGGGGTCTTCCTCGTAAGTTCTTCGGGCTCTTTATTAGGGTTTTTTTCTAGACTGATGTCTCACCTTTATACTCTTAGGGAGTGATTTCAAACCTTGTGTCCCTTATATGTGAAGTTATTTCACTTTAGGGTGCAATGCGCTCATGTCAATCCATAATTTGATAATTGCCTATCACAGTTATATAATCGCGATTATTATAACTATGTATGGGCATCGCGAGTCATTAAAGAATACAATTGACTATCATATCAATGGGTATACCCTCAATTTCCCGTAAACTAACATAGCGGTCAGTTGGCCAAATTGCATAAAAAAAACCAACTGACAGTATATTAACAAGTCTCTTACAGCTTGTAGTGCACAAGTTACATCAAATCGTGAGATTTACGATTGACTGGACTGCTATTGTTTATAGTTTCGCATATTTTGTTTATCAACCACATCTGTCTCATACGACATTAGTAGCTTAATATTTTTTAGAACAATACTAATGGGGCTGTCAGGAACAGGTGTATTCTTTCAGCGATATTGTTACTTGCTATTTGATTATATTGCGGACTTTTAGGAGCTGTCTTGACGTGTTTGCAATGTGTTATTGCAATTCGTTTGAAGAGGTGATATCAAAGTTAATATCACCTTTTTCAAAATCAAAATCAAAATGTTTTATTCAAAGTAGCACAGAAACTGCGACTTAATTAACGTTACAAGTTAAACTAGGTGTCCATTTCAAAATCTAGATCATTTTGGAGAAAAAATGGACAAAAAAACTCCAAACTTAGTCTTTTCAAGTCCTTAATTTACAGAATTTATATTAATGTTCTAAAACCTCGAACTCATGCATTGAACTGGCTTTCATTCCAGACATCATTGTCTTCTAAATAATCTTTAATGTTATAGTAGCTTTTTTTGCACAAAGTGTGCTTTACACATTTTTTGAACCGCGTTTCTGACAAGCTTACAAGCTTATAATATCATCGGGGATCTTATTGTAGAAGCGTATACAATGCCCCATAAGGAATGTATTAAACTTTGCCAGCCTAAATTTTGGGAACGAAAGTTTATGTCTATTTCTAGTATTTACATTGTGTTGGCTACCTACAGTTTTAAAGTTACTGATATTTTTCCTAACGTACATAATATTTTCATAGATATACTGACTAGCAACTGTTAGGATGTTAGTTTCTTTTTTTTATTTATTGATATGAAATATGGGAGTGAATTTATGCTAGTTATCAATTTTATGTGACTTACTCGGCACATCCCATGTGCGAACTTATATAACAGACAAGGTGGCATGGGGGGGCGGGCGAGAACGATTCGTAAATTAGCAGGTACCTATTCAACTAAATCCTTACATTTTCATCTTTTGTTGTTTATCTTTAATCCTTCTTTAATTCCTTTTAACTGACTTATCTTGTCTTAAGTCACCTAGCGCAGTGAACATTGTCCTTATTATTGACAATAGTTACAAATGATACGGAATTTTAAAGGTATAAGCTTAAGGAATATAATGCTACAATCATAATGAATAAAGAAGTGACTTGACTTTGTGACTTTCATACGACCTTCTAACGTCCGCTTCACATTTGAATGACAGAAGGTTTAATATTTTTGTGCAAAAGCAGATTAGGATTCTTGTTGTATTAAACCCTATTAAAAAACCTTTCGTCATATTTCTTCTACGAGGATATAGAAGAGATAAATCTCTTCACCACGTGAATAATTATTTAAAGAGTGGTATCACTACAAACTGACGACGTGCCATAGAGTTTGTATTTTTTTATTAGGGGTTAAAGTATGAAAGTAATTTCCATCACGAAAGCGTTTAAACCAAAATCGCACGGTGCGTTCATTAGTAGACCCCTCTCCAAACACAGCATTGATATTGCGGGCTGTTTCTGCCGCGTTAGTTCCGCGTCGGAACTCGTATTCAAAAATCACTCGAATTTTCGCAGTATCCATCTTTCTTGTCTAAATTGAATAACAAAAACAATTGAAAGTCGATATTCAAATGTTTCACATTTTTTAAAAAAAGAACATCATAGTGAAACATTTGAATATCGACTTTCAATTGTTTTTGTTATTCAATTTAGACAAGAAAGATGGATACTGCGAAAATTCAGTCAAATCATGAGGCATCAATTTTTCGTATTTTTTTATTTTATTGATTTGGCGCAAGTGAGTCAATATTGTGAGTAAGGTAACGTTAAACCATGCCGCTAATTCCTGGGTAGTTTGACTAGGGTCGGCTTCCACTATCTCTCTTAATTCATCGTTATTCACCTGTGTGGGCGGTCTTCCTCGTGGCTCGTTCTTTAAGTCGAAATTTCCATCACGAAAGCGTTTAAACCAAAATAGCACGGTGCGTTCATTAGTAGACCCCTCTCCAAACGCAGCATTGATATTGCGGACTGTTTCTGCCGCGTTAGTTCCGCGTCGGAACTCGTATTCAAAAATCACTCGAATTTTCGCAGTATCCATCTTTCTTGTTTAAATTGAATAACAAAAACAATTGAGAGTCGATATTCAAATGTTTCACATTTTTTAAAAAAAGAACATCATAGAAACCATTTGAAAAAAGTTTCATTCGAAAACATCAAACCATGAAGATTCTATGTCAATTCAAAGAACCTATTGCAATAAAACGGCAATTTCATACTTTAACCCCTATTACTTACGTTCAGGACGAACATAGGCATTGTATACGTATTATCACGGAATTTCACGCTAGCGAAGCCGTGGACACTTCTAGTACAATATAAATAAGGACGGAACCGTTTTTTTCTCGAAAACGCGACAGCAGCATCCTTATGATAGTGCAAATAAATTACATGTTATTGCATTAGAATTAGTTTTGACTTAGTTTAGCATGAATGCATTTATTATTTACGAGTACCCACGTTATGCGATTCAAAATGATTCGTTTGCAATTAATTGAGATTTTAATATTCAAATAATCTGCGTTATTTTCTTCGCATTTGGATTCCTTCTTTAACAATTTAGTTAAATCCTCAATTATTTCTAAAACTCATATTGTAAATACCTGTTTATTATATACAAGCTACGTAGCTTTAATTACAATTCAATGATTGACGATTTATGATTACAATTCAGTGATATGCAATTAATTATTTCCGATTGCGAGGCTAGCGGTTGGATGATAGATTTTTTCGTTACTACGTTCAGTTATCCTATAGATGTGTTCCGGTATGTTCCGCGGTGGGCACGCGTGGTAATTAGGCCCTTACCGCCCTTACTCTCTCTCTCTCTGTCTGAGAGAAGGTCTGTGCCTAGTAGGGGGAGGTGTATAGACTACATAAAAAAATCAATAGTAACTACAATAGTAACTTGAGGCTATTTAGAACAAGTTTGCTTTGTCCCTGTGCGATGCTGTAGAGAGCTTAATGATAATTGTTCTTATTAGGGCATTTATAACACTACAATGGAGAACTAGCACAGAAAATGTTTTAAACTGATATTTTTTTATGATAAAGCCTGTCCAAAAGTCGTTCTAGTCACGTGGTACAGAAACGCGCCACGCAAATCGTTCTCTAACGTTAAGAAACTTTTTAGAAGACTTTTGGAATTCAATGACAAAAACTAAATCTTATCATCATCATCATCATCATCATCGGCCTAAGCTTGTCCACTGCTGGCCATAGGCCTCTCCTATTGCACGCCAATGAGCACGGTCCTCGGCTACCCTCATTCAGCTCTTGCCAGCCGCCCTCGCTCCACCGAGTCTGAGGACGAATCATACAAGCTTCTTATTATTAGAGTAACTTGATACTTCGCATTTTTTGCGACCTGATAAAACGCTAAAAAAATATTTTTATGGTTTTATTTTTAATCTTTCTACGGTATAGAAATGATTTCACTCCAATCTATGTTCGATGCAAGTTCTCCGTTTGCACACAATGTGTCGTCGATCGAACTGGCAACAACGGCGTGTCTGAAAATGTCACGCGACCACAACCCAAAACTAATTAAGCGTATCTGTGGCTATAATTAATTTTAGCTCGTCAGTATGAAAATTGTTACTATCAAAAAATATGGTCAAGTGCAAAATGGGATCAACCAGGCTTTTATGCAGATAGGAGTCCATTATATAATACTGAGAATGGAGATAAATCAATCAATCAAGACAGAATATTCAAAAGAAGTACGCAACGTAATTTTATCGAAACAAATCTTACATGGAAATAAAAAAAGGGCAGAAACGACATTCAAACGAATCAGTGACTCACGCCGTTTTCCATCACAGAGACTTGCATACAGAGTGCTTAATGACCGGCTCCCGACTCGAAAGCTACGCATGAGTTTAGAACTATACTTATAATCACTCTAGCGCGTAAACACGTGTGAAAACACTGAAATTTTATTCGATACGCCTTTACTCTGATATTACGCTTCTTCGAAATAGTCTACTTCGAAGATGGTACTTAATACAAATAGTTAAAAATAGCTGTTTATTTAAACAAAGAAAATAACTTGAAGCTGGAAACGCTGGAAAATCTATTGAGGCGATTAATGGCCGTTTTCCATGAAAGGAACGGACAGGATATGGTGGAACAGGACAGGGCAGGGTAGGAATGGGATGGTATGGGACGGGACGGGGCATGACTTGACATGAAAAACCGGCCAAGTGCGTGTCGGGCCACGCGCAGTGTAGGGTTCCGTAGAAAGGGAGGTTTTATCTGCTTTACAGAACAAACAACTTGATTAACGTAATTTTGAATGGATTTTGTAGGAAGTTGTCCTTTTATAAGTTGGTCGCCTTTTACTCGTTAACTTTATAATTCCTTCATATTTCTCAAAAAGTAGCATGTCTAACAGATTCTTAAGTATTTTTTTAGTAGTTAAATTCTCAATTCAGAAACTGGTGGAAATGTTTGTCGCTGATGCTGTTGTCATTCTTTAAAATGGAGTACATTTTCAAAACAGAAACCAAACAGGCGCTTTTCTATCACTTTCCCATTTATTAGTTTTGATGGACATGCAATTATGTCGAGCGCACAGCTCGGCATAATTGCCCCGAGGGACGGTTATGGAATGGAAAAAAGGTGCAGTACAGACCAGACGACTGTAACTCAATTGTCTGCAGTCGGACTTGATCAATGTTAGGCAGATCAACGTGAAGTCGTGAAATCTGATATTTGACGGGGTTTCTTTGCCCCCTAATGGACGAGGGTACGGCCAGCGACAGAATATTCTACTTATGAGATTATCCATGTTAGGTATCTGTGATGCGGTCTCTATATTGTGGCCACGAACTTATGGAGCCCGCTGTCAGTAGAGAATAAAATAGAGGCAATAAAGATGAATATAAAAGTTAAGATCTTAGGTAAAATGTGTTAGAAAACCCTGATTCGGGGGCTGAACGTGCTTGCAGACACTTTTTACCTGCAAACTTATAGATTTCGCTATCAGTGGAGAACAAAACAGAGGCAGTGTAGATGAATATAAAAATTAAGATCTTCGGTAACCTGAGTAGCCTTACTTCTCGGGCTGAACGTGCTTGCAGCCACTGTTTATCCGCAACCTGTTTACATATTGCAGATTAATTAGAATAAACAATCGTACAGCAAGTGCGCGATCTTGGGTACATTTTCATACATTCTATAAATGCGGGCATTTGACCGCATATTGAAAACAGTCATTGTAACCACGTGGGACCGTTTGCTCCTTTATATGTTACTTGCCAAATTTCATAGATGTAGGTCAACAACAAGTACCTCATAAATTTTGATTCCCTTGAGTGTCGAAAAATACGTATTTTGCGGCGTAAGCGGCCGTATTTTTTTACGTTAACTTAGACGTTTGATTTTTTTCACAGCTACAAGGGACTCTAGACTTGTGTATGTGGTTTTAATTTCAACTCGATACCTCCACGCGTTCTCGAGATAAAGGGTCTTGAGATACAGACGGAAGGACGGATGGACAACAAAGTGATCCTATAAGGGTTCCGTTTTTGCTTTTGGGACCCAAAAAAAACATTACAAGTAAATAAGGGCATTTTGAAATGTGGTGGTAGCGCGGTCAGCAATGCACTTGCCTTATATTCGAGAGATCGAAGGTTCAAATCTCATTATGTACTTACATTTTTTTCGGAGTTGCTGTGAATGGAACATCGTGAAGAAACCTGAGTGCCTGAGTTGTTCACGAACTCTAAAATTTCCGTGAGGATTCGGGGTGATTAAGCCCATACTCTCTCTAAGAGATGACCTGTGGCCAAGAACGTTTTACTCAGAAACATAGAACTTATAAAAGTTACAAACATTACATTACATAGACTCACACCTGTAACTCGGAGGGGTAAGCAGAGACCAGGATGTTCCACTTGCCGCGATCCTGACAGTCCTCTTTAGCTTCGTCAACGGCTGCATTATTATTATATTGCACTTCATAGTTTTCTTTATACATTATTGCACACATAAAAAGACATAAAACACAACATCTGCAAAAAAAATTAAAAAGTGCCTAGCCTAACATCAAGGGTTTTTTTTTTTGTATGTTTCGCCGCGAACCCTCTGACATGGGTCAGAACTTTGTTAGACTAACATTGTGGTAACTATTTTTTCTCATCTTTGCTGTGTGTTCTGTTTGCGTAAGTTTACATTGGTATACTACGCCTGCAATGTGTTTCTGTTTTTTTTTTGTGTTGTGTGTAAGTTCATACTTACAAGTAACAATCATTTGTTACTTTAATAATTTGTTCTAGGTTAATTAGGGTAGTTTTTTTTTACATTCGATTTTAATCTATGTCTTAGGCTAATTAGCTTACCGTCCTATATTATTGTTTGTATGTTAAATCTTCAATTTCATGCTTAATGAACTTCAGATTTAATATACCTAATATGTTTTCTATCGTATATCTAATTTTACTTATATTTACTTATAGCAAGGGTTCGCTCGAGCCTATTTCAGTAGCAATCTCTTCGAGCGAACCCTTGGTGAGGTGATACGAACTTTATAAACGAGGGGGGGGGGTTTAACCATCATTTAACCCGTTTAATATATAATATAGTTATTTGTATTAAACGGGTCTAATCACGATAACTATATATCTATATTATATCGCGATATAACTATGCATGAGCATCGCGAGTCATTAAAAAATACTATAATAGACTTCACCAGCAAGAAACTTCAAAAGCTCATAGAAGGTCACTTATTATCTCGCCAATTCGCTTATCGCACAATCCATAGCCCCACCTAAGAGACTTAGGACGCGTTGGTCTGATGATGCGATTGTGGCCGGCGAGACTCGATATTGAAATACATCGCTGCACATCGAACTCTGAAGCTGATCTGATTATTGTAATCTCTGCATGTTTGCAAAATTAGTGGCCTTGTATCTTGTCAAATTTTCGAACATTCGTCTATTGTTATCAATTGAACCGATGTTATGATTGAAATAACAAACACTATTTACCGAATTATTAGATTGTCATAATTATTATTCACGAGATAGATTTAATACGCCTTTAAATTAGGTTCCGTAATTACAATAAAGCAGGAAAACGCGGCGCTGATGTCAAACTCAATTGTTTTTTCTTAAAATTATTACTAATATTTTTGTAGGTGTTTTACAGCACTTTAACCCCGATAATATTAAAAATATGAAAGGTTATTGCTATGGTATTTGTCACGCAATGACATAAAGTGGCTGAATGACTTTGAATTATGTTTGAAACACGAATAAGTTTATCATCGCTTAGATTATTTTTTATCCGAATTCCATCTCATCCTAATCGTGGTTATCTACGTTAATACTATAAAGAGGATTTTTTTTAACTTCATAATGTTTGTAAGCTTAGATGTTAGTAATCTCCGAAACTACTTAACTGATTTCAAAAATTCTCTTACTATTCTCAAGAGTGGACTTTCAGGATGGACGTAATATACAGACTATCGTTTTTATTGCTGAATTACAAAGCAAAGCCTTAGTCATAGCTAAAAAAACTAAAATAACAACCTGAGAAATTAATTTGTAATGTTCCCAGAGACTACAAATCTTTGCTTCCGTGCTTACCTACCAAGTCCAAACATAATATGAAACAAAGCCCTCATTTACCGCCATGGAGAGCTGTTAATCAGATAGACTGCCCGAAAAGGGGTGCGCTAACGGGCCAGCGGGAAATGACACTCATTTGCTTGATATGACCGATGCAGAAGGTTTGACCTGCTTGCAATTTAAAATATATAGTAACCTACTGAGCTTCCTTTTCGGAGTGAATCTCAAATGCCGAAACAAATTACGCCATCTCGATCGGGCTTTGAACAAAGCCCGTCTTTTACGACTAGATGAGCCAGGTAGAATGTTCTTGCATGCCAACATGAGATTGAAAAACGATGTCTTCGTTATTATCTAAATATTATTGATAATTATGTTTTAAATTGAAACTAAGATTAATAATAATTAATCCACATGCATGTAACATAATTCATTTGGTAATAAATAATTTTTTACTTTTTACTTTTTTTTTTTTTTTTTTTTATTATTTCCGCTTCTTATTAAGCCTTTGCAACTTAATAATCCCATTATTTAATTGGAAAGGCGACTTTGCTACTAAGTAATAATGTTTGATTTGCTTTTAATTGTACCACTCAATCAGTCAATCAATCAGCCCACAATATTTCTGTCCACAGCCTTCTTAGACAGGCCACTACCAGTAATCTGCAACAGATTGTCGGTTGCCACAGATCGATAGGCACCTTACATTGCATTTACCAGTGGTCTTCACTCAAGAACCTTTTTATCTCATTGGTTATCGGTTCTTTGGCAGATGTAACCAATACCCACTACCACTTCAATTGCTAATCGTATAGGATATGTCAATCATCTTACTTCTTTGGCGAAGTTTCATTTCTGATGTGATCCATCAAAGAAACTCCAAGCATAGTCCATTCCATAGCACGTTAAGCTAATTTGAATTGGTGGACTAGACCTACCGTCATCGTGAGTGTCCACGTTTCGGCTCCGTTGGACGTAACTAACTGGGCACCCTGGTTAAAGACTGATCTTTAGACTCTGAGGAATGGTTGAGGACAAAACTTGCTGCAGTTTTCCAAAACTAGCCCACAATTAACTGTACCATATAATATATTAAAATGGACATTATAATTTTACACGCTTCTGCATTATATTATGAGTTACTCCGTAAAACCAAACCGCATTTATCCCGCATTTAGACGAGAGGTGCCTTTTTCGTGTCACAAACTAACTGCGATTGAATTCAATCTTGACCTTGAAAAGAACAATTAAAAACCATTGTTATGGTGGCCCGATCAAGTCATTTAGAATCCTAAAGATTACGTATAAAATAAAGATTCAGGTTGAACATGTAAATACGTTATTAAAAGGTAACTTGCTGCTGATGAACACATTTTACGAATTATGTTAAACAGGCCTTCTGGGTTCTTCTATGACAGTATATTGAGTGTATGTGTGTGACATTTGGCTATGCGGCTGTCACTGGGCTATTGATGAGCGCAAATTGAGTTCTCCGCTTGTTAGCGCCACGCACTGACTGTGGACTTCTTTTGTAAAATAGGACTTTGGTAATATCGGATGGAGTAAGTTATGCGTTGATCAGAGTTGATTTAACGTTTGAAAAGTGTTGAAGCAATGAAATTTATTAATTTTACAAACTGACATACATCGCAAAGGATTGCACAGTTATATTTCAAGCGCTGTGACCCTGCAAAGCACAGCCCTTCTCTGAGAAAAAGGCTTAATAGTATGGGCTTAATAAACAGGCGAGCCCACTGCAGATTGGTGATTTCAAGCGCGTAGATATGCGAACTCGTCATGAGGAAATCCTGAGTTGCAGAGGGCAACTCAGGATTTCTTCATGACGATTTCCTTCACAGTTAGCAAGTAGTATTACCTCTTTAGATTAAAATGTGTACGTAACTAAGTCATTGGTACCGTCAACAACACATCAACCTTTACATGCGTGCACTCTACTCAGTTACGTTATGGGTGACTTTGCAACAAAAATGCAGTCGACTGCACACGTGCTGGGATTTGATCCCACGAGCCCTCGCATGTAAGGCACGGATTCTACTGATGATCTAACATGGCCTCCTTAACCTAAGTAATAGTGTATGCCCTAAGTACACTCTGAAGATACTCTAAGTATACCCGAAAGCTGAATACCGTGTAAACAATTGTTTGTCCTTTAATCTTAACCAACCTAGTTACTAATCAATCATCATAAACAGCCTTTATACGTCCTACTGTAGGGCACAGGTCTTCTCTCAGAGAGCGAGAAAGTAGGTACAATTGTTGATCTTTTAAACTTAACCAACCTAGTTACTAAGCCCCCATATTTAAGTAGGTACCGTATTTTTATTCCGTCTCAGACAACACAAGCTGTAGCCATTTATTTTCTTTAATTCCACATCGCATTTCCGCAGCGCATTATCTCGCTCCGCGGTTTGTGCTCCGTAATAACTTTTCCCATTTTCTTTCACCAAATCCTGTTCGTTTGTTTAATAAATAAGTAGTTAAAATTAAGTCAGCTTGTTAACATAAAGTAAGTTGCCGCCACTACCGGCGCAGGCAGGTAGGCAACGGTTTTGTCTGTAATTGATCTTCAGGTTTGAAGCTTATTTGAGATATCTTGTTAAGGGGATCCATTGGGCTAACTAGCGCCACCAATAAAAAAAATCATATGTTCTTTTACAAATCATATTTGCAAAAAGTGTCTGTACAATCTGTCAATCATGTTAACAGTGATTTTTAGGACACACAACAAAGAGCCTAGGATGACGTACCCGAGACTACATAGCATTTATGCCAAAAACGGCCGTTTTTATGCGTTAATGCTATCTAGTCCTAGGTTCTTTGACTTAGGTTCACGACCATGGATCCTAAAAAACACTATTAACTTGATTGAGAGATTCAATAGACACGTTTTGCCCCCTTATCACGAGTCCGATGCCACCAATGAAAAAAAAATCTTCGTTTTTGCGAAAAGGGTCAGATCAATCTGTCAATCATGTTAAAAGTGATTTTTTGGTCCCGTGGCGAACCTAACGCAAAACACATAGCACTTAATAGCATTAAACAAAAGGTCGTTTTTTGGCATAAATACTATCTAGTCCCAGGATCGCGAACCTAGGTTCTCGATGGTGGGTGCTAAAATTACTATTGAGATTGGGAAAAAAATGCGCTTTAAAGCTCAATATTTCGCAAACAAACAATATTTTTAACCGACCACACTATGGTGTAGACTAGAAAAAAAATCATCCCTAAGGAGGTACCCAAAAAATTTTTTTAACAATTTTATCCAACCGTTTTGTCGGTGTAATATGTATGCATATGCCATATTTCAGCTTTCTAGTACTTTTCGTCTCTGTGCTAAGCCGCGGACAGACAAATAGACGGACGGACATGACGAAACTGTCTACTTCTAAGTATTTTGCCTTTTTTTCTCGGCCGTGGGTACTAAAAATTACTATTAATATTCCGAAACTTTTTTTTGTAACGATCTGTTAAAGTGAATAATTATATAAACGGTGGCAGCGCAGCGGTAGAATGCCAGCCTCATATTCTTAATGTCGTGGGTTCAAATCCCGACATGTACCGATGACTCTGTACACAATTTGAATATTTCAAGCGTCTACCTGTTGCCGTTATTAACATCGAACAAATAAAAACCGACTTCGAAACACTAAAGCACTAAAAAGATAGAAATAATTTAAATAATTAGAAGTATTTATACATGTAGGTATTGTAGAAGTATAATTTGAAGTCGGTGCCCAAATATATGTACTGGTCATGAAATTGTTGAAATCGGTTAAGATTTGACGGAGTTATGGTGTAACATAACCAAATAAAAAAAATATAATACGCGTCGAGTTGATAACCTCCTCCTTTTTTGAAGTCGGTTAAAAACGGCATACACACACACACGCACGCACGCACGCACGCACGCACGCACGCACGCACGCACGCACGCACGCACGCACGCACGCACGCTCGCTCGCACGCACGCACGCACGCTCGCACGCACCCACGCTCGCACGCACACGCACACATACACACACACACACACACACACACATACACACACACACACTCATACACGCGCGCCCAACTTTACATGATTTATGTTACTTTTGCTTTTTTATTTTGTTTATGTTTGGGTGTATAATTTCTAAAACTGTGCTTTGTAAAATAAGATAAGTTTAAAAAAATATCAGTCCGTAATTGGCCTAGATATGTTTGGTCTACATTAATTACCTCTCTTTTGTATCTCTGTGCTGTGGACTTTGTAAAATGAATAAAAGAAATAAATAAAATAGATAAATTTCTGATAAGTCATTAATAATACTGTTTTTCACAATTAAAAGAATATTCCCTCAAAATATTGCTAACGATTTCAAAATCACCCTGCAGAACTAAAACTAGGTGGATAGTCGTATATTGGGTACACCAACCATATCCTAGTTGGTCTATAAGTAGGTAAGTCAACATTTTGGCCGACTTTGAGTCCGCAGCACAAGTTTTCACTCGGCGCGAAGTTTGATGGCGTCTCCGTGATCAAATTAATACTGTGTAGCTGTTTCTGGCTGCTTTGACGGTATTTTGATTATTACTTGTCTGTTTGTATTGAATTTGGCGGATATGCTCGCCCGTGTGGTCGCGGGACTAACCGCCTTTAGCGTGTAAATAAAGTGTACCTCAGTAAGCAGTGAGTGGATCTTAGGGGCTTTTTAGTAAGGCGCGTTAGTAATTTTCGACCTATCTTGAGGGTGGGTTGGGCGGAAATGTCTGAAAATGTTATGTTTATTACTAATTCTAGCTCAATGAAATTGCTTATACTACTAATCAATACACACAATTTTTTATAGAATGTTTTACTGGATAATGATTATACTTACTCAGAATAAAAATTTGATTCAAATTAAAGCGAAACTTCGTTGTGTCTCTTATTGGTTGCTTGTATAATGAGTATACAATCATCCTTTTCGGGTATGACTAGGAGACCCTGGCAGCGTGTCATGAAACTACAATTAGTTGTTTATTATGACAATTCGATGTACCTTGCGAAGCCGACTTGTTAGTCTTCCTAGTTGTTAATCTGTGGATTTAACGTCTTTTCAACGTACGTCGAATTGTCATAGAAAACCATGAATTGTAGTTCTATGAAAGAGGCCCCAGGTTCAACCACAAATTGCAACAAAATCTTCTATAAATATCCTATCCTCTCACTCACTCACTTATTGACTATATATAAAACTAAATCACGGGTAATATAAGGCCTATAAGGATATTTTGGAAGTAAACTCGTTATAAGACCTGCAACATTAGAACTGTAAAATTTTTCGGCAAACTGTGAAACTTGACAACCGTTACCAAATCCCTGGTTTGTTGACTGCGTAACCCTAAAAAGTACTTTCATTTAAAAAGTACCCTTTAGGCGTAGGTTATATATATGTGTTGTTTCGGGGTCAAGAGGTCGTATCTTTTGATACCCCACTCGACTCTTTTAATTAATGAGAGTTCCATCAATTTCGAACCTTTTTCCGCGAAAAGAAGCATCGGATAATTCTCTTCTTAGATTTTCCTCGAGTTTTGACCTTCGCAACTTTATGAGTTTCGTTTTATTTTATTTATTTATTCAGTGACAGCGAAATCAAAACAAAATATAGTATTTTCTAAGGTTAACACGAGCACTAGACATAGTAAAACTGAATTTGCACGGATATTCACTCGTTTAATTTTTCATTTTACCGTTTTTCGACGTTTCGGTACTTTTGCAAATCCCGTGGTCTCGGTAGATTGGCTATCACGGTTAGTCTACCGAGACCTTGAAAAAGTACCAAAACGTCGGAAAATTGTAAAATGAAAAAAGAAACGAGTAAATATCCGTGCAAATTCAGTTTTTATCATAACAAAATACTTAAATACATATGGCATTTATTATCACAAACACGATTCCTCTAAAGCACTCTTCAGCGGCAGTTTATTTTAATTTTACTTTAAGTTTTTTCCTTGTAAAATTTCCACCACAGACTATTTTAATCGATGTTTATCGAGTCTTTTAAGGAATCGTGTTTTTATAAACAAGACCTTTATTTTTTATTGCAAATAGTACATTCAAAAGAACATTACATAAAATTTCTTCCAAAGGCGAACTTGAAAGATCTCTTCCGGCTAGCCTTAGCATAGGATGCTAAATAAACATTTAAGATTAATAAATAACAATATGTACGAATAACTAAATTGATATTTTTTGTGCCTTATAAGTTTTTTCTAAGAAACTTGGCAATAAAAGGTAAGTAACTAATTTACAGTTGACTTGGCACTTTATCAAGATTATCAGGAACTATCTCCGACTTTTTGAGTGAATACATAGAATCGGGATACCGCCGTTTAGCCAAAGTATTTTTTGCCAAATTTTACTTCCCAATAAACTTATGGCATCAGTTTCATTTCCCAAATGAAACTTTAGCAAGTTTTCATTTCGCATTTTATTCATTTGGTCAAATTATCATTTCGCATAATTTTACTGCGTCAAGTTTTATTAAGACAAACGTTTATTATGCTAACGTTTTATTTTGGCAAGTGTTATATAGCAAATAATTGTTTGATTAAATTTATATTTCGCATTTTGTTCAAATTTTGGGTTGGTTGTTAGGTCAGCACACATAAGCAAAAATAGTTCGTTCGGTGTTAGTTCTTTTTTTTATATAAAAGCGAAAAAAAATATTTCACTAAAAAACTTAGTTTTGAGTCAAACTTAAATAAGTTTGGTGCATGGAAAAGTCATAGGTACCCTACATTATGATATGGCAAAATGGTATGCCATTCAATATTTTGGGAAAGGTAATTTTTGCCAAACGATACTTTTGACTGAATAATGCTTGGTAAAATGAATTTTGACCAAGTATTTATTTGGTAAACAATAACTTGCCATAATAACTTTTGCTAACTGTTTATTTGCTTTAAGTTGTTTTGAGAAATGTTTTTTTGCCAAGTGATAATTTGCGGAAAATAGTTTGGGAAGTAATACTTTGGGAAACGATTTTTGGCAATACATTAGTAAACCCATAGAATCATTCCATCTGAAGTGGCAGGCAAGAAAATTAAGGGCAACAGCAACTTGACTTATGCTTGTATGTACGATTTTCTCAACACAAAAACAATTAGTTGTAAGCAGTAAGTTAAAGACATAATTGTGTAACTAGCGTTAAAAATTACCCCACGCTCAATTGTGGGAAGGCGGGTGAGGCTTGTCAATTGTCTTAGTAATCGGAGCGAGTTCAGTATTACACGGCAAAATATCTATGCATGTTTAGACGGTTTATACATCATAAATTCAATGATTTGACATTTTTGTATAAAACCAATTATAAGTTACGCTGTCATTTAATATCTTCAAATCAACAAATCAACGCGCACAGAATGACAATCACAGAGTAATTTACTCTACAGTACATTTTATAGTACAGACTAATCGAGAGGCCAGGGGCCGTTTTTAAGAGTCAATTTTGTAGAAAGAAATACTTCTATGGATTTTTATTCGTAGGCTGTAGGTACCTAATTGTATTTGAATATATAGCAACAAAGAACAAAGTATCTGAACACTGACTAGTTTCTGAAGTAGGTAAGACAAACTCGTTATAAATTCATTACGGTGGCAAGTTAGGTGACAAGACAAGACAAGACAAGACAAAGTAATCTCATTAGGCGACTTACTTTAGTCTCCAAGGGCAGGTTCTCATGGCAACGCACAGAAAATCCGCTTTCGCACATAACAAGAGCAAAAACTGCCCATGTACGTTCCATTGCATGGCCTTCCCTCAGAGATAGAGAGAGTATGGGCTTAATCACCAAGTGTGCCCACCGCGCATTGGCGATTTAAAGTGATGCGGTATGTGAACACGTCAGACACTCAGGTTGGAGATTTGAACTGGCCATCCAGATTGCCAGATCTAATAGCATCAGACTTTTTCCTTTGGGGCTTTATAAAATCGCGCGTTTACCACAACAAAACACAAACTTTGCAAGACTTGAAAGCTAACATTGAATAAGAAACGGCCAATTTGGAGCCAGATGTTTTGAGAGTAACAATTCAAAATGCCGTAAAACGAGCGCAATTATGCATCCAATCGGGAGGTGGCCATTTTTGTGCGATATAATTTTTTCCAAGTAATGTAACCAATTATACACTGTCAAATAAACTTTTGATGAAAACAGAGCTCTTTTTCATTTATAATAAAATGCCAGCTAATTAAAATTATGACATCACTTTTGTGCCACCTTGTATTACTTTGCGTAAAATTATAGACCAAACCAATTATTTTAAACGTCTTAGGGCCAGTTTCTGAATTGAGAATTTCGCTGAGTAAATAGTTAACTGTAGTGCTGTCTTTTCAAATTTCTCAGAAAAGAGCGTGACAGAACGTTCCTTCAGTATTTACTTAGTGAAATTCTCAATTCAGGAACCAGCCCATAGAAAGTAGAAACCTCTATCTTAAAGTACCTACTTAAAGTTTATTTGTTTGAATATTTTTCCACATCTCATATGATCAAACTCGCGGACTTAACCAGCTAAAAACAACTCGCGCCCCAGTGAGCGCAGCGGGGGAAATGACGTCACTCAACCCGCACTAACAACATATTCCGGTGCAGTACAACTTTTCAATTGGCATAAAGTTGCCTCGTAGTAGGCGCCTGATCAAATTATTACCATGTTGTGGCTCCCACTACCCCGTCAGAGTTCCACGCGAGCTCAGTGCCAAAAGGTCTTAACTACAATTAACCTCCACGCGACATGCAACCTTGTTACACTGAGCTTAACATCTTTGCAAAAGTCCGGAGTTAAAGGGTGTACTATGAAGTCTTACAGCCTTTTGCAGTGCACTATCGTATGACTTGCTTACCTAGAGAAGTTGACAAGAAAGATTACGTTCTATGTGTGGGTACTTGGTAATAAGTCTAAGCCGTATTTGCATCATCAGCATGGGATAACTCGGGGTGCATGCTTGCTACCTACACAAACTTTGGTGGTTTGACATTATAATTAGACGGGAGTTCCTTGGCAAGTTTCAGGCTAGAGTGTCACGCTATAGGAGTTCCCTACGTTGGAAGAATAATTTTTCAACGAGTTTGAATTTGATGATTATTAAACGAGTTTAGCCAAGCGGTGGTAGCGTAGTGGGTACAACACTGGACTCGGAAGCGGGAGACCCAGGTTCGATTCCCAGTGCGGGCATGTACCTATGACTTGGTTTTCTTAAGTTATGTATACATTTGTGAAGTTATAGCAGCAATACCACTCGCTAACGGTGAAGGAAAATATCGTGAGGAAACTTGGGTGTCTGAGCTATTCACATACTTCAGCGCTTGAAATCGCCAATCCGCGGTGGGCATGCGTGGTGATTAAGCCCATACTCTCTCTCTCTGAGAAAAGGCCTGTGCCCTACAGTGGGACGTATACCTATAGGTTGCTTATGTAAACGATTATATTCTTTTTTTTGTTGCACTAACCTGTGCTGAGGACAATTTTAAAAACCTATTTAGAGGCTAAAAACTCCACCCATGCCGGGACTTGAACCCGCGACCTCTGGCTCACCGTGCCAGCGCTCTCCCAACTGAGCCAATGGGCAAGTGCAGGCATCAGTGAATTTTCGAGCCTCCTTACAAACTTCTCTGTATTACGTACGTACATTTTTTACCGACTTCAAAAAAAAAAGAAGGAGGTTATTTATGTAAACGAGTTTAGAGCGGTGGTAGCGCAGCGGTCGAATGCCGGTCTCACATTCGGCAGGTCATGGGTTCGAATCGCGGCATGTCATCATCATCAACATTCAGCTACAAGAAGTCCACTGCTGGACATAGGCCTTCTCCATGGATTTCCAAAAAGACCGGTTGGAAGCGGCTTGCATCCAGCGTCTTCCTGCCACTTGGAAGAGCTCGTCTGTCGCGACGACGCTGGGCTTGCCGATATGTGGTCTCCATTCGAGAACTTTTCGGCCCCATCGGCCATCGCGGCATGTACTAACTTTTAATTTTGATTGTTCAAAAAAGTAATTGATAGATAAATAGGGAACATTTTATTGTACATAAAAAAGGAAATTAGATAGACATTATCCATAACATTGTCCGTTGAGAAGATTCTATATCCTTATTTCAATCCCAAAATTCTCATCAAGCTCGACTAAATAAGCTGAAACTCGAAGAATCTACTTTTTCCCGTCAAGAAGTTTTAGTATCTACCTTCTACATTGTTGTACTTCTCCTTGTAGTTCAATTGTCATGACAGGCCCTGGTCACCAAGTTTCACCAAAGTCCTCATTAAGACTGATTGAAGAAGTTTAAATTTGAAGGGCCTCTTCCTGTCCGTTAAAACTAAAACCTTATATTTTGCGTTTGTTTTTTTTATGTGTAGTAAGGAATGTTCTTATCTTATCTAATCCACCTTCCATCATTAAACCCTCTTCGGCCAGTTTTTCAAAAGTCCCGACCAAAACTCTTTCTTTATTTATGTTGAGGTATGTGAACACCGGCCTAGTTGGATTGTTTGTCCTAAGTAGACGTATTCGACGACCAGCCACAAGATGGACAGATGACCTCATCCGCTTCCAACCGGTCTTTTTGGAAATCCATGGAGGGGGCCTATGTCCATTGTGTCCTATGTCCTATGGACTTCTTGTGGCTGAATGATGATGATGATGTGAACACCTCAGACACTCAGGTTTCCTCCTGATGTTTTTCTTCACAGATAGCGAGTGGTATTGCTACTACAACTTCACAAATGTACCTACGTAGTTTTAGACAAGAAAGTCATTGTGCTCACTCTCGAATGTGAGTTCTACCGTTCCGCTACCACCGCATTACTGCAAAATTGATTAAATATGCTCAATCTCAAAGGATCTGCTTTTATCCGTTGAAGATATCCCTTATTCATCTCTCATTCACATCATCATATCTTATTCAAAGCATCTACTTACAAAACTTATGAAATAGCCCAAACTCGACAGGTCAGATCTTTTGACCGCTAAGGAATCCCAGCATTTTTTAGTTCCGCCATCAGAGTCTGACCATTATTTTAATATATTGTAGTCTAGAATTGTAGATCATAATCGTAAGTGCAACATTTCAAGAGCTTTCAATGGTAGGTAACTTAATTAATTCATACCATTCTCGCTGTTTCCAGTAAGTGCTTGAGAACGTTCCCGGAAGCGTTCCCAGGATCAGCATATTAGTATATGCGCCTCCCTCGCCTGCCTTGCCATCACCCGAGCTAACCGTTCTTAACTCTTTGGCATCACACCACGCTGCACCGAAACACATAAACTCACGCATTTATCCCGGAGAGGTAGGCAGAGACCAGGGTTTGCCACTTGAGATGACCCTGACAAATCTCTTCCATTTCAAACACATTAAATCGCCCCGTCTCTTCTGTGTGGGCTTCGTCCCGTCCCTTCAAAGGTTGACTGGTAGAAAATGCTATTTAGCATTAAGTGCAATAAAGAATTTTATTAAAAATCTTTCGTCAGTTTTTCTACCTTTAACCTCTCTATAATGTTACTCTATCAGTCCACAATTTAGGTACTTAATTTTATCGTTGTAAATTTGTACTCGGTCGCAGATTCTAAAGTATTCGTCCAAACAACGTTATGTACAAGAAAACTTTTATCTACATGAAACCATCTTGACGATATGCAGATTTATTTTGATAAGGATTTAATATTACATAATTTAAATTAGCTTCGAAGGATTGAGATTAATTTTTCACAATTTTTCAAGCATTTTTTTATCAATTTGTGAATTTACCTTAGGAGATATATATGTCATCGCGAACTTTTTACAGGCCTTTTTAAGATCTTCATCTTTCCGGTAGAGAGCGTTCATATAGTGGGACGTATACAGGCTGCTTATGTATGTACGAGTATGTATATGTTAGCGTATTAGCGAAGGGCAAGATAAAAGTACCCAAAACCGGCGTGCAAGCATGCCAACTAATGAATGTTTATGAAGCGAAAGAGGTTTTTCAGGATTGTGGCGAGGGGCAAACCCTGATCTTACATGTGATACATGAATGTGGATCTTAGCCAAACACTTTCTTGATATTTCGTGGAACCACACCTTGTTAGATAATGTTACGTCTCGCTTGCCATCAGTTGAAACAGAGGCCATGTTTTATTTATTTTATTTTATTTATTAAGTGAGTACAACAGGTGACAATCAGAAGAAAATATAAAATTACAAGTTTATGGTTCAGAGCTTGACTGCCTCCCAAAACATACGCACACGTTCGTTTAGGCATAAAACAAAACTTAAAAAGTACACATTACTTATCTAAAATAAACAAAATTTAAAACATAAACTATTTTATATGAACTTTTTAAGAGTTAAAATGTTATCCTGTCATACGTAAAACACCGGACTCCTTCTCAGACGATCCACTTACAATACCAACATCTGAGAACTACTAGTTACCTACTTCAAGATGCAGTATTTCTCCTCCAAGACGATGATAATAACTCTCCGGGAGTCGAGAAGCGGGAAGTAAAAATGCCCCTCTTTAACCCTTATTTCATCGCGGCGAGAACAATCGGTGCATTTTCCCGGTCGGTCCACGGGTCATCAGTCAAGCGGAGTGGCTCGCCGACGCAAAAGGATTGCACACTGCACGAAAGACATTGAAAGGGCTAGAAGTTTTACTTTCCACTTGAGCACTCCGCCTTGGCTTTGCAAAAACGAGTCTATCATGAAATAACTTTAAGACGAGGTTTTTCGCATTCTGAACCCAACGCATAGTCAAGATATAGGTTAACTTTAAGTTATTGCTTAAGTTAGAATATGTTATCGTCACTAGTTTATGGATACCACAAAGAAAACTACAGAAGGAAACTTACAAGCAGCCTATACCGTGGCGCACAATTGTGTCGAATGGATGACGTTGCTGGCGCGGGCTATTCAGTAGTCAAGTACGTTAAAACAAAGAGAGTTCTACAGTGTGTTTTCTTTTCATGCCTTAATATTCCTAATTAAGTACTTATCGTAAGTACGCGTACCGGTTAAATAAAGGGAAGAGTCTAATAAAAGCCAAACTTAACGTACATACGAGATCACATCAACATTTGTACTCTCTTTAGTGACATTTCTCTTTGTATTTATTAGGAAAAGTAACTATAAAGAAAAAAATCCCGTCAGGCAGATCATATGCCTGGGGAAAGCCGATCCAACTGTTGGACGTCGGTTGTTATATTTATGGTATGTCATGTGAAATACTTTGCATGCGCGATGCAGACTTGTCCAAGTATGTTGTGCGCGCAATGTTGACATACATACACTAAGGAAGACTTTGCAATGAAAGCTGTGTGAAAGAAGCGGCTAAACGAGGCCATTCGGTGAAGGGCTTTCAGAATGAAATCACGGACTTATTAGGCATAATATTATTGTTAAAAGCGATGTCGGTGAGGCTTCGTAGGCACCTACCACCTGTGTAAGTGTTGTATTTTGAAAATAATGATGTATGTTTTGTATTAACCTCAATAAAAACCCTCAAACAAACAACATTTAAGGTGGTCACTTGCAGAAATTCCCTAATCTAACTGGAGTATGCGCGGATGTGTCATTCTATCATTTATTTCCCCTTGCGAGTTTATTTAATTTTTTATATATTTATTTTGGAATATTATCTGCTATCATTTCTTAGCCACTTTCTTACTTACTTTTATGTAAATAATATGTACATATTGTCTTATTTTCATTTGTTTCGCACAACCTTGTAACATACACGTCAATTATTACCGCAGGCACTGACTGAAAACCAGCGCTGAGTAATATTTTACGAAACGTTCAGTTTGAAAAAAGCCGATTATTATTTACCATCGCTGTGGAGTGGTCATGTCACCAATCCAGCCGAGGAGGCTTTGCAAATCCCCAGTACAAACACTATTTTAAAGTGCAGCCACCGGCGCATTCTACTCAACACGGACGCAGAAGGATTGCAGCTCTCGATGCACTTTTGCTTTATGAATTCCTACCGCCGCAGTTTGCCTCGTTACGTACAGTCAGTAACAGCTGGAGCTATCCTTTTATTTGATATTAGCACAACCACAATCTCCAGATTCTTCAATGGGCATGGTCATAAGCAAATTAAGTTGTTTTATATTTTTTCGAGAAAATAGGTAATTTTGAGAGCCTGGGTTGAATATTTCGATATGGACTGCTTTAGTTTATTTGTAAGCGGAAAAAAACTAGAGTCTACGAAACTGGAAGTACGTCATACGCAGAAGTACGTCACTTGCTTTAGATTTGCCGATGACATAGTGGTTATGACTGAAACTGGAACCTGGAAGATTTGAGTTCAATGCTCAATGACCTGAACAGAGCTTCTAACAGAGTGGGTCTTAAAATGAACATGGACAAGACTAAAATAATGTCGAACTCCCATGTAGCACCCACTCCTATCCAAGTTGGCGGCTCTGACCTCGAAGTTGTCGACCACTATGTATACCTGGAACAAACAGTCCAGTTAGGTAAGTCCAACTTCGAGAAAGAGGTCACTCGTCGCATCCAACTCGGATGGGCGGCGTTCGGGAAACTAAAACACATTTTCGCGTCCAAAATACCTAATGTCTCAAGACAAAGGTGTGTAACCGATGCGTGTTGCCAGTGAGGACTATGAGCCACATAAGAAGGCTCAAGGTCGCCCATCAAGCAATGGAGAGAGCTATGTTAGGAGTTTCACTGCATGATCGAATCACGAATGAGGAGATCCGCAGAAGATCCCAAGTTACTGATATAGCTCAAAGAGTTGCTCAGTTGAAGTGGCAGTGGCCGGAGCACATAGCTCGGAATCCTGATGGCCGTTGAAGACTGATCTGGCATCCGCGGACTGGAGTGGTCTGATGACCTGTTTACGGTGGCGGGGAGTCGCTGGATGCAGGCGATACAAGACCGGGAAGCTTGGAAAACCATGAGGGAGGCCTATGTCCTGCAGGGACGTCAAATGGCTGATGATGATGAAACCTACTTGTCAATACACACAGCTTGTAACTATGGTGACAACTTCAAAATAGCAAAGTACAGCTGCTTTTATTAGAAGCCGCGTTTAAATGTAATGTAACAGCTGATATTTTTTTTTCTGATATTTCGCTTATATTTTATTTTTTTACCAGCAGTGCTCAAACGTTCGTGTGTTAAACGAATTACCTACAAACTATGTCCACCCTGAAGGTTCATTCTAAATACTTGTGAAAGAAATTTTGAAATCGGTTAAGTACCTACTTTCGGCATACAAACATATAAACTTACAAACTTTACCTCTTTATAATATTAATATTATATTAAAATTATTTATTGCTACAAATAGATACTCTACAATATTCCGCGTTATCCCATAATTAAAGTTGTCTATATTGATTTGTAAAATCTCCCATTTTCGAATAGATATGAGGGTTTTGGTAGCAATACCACAAGCTAACGGTGAAAGAAAACATCGTGAGGACACGTGAGGAGTGTCTGAGATGTTCACGTACCTTACCGCTTTAAATTACATATCAGCGGTGGGCACGCGTAATAATTAAGCCTATACTCTCTCTCTCTGAGATAAGGCCTGTGCCTTAAAGTGGGACTTACATAGGCTACGCAAAAATGGGGGTTTGTTAATCCTCGTACTTATAAGCCATTAAAAACTCTACCTGACTGAATTGATGGTACTGTTCCAATGGGTCATCTTCCGAGCCTTTTAGGGTAACGTGAGGTAGTTATAGCTGTTGCTGACTGTACCGGTTGGCCGGCCGTTTGTCATCCGCCTTCATGGTCTTTTTACTGCCCTCCGATTGGAATTTGATGGGGTGAAATTGGGAATTTGTCAGTACAAATGTTTCAGCGACTTGGTATGATTTTATATTGGACAGGAAATGCTGTAGGAACGTATTTTCGGACAGTGATCCTACTGTTACGTACTTTTTTATGTAGCCTATTTACGTCCCACTGCAGGGTACAGGCCTTCTCTCAGAGAGAGAGTATGAGCTTAAATACCACGCGTGCCCACCGCGGATTGACAATTTCAAGCGCTGAGGTACGTGAACACCTCAGACACTCAGTTTTCCTCACAATGCTTCACAGTCAGCAAGTGGTATTGCTACTATAACTTCACAAAAAATTACGTTACTTAGAAAACAAAGTCATTGGTACATGCCGGGATTCGAACCCACGACCGTTACTTACAACTAAATAAAAAACCATCAAAACATGGCTTTAGAAAAAAAACTGAACACACTTCAGGCTGATAATGCACAAAAAATGTAAATAAATAATATTCAGTGACTACGCCAAATAGCGTAAGTCGCTACATTAAGTCATTCATAAAGTAATTATACACAAAATTAATTGAACGATAGCATAAATCAGCCCTATGCTTGGTTTAGTCACTAATTATTACGTATTATCTACGTTTTAATGCATTATCGTTAAATTATTAAACTCACTCAACAGTAGCGGTACCAAATCAAAAACACCTGAACTACATGATGTTCTTGCTGGTGTTGAAGTTGGCTGTAGAGATAAAGGGCTTGATACGGCGAATATACTATCAATAATCTATAAAATATAATCTCGCTCGCCATACAATTCAATTCAATCACACACGACGAGGATAATAAATATTTTTATATTTTGTATGTCCATTGACTTGTATGGCGAGCGGTATTGTATCTCACGATAGTATCTTCACCGTGTGTTACGCCTTTAGATACACGCTAAGACAACACAGTACAGTGACGGTATTTTGTATTGCCGGAGGTGTGGGCTATTTCTATCTACTACGATTTACAGTAGTATGACCATAAAATTACACGCATTCATAAAAAAGCTTTGAGAAATAAAAAAGATAGCTCAGAGCTCAAAGGAAAACATACAAACAGATTCCTGGATTTGTTTACATGTTTACGACGGAATTAGTTTGCCGGTTACGTACAGGGCCCTTATTATGAAAATTGCGACATTATCGGAAGTTGCGAAATGGTCGCAAATTCTCAAAATATGATATGACGTCATTGGGCTAACAAAGAGCTACGCATTTCTAGCGTTCATTACTCAGTGGCAGGAAATTTTGAAACTATTCAAAAAAGAACCGCATTTGTCGCTAGATTCGAGTGAATTGTCGGGCTCAAGCGACGTTGATGACCCTTTTGAACATATCCCTGCTTCATAATAACGGCCCAAGTGTAGCGAATAAAAGCACGTTGAAAATAGAAAATATATATAATCCGCCCACATCACACAGGCAGTGGTGAGGATTATTGTGTCGCACACATGACACTTTTTTCTTCAATGAACGAATGAATGCCCCTACATTCTTACATCAATATTTTCTAAAAATATAACCTATATTAAGCATAATAAGCAGCCTATATACGTCCCACTGTAGGGAACAGGCCTTCTCTCAGGGAGAGAGAATGGGCTTAATCACCACGCGTGCCCACCGCGGATTGGCGATTTCAAGCGCTGAGGTATGTGAATAGCTCAGACACTCAGGTTTCCTCACGATGTTTTCCTTCACGGTTAGCGAGTGGTATTGCTACTACAACTTCACAAATGTACATAAATTAGAAAACCAAGTCATAGGTACATGCCCGCACCGGGGATCGAACCTGGGTCTCCCACTTGCGAGTCCGAGGTTCTACCCACTAGGCTACCACCGTTTTTTATTATTATTAAGCAACAAAACGAATAAATAAAACAGGACCATAGATGTAGCCTGTGGTGTATCTACGTTGCCACAAAAGGCAGCTGACTCAGCGTTGTGCTGAGGAAGTGATCCCTCAGCGCTGATTTTCAGTCAGTGCCTACGGTAACCCATAATTGTACCACGGAGTGCGTGCCGTGGTGCAGTTCAAGAATTAAGTCAAATTCAATAACATATATACAATAAAGTAAAAAAGACATTTTCCTGAAACAATGGTGTTTCTAAAGAACTTTTACCGGAAATGACATTAGAAGAGGTACGCAATATATGCAGAGAGATATAGATTTCTGCTGAAATAAGCTCGCCATGTACACTTTTTAATTCTGTAAATATTTTGTTTTATTCATGTAATTTTATGTGTGCAATAAAGTATAAAGTAAAGTACGCATATATTCCGTACCTCGTCGCGTAATACAATTCATAACCTAAAACATTTCAGAGCTTCCATCCCTTGATATCACGCCCGAGGCCCTCTCGACCTAGAAGAATGTGACGAGGGAGTTGCAGGATGACAGTTAAAAACATCTAATCTAACCCCCAGTTTCTCGTACACTAACACGTCGTTAATCTACTGTTAACAGCTGTCAATTGACCGAAGTGCGTAACAGAGTTTTCAACGACAGGAAAAAATATATTTAATTTTTCATAATTGTCACTGTTCGCTCGTTTACATAAGCATACTAAGCAGCCGATATACGTCCCACTGTAGGTCAAAGGCCTTTTCTCAGAGAGAGAGTACGGGCTTAAACACCACGCGTGCCCACTGCAGATTAATGATTTCAAGCGCTGAGGCATGCGCATATCTCAGACGCTCAGGTTTCCTCACGATGTTTTCCTTCGCCGTTAGCGAGTGGTATTGCCATTATAACTTCACAAATGTACATAACTTAGAAAACAAAGTCACAGGTACATGCCCGCATGGTACATGTCTCTCGCCTCCGAGTCCAATGTTCTACCGCTACAACGACGTCAAAATGAAACTTCCTCTTCCCTCCGACTCGCACGTGGCCCATCCGTCAGCCGGAGTGGCCCTCCTCTACTTAGCGCTGACACAAAGAGATCGCGAGTTTTATTTCTTACCGCTCTAGGGGCACTGTATACGGTTCTACTCAAGATATATTACAGTTACCATCGACGCGGTTTAAACAATGTATTAAGCATACTCTGTGAAAAAAAGCCTATTACAACATTAAGGATTATTTGGAAGACAAGGACATCTGGTATTTAAATAATGTGAACAGGAACGATTGTATCTAATGTAGTGTAAATTTAAGTTGAACACTCTGTTAATTAAGCAAACCTGTTTTGAAAAGAATAAATGTTGAGTTTCTTTGTTAGCTTCTTCTCCGCATAATCTATTAATTGTGAAAATAACAGCTTTGACGTTCATTAAGTAAACATTTTGTTTTTATAGCGAATGCAATTTTTTACTTTGATTTTGACATCCACTTTAGGGCCTGTGTCGGCGCTAGTTCCTAGCTCCAAGCTAGTTCTCTGCGGTGTTCATTGCTTTGTATTATTAAAATGGTATGAGATCTGTCCAGCATAGTGGGTTGGCAAGACTTCAGAGGCATAGATTTCTTTTAGTGTTCACTTCAGAAAATCTCCTTATTAAGTGCCCGCCATTTCAGCGCTCGGAGACTGTATAAAATCTAGATGGAAAAGGCATCGCTACTATAAATACTTTGATGTATGAAAAATAATATTAACAACTCCCACACAACACAAACATTGTCCTGGTTTCACACTACCCTGTGCTACGGTAATCAGACAAGGACATCAAAAACATGAAAATACTCCTAGAGTGATGCCCCCCCGCTTGGGAATCTCCAGCATTACGGGACTCTTACATGTTTTGATCTTTGTAATTATACTGCAATTAGATCTATGTTAGTAGGTAAAAAATCTACGCATTTTTTTATTAATTTGAATATTCTAACATTTCATCTTGCCTAAAGGCAGCGTAGAATCTTGGTGTTTACACAAGTAAACTTTTGCGGAAACGCTTTATTTTCGCAACATTAAAATCAAACAACGAAAAATACATATTCAGCGGGGTGCTGCCAAAAACAGTTGTCGCTGCCAGCCCTAAATTATACGCGGGGCTTAGCTGTGTACCAAACAGCGGCATTTTCAGGCACATTATTATTACAATGCGTATCCCGATGTCATCCCATTCGCAAAGCAAATGTTCCAATTATCATACCTAATGCGATGTTCTGAGGGCATATCGCGGACCAAGTGTAACGATGAGAGGCCTCAGTATGCCCACCAAATCCTTGTATGTGTGTGTGTGTGTGTGTGTGTGTGTGTGCGCGCGTGTGTGCGTGTGTGTGTGCGTGTGTGCGTGTGTGCGTGTGTGTATATGTGTATTAGCGATGAGGTCTTTAAAGTGCTCTGGTTTGTTCGTTACGGACGAACTGCTTTGCAGCGTGTCTTTTACCTGTTTATTGAATACTTGCTAGCGTGAAAAATGTCTAAGTCGAAGAACTTGGTACTATAAGGTTTTCCTAGTCGATGGCTGATTGAGTATTGTGCATAATTTGTGTTGACAAGAGGGGTGTAAAAAAGGTGTGTATTAGTGTGACGGGTGTGCCTAGTGGGGGTGTTAAGATTTTGGACCGAGGTCTAGTCATGAGATATTTCCATTGCGCATGTCAAATAGCTTAATTCATAGCTTACTATGACAATTCGATGTACATTACAACGCCGATATAAAATATTAGAGTAGAAGAACTCGGCTACGCAATGTACATCGAATTTTCATAATAAACTATGGATTGTAGTTTTCAGCACATGAAAAAATGAGTATTAAGAGGCTGACACACGAGTTCCAGTTATCACTGTCATTGTGGATACCAACAAAAGTGAAAAACGAAAAAGCGCCACTGAAATAAAGACAAAAATGGTTTTCAAGTACATTAATGTTACTGATGAAGTTAAATAAAGAACCAAGATATAACTGCTAAGCTATTTATTTTGAGGGGTAACTTTGGCTTTTTTTTCTATTACAATGAGTTTTGAGACTATGTTTTATACATATGTATACCATACTCGTATACTAACTAGATGTTACTTAAAACAGTATATTATGTAATTCTTAATGAGCTGTTGTTGAGTGATCTGATTTCGTGAGGAACTATTTAATGGATTTTGCATCCTCCGAACCCGTTTAATTTGGTTTTTTACAATATTTTTGTGGTATAGCTGGTAGGTATAGTACAATTATTAATAATGCACCAATATTTGAAAAGTTACCTTATAGTCTTTATTGCGTTTGATTTGTGATAGGTTGGTACCTAGCTACACCCCACGTACCAAACGATATAAATAATTCCAAAAGCAAGATTTTGGTTTCAGAGGCTGCTTTAGGAAAGTATGGACTCAAGTTACAATCCTCGTCTCTTTTTATACCTGCGGGGTACAGGCGTGAATTTGTGCGTATATGTTCATACGAGTACGTATCGACGAATACATCATATTTCCCTCATCACTAGTACTAGTATATAGGACAAAACACAATTTAGGCGTGTGTATTCAAACATACTGCAGTGTGTATTCAAACTGCTCTCTACACATGAAGTCGAGATAGAAATAAAAAGTTTTATTGCGATTGATTCCGTCCGCAAGACGGACTAGCCGGACTATCGTACTTATCTAATTTTATAGTCGCCGGCGACCGGCTGTCGGATCCTCTGTGTAGCCAATTTTGGCGAAATAAATGGGTACAGAAGCACATTACGTAGCAACCTTAAGTTTTGGTTACAAGGTAGCATAATATACAACGTAACTTACCCACAGTGATCATGCTCTTCACTTATACATATCCTACACTTATCACTCCCAGTTTCTCGTACGCTAACAATCTGCTAATCTACCGTTAAAAGCGGTTGATTGGTTTTGTTTGTTTTTTGTATGTTACGCTTTATTGCACAGTAGAAACGTTAAAATAAAACTTTTGTATACTCTTTGTCCATCTGATAGCTGTAAATAATAGGGGTTAAAGTATGAAATTGCCGTTTTATTGCAATAGGTTCTTTGAATTGACATAGAATCTTCATGGTTTGAGGTTTTCGAATGAAACTTTTTTCAAATGGTTTCTATGATGTTCTTTTTTTAAAAAATGTGAAACATTTGAATATCGTCTTTCAATTGTTTTTGTTATTCAATTTAAACAAGAAAGATGGAAAATTGAAAATCACTCGAATTTTCGCAGTATCCATCTTTCTTGTCTAAATTGAATAACAAAAACAATTGAAAGTCGATATTCAAATGTTTCACATTTTTTAAAAAAAGAACATCATAGAAACCATTTGAAAAAAGTTTCATTCGAAAACCTCAAACCATGAAGATTCTATGTCAATTCAAAGAACCTATTGCAATAAAACGGCAATTTCATACTTTAACCCCTAATAGTAGACTAACAGATTGACAGTTTACGAGAAACTGGGAGTGGTTAGTGTAGGTAATTTTAATGTTGAATATTAAGACTAATTAATGTTGATGAAGAAGTGGTGCATCAGGATTGAGGTGAACCCTGGTCTGTACTCCTCCGGAATACAGGCGTGAGTATATGTAATGTAATGTAGTGTACAAGAAACGGAGGGTAAGTCTGCCGCATCGTCAATCAAATGCAGATCCAACCCAACCTGTTCTTCTCACTCCCTACTCAGTGATCAAACCCTCTCCGACCACTACTGAGAAAACTAGAAAATTCTTCCTTCCCCTACGGATATTCCTATCTCTGAGGACATCTTCATCGAGGCAGTTAAACTCAATGTAACATCTAACGGCGAGAGATAAACGGCCCCAGTTTGGGCCTCGGTAGGGCATAAAGATTCCTTCTGCTTAAAAATTCGCTTTCGTTCACGCTTGGAGAGCCAATAATTCGACCGGCACCTAATCGAAATCAATAATAAGTGGTGTCTTTCTGTAGGCTTGAGACGGTAGATAGATATATAGAATATTCTTTATTGTACAAAAAAACTACATTAACAGAAATTATATAAATCGAAGTACAATTGGCGGCCTTATTACTAAAAGCAATTTCTTCCAGGCAACCGTAGACGGAGACAAGAAATAAATTAGAGATGGATAGTCAGTGCAATTGAGAAATATTGTTATGGGTTGAAAAAAATTTAATAATAAAGTTACGGTAAAACGGAGCCAAATTGAATTTTCGTTGACAAAAGCAAGGATGTTTTATGTAAATATTCGCTATATTACCGAGAACCTGTTAAAACAGAATCGAGATTGGATACTATTTGCTCGACAGAAATAAATCCCAAAGTAAGGTCTTCTATTTCACTTTATCACAGCCTTATCCGTAATACTTTAATTTACAGTCTTTAATTTTTTAACCAATTAGTGTTCTTCTAATCCATTGGAAGTTCAGGCAGTAAAAATACATGTACGACGAATAGTAACTTATAAGTTTAAGCTTACGATTGCTGTAAATTTAAACCAAACTTGTAAGTTACTGATCGTCAAACGTACTATCTAGGCTGGGGTGGCTAAGCTGCTAAACGTCGAGTGGCCATATCAGGTGTCTCTGGAGAAACGAAGGAGATCACGCAGAACATGAAAAGGTAATAATAAATTTCAAGAACCACTTTGGGACACTGAGTCGTGTACCAGATTATTTTCACCCTGAAATGTGATTCAGGGAAACGATAGAACAACATTTATTCTCATTATTTTTAATAATCGCGTAAGCGACTGAAAGTAGATCCTTAATTTTTCCATGCTATAATTAAATTTAAAATTAATATTTACAAAATGGTAATGCTGTACAAAATATCGTGAAAACACTCTAAGCCGCGTATGACCTTAAGGCAACAGTAAACTTCAATAAACGCAGTTAAATTAAAATATTAAATTGTTTCCATCCCCCTCTTCGGTTACGTTACGTGCCGTATCGCCAAGGCTGGAGTGTGGCTTGCGTAAGCTGAGCTAACAGCGCCGTCATTACAGAAAGACAAAGAAAAATGCAAGATAAAAAATTTGTTCCTTATTACATACTACATATTTGACATCAGATTAATACGTATTTCCTTAATCTGAGATTTGACCTTAAAAATATCGTAGCCAATTTTTTACGACCTTAGTATATATAACTGCGTACCTATTTAATACAAATTGACCGCGTTTAGATTGTTCAAGATTCCGCCTACACTGGAGCGAACGAAAAGACATTTTCAATGTCAGAAATCTAACCTAACCTAACCATCTTTTCTCAAAATATCATCTTAAGTATAAAAAACATGCAATAATAAACGTTAGTCTATTCTTGCAAAAGTAGGAAAACGCCAATACTGCATCCAGAATCCCGGACAGCACCCGTTTTTCACACCGTTTGTCAAAACCCAACAAGTTGTGCGTTTGTCGAAACCCAACAGTTTTTGCATTCCTTCGACAATACGTTGTATATTTAAATTCAGCGAACACAGATTGCTTTTGGAAGAAAATTCCATCTTACAATTTACAAATAAAGTAGTCTACAGTATTTCTTCTTGACCAATCTGCATAATACCAATCAGACAAAGGGAATCTGGTGAATCAGCAAATGAAATTTATACCGACACCAAAACAGAGACGGGAGCCTCCTAAACTTTATCTTTCCGACTGCACAGAAATCAAAGTGTATCGAAGAAACTGAGAAGTCCATCCGTTATAGAAAAGACACAGAAAGTACGATTTAGGTGGTTTACTTTCACGGGACTGTGCCGTAAAAATCACGATTTTGTAGTTCATACATGCTTCCTTGTTCGATCCTTCTCGTAAAATATGATTGTTTTAATCAGACAAACTGTTTTCAGTACTAAAGGTACAGTTATAAGTAATTTTTTATATTCTTTCGTTTAGAACTTTGTGCTGTTCTTGACTCACCCAAAATAAAAAATCTCAGCGTACTCAAAATTGATATCAGCGATAAGAGCGTGTTATTATTACGAACCTTCGAACCGTATTAATAAAGTGCTTAAATCTACCGCTGAAATAGTCCTCGAGCTCACAGCTCAACATGCTACTCGAGACATAACAGCAACTTGACGCTCAGGAGCGGTTTTATGGTCAAAGAATATTACTAATACGGTCCTTAGAGCCATCGCACACGGCCACTTATAAGCGCGATTTGAACGGGCCGTACCCGCTCGAGCACGGCGCTGTCTCGAAATGGAAGCAAAACAATGTTAGCAATATTATGCTAAGCTGCAGCACCTTTAAATCGCTTCTCTTTCAAAATATCACAAAACGCACTTACAAGCGCGTTCAAAACTCGTTGTAGGCGATGGCTCTTAGTGCGAGTGATTAGTACAAGTAGGTTCTTTCCGCCAAGGTTCTAAACAAACAATTGCAAGCTTAAGTTGCAGTTGCAAGGTCTAGGTTTCTATGGGAAGACAGGGAGACACTGAAAGCGGGTCCACTGCGACATTAAACTCAGTGACACTGCCGTTGAAATTGATTTCGCTCGCGGCGCGAGGCGCTGCGACCTCCCATTACCTACTTATTTTGTTCCCGCCACCGTTCCATCGCTGAACAACGAGGATAAATAGGTTTTATCTAATTTATTATCTACCTCAGGGGTGCCCAAACCATGTCTCGTAACTTTAAGCAAAGAGAGAGAGAAAGAGTGAGACAGAGACAGAGATAATTGTATTTTTTTTGTGTTTTCAAGCCTTGTTGTAACAAATGATCGTCATCATCAGCCCACCTCCACCCACTGCTGGGCATTTTCCTCATTACGCCATCTTTTGCAGTCTCTCGCCATTCGTATCCATGGCCCCTCTGGTGACTTGGTCACATCGTAATACCACTCTTTATCTCTAAGGATTTTTTTTTCGAGTTTAGCGACTGGTAGGTACGATAGTACCTATCGCTATCAAAAGTTCAATTGGAATTGGTTTACGATCGGTTTTTAGATTTGTCGGTAGACTTTGATTCGGATTCAGACTCAGTTCCAACTTACTAGTTAGGACTCCCTGTATGCCGAGTTTGAAGAAAGACAGAGGCAGAGAACCTCAATCCAACGGCTATAGCAGGCTTAGATAAGCCTAGCTTTATATCTGTCCAAAATCGTTTACAACCATTGGTCGATTAGACGATTCTGATAGTGCTAAAATCGTGCAAACGCGGCTTTAGTGTAAAATAAAAAACAGTGTGTTTCAAAAAGGTCAGGTGAAACTTAAGGGGATTATTTTACTCAAAAATTAGACGATCGAACAAAAGTTCGAGTGTAGAGTTTTATTTTTTTATTCTCATAATAAAATTGTCTAGCACAGCATGATGATTTTAAAAACCTATTTAGAGGCTAAAAATTCCACCCATGCCAGGACTTGAACCAGCGACCTCTGGCTAACCGTGCCAGCGCTCTCCCAACTGAGCTAATGGGCAAGTACAGGCATCAGTGAAACTTTGAGCCTCTTTACAAACTTCTTTTTAAAATTGTCCTCACCACGGGTTAGTGCAACAAAAAGAATATAATAGTATGATGAGTTAATGAGTTGATATTTTCATAAGCTCTCCCATAAAAAAGGTGGTAGCGTGGTCGGTAAAACGCTTACTCTACAATCGAGAGGTTATTAACTTCATTCTGGATTCACTTGCTTGCTTTTTTGTCCGACCAGGTTTCGCTCTGATTCGCAGAGCTTAATCATGGTAAGTAGAGATGGAGCTCGCGTCGTCAGTTGTCAGTGTTTACAGTGTAGTGCTTACAAAAGTTTTAGTTTGAAAATTCGAGAGATTGTTGATTCAAACCCTACCAGGTTTCACCGAACCTTACTGAAATAGTCATTGTAACTACGCCCTGGTTCGCAGATTGAGAACCCACGATCTACCCGCGATAGCGAAGTTGGTAACGAGAAATTGGGAGAATTACCTAAGGGACGATTGGATGTTTCGCCTACAATATTGGTGTTTTCTTTTGACGTTAATTCAGCCTTGGCCTTTGCTTCATAATGTTAGCTGATGGAGTAGTAGAACTAAACTGCTTACTTGTAATTTGTTGGTTTGGGTAATCTTGGAAACAAGTAAAAATAGGCACCAATTTTGTGAATCAAACAAAAGGAGCTTATTGCATACCTATAAAATATAACTGTTCCTATAAAACATAACTCAAAACGAAAAGTTACTTATCCTTTCTATTCATACTAGAAACTGGATATTCGTCATAAGCAGCCAATACAGAGTGTATCAAAATCCCCAAATACTCCCAAAATAGGGTGTTCTGCTCATCTATAAAAAATTATTTTACTGAGGAGAAACATGAAACGTGTTCTACGTGTAACTGTTTGTTTTCCCATAGTAAAAACACTACAGCACTAAAAATGCGGAAATAATTTAAACGAATGTGACCTTTAAATTCGAAGTCAGTACGTAGGTACATGTCGGTATTGTATATTTGGGGAAGTATAAAATTTACGTCCCGAATTCAAATATAAAGGTAATATTCGTTTAAATTATTTCTTTGTTTTTAGTGCTGTAGTGTTTTTAAGTCGGTTTTTATTTTTTATTTAAAAATGTTTACTCCACTATTTTTTGTGAGTATCTTTCACTATTATTCCACCAAATTGTGCTTTCCGAGAGCAATTGCAAGAATCGCTGTAAAAACACCCAAATCGCCTCAATTGCGCCTTTAAAATTTGAAGTTCCCTCGATTTCCCCAGGATTCCATCATAAGATCTTGACTTGTTGACCATGAGATCACCTGTGAAGTGTAACTTTACAAACAAATGAAGAAAATTCTAAGTTTGTCCAGGCGTCTTCAAGTCATTGGGAATAAAAAAAAGATTCCGACGATTTGGGATCCTCCTCCTTTTTTAAAGTCGGTTAAAAATAAAACTTAGAATTAGCGAAAACAGTGTCAGGTGTTCCATACATTTTAATGTCGCAGTCAGTAACTTTAGCATGTATAATGCAACTGGTAAGTATATTTTTTTGTGGTTCGGAAGTTTACCCCGTACCTAATAATATAAATAATCAGGAACAGCCGAGCTGTCAAGTTGATGGGAGATGAGGAATTGACGAAGGCAAGAAACGGCCTCTGGAGCACCGTCGTAAAGTCGCTTGCCTTTCCGAATGTGCACAGGGGCTACATGAACTTATACCCCTATCCCCTTTTTTCCATCGGATAACCAGAAGGCTGGCTCATATGCAAGAATTTGTCGTGAAAATTCCGCGAATTCGCACCAAGCGATTTGCGAATTCTTTTATATTTAAAACGGCAAAGACGTGGAACGCGTTGCCGTCGTCTGTTTTTCCAGATACATATAACCTGGGTGTCTGTAAAACTAGAGTCACCCGACATTAACAAGTAAACACGTAACATCTTAGACCCCGTCTTTGTTTACCATCAGGCGTGACTGGAGTCAAGTCCCAATTAAAAAAAAATCTATGAGGTATATACAATGAAAATCTGCTTCTCAGCAGAATAACTACATACACAAACATGTTATATTTTAGAGCGCTGCAGAGTGTTTTAATTAGTAAAGTAGGTGCAGTTGAGAACGAAACCACAAAGTACTAAACTAGACAGAGAGTTAACTGTCTAACCTATTATAAAAAATCTGTCACCAAGTACAAAACTTACTACAGAATATAATTTTGTACTAAAAATGGGTTTGTACATGTTAATTTTAGGCAATGAAGATAGTAAGTTTTTTAAATGAATTTGCTTGTGACTGTTATTCTGATATAAAATGTGACAACCCTAAAACTTGTAGAATGCAATAAAGTATTGAGTATTGAGTATAAGGTGTCCTATATTTTAATAAAAGATACACAGTATGATTTATAAAAACCCGCTTCCATAACACACTCCCCAAAGGGCAGTTTAAATAGTCTGTGGTAAAGAGAAAGACGGAAACACAGATTATATAAACCGCATCTGAGGAGTGCTTAGAGGAATTTTGTTTTTATAAATTACACTGTTAGTCTATTAGTGTACCAAACTAAATGAAAATCCATTCCTCCTTTATGCGTTGTTACGAGACAAACATTTTAGTAAACATACACACTTTTGTATATTATGTATATTATATACTTTAACCAAGACTTCGGCGTGTGATAGATGAATATTTATGAAGCGACTGTCTCTTCTCAGGATTTGGTACAGTTTACATTCTGTCTAGCTTAAAACTCTGTGACTGAACCGTATGATAATGATCAGCCTGCAAGTTTGTAGGGAACTGGGGTAACATTTTCACACTACTTTAGGCTGTTACGTAAGATTAAGCCTTTAGAAGCTTGCCGTACCTGAGGAAATTACATAACGTAGCTTTTGGGTATTTTCTGGATACCTGGTGCTGTTCTGTTTAAACATCAGGTCTCTTGCCCGTTTAAAATCTGTTAAATAACTGTTTTGAAACTAAAACTTTCATGAAGCCGCAGTGTCTGTCTTCATACACTGAAAGCATTACACTTTTGTGTATATAAGTCCGGATATAAGAAATATAAATCCGGATTCGCACAGAAACACACACACACACTCACTCACACTTGTATATAATATAATGCTGCCTCTATATACGTCCGATCGCACAGGCCTTCGGTCAGACAGAAAGAGAGACACACACACACACACACACACACACACACACACACACATACACACACACACACACACACACACATACACATGTATATATAAGCAGAGTAAAAATAACAAACAGTAATTAACTACATAGGTACACAATTTAACTTAACTTCATTACATTTTTTTCTTCTACGTTTACAAAACCATTCTAGTTATGGAAGAGCGATCAATTTATGTTATCTAAAAATACCTAAAAGTAGTGGGATACATATATATTTTAAATACTTGCACCTGACCCGAAAGCTACGAATACTGGAGACCAAACTACTTTATCAACGCAATCATGGTGTCCCAAAGCAATGAACGCGTTCACTTTTAGCATTCTTATAGCACAGACCATAAGTTTTCTGTCCACCTTTACAATCCCTAAAGTAAGTCACGGTCCTAAAAATCAAAACATCATTCTCCCTCCCGCATTTTCAGTCTCAAATTGGTCCGGCTTGTAAAGCATCGCATTGCGTTACCGTCTCCTAAGAATTCTATCGTGTGCTATCAGAGATGTATCGAGGCTTCGGAGCATCCGGACCGACCGAGGCGAAGTCCCAGTAAGTCTTGGTATATACTGGGGTATTACTTTGTGCCAAAAAAGTGTATGTTTTGTACGAAAACATAAGTATAAAGTTATAAGCAGTAACAATTATTACATGTGATGACGAATTAGAAAAAAAACACACACACACACACACACACACACACACACACATACACACACACACACACACACACACACACACACACACACACATGTACGCACGCACGCATGCACGCACACACGCACGCACGCACGCACGCACGAACGCACGTACGCACACACGCACGCACGCACGCACGCCCGCGTGACCTTAGTTTTCTGTCATACAGTGTCCATATCGAAAGACAATCTGAACGTTCGCATTTGCAATCCCTAAAGTAAGTCACGGTCCTAAAAATGAAAACACCATTTTCTCTTCCGCATTTTTTTTCTCAAATTGGCCGGGCTTGTAAAGCATCGCATTGCTTTAGCGTGTCGTAAGAACGCCATCGTTTGCTATCGGCGATCTATCGGGGGTTCGGAGCAGTCAGACAAGTCGAGGCAAAGTCCCAGTAAGTCTTGGGATACACTGGGATATTGCTTTGCGACAAAAAAAAAAAAAATTTTGTACGATAAAAAAATTTACAATGAATAAATACACATTATTGTGTGAGTACGTATAAGAGGTTAAAATCAGGAATTAGCAGAACATACACATTCATACTATGACTCGTTCTCAGTATGTTGATGTAAAAAAGACAAGGAAAACAATTTGTCGAAAGACAATTGAATCTGCATTTGCAATCGCTAAAGTAAGTCGTGGACCTAAAAATCAAAACACCATTTTCAGTCTAAAATTAGCCCGGCCTGAATGCATCGGGACTTTGAAGCCTCCGGACCGACCGAGGCAAAGTCCAAATAAGTCTTGGGATATACCTACCTACTGGGATATTGTTTTGCGACAAAAAATGTGTTCATGTTTTGTACGACATAAGTTATAAGTAATGCTCTGTGTTTTCAATTTATTTGATGAGTGAGTATAATAGGTGACGATCAAGAATATAAAATATAGTTCACATTGAAGGTTATATTATGTCTAAGCTTGACTCCCCCCAATACATAAACTAACTTTAGTTTAGGCATAAAAAAGTTGTAAAAACTACACATTTCTGCACAATTAGAAGGTGTTCTAAATTAAACAGTATTTGAAACGAAAATACTTACACGCTGTTTTTGCATTATAATTCTAAAACATTTAAAAACATTATTCTTTCGTGGTTACGAAACGTACAGGGAACCAAAATTCGGGACCAGAACAAGTGATTGTGTTGTGTTGAAGGGATTATGACTGCCTCGTTGGACTAGCCGTTAAGGTGCTTACTACCAAGATAAGTTGGTTGGTTCGATTTAAACTGGGGGCCGCCGTACATTTGTACAAATGGCCTCAGACTTTCAATTGTCATAAATTTTCACTCATCCTACCCTCACTATAATGATCATACGAACATGACTGCCAACGCTAAGTTCATTACTAAATTGTCGTTTTACAAAACGGGTCACAGATAGGTACATCCCTAGCCTGATGCTTTGAAGCCTCTCTGGGAGCGAGACTGCAGTTTGATACAAATGCAATTTCGTTGAAAGTATGTCCATTGTTGCGGCTAGTCTGAAAGGAGGTTTTTAGCTATTGCTTCCTTGCTGTCAGCATGGGAGTTGGTCAAGGAGTGTTTAAGGATATTTGGGAGCAAAAAACTTAAATTTGTAACCCGATTAGCAACAAGTTTAAAAGTTCTTTTTATTGTTATTGTTATACATCAAGTTTCACTCTAGTTTGTTACATACCTCAGCACTTATTAATATTAGCAATCTGTATTCTGTGGTAATTATACGTGGTAACCATTATCATCAGCCTATCGCTGTCCTATTCCTATGCAAAGGCATAGGCCTTTTTGCCCAAATACCATCTCTCACAGTCCCATGCCATTCATAATCACGCGGAGAACAAGGCCCCTGTTACGTCTGCCATTCTGACGTCACATTCTGACAGTTTTAATTGTTGCAAAAAAAAATAGTATACACACTGATAAATAGTCTTAGGCTTTGCTAGATAGTAAAACTACGGATATTTACGAAATATTTTAATTGTCCTATGACTTGACTTTAAATTCGTTCGCCGTATTTTGAGGGAATGTTCTTTTCTACGCGAAAAACAGTATTATTAATTTATTTATCAGTAATGTTTATTACATATTTGTAAATATTCCTGATTTCCAACCTTTGTCTCCAAATTGTGAATCCAAATTCAAAGTGGTAGGAATCTCCCTAACGTTGAAAAATGTTTTCTGTTATGTTAAATGATACTTTTGATTCAGCAATTCGTTGTTTAAACTAGGGTCTTATCACGTATGCTGGCCTCGTCGCAGCTTAGTTTATTCAAGACGCGGATTGTGCTCCTTTTAGGGTCCAGAGCGGGGATTCGAATTGGACCCTCAAGATAAGCTCCGTCAAAACTGCGAATCGGCGCGATGCGAATTCTTAACGCAGAAAACTGCGACACGAATTGCTGCGATGCGATTTCGTGTGGCAAGGCATCTTCCTTCCACGATTCGGGTGACCATTTCTTCAACGACCGTCAACCGTACCGAACGTATTTTGTTAACTAGGTCGTGACATAGATCGTAAAAAGAAGTGCTAAAAAATTTCAACTGCCTAGCTATCACGGTTCATGAGATACAGCCTGGTGACAGAGAGACAGACAGACAGACAGACAGACAGACAGACAGACAGACAGACGGACAGACTGTAGAGTTTAGCTTACGGGTCTAGCGCGATTCTATTGCCTAGCACCCTACTCTTTCTATCAATGCAAAAAAGACTTACGTTTTTTCCAAGTTGAATCACTGAAATCCAATTTCACAACACTTTCATGTTATCACGAACGAAAACATAAGGTTGGTTCACTATTATTTCAAAGCTAATACGTACTTCTAATTATTTTCCACTTTTAACATAACATAAACTCACGCCTGTATCCCAGAGGGGTAGGCAGAGACCAGGGAGTGCCACTTGCTACGATCCTGACAGATCACTTTCGCTTCCTCAACATTCATTAGTCGTTGTATGCACGCACGCCGGTTTCGGGTACTTTTTATCTTACCCTTTGTTAATACATCCTCTATTTGGTCGAAGTATGTCCGTCTGGGTCGTCCCTTACCGGCCCTTCCATCCACTTTTCCACTTTTCACATTGTAAATATTGTATTTTGCTTTACTGTCAACGATTCAACTGTTAGTCAGATATTTCTTTTATTTGAATATTGTTCTTTATTTTTCTAAATTATGTCAAATAATCGTCATACTAAGAAGGTCAAATAAGGAAACTTCTGGCCTATGGAGACTTCTAGAAGACTATTCGCATTCCAAATCGAAATTATGAATTTAATGCAAGAAAGAGAAAGAAGATCTAGAATTTTAAATTATGGATTTGGAACAGGATCCAGAAACTTCCAGAAGAATTCTGACGCAGATTCAGATCAAATTTGAATATTAGAATCGAACTATTTTTGGGGTATAAAAGCCGCCCAAGAAGGCTTTCCGAGTCTGTCTCACTTGAGTCCTACTTGAGAGTCTTACTTGAGCCCTACTTGAGTCTCACTTGAGTCCTGAAGAGTTACCTGAGTCCTACTTGAAGAGTTACCTGAGTCCTACTTGAAGAGTTACCTGAGTCCTACTTGAAGAGTCTTACCTGAGTCCTACTTGAAGAGTATTACCTGAGTCCTACTTGAAGAGCCTTACCTGAGTCCTACTTGAAGAATCTTACCTGAGTCCTACTTGAAGAGTCTTACCTGAGTCCTATTTGTGAGACCTACCTGAGCTCTTGTTTGAGAGACCTGAGTTCCTGTCTACCTCTCCACGGCCTGCCTCCGCAACTTACCTGTCCCTCTCCACGGCCTGATTCCACGATTGCCTGCCCGTCTCCACGGCCTGTCTTCACAACTTGCCTGTCCGTCTCCACGGCCTGACTCCACGGCCTGCCTCCACGATCTGCTTACTCTTTTGGGACCTAAGGTTTCTTTTATATAAATTTTTGATGTTTTTATTAGTATTAAGTTTTTAGTTTAATGTAGGGGTTTTGATGATTACATTCTTACAGGGATCCTGCCTTTTCGCAGAAAATTGTTACGCTGATTATCACTTGCCAACCAACATTTCACCTATTTTTCACTTTGACAACAAACGATTTACAAGAGGAACCCCCCGGTGGGGCCGCCTCTCCGGACTTCGGGCACAAGTTCGGTCGGAGGTGGCCAGTAGGTCGGCTTGCCGACTGAGGTGGACTGCGGTGTCGCGCTCGTCGCGATGCCGCGGCCGGGCCCATCGTGGCGGGGGCGGCGGCGGGATGGACGGGCGGCAGCCTATCCATCCTGCCAGCGGCCCTAACGGGTGCCGCCAACGTGTTGGCGGAGGCGGTGGGGCTGCAGGGGAGGAGGCGTGTCGGTATTGCGTCGGCCGCTCGCCCTATCCTCTGCAGCCGTAGTGGTAGGCGCGGCTGCGGGGGAAGAGGAGTGTCGGTATTGCGTTGGCTGCTCTCCCTGTCCTCCGCAGCCATCGTGGCAGGCGCGGGGCCACGTTAATCGACCCGTCGCATTGGGACCAGGGCTGTCGGATACGGGTGCTATCCGACGCCCAGTGCTGGATGGTCTCGGGTGGTGGATGACGACGTGTCTGGTGTTCGGCACGTCGTCAATCTGGAGGGAGCGCAAGCTCCGAGGTGGGGTCCGGTCTGGACCGGCGCTGTCGGGGCCGCGGAGGAGTGCGAAAGCGTGCCCGTGGCCCCGACACCAAGAGCAGCGGAGGAACACCCCAGGGGTTTTAGTAGGTATACCGACCAGTGGCGGGAGTCCCACATAACCACCCGCCTGCCCACGAGGTGTGGTGGTATCCATAAAGGATTTCCCCTGGTAAAAATGTGACCAACACACGCACGAGCCGAGCGAGCGAAGCGAGCGTGCCGCGGCAGCGGCCGGCGAGTGCTAGGAAAATTCTATCCATTTTACTAGGTTTTCCTAACCTTTAGGTTAATCTATAGGTTTGCCCTAACCTTCTGTAAAACATACGCTACTTAAAAGTTGGCATTTTGAAAAAAATTCATTATAAAAAGCAAACCAAACAAACAGTTGGCAACTGCGAGGTTGGGAAATAAAAAAAAATAATAAGAAAAGTTGGCAAATGATTATTCCGCAAAATAATATTCTTCGAAACGTTAGTTGCCAAATGAAAATCGGCCAAAAATGTTTCTGCAAAAAGGCAGAGAACCATTTTTACATCTCTAAATCTTTCTTTTTATTTCTTTAGCTTCCGTTACCCAGGGTTGTGCCTTCACACAACCCTCGGTAACGTGACAAGACAGACAGACGGACATACAGACAGACGGACAGTGAAGTCTTAGTAATAGGGTCCCGTTTGGCACCCTTCAGATACGGAACCATAAAAAGAAGATTTTAGGTTCATCTAGATGCCCTTTGTGACAACTTTGTCACACCACAGGATGCGCTCTGACGCTCTGACTGTTTTTCCTTTGTACTTGTTTATGTTACTTGTTATGCCTCTTTTTCTTGTGACGTGTCAATTTGTCCCAATAACTATCATTCTTTCTTCTTTCTTCTTTCTTCTTTCTCCTTTCTTCTTTCTTCTTTCTTCTTTCTTCTTTCTTCTTTCTTCTTTCTTCTTTCTTCTTTCTTCTTTCTTCTTTCTTCTTTCTTCTTTCTTCTTTCTTCTTTCTTCTTTCTTCTTTCTTCTTTCTTCTTTCTTCTTTCTTCTTTCTTCTTTCTTCTTTCTTCTTTCTTCTTTCTTCTTTCTTCTTTCTTCTTTCTTCTTTCTTCTTTCTTCTTTCTTCTTTCTTCTTTCTTCTTTCTTCTTTCTTCTTTCTTCTTTCTTCTTTCTTCTTTCTTCTTTCTTCTTTCTTCTTTCTTCTTTCTTCTTTCTTCTTTCTTCTTTCTTCTTTCTTCTTTCTTCTTTCTTCTTTCTACCTATTCATTATGAACGCCTATGCGAATCACTTTGCGAGTTGTTGCGATGCGTCGCGCGAGCTCGCAGATTCTTATGATGCGACGTCGCATCTGTTTGGTATACGGGCCCATATTACGAAGATTCATGCAAATTAAGCTTCGATATTTGTACATTTTAGGCTTTAAGATCTCTGGGTTTTTGTGCCACAAACTTGATATTGTAAGTTTAGAGCTTTTCAAATTCATCTGTCAATTTGTAAACGTTGATTGATAGATAGATGGAACACGTATATCGACCCGTTTTCACTGCTTCTCCGGTTCTCTAAAGTTTGGTGGAATAAATGTATTACAGAGATAAGCTCGCCTTTTTACATGTTATTTCTTATGTGATGTCCTATTAAATATTTCATGTGCAATAATGTATTATTAAATAGACAGAATATTCTTTATTGTACACAGAAATTGCATTGCCAGAAATTGCTTTTTTTCTGCGGGTAGGCGTGTATAGAATAACATTCAAAAATTTTTGCTCCTAATATATTTAATTGAAATAAAGTAAATACAGTAAACTACTTACATGATAGTTAGTCTTTAACTTGTAGCTCAGTCCCACTGCCCACTGGGATAAACATATCACTGACCAGTTCAAAGGTATCACTGACTCACCGCCTTCACTATATAAGCCATGGACCTGTATGAGAAGTTGAGCCGAAATGTTGATGAACTGGCTGCAGTATTCAGCACTCGCATGGAACAACATGAAAAGGAGCTGCGTCAAGTCTCCACTTCTTCCAACACTGGTGTTTCGGATCTGGAGACATTGAATCGTGAGTTCACACACTTCAAGCTCTTTGTCACATCATCACTAAGTCTGCTTAAGTCTCAAGTAGACTTGCTTCTGCTGGGCCTCGACAGGCATGAAATGGCATCGCGTCGTAAAGTACTCCTCATCCATGGAGTGCCGGAGTCATCTAATGAAGCACCATTGTCAGTCATGGCTAAACTGTTGTCCGACCAAATGAAGATGACACCTGACTGCATCGACAGTGTCTCCGTGTGTCACCGTCTGGGAGTGTCCAAAACCAAAGCCAGACCATTGCTGGTTCGTTTCTCCACATGTGCGGCTAAAGGTACTGTCTGGGCTGCAAAGGCTGCTTTGAGGGGGACCGGCTTCGTCCTCTCGGAGTTCCTGACGAGGCCCAGACATGATGTCTTCATGGCTGCTAGGAAGCATTTTGGAATGCAGAGCTGCTGGACGATGGAGGGCAGGATAGTTATTCTCCTCCCCGACAAAACCCGTGCCAAGGTGGAGCAGATGCCCGAACTCCATGTACTGATGGAGAAGTTTCCAGCTAGGGATGCGGAAGTACAGAAGGCGAAGTCTGTGAAGAAGGCAACGGAGCCGAAAACTGGATCTTCAAGGGCTAAGACGCAGACACAGGCGAGGACACGTGTGGCGAAAGAAAAATAACTTCGGTTATTATGTACGCCCATCTCGCTATGTTCGACCTTCTGCAATTGTCCGGATTGTACCGAATTCTTTGGAGGTACCTACTTCACTTTCCTGTTCAGTTTGCAATGGGGTAGGATAATTTAAATTTCCTTTTGCATAATCGTGTTTTCTTTTTGTTTGACATTGACAGCAGCAGTTTATCACAGACGATTATTATAATCTACGAATGTTTTCACAGAAAATTACTTTTGGATGCGTTCAAAATAATTTTCTTTTCAATTTTTTTTTTCTCTGCTATAGTGTTCAGTGATTTAATTTTGTCTTTGTTATCTTCTCATGTTTATCGTACTTTGATGTTTGTTTTCTTTCTGTGCTATTTTGTTACTTTTAGTACGAGATTTCTTCCAGAGGCACAGTGGTGCTGCTGGGACTGAGTAGAGCGGTAAACAAGTTTATTTATAGGTTAGTTTATTTTAGTTTAACGTATAGTGGTTATCTATTTATTTTACAGTATTTTATATATTTATTAATTTATAGTCTATGAATAGCTTCCAGCATTTAGATGATAGCTTTTTCTCCTGCTCTTCAACCGACGATTTTGAAAGTGCCAGCGATGATTCTGTGGCTGGGCTGACACTTCACGACCGACTGGATTCAGTGTTCCAAGGTGTTCACCCAAATCTTAATATTGTGCATATTAATGCACAAAGCATTCCGGCTCATTACTCCGACTTCTTGGCGTCCTTTGGCGGACTACGCATAGATGCTATACTAATATCTGAAACCTTCCTTAAGCCCACATTACCCTCTACGATGGTCAGTTTGCCTGGCTTCCGACTTATCCGGAATGATAGGACTGTAAGGGCATGTGGTGGAGTCGCAATCTATCTACGCTCTGACATACCTTGCACCATAATCAGTCAATCGGTTAGTCAGGCAACTGAATCACCCGAACACCTATTTTTAGAAATCACTCTTCGCCATTCTAAACTACTTCTTGGTGTCTATTATAGCCCATCTCTCCATATAAATTTTTTCAGTGCCTTTGAATCCCTTCTGGAAACCTTTTGTCCCCTTTATGTCGATATCCTAATAATGGGTGACTTCAATACTTGCCTTATTAAAAATGATTCCCGCACTTCCAAACTGCAGTCCCTCATCTCTTCATACAATCTGAATATCATGCCCCTATCTCCAACTCATCATGCGCCTAATTGCAGACCTTCACTACTTGACCTCATGTTTGTCTCACGACTGCAGAAGGTGGCCAAATTTGGCCAGCTTGATGCTCCTTTCTCTCACCATGACCTTATTTTTCTCTCTTATAAAGTTCGTCCCCCCAAAAGTAAGGCAAAATATCTTCTTCTTCGTAGTTTTAAAGGGATTGATTTGGATGCTCTGGCGGAGGATGTGGCTGCAATTGACTGGTCGCCTGTCACTGACAGCATCACCTGTGATGAGATGGTGATTCGCTTTAATTCCATTGTGTTGGCCCTTTTTGACAAACATGCTCCTGTTAAAAGGGTGAAAGTCAGGCATCTACCTGCACCCTGGCTCACGCAAGCCATTAAGGAATTAATGGCTAAGCGTGATCAAGCCAAACGGAAGTATAAGAAAGATCCCACGGAGCTTAACTTTTCCCGCTTCAAGATGCTGCGTAATCGTTGCAGTCGGATGTGTAGGGATGCCAAAAGGCGACATATTCACGAGTCAATTGAAAAGTACAGCCCAGCTGAAATTTGGAAATTTCTTAAAACACTCGGGATTGGCAAATCTCCTGATAGAAGCCCCTTAAATATTGATTTCGACGCCCTTAATAAACATTTCTCAATCCCTCCAGTCACTCTAGAAGACTACACCAAAAAAGTCACTCTCCAAAATCTTTCTTTGCAGCGAAAACCCGATTGTGTTCCCTTCTCTTTCAAATCTGTTACAACGAGTGACGTTAAGAAATCCATCCTCTCCATTTCTTCCAAAGCGGTAGGAGACGACCAGGTCAGCTCTCAAATGCTGCTCTTGGCCATTGATGGGCTGGTTCCAACTATCACGCACATCATAAACTTCTCCTTGGGTACCAGCTCATTTCCAACCGCCTGGAAGAAAGCTCACTTAATACCGCTCCCCAAAACTACCCATCCCTCCTCGTTCTCAGAATATCGTCCAATATCTATACTTCCTTTCCTATCCAAAGTCCTCGAATCTCTGGTCAACATTCAGCTTTCGACATTCCTGTCCCATAACAACCTCCTTAATCACTTCCAATCCGGTTTCCGTTCTGGTCACAGCACAGTTACGGCACTGTTGAAGGTCACAGATGACATACGCCTCGCCAGAGACAATAAGCAGCTCACAGTGCTGACACTTCTCGACTTCAGCAGTGCCTTCAACAGTGTCGACTTCGATATCCTCCTTGCTATCCTTGATTCTCTTAACGTATCTCCTCTTGCAATAGAATGGTTCGATACCTATCTTCGGGGTCGCCAGCAGTGCATACGCTCCAACGAGACTTCCTCGGATTGGTGTGACCTCACTGCGGGCGTTCCTCAGGGCGGGGTCCTCTCCCCACTCCTATTTTCCATATTTATCAATTCCGTCACTGACTCCCTGTCGTCTCACTATCATCTATATGCAGACGACTTGCAGCTCTACAGGCATTTTGAAGTGGATGAGTTTGTCTCTGCTGTCGATGCTTTGAACACTGATCTTGCGCGCATTCAAAACTGGGCTCAGCATTTCGGACTTTTAGTGAATCCCAAAAAATCACAGGTAATGCTTATTGGCAGTCCGCACTTCTACAAGTTGCTGATGAAGCAAACAGTGGTTCCTGCAGTCCTCTTTGACGGCACACCCATTGTCTATGCGACAACGGCCAGGAACCTGGGAGTGCTCTTTGACTGCCATCTCTCTTGGTCTACGCATGTCAGTGAAGTCAGTCGGCGCGTCTTTGCAGCTTTCCATTCACTGCGGCGTCTCCAAAGCTTTCTCCCAATTAAAACTAAAGTTACTCTTGTACAGTCACTTCTTCTTCCCATTCTTGACTATGCGGATGTTTGCTACTTGGACGCCAATGAGGAGCTGCTAGACAAACTCGAACGTCTACAAAATTTGGGTATCCGCTTCATATACGGATTACGCAAATTTGATCATGTGTCTCGTTTCCGACAAGAGTTAAAATGGCTCCCAATTCGTCTTCGCCGGAATGCACATATACTATCACTATTGTACAAAATTCTTAATCATCCCGCATCTCCCGCATACCTGAGAGAAAGGTTTCAATACCTGTTCTCCGGAGAAAGATCAAAAAGATCACTTAACTCCCATCTTCTTAAAATTCCTGCTCACAATACTGGAGCTTACGGTGACTCCTTCACGGTCCAGTCGGTTAGGCTGTGGAACGCACTGCCACAGAACATATGCGCCAGTCCCACTATTGGTACCTTCAAGAAGCGGTTGAAAGAGCATTATCTATCCCTGTAATAACTTTGAGCTATATATATATATAATATATATTATTTATGTATATCTAAGTAGGTATGTATTTTTATTCTGTTATCTAGTTTATGTAGTTTTTGTTTTCCTTTTTACTTTGTGTTATTTAGGCTTTTTGTAGTTTATTTTGTGCACATATATAGACCCGTTTTTCTACTGCTTCTCCTGTACCCGAAGGTTTGCTGGAAGAAATCTCTTACAGAGATAAGCTCGCCTTTGTACATGTAATTTCTTATGTAATATCCTGTTAAAAGTCTTGTGTGCAATAAAGTATTAATAATTGATTGGTTGATTGATTCATCCGACCGGCTGACCAACCGACCGTCCTACCAACTGACCAATTGATTGATAGATTGATTAAAGTGTTCGGTTTTCAAATTCCATCTAGAAATAGGTTTATTTCTAAGCTTAATATAATTAATATGAAGAAGTTAAGGATTCTTCTTGTGAAACAAACAATAAGTTTTTTATGTTTACCGGCCGTAAAATTGCAAACCGTGCAGGCGACAGCAACAGAGTTGGCCATGAGTCCGAAAATTGCTGGTTGGTGGTCGCAGTCCAATTAAAAATCACCAAATACATTCCGGAGCTGCTGAAATGGAAATTAACGGTATAAACAAAGTAATCCTTTAAAATTTTCCACGCGTGTTTGCCCCCTCCAAAGCAACTCTGGTGACACGTTGAGTAATCACCACTTTATTGACCTCTACTTTCACAGATAAAGCTTCCGTACGTAGGTCTCTGTACTGGTCATAAAGTCGCGGTATGGATGTAAAATCATCGCGCCACCGCAGCAGTCTGCGGTTAGCGAATTTATTTTGCGAAATTCATTACATTTCGATTTTAATTTGATATTTCCAGAGGCTTATAGACCTCTTCAAAGTATGATTACATTTGGTGGGAGTTTTGTTATTTTTGCATTAATCTCGTGTAAAACCCGCACATGTGTGGAAAAATATGCAAATGACATTTTATATCTCCACAAGATATCAGCCACAAGAAGTCCACTGCTGGACATAGGCCTCCTCCATGGATTTCCAAAAAGACCGGTTGGAAGCGGCCTGCATCCAGCGCCTTTCTGCCACTTGGATGAGGTCATCTATCCATCTTGTGGCGGGTCGTCCTACGCTGCGCTTGCCGATATGTGGTCTCCATTCGAGAACTTTTCGGCCCCGTGCCCCGCCCACTGCCACTTCAAGTTACTAATCCGCTGGGCTATGTCGACGACTTTCGTTCGTCTACGGATATCATCAATTCTGATTTGATCTCGCAGAGAAATTCCGAGCATAGCCCTTTCCATAGCTCGTTGCGTGACCTTGAGCCTTCTTATGAGGTCCATAGTGAGAGACCACGTTTCAGTGCCATAAGTCATCACTGGTAACACTATATATATATATATATATATATATATATAATCTAATAGTTTACATCTATAATCTAATAAAGTGTTTTCTATAATTGTAACAATAGATAAACAGTGGCAGCGGAGCGTTAGAACGCTGGCCTCACATTCGGGAGGTTATGGGTTCGAACCCTGGCGCATGTACCGATGACTTTGTTGTCTAAGTTACTAACATTTGTGAATTGCTGTAGCAAATCCACTTGCTAACTGTGAACGAAAACATCGTGAGGAAACCCTATTGTCTGACGTATTTACATACCTCAACGGTTGCTATGTATTGTACATGTGTATCCCAACTATAAGGCTAAGTGCGGAAAATCTCAGTTCTAACTAAAACTAGGTATTCAGTAAATAAGATAAGAATATTCTTTATTGTACCAGGAAAAACACAAACGTGAAATATTAAAAAATGCAGTACAATTGGCGGCCTTATGTAATGTTATGTAATTCGTAGTTTGCACTCTATCTTAGACTTTTGCCTATTTCTAGACCTAGTACTCTCTGCAAATACATTTTATGCTCCGCATACATAATGATTTCGTATGAACGAGCCTGCTCCTACTTGTAAGCAATTTTTCACCGAGATAAGTCTAGAGCGATGCACAGGGTGGTATTTTTTTGTTAATAACTAATTGACTTACTTATCAAAGTACCTTACAATATTTTTTTGAATTTGAAATAATAATAATCAAGTTCCAAATAGTACCAATACCTAGAGCAAACTCAAACCAAAGCACAAAAGGATGAAGGTACTTAGGTATTCCTACACTTAGGTAAGTAATTTACCTACCTTATTTTGACTGCCTCGTTTGTCTAGCGGTATCACGTCTGATCATCAAGCCCGAGGTCGTTAGTTTGATTGTCACTGGGAGCCGCCAAACATTTATTTTGTACATATGGTCTGGATATATTTCCATTTTTGTGATGTCCTTGCCTGGTTACCACAGCAAAGGGCATCCTAATTTGGGACAAGGTCAAGTGATCTGTTGTGTGGAAGTAATTACTATTATCTTTTAACGGTTTTTTCCCAAGTCGTTGAAATGTATTCAGATTGAGATAGAGTGATAAATACATTTAAATTCACAATCAGATTTTATTTGTAAGCAGTTTTACCTCCAAAACGCGCATTTCCTGAAACGAAACTTTTGTTCGAAGACTTTTGAACAAATTTCTACGAATTCAAGAAACATAAATTTTAAATTATTTTCAAGTTTTACTACCACGTAGTTTTTTTGCTTTATAGTATACAGGGCGTCCCAAAGTTATGGGACATGAAGGGAAAGTACCTTAAATATCGTAGATAGGGTATTTTGCTGAAAGAAGACTTTATGTTATTTTTAAAACTTAGTAATTCTGCATTCAAAGATTTTCTAAAAATTACTAGCTTCGTCTGGGAATCGAACCGACTAAAATGTAAAAAAAAACCCCTACGTTTATGATGCCAATCGAAAGAATGGCCAAAATCTAATAACTCTTCTTAAGATTTTCTAAATGAATGTTTTCCTACTTGGATTGATACGAATGGACCGATTAGATAGCCGGCCAGATCCCCGAACCTTACACCATTAGATTTCTTCTTTTGGGGATACGTGAAGGATATGCTATACAAAAAGCGATACGAGAACGTGGGTGAGTTACAAACAGAACTGTGCCATATCATATCGAGTATTCACCATAAAAAGATAAGAAAATCAACAGGCAGCGGACTCATTAAAAGATTGGCGATTTGCGTAAGGGATCACATTTTGAGCATTTAATTAATTAATTTACAAAAAATACCCACTTAATTGACTACGGCAGTTTCATGTATGTTTTTAATTTGATTAAAATGATTAATTTTACGCTGTTCCTTTCTTTTAAAATACTATGTTACTTAAGAAGAGTTATTAGTTTTTGGCCATTCTTTCGATTGGCATCATAAAAGTAGGGGTGTTTTTTTTTACATTTAAGTCGGTTCGATTCCCAGACGAGGCAAGTAATTTTTAGAAAATCTTTGAATGCAGAATTACTAACTTTTAAAAATAACATAAAGTCTTCTTTCAGTAAAATACCCTATCTACGATATTTAAGTTACTTTCCCTTCATGGCCCATAATTTTGGGACGCCCTGTATATCTAACGCTTTTAAATAGATAGGTATTATTTGGATTTTATTTTAGCACTGCATACATTATTTATTTTTACGTAAAACAGTGATCTACCGGAGCCTGTTATCTTAATAGGGCGAATTCAATAAAATTACATAAGCCCCGATATTTCAAAAATATTAAGTAATCTGAGAAAAAACTCGTAATAAAGTTGTTTCGAAACACAAACACTAATCAACGTAATATAGGCGTTGTCGCGATTACGTCAGGAATTTATTAGGGTATTTAAGTTTACCTTGTAAACGTGTGTGCGAATCGCTGGCTGAAACCCGAACCTAAAACCCCGGTCATAGGGAGTAGAACACATACACACATCAACTTACACTCTCCAAAACGCAGGCACACACATACGCACTCACACACACATGCATAATTATTGACGACTAAAATGACCGTTAATAATTATGCATTCCCATTATTTTCTTTGTAATTTTAGTGCATTTAGTTTTGTTATTCTTAAAAGACCGATAGAATTGAGTTATCAATACTATAAGTTCCTATTAGTATCTTCATCCATAACGCGGAGGGGACTAGTTTCCACAACACGGGGAATCCTAGTGTGGGAACTAGGCCTTCATCCTTTTGTATGAATTTGTTTTTGGACAAATATTTTTTTTAATTTTTTATTCGATTAGGCTCCTTAATTGTATAATAATCGAATAATTTATCTGTTTCCACAATTTCGCATTTGAGAAGCAATACCGGGCATAATACATATCTACATATTTCTGCCCTACAAATATCCGAACATCTTAAGGCTGTTCTTACGTGGAGCATGCTGTCTCGCTCGCACAATTTAGTAATTTTAGTGATTGTAATAAAATGAGCTTACTTTTGATAAATATGGTCTGAGGGTTTGATAGACAATAAAATTGCAAATACTCAAGGCATATTTATGTTTCTTATTCGGTAGTAAGTTTTAATTGAGAAATTTTGATTCCAAAATTAATAACTTTGGAAACAACTTTTCTTTATTAAAACTACGCATAGGAAACCAAAAATATGTTTAGAATTACAGTGATTTAATTATTCATCAAACCCTCCAACCCATATTTATCAAAAGTTTACTCATATTATTAGAAAATTAAAAAAATGTTAAATTGTTCGAGCGAGACAGCATGCTCCATGTAAGAACAGCCTTAACATGGGTACAAACTTTTACAGTGTCAAATAAGATTTTCACTCACTAAATTATTTATAAATCGCAGTCGTAACCTTTACGTAATGTAAAAATATAATATGCAAAGCCTTACGCTTCTAGAAGTCCATCGCGCCGCCGAGGTTCCCATGAGAACCACCTGGCACAAGCGATATAACTCCTAGGACATCCTGTAAATAAAACATGAATTATTCCAGGCAGTCAGAGACAAGCTATACTGAGACGGTGCCTCCTTCCTATCCTTGCAAAGTAATCTATAGCCGTAAGCGGATCACGTCAACTTATTTGTGTTTGTTATGAGATAGAGGCCCCTTGGCGCCTGGCTGCATTCCCTTCAATGTGCAAACACTACTTACTAACAAGCTAGTGACAAATACTTATAGTCCGCACAAATCTTTTTGGCGGTAACGTGAACATAGTCACAGATCGTTTGCACATCGCTTACTATCTTTACAGTGTCATCATCAACATCATCAGCCTATGCTTGTCCACTGCTGGACATAAGCCTCTCCTATGGCACGCCACTGAGCACGGTCCTCGGCTACTCTCATCCAGCTCTTGCCAGCCGCCCTGCGAAGATCATGTATGTGTATGTATGTGTGAGTAATTGACTACTATAGTGATTGACTAACAGTAATTTGATACACATCACACTACGTCAATTACTAACACGTATACTGTAAAGACTGATCCCCGGTGCGGGCATGTACCTATGACTTGGTTTTGTAAGTTATGTACATTTGTGAAGATATAGTAGCAATACCACTCGCTAACTGTGAAGGAAAACATCGTGAGGAAACCTGAGTGTCTGAGCTATTCACAAACCTCAGCGCTTGAAATCGCCAATCCGCGGTGGGCACGCGTGGTGATTAAGCCCATACTCTCTCCCTGAGAGAAGGCCTGTGCCCTACAGTGGGACGTATATAGGCTGCTTATGTTATACTGTAAAGACAGTAAGCGATGTGCAAACGATCTGTGACTATGTTCACGTTGCGGCCAAAAAGATCTGTGCGGACTATACAACCGTCTCAATAAGTTCTGGCACTGGCAGCCTTAGCTCAAAATCCCCTTGAGTCCAGTTGAATCTATCGTAGGTGTATTGAGGGACCTTTTTTATTTAAACTCATTGGTAATTGAAAAACCTCGGCCAAGTACAAGGCGGACTCATCCAGTGGGGGTTCCGTACCACGATAAATATAATATTACGCGTGGGTTTCTTTCATCCAGTTCGGGAACCTCAGTGGGAGGGGGACACAAAGTTGGAAAGTTTTTATTGGCCTAGCCTGTCTGATTACACGTCTGATTACCATACCGGAGGTCATGGGTTCGATTCCCACTGGGGGCCGCCGTACATTTGTACCTCAATCTGGGAGTATTTCCATGTTTGTCATGTCCTTGCCTTGTTACCGTAGCACAGGGTATCCTAATTTGGGACCAGGATAAGTGATTGTGTTGTGTGGAAGTTATTATAATATTATTTGTTGTTATTTTAAATAGACTGTACTTCAATCGCACCAAGTTTGATACTGGCAGGTAAACAAAAATACGAAAAATCGCTTTTCACGGACTCCTTTCATGTTTGTACTTTTTGTTACATAACATTACATAAGCAGCCTACATGCGTCCCACTGTAGGGCACAGGCGTTCTCTCAGGGAGAGAGTGTGGGCACCACGCGTGCCCACCGCGGATTTTGCTTTTCATGTTCTTTATTATTTGTTGGGCAATCCACATATTACAGTTCTAGAGAGATCAAACAGATAGACGAATGTCTTGGGTTCGATTCCGTTGGGCACCAATTACTTTGATAGTGATAAGGCCGCCGTCTGTACTCTTAGGTTAAGAAATAGCTATATCATCATAACCATAAGCAACCTATACCCACTGTAGGGCACAGGCCTTCTCTCATAGAGAGATTGGGCTTAATCACCACACGTGCCCACCGCGGATTGGCGAATTCAAGCGCTGAGGTATGAGCATAGCTCAGACAACTCAGGTTTCCTTACGATGTTTTCTTTCATCGTTAGCGAGTGGTATTGCTAATATAACTTCACAAATATACATAACTCAGAAAACAAAGTCATACGTACACGCCCGCACTGGGAATCGAACTTAGGTCTCTCGCTTCCGAGTCCTATTTTCTACCCACTGGGCTACCATCCGGTAAGGTTAAGAAATATCTCTTTAATTTTCATTTTTATGTACCATAAAGTGTTCTCCATTCTAAGGTACTTTTTCTAAGCATGAAAAAGTCTATGAAATTTAGGATAAGACGAGAATTTCTTTATCGAACACCGAAAAACAAATACGGAAATATTCAGTCACCAAAAGAAAAGGTACAAGTGTTCTTTATCTATCAGAAATCTATCTATATATCAATTTATCTATCTACAATTGATACCCATATTACTAATAGTAATGTCTTTCAAGAAAAAGACGCTGCAAATACGAGTTTGTTGACTCTTGACCCTTTACCGGCGTGCACTCGATTAAGTTTAATTATGGACGATTTTGCAATAAAAATGTAAAGACAGATCAATCACTGTCGACTCGGCAATGAATAATCATTTATGTGTATAAGGGATTGAATGGTTATAGAACATTTTAATTAAACCGGTTGCGCACGAGCGTGGTAGAGTGAGTCTCAGAATAAAAACATATCTATGGTCAGAGTAGTCGAGCTAATTAATGTCCTCGTATTGTATACCAAACATTTCTTCCCAAGGGGCCTTATCATATTTTTAAGTTTTCGAGGCTTTTGATATTTTGACGCGCAATGTAATAAAAACATCGGAATCTCCAAACCGCTTCATTCTAGTTTATACTTACGCTATTTCCATGCCATAAGAACGCTAAAAGTTACACGTCCGTTGTGTGCCAACATTTTTGACATTTGCCAAAAAATTATGTAAACTAAACAATTTTATGGATGAGGACTGCGACCGCTCTGTCAAGAGCGTATCGACCAAGAAGAAGATGGATAAAGTACCTAGGTACTTTGTGTTGGCGTCCAGTATGCGTAGCGTCACGTAGCGTTTAGGTCAGGTGTCAGTATTTTGACACCCTGACTCCAGGGCCTCATTTCATAGCACGACACTTCATGGTTTACTATGACAATTCGATATCCATAGCAGAACTGATTAACCGACATATTAACTGTTACTCAATGTCAATCGAATTGTTTTAATAAACTGTGAATTGTAGTTTATAAAACGCGGCCTAGAGGGGCAAGTAAATGCCTTCTAATGATTGTGCAAGCCCCACAGGAATTCACTTCAGAAGCAGCCTGTACGAGCGAGATTATGATTTCATACTCGCTGTTCTAACAATTCCATAGCTGACCGGTTTATTTCCAAGTCACACGTGTGGTGTTACTAGAATTCACTCGGGGACTAGCTGAGCTGAATTCTATGTAGTTCTCGACGGTGTAAGTGTACAGACGTGGCCGCCGTCGTCAGTGATAAGTTACTACTCGCCCGTCGACCGGCATTTCAATTACTTGAGCGTTGCGTTGGGTTTATATTCAATGCGCCCTCCGCTCATTCATGGAGTCTTATTTGAAATACCGTGTGAAGCCGAGCTACGAGTTGCGAGGGCATTAGCTCTGTACTATCGACAGCAGATCAACCTTTTAGTAGTAAAGTCGCCCGTAAAGTTACTCAGTAAAGTGCCTGTAAGGGTTTATGTGCTGTTGACTGTACTAGCTCGTTGGAGTTCCGGTGAAAATGAATGAACGACATGGTCATCTCTCGACGCTGGCTTACACTTTGGTACGAAAACGGTTCGGTTTGAAATCAGATTTCAACGGCAGGTTACTAAATAAGGAGTTACATGTGAAATAGAAGGTCCTAACAGTTTCGAAACTTATCTCCATCGGAACATATCTTCTCTTCACAAGTCAGCACATAAGGTTTCCACTGACATTAACTTGCCTTTTTGATTAAAAAAACCAGCCAAGTCTGAAAACCACCTTGTAATTTCACATTATGCAAAAACATTTACAATATAAGGTTTAAATCTGAAATAAAAGTGAACGTCTCGTAGGTGTACCTACTGTTGAAATTGAACCCAAATCAATAACAAAAAAAAGACCGAAAATCTCGAAAACGTTAATTATTTTTACGTACGTATTAACATGTCTTTCCTGTAGGCTAGGCCGACTAAGCTGTCAGGATGGTATAGGTGCTGGAAAAGCCTATCCCATAAAAAAAGAACAATGTCCCAGGCACTGCATTGTCCAAGTGGTCCATTCACCCATCTAGTGTGTGTAAAGGTACCACTGGACGCTGCATAAATCATCTAACTGAAGTGAACCTTAACTGATTTTCAGAAAGCTGATGTAATTATAATGCTGTCACCTCAAGAAGCGCGTACAAATGGGAAATCAAAATACCTATATCCTTTTGTGGTCACATGACTGTGAGTAGGTTAGAATCTCACAAAGTCAGCTGTAAAACTAAGGCATAAACAATATCATTATACTTTAAAGGACCCATTGCTCGACAGGCAATATGTACGAAACGCAGCACGTTTTATAGTTCAGTTCGCGCGTTCCAAGTTATAAAACCTACACGTTAAGCGCGGGACGCGCGTCGTAACCGTCGCACGTGAATGCTTCAAACAACAATAGCGTTTGTGAAACGCCAACTAAGCTACCAATAAACAATACTTGATAGCAGCCTGTATTGGGTTAGGTTAGGAATCGCCGTATAATCGTTGCGGTAGAGACTAAAGATGCCTACGGGATGAACGAAACTGAGACCGGAAGCAAAAGAAGGTCTTGTTTTCATCGAGTTAAAAGTGACTTTGGCTCAGCCTTGCTTTAGCAATACTCTATTGATATTTCTGCACGACAACACCCTTGGTACTTTCAAGGAACGCTGCCAAGCCACCTGATGGCAGAGCGTGATAATATATGGCTTAAATTGATCGGATAGGGCTGAAAACTAAACAAAGGAAATGCCCCCCGGGCTGCTTGAATAAAAACTCAAGCGACAAGGTGGATTGAAACATTAATAAGCCACGAAGTGTGTAAGGCAATATTCCAGGCACTACGCTTATGAAAATGGCCTCTTGATTTCAACCCTTATGTAAATGGGTCTTCGTCGCTCATTCCCTCAAATGGGCCGATCGCTAACGCCCGTAATAGATTGCTACACCGTATATGCAAATCATAATATTTCAGCATATTAAAACGTGTACCGCTAAAGAAGGCTACTATACCGTACCCACCACTCTATAGGGCTGAAAATGTAGAGTTTTATTTTCTGGTTACTTACAGTCGACAGCTCGTCGGCCATTAGGTTTTCATTATTATTTTTGTTGCATATTTCCACTTCCACTTGCCACTTCCTCCTATATGCCTTGTATAACGTCTGTGTGGCGATAAATAAATGTATTTTTATTCTTCTTCTTCTGTAAATATTGATGTGACTGTATAGTTGTGATCATATTGTAATGAAAAAGGAAAAAATTTAAACTAACGTGTGCACCCGAAATATCGAAACTAACGTGTGCAGCCGAAATATCGAAACTAACGTGTGCAGCCGAAATATCGAAACTAACGTGTGCAGCCGAAATATTGAAACTAACGTGTGCAGCCGAAATATCGAAACTAACGTGTGCAGCCGAAATATCGAAACTAACGTGTGCAGCCGAAATATTGAAACTAACGTGTGCAGCCGAAATATCGAAACTAACGTGTGCAGCCGAAATATCGAAACTAACGTGTGCAGACGAAATATCGAATCTCGTGTGTTTAGCCGACATATCTTTACAAAAGCTATATTTAATTTCATTCAGCTTTGGTCTAGGTGTAAATAAAAATGTAGATGTATAACTATGTATGAGTTATCTATCTAGGTATCTATCTATCTGTCTATCCCAAAACAAACACCATACCAAGTGACTCAAATGACTAAACGTAATAGGTACAACAAAAGCGGACGTATTCACTGAAATTTGAAACGACTGTCTGTTTTAACTTAACATAATAAAAAATCCAGTCCATTATATTGATTTATGTCACAATACGAAACGTTTTTTTAGGGTTCCGTATCAGAAGGGTGCCAAATGGGACCCTATTCCAAAGACTTCACTGTCCGTCTGTCTGTCTATCTGTCACCAGGCTGTATTTTACTAACCGTGATAGCTAGGCAATTGAAATTTTTACAGATTATGTATTTCTGTTGCCTCTGTAACAACAAATACCTATGTACTAAAAACAGAATAAAATAAATATTTAAGGGGGGCTCCCATACAACAAACGTTATTTTTTGCCGTTTTTTTGCTTGATATTAATAACGGCAACAGGTGGACGCATGAAATATTCACAGAATATTTATTTTTACATTCGCTTCAAAAATAAATAACTGAATTTAAATTAAATAAATATTCAAGGGAGGCTCCCATACAACAAACGTGATGTTTTACCGTTTTCTCTAGATCTTTTTGTCTAATGTTGTATAGATAACGGTACGGAACCCGTCGCCCGCGAGTCTGACTCGCACTTGGCTGGTTTTCTCATGACAGAAACAAAATAGCGTTCAACTTATACAGACTTTAGAACTCCTCAAAAAATAAACATCCCTATTTTCAACAACACGCTTCCTTAAAACACTTATCAGATGCAGTATAAATAATATGTGGTTACGTCTTTCTTATTACTACAGACTATTTAAACTACCTCTGAGGAGTGTTTTAGGAAGAGTATTTTTTAAATAAGTCCAATAATATTTACTTAACCTCTTAGTCCTGACCTTAAAAATAACAATTGTTTTCGATTATTATTTTCAATGTCAGAACTTAGGAGGTTAATGAACGTCAAAATGGTTAGCCTCAGAATTAATATATTATGGAGAAGTTAACAAAAATATTACTCATGAACGTGTTGAACACTAGGCACAATCGCCCTTTAAATACCCGTTAACATTATTCTACTGTTTCATGGTAGACTTCTTTGTCTTCTAAATAATACTTTATGTTATAGTAGACTTTTAAAATGTGTGTTTTATATCTGTTTTTAAGACGCCTTCATAAGTAGCCTATATACGTCCCACCGTAGGGTACAGGCCTTCTCTCAAGAGGGAGTGTGGGCTTAATCACCGCGCGTGCCCACCGCGGATTGGCGATTTCAAGTGCAGAGGTATGTGAATAGCTCAGACACTCAGATTTCCTCACGGTGTTCTCCTTCAAATTAGCGAGTGGCATTGCTACTATAACTTCACAAATGTACATAACTCAGAAAACAAAGTCTTAGGTACAAACCCGCACTGGGAATCGAACCTGGGTATCTCGCTTCCGATTTTCTATCCACCAGGCTACCACCGCTCACTTCTGTGGTAACCCCGACCCTTTAACTTCCGTGATGATGAATAAATGTTATTTCTTATTCTTTTTCTTTGTACAGAGAGTGCTTTACACATAGAGTACTGAGATATTACCGACCATTGGCGAATAGCTGCCCATAGATTAGTTAGTGTCAACCCTGGGCCGGTAAGCGCGTAAACACAAGTTGCTAACGAAGCAAAGCGGCCCTAGCCTTCACAAATTTGCAATTTCGATTGGGTCGCTTGCTAGCTAACCTATGTGCTCTATGGCTGGGTAGGTAGAGACGCGTTTTGGTTTATGCACAAGGTCTGGGTGGGTTGGTATGATGCTTAGGTTAAACTGTTTGTGGTTAAGCTTAACACATACACAGTCTTCATACAATAGGTTTGAGTGAAGTGTTAGTAGCGCAGCGGTAGAACACATAGAGTGGTGCTCACGTTCGGGAGGTCGTGGGTTCGAATCCGGGCAATGACTTTGTTTCCTAAGTACGTTTGTGAAGTTGGAGTAGCAACCACTCGCTAAGGGTAAAGGAAAACATCGTGAGGAAACTTACTACGTACAATGGCCCGACTATGAGGTTAAGTGCGGAAATCTCAAGTCTAACTACAGGGTGATTTTGAATTCGTTCACCGTATTTTAAGGGAACATTATAACCATGATTTAAAAAATATGGTGCTAATTTAGAAAAAAAATACGCGTCAAAAAACTTTTTTTTTTCTTACCCAAAATTACTTTACATGAACAAACAATATCAAGACAAAAACTACACAAAATTCCAAAAAAACTATGTGAGAGTCTTATGGTCGGCGCCGGCCAACTCAATTATTGTTTACGCATATCGGACGTCAAACTTTTAAGCATCTAACATACAAATTAGAAAAGATTTGTCAACGTTAAGGTACTTTCTACCACATCGAATTTGGATTCACAGTTTGGAGCCAAAGGTCGGAAATCACAAATATTTACAAATATGTTTTACCATTACTTATTAATAATTTCATCATCATCAGCCATTTTACGCCCACTGCAGGAAATAGGCCTCCCTCATGGTTTTCCTAACAAGAAGGGTTTTGCCATAATTGCCACGCTTGGCAGGCGTGGCAGGCTTGGCAGGCAAAAATATAAATCATTTATATACATTTAATTAACATAATGTTTATCACAATGAAAAGACCATTCCTTCAAAATACGGTGAACAAATTCAAAGTCACCCTGTAGAACTAGATTTGAGTATCTCCATAAGTGCAATTGGATTATTCTTGTTTGTTCTATTTTTTTAACCGACTTCAAAAAAGGAGGACGTTATTAATTCGACGCGTATATATTTTTTTTATTTGGCTATGTTCCTCCAAAACTCCGTCAAATCTTAACCGATTTCGACAATTCTTTTTTTGTTCGAACGGGTATAACGTCCCATTAGTCTCATTTTAATTTGGTGAAGATCTGATGAAGACTTTCAGAGACGGAGAACGGAACTCTTTAATGGACAGCAGTAAATAAGCGCTATTGGGGCCCATCCTTTAGTAATATCCGTATGTTTTACGAAATAGCGTAAAAGTAGTCCCAAGTTAATTTGGTGACGTTCTGGTGAAGACTTTCGGAGATGGAAACTTAGAACATCAAATTTTAAAGCAACGAATTAAGTAGTTTTTTATTTAATGTCGTTTATACAGCTAATGGTGAATATCACCCGTAGGATGTCATGGTTATGCAACATGAAGAAGTGGACCGGTGTTAAAACTGCGGAAGAGATGTTCAGTGTTGCACTGAACACAGAGCGGTGCGAAGCTGACTGCCAACCTCCAGAGATTTAAGAAGAAGATCAAGGCTAAAAGAATCGAAATAATTTACTTTAATGTCACAAGTCCATGACAAAATTTACTGTCATAATTTTGGATCCGAACCTAGTTTTTAGACGTAATAAAGAACTCTTCATCAAGTAATGTTTCGTTTTTGTAACATAACATGTCATGTGTATTTGCCTTTCATAACAACATATCTTATTCAACACTTGGTTGAGACATTAAAACTGATGTTCCCACCCGATTCAAAAACGCTCACAACACAAACTTATACCAAAAAAACTAGTATATTTTGTTATTTAAATATCCACACTTTACATTTTAAACAGAAAATCCCATTGAGTTTGGTGATAGAATCGTAAAAGCGATTTTATGCGTTATCTGGAAATCTCTCGTCCCGATTTTCATACAAAGTTGTTTAACGATCCGATCTTAAGTTCATCGCACTTTAACCGTGTGCGGGTTTTATGGGTTCCAGAAGATGGAAAGCTTACTATTTTTCAAAAAAGGTTAGATATAAAATTAAGTTAAATTCAGATAGCGCCACAGTAATAAAATGTCCCGATGTTGGAAATTTTACGAGCGGTGGTAGTCTAGTGGGTAGAACATTGGACTCGGAAGCGAGAGACCCAGGTTTGATTCTCAGTGCGGGAATGTACCCATGTCTTTGTTTTGTAAGTTATGTACATTTGTGAATTTATAGTAGCAATACCACTCGCTAACTGTGAAGGAAAACATCGTGAGGTAACCTGAGTGTCTGTGCTCAGCGCTTGAAATCGCCAATCTGCGGTGGGTACGCGTGGTGATTAAGCCCATACTCTCTCCCTGAGGGAAGGCCGGTGCCCTGCAGTGGGACGTATATAGGCTGCTTTGTATGCATGTAGGTTTAATTTTCACCACCAAATAATCCAAAAAGTGTTTTAACTCAACTTGTGCTTCCGCTAACCTAACGACGTTCTGCTTCTAGACTGTGAAGGAAAATATCGTGAAGAAACCTGAATTTCGGAGGTATGCATATACCTCGACGCTTGAAATCCCCAATCTGCGGTGGGTATCCGTAGTCATCTCTTTCTGAGATAAGGTCCTGCAGTGCTTACGAAACGTGACCTAATAATACCAGCTCTCTAATGAAATAATGCAAACCATTATCTACAATGCTGAGATCGGAACTCCAAAACCTAATCAAGAAACCATTTAGGGCTGACCTCCTTTGCGCTAATTAATAAACTCCGCTGCGATCCTTTAAAATAAAATAGACCGGGAATAATAAATCTAATAGCGCCCCGGCGACCAAGGCTCGATGACACTGTTCGGAACACTCCATCGATGAAATAGAGAGAAGGCACATGGTTTTAGCTCCGACCAAATTATATATTTAGGGTTCCGTGCCCGAAGGGTGCTTACCTTGTATAGGATAAGATAAGATTTTTTATGCATCAAAATCAGAGATACACAGTTATGGTACAATAAAATTGTTAAGTACATTTTTGACATAGAGTTACATACAGGGTTTACACTTAAATAATGAATGCCTGAGCCCCGGCTGCCTGAGTGATCTTAAACGATCACGAAGGTTAAGCAACACAGGGCGCGTTCAGTGCATGGATGGGTCGCCGTCTATGCCTAACGCTAGTGGCATTTTCCGAGCGGTTCCGTGCTTTGCAAGGCACGTTAAACTGTTGGTGCCGGCTGCCGTCGATAGATGGCAGTCGTTAAGCCAAGTCAGAGGCCTTAGGGCGGCTTGACAACTTCTGACAGTAGACGACCCACTAGTCTACAAGCCTCCACCAATCCGGACTTGGCCCCCGTGATGGAGTATGGCCTATACCTTCCTCAGGGAAGAGACCCGTACCCCTCGGTGGGGACATAATGGGTTGATGATGAAATGAATGCCTGACGTCTAAACTAGGCAGGTCCTGTTGTAGGGAGCATCAGTGTTGTTCCATAGTAATAAAATATCACAATAGAGCAATTTATTTTTATTCAGTAATTATTTCATCATCATCATCATCAGCCTATGCTTGTCCACTGCTGAACATAGGCCTCTCCTATTGCACGCCACTGAGCACGGTCCTCGGCTACTCTCATCCAGCTCTTTCCAGCCGCCCTGCGAAGATCATCGCTCCACCAAGTCTGAGGACGTCCCACACTACGTTTACCGATCCGCGGTCTCCACTCGAGAACTCGTCTACCCCATCGGTTATCAGTTCTTCGGAACTGTTCCACTGCCACTTCAGCATGCTAATTCGATAGGCTATGTCGGTGACTTTGGTTCTCTGTCGGATCACCTCGTTTCGAATTCGATCTTTCAGAGAAACCCCGAGCATAGCCCTTTCCATAGCACGCTGAGCGACTTTAAATTTGTGGACCAGCCCCACCGTGAGTGTCCACGTTTCGGCACCATATGTCATGACGGGTAGGACGCACTGGTTGAAAACTTTCGTCTTGAGACTCTGTGGGAGACTCACTAATTATTTACGATGTACCAAAAGTTAAATTTAATCAATTTTACCGTTTTATATAATCATATTGTAATATTATTACGTGCCATAGATTAAGTATTATTATATTGTAAAATTAGAATCAATCTGCAATTGAGTATTATTTATATTTAATTAAATCTAAATTAGTATTATCCATAGCAATTTTTACATACACTAAACTCACGCCTGTATCAGGGATAGGCAGAGACCAGGAACTGCCACTTGCCACGATCCTGACAGATTACTTTCCCTTATGTGGAGGAATAATCTAGTGTGTAGTGAATGTAGAGTAAAAATATTTAGTATCATTTATGCAGGGTTGTATATTAATAAGTCTACGCTGTCTGTATGTACATCCGTCTGTCTCAGGTACCTTAAACCATAATTGATATCTAGTCGAAAATTTGACAGAACATGTGTTATTATAGCGAGTTTTCCCATCTTCCCGCTAGATGGCGAGCACTGTCTTTAAACAACTTTTGTTGTATGGGAGCCCACCTTAAGTATTATTTTTTTTCTGTTTTAAATACTTGTTGTTATGGCAACAGAATTATACATCATCTGTGAAAATTTCAACTGCCTAGCTATCGCGGTTCATGAGATACAGCCTGGTGACAGACAGACAGACAGAGACACAGACAGACAGACAGACAGACAGACAGACAGGCAGGCAGGCAGGCAGGCAGTCAGGCAGGCAGGCAGGCAGGCAGGCAGGCAGGCAGGCAGGCAGTTGGACTCCTATAAAAATCCTTTGCTGAACGAAGGTAGGTGGGAAGGAACATTTAGGTGGTTTAGGTTGAAAGAGCATTACCTATCAATATCTTAATATCTTAACTCCCTGATAAGTAGGTTGTCATTAGGTATATATTTTAAGTAAGTACGTATTTTCCTTTCATTGTTTATGTCGTTTATTCTTTTCATTACATACATATATATATAGTATTTTTGGGTATGTATTTATATTATTATTATTTTGTTATTTGTGTAAATATGTATGTAGTATATTATATCATGTCACAGCGGTGGACAGAAAGAAGTGCCATATAACCATGGATGACGCCCTTGTCTAGCAGTGAATGAATATGGGTTCATGGAATGGGTTGGACATTTTCCATTTTGTTTATTTTAGAATTATCGTTTGATCTCCGAAAGTGAGCTTTGGTACTGTCTGCAAACAAATAACCGTCGTGTTAAAATAAATAACTTTCACACAACACTGATTGTGTGGCATGAATTTACACCTTGTTTAATGACTAAACTTCTACTCCAGCTTTTTCTTATTTATACATTTTTTTAGTACGAGTATTATATGTACTAGCACAACACTGTGGTTCCACTAGTGATTCTAAGCAGATGAATAGCACTTTGCTTCACCTTATTTTTGTGTTTTATAGATGTCAGAAATAACTACTCAATCATAAGGAATACTCATTGAAACTTTAGAGCGAATTCGAAACGAAAGCGAGTTTGAGCGAAAACGGACTCAATTGTAAAGCAACTTGGCCAAATTAACATACAGAGTACGAGGCCTGGATTGAGCATTGAGTGACATCATTGGACTGTAACTTCTCTACCTCGCCATCGATTAGCCGCGGCAGGGTGCTACACTGCTATACAGTTAATTGAATTCCAATATTGTTTAACCGAAATTGATTGCTGTAATGCGGTGCCTGCTTGTTTCGTCGGACGCTTAATCTGCCTTCGCGACGGGACACCGAGCACTACGCTTTAAGAACAAGTTATTTGTAACATTCGACGAACGGGACAAACAATGTATTGTTTAAAAACCCATTACACTGTACTTGTGTTGGATGGATATTGAATTGCGAAACCGTACGAGCAAGTTCTACGGACTCGTAGGTTATTTACGTAACTTCTTGGAAAATAACGTTTATTCCGCGCGTCGACTTTTTTCTTTCTAGCCTGTTATTTATTTTTCGAGGTTAACGTAAGTAGTTACGTGAAATTAGACTGAAAGCAATTTTCATTCGGGTCGTTTAATCTTCCATTATCGCAGATGGGCCCGCCGGAAAAAAAAGAGAATTATTCAGTGATTTCTATCATAATATTATTATTTTGATTGTAGGGCGGATCGCGTGCGTACAAAAGCGGCGCAAATTAATCCGGCAGACAATACTGACCGTGACGTCATGGCCGGTGTTTGCTGAGACAATAACAAATTATTCATACTCTGTGATGGAATGTAAACAGAATATGATTGGCTATTAGCATGTAGGTAGGGTTTTCTCTCCAGGGACCGTGTGAGGCCGAGGGTCCGTGGACAACGGGATCCGAGCTGCGAACTCATGTAGTTGACGTTTTCTTAATAATTCCCGAGTAATTTGACGTTGTGGTACAGTTGACGGCTGTAAGCCAGTCATTGCAGAACTTTTGATAAATTGTCTTGTTCTAAATAATTTCGAGATTTTTTGGTTGCTTTATGATAGTTCGTAAAGTAGTAGACTACTCTCTCCCTGAGAGAAGGCCTGTGCCCTACAGTGGGACGTACGTATATTGGCTGCTTATGTATGCTTATGTTAAAGACAAAGAGGCTAAAAAAATACGTCGAGTTGATGATTCTTTAAAAATGTACAGTCCAGTTAGGTAAGTCCAATTTCGAGAAAGAGATCATGCGTCGAATCCAACTTGGATGGGCAGCGTTCGGGAAACTAAAACACATTTTCGCGTCCAAAATACCTCAGTGTCTCAAGACAAAGGTGTATAACCAATGTGTGTTACAAGTGATGACTTATGGATGTGAGACCTGTCGCTGACTATGGGCCTCATAAGAAGGCTCAAGTTCGCCCAACGAGCAATGGATAGAGCTATGTTAGGAGTTTTACTGCGTGATCGAATCAGTAATGAGGAAATCCGCGGAAGAACCCGAGTTACTGATATAGCTATTGCTCAGAGGAATTGCTCAGTTGAAGTGGCAGTGGGCGGGGCACATAGGTCTGAGAACTGATGGCCGTTGGGGCGAAAAAGCTCTGACCTGGACATAGGCCTCCCCTATATCCTGTAGTGGGCGTCAAATGGCTGATGATGATGATAACTGAGAAATGTTATACTAATACATAGTTTTTGTAGTACTTACCCAACTACGTTGGTCTTTTTATAATTGTGCTCTGTTCTCAGTAAATTGCTTAAGAATTTTTTCGAAAGTCAAAACAAAGACAGTAGCAGCTTATTCAAGATACTGTAACTGTAAATTTAGTTACAGTTCACAGATATGCAATTCGTCGCAAACATCAACAAAACAACTTATGCAACGGGTTGCTAGACTGAGACAAAAGAAAAATGATTTGTTCAGTTAACTTAAATTTGTGGAATAAAATAGTTTTCCCAGGGAAATAAATCAAATTTTCTTCATGGAAGAATCTTTTAGTTAGAGAATTCTAGTAGAGAATCCAAAGTGCCACAGCGAATTCCTCCCTTTACCAGTCGCCGGCGGCCGAACTTACCGAAACGTATTTCTAACTTAATTTAATTAATTACTTGCCCCTACCCTTATGCCCTATGGCATTAATCCCATACCATGGAAGTTAATAAAGTTCTTATACAATGTTATTCCTCATTCAAACAGGATAGCCTTTATAAAGTTTTTTTATTTAACTAGCCCAACATCACCGCTTACACCAATGTTTGCGTCTGCCAAAAAGTAAAGAGGTTGCGGTACTTTAGCTAGTTATATAATATAGGCCTTCTCTCAGGGAGAGAGTATGGGCTTATTCACCACGCGTGCCCACCGCGGATTGGCGATTTCAGGCGCTGAGGTATATGAATAGCTCAGACACTCAGGTTTCCTCACGATGTTTTCCTTCACAGTTAGCGAGTGGTATTGCTACTATAACTTCACAAATGTACATAACTTAGAAAACAAAGTCATAGGTACATGCCCGCACTGGGAATCGAACCTGCGTCTCCCGCTTCCGAGTCCAATGTTCTACGCGCTAACCAGTTAAAACTTATTATTTGTCTGTAATTCGCATTTTATTCTAAAATAAATCTAAAATACTATTTACAAAAGCGGTGGCAGTCCAGTGGGTAGAACAATGGACTCGGAAGCGGGAGACCCAGGTTCGCTTCCCAGTGCGGGCATGTACCAATGGCTTTGTTTTTTTTTCCAAGTTACATACATTATGCGAATTTGTAGTAGCAATACCACACGCTAACTGTGAAGGAATGTTTACCTTCACGATGTTTCGTGAGGAAACCCGGGGCTTGGTTGGCTCCGCACGTATTGACTTGTCTTTCCTGTGGGCTAGGCCGACTAAACTGTTAGGATGGTACAGACGCTAGGCAAGCTGGAGATGGAGTAGCCATCTAAAAAACAATGTCCCAGGCACTGCAGCGCCCGAGTGGTCCCTTCACCCATCAGTGTGAGTGAAGGTGCCACTGGACGCTGTATAAATCGTCTCATTACGTAGATTCAAAGGCCAAAGTACATGTCCAAAATACTCTGCATAGAAAATAGTTGAATGAATGAATGAATGATTTATTGCCACAAACAAATATGCTTACATACAATAATAAAAAAATAAAGGAGTGTGCGTGTGACAATGATACTATTTCAGCGTTTGCTGTTTCTATTTGAGACAGCGCTGGTTTTCCAATAGCACTTTCACGCCAAACGAAGAAAACGTGTCATGCAGGTAGGGCTTACCGCTAAATTGACAATGGAACGGTTAACAACTTAAGTAAATATAAGATTATATTGTTTACAAAGTAATTTCAAATCCTGTTCTATGTATACTCCCAAAGAACAAGAAAGTCGTGGTTCGAGTCGTCTTGAAAAGGGTCAAAATCACGATTAAAAAAAAACTTTATCTTTGTCTAAAGGGCAGCAAAAATTGCTCTATTTTGTACTACAAAACCTGTCAAATAGTGCTAAACTGCTGGATCTATTAACAAACATTATCACACTTAATGTTTGTTAAATTAGCCTAAATGGGACTGCCCAAAATGCTATGACTCTGCAAATGCAATGTCTGGACATTAGATAAATAAAAGCTTAAAATATAAAAGTTTTGTATTCGTAACAATGTAGCATCATAAAACCTTGTTAATAGAGAGATATTTGTTAAACTTTATTGATCATTACTCTTTATAAACGCCCCAGCTCGAACTGTGCGAGTGTACCTACCTCTGTGAGATTATGTTGTTAAGATCTTGGTTTTATTGCGATAACAAAACACGCTAGCAGGCACAGAATACCGGCTCGATAAGCCGGTTATTTGAGCGTCGTTTGATAGATTATCTGGTCCTAAATTGCCTAGAGAAATTTATTGATGAATTTCTGATAATCTACTGTTAACACAGCTGTCAGTTATATATTTTTGTATGCACTTTGACCAACTGACAGCAGTTAACAATAGATTAGTAAATTATTAGTGTACGAGAAACTTGGGGTTAGCCGCTAGCTTCCACGGTACACCGCACTGCCTTATAAATTTAGCTGCTACCTTTTGACTATCATGTTAGAGGTCGAACTTGCGCTATCTGCACTCGACTCTAAGTGGGTATCGCCGACATCGAATTTTTACCATCGACAGTTAATAATATCAAGAAAAGTAAACATGAATATGTAAATATGAATTTTGTTATTCTGTAATAATAATAGTTATGTACATTACTTAATATAACAACTGCAAAACAAAAAAAAAAGTGAAGTAATATCAAAAGGTTCGGTAACACAACTTCATAATCATCATCGTCATCATCCCAACGCTGCCCACAGCTGGGTATAGGCCTTTTCCCCCAAATGCCATCTCTCACGGTCCCTTGCCATCCGCATCCACGGACCTTCCGCCTACTCAACTAAATGGCGTAACTATATCGCGCTATTCTAAAAAAATCCCGCTGAACGTTTCCTGAGTAGGCCTTCTGCACTCTGTCGTTTCATTGGTTTAGACGGAGAAGAAAAGATATGTGCACTATTTAGCTATAAAACAAAATCGAAGATGCACGCGGAGGTGGGAGGACGATGTAGCTCTTTTGTTGTGGTAATTCATTGCTTTATTGAGAAACTATAAGTAGACAACATTGTAACATACTCTGAAGATTTTTATTGGTCTGTGAAATTTACGGGCCGGTTAATGTTTTGGAGTCGGCGGAGAATACGTTAATGACAAAAGACCATGCGAGATGGTATACGAGAGAAAATGTCTTTACAGTGTATTTACAGCGGTAGACTAATGATGGTCAGGCCTGAGGCTTCCTCCCTTAGTCTCATAGTTGGGCCATTGTGTAAGTACGTCAGATACTGGGGTTTCCTCACGATGTTTTCCTTCAAGGTTAGCGTGAATGAAAACATCTTCTTGATGAAGAGTTCCTGCGTCCAAAAACCACGCGATTCTGGTTTTCACGTCCGAAACCAAAATTATAAAAGTGAATGTTATCATGGACTAGTGATTTTAACGTAAATTATTACGAAATAAAACAAACAAGAATAATTTAATTGCACTTATGGAGATACTGAAACCTAGTTCCAAATTCTAGGTTAGACCTGAGATTTCTGCACTTAGCCTCATAGTTGGGCCACTGTACGTAGAAAGTTTCCTCACGATGTTTTCCTTTACCGTTAGCGAGTGGTATTGCTACCACAACTTTACAAATATGTAAGTACCTAACTTAGAAAACCAAGTCGTTGGTACATGCCAGGGTTCGAGCCGTTCGATTCCTTCACCGTATGTTAAGGGGACATTCTAACCATGATTCAGAAATATGTATATGGTGCGAGTTTTGAAAAAAATTACAGGTCAAAAAATTTTTTTTTACTTACTCAAAATTACTTAACTTGCTTAAGTTAAGTAATTTTGGGTGGAAAAAAATAAAAAAAGCATAAACAAACAATATCAGGACGAAAAGTAATAAAAATCCGCAAAAACTATGTTTCGAGCGTCTTATAGTCGGCGCCGGCCATCTCAATTGTTTTTTAATTGTCCACGCATATCGGACGCCAGACTTTTAAACATTTAACATATTAGAAAAAAAATTCAACGTTACGGTACTTCCTACCACTTCGAATTTCGATTCACAGTTTGGAGTCAAAGGTAGAAAATCACGAATATTTACAAATACGAGTATGTTATACCATTAGCGACAAATCATTAATGATTCTGTTTTTCACAACGAAAAGAACATTCCCTCAAAATACGGTGAACGAATTCAAAGTCACCCTGTTATCATTAACCGATAAAGTGTACAGGAACACCAAGGAGAAAGTTCCGATCACTAAAAAACTGCCTATGAATAAACTGAAAGCCAATTCCATACGCAAAAGGTTTTTATTTTGTGCCGTCCGCGTTTTACAATCGTGTTAATACGGGCCCGTAGTTAACGAAGCAATGCTGCACAAATTTGCAATTTTGATTGGCACAGCAACAGTCCCATCTGCATATACAATGGCCGTTAGAGTTGATTGTCAAATTGTAAATTAATAATCGACGTTCGACAGTTTCGTTTGCAAAAACAATTACTCGGCGACATTTCGGGCGATTTGAGCGTAGGCTGCTGTTTATTAGACTTATCGATAGGTACGAGTATTTTAACCGATTATGTTGGCGCCTGCCAAAAAGTCTCTAACCTCTTTGCTAGTTCAAACTTACGGTTATGACTGCAGGTTAACGGCAACGGTTAACGACCGCCTCGTTGGTCTAGCCGTTAAGCTAATTCATCTTTTGTTTTTTCTTCATCATCATCAGCCTATGCTTGTCCACTGCTGGACATAGGCCTCTCCTATTGCACGCCACTGAGCACGGTCCTCGGCTACTCTCATCCAGCTCTTGCAAGCCGCCCTGCGAAGATCATCGCTCCACTGAGTCTGAGGACGTCCTACACTACGTTTACCGATCCGCGGTCTCCACTCAAGCGCTCTACTCTGCTATATTATCATCATGCGCTCTACTCTGCTATATTATGGGCGACTTTTCAACTAAAATGTAAAGGGTGACGTACTTGCGTTTGTATTCGTAACTGAATGTCTGGTATTCTTTTGCCATAGCGCTTGAAATCGCCCATATTCTATATCTTTCTTTCCCTTCTCTCTCTCTCTCTCTCTCTCTCTCTCTCTCTCCCTCTCTCTCTCTCTCTCTCTCTCTGAGAGAAGGCCGATGCCCCGCAGTAGGACGTTTATAGGCTGCTTACAATAATAGAAACCAGTTTACTGTAACACGCTACTTTATTAAAAACGCGGATTACGGGCAATATTATAATATTTTATTATACTCTTCTTTATCGATTCCCTAGCCTAGCTGGGTATCGACTGACATCTAAAACAAAACGTAACGATTCCCTTCAAAATATTCAAAATAAGACGAGAAGGCTCTGCCAGCCAGCTACTATAAAGAGGAATCGTTACAGTACCTACCTATAATCAATTGTGAATAAGGTAGTAGCAGCAATGTGAAGAAAAATGCCGATAAGCGTGATAAGCTAAAACGTACATTGTGTTATAAATTACAAGGTCGAAAATGCGCAATTCCTGAAACTCCGCAATAAGAGTTTGTGTTTTAAAACCATATTTGTTCTAAGACTTTTTTTCAGTTACACTTTTCGTTAAATCGTCATCGTTATTATCCTATAGAGGAAGGTCCATTTTATACATTTAATACATATTATTTTAAGCATTATTTATCAAACAGCGCCACTAAAAAGCAGAAAACCCTAAAAAAACGCATATTGAACTAAAAATGTTTACAAACTTGTAAATGATTGTGGTGTTTCAGAAATTGCTCATTTTGGAGGTAACCCTCCATAAGGCAGCACTAATTGATCTTTATTTAGACTCTTTAGTGTGTAAAAACTGTATAGTGTGTAAAAATGCGATGGTAGCCTTGTGGGTAGAACATTGGACTCGGAAGCGAGAGACCCAGGTTCTATTCCCAGTGTGGGCATGTATCTATAACTTTATTTTCTAAGTTAAGTACATTTGTGAAGTTATAGTAGCAATACCACACCCTAACTGTGAAGGAAAACATCGCGAGCATCGTGCGCTTGAAATCGCCAATCCGCAGTGGGCACGCGTGGTGATTAAGCCCATACTCTCTCTCTGAGAGAAGCCCTGTGCCCTACAATGGGAGGTATATAGGCCGCTTATGATATAGAGTGTCGCAAAAAGTACAGTCAATCGAAAGTCCAAAGAACCCCCACTACATTCAAATCACCCAATATCTTTATAATATATTTGGCAAGACTTCTTGAAGTTTACGAGTTACGTCGTTTTTTCGTATATCCCTGCAGGTCCTATTTATCTCCAACGTGACTGATCGTAGCACGAGGCTGTAAAACCGTTCCACATAGTAAAACAGTATTTCATTATCGAAGTTGTCAACAACATTCGTGACGAGAAAACTACTTGTCGTTGATATTCCGACCGGTTAGGCCTTGCTATTAAGTTATATAAGGAATGGAATGGGATGTAAACAGTATTCCACAGAGTCACTGTCGGAACGAAGTGATTTACTGCCGGTTTTTTTTTTCAATCAATCTTTCATTTTGGTGGGTAGGTAACTTCTTTTTGTTGTCAACTTGTCAAATGTTTTTTGTTGATCTTATGTAATACAGTCAAGCATCATATGCTTGTGATTGACGACCATTGCAGCAACATGTGTGACGACTATAGGTTACTCTATTCAGAGTGCTTATACATACAAACATGAGGCGATTTTTTAAATTTTGCAAATTACGCACGTCTGATTTTCACCTTAAGAAAAGTTGTATGAGTGGTGGCAAGCAACCATCCCTAGAAAGAACGAGTTAAAGCATGATTACTTAGGGCCGGTTTCTGAATTGAGTATTTCACTAAGTAAATACTTAAGTAACGTACTGTCACGCTCTTTTCTGAGAAATTCGAAGAGACAGCACTACAGTTAACTATTTACCTAGCAAAATTCTTAATTCAGAAACTGGCCCTTAGCAACGTATATAGGCATTTAATCATGTCATAGTTAAGCAAAGCAACAGAGAATCATGTATAACCAATTATTAGCTTTTGAATTCGATACGGCCTTTGGCAAGTAGAGCGAGTGGCAACAAGTCAATAATGTCTCAATTTACCGTTGATGCAAGCATAACTTCAAGAATACTACAAGTAAAAACCTTCCAAGTGCAACTCGGCCTCGCGCACGATGGCTTCCGTAGCATTATCTATACAACATTTGAATATTTCAAGCGTCTACCTGTTGCCGTTATTAATATCGAGCAAAAAACGGAAAAAAAACACGTTTGTTGTATGGGAGCCCCCCTTAAATATTTATTTTATTCTGTTTTTAGTATTTGTTGTTCATATGTGAAAATTATACATCATCTGTGAAAATTTCAACTTTCTAACTATTACGGTTCAGGAGATACAGCCTGGTGACAGACGGACGGACGGACAGCAGAGTCTTAGTAATATAGTCCTTTACCCTTTGGGTACGGAACCCTTGTAAAGTACTATACAAAATCCTCAAAAGTATCTAAAAATGGGGATTGTCAATACTCATAACTCTTACTATAGAATGTAATTCTTATCTATGTAATTATTTTCTCTAGTTGTCTTTATATATTAATCTGTAGAAAAAACTTCAATCTCACGAAAAAAAAAAATCAGCTGTTCAACATTTCAAAGTCCTCTCCATAGTGAAACTCGTTCATATTAACCAGTAAAACAGCACCTTTTTTATGTAAATGCGGCTTTTACACGTATACACGCATACACGCGACCAAACGCCATTTCGAATCCCATACTCTTAGTAACCAGATAGTATCCCCTAACTTCATCGCCGCCGACTCTATTCGATTTATTTTATCGCTCGTAAACAATGCGAACAAGCCACGCCACTCCCGTTTGACACTTTATGGTGAATAAGGTTTTACGTCGACGAGACTACAGAATATTTTGTCGTCTTGCTTGACACACACCGTGCGAATAATATAAGAAGCGCAAATAATATTTCACTCGAAACTGAGAAAATAACAGTCTTATCTGTAATAAGTCAATTCCAATTCCGAGTGAACTCCACTAAGACTCTCTTAAGTCGGAGTTAGACCCAGTTTACGACAGGACTTCCTCTTATAAACCGGCTTAAACTCTGTTTTAAGAGTGTTTTAGTGGAATTATCTTTTTTTAAATCGGATCGTTACTCACTATGTAGCAGTTAAGTTTGAACCTAATTCTAACGGTCATAGCGATTTAAAACTTTGCAAGTGTAAGTATGTAATTCGGATGATAACACAATAATTTGGTTTCGTCGAGTGGAGCCGGTGATACAACCAGGAGTGTATAGTCAAATTGTTCTACTCTCTCTTTTGCAGCACATTTTTCTCGTCTTTTTAGGATTCCGCACCCCAAGAGTAAAAAACGGATCACTTTATTGTCCGTCCGTCCGCCCATCCGTCTGTCACCAGGCTGTATCTCATGAACTCGTTAGAAAGTTCAAATCTTCACAGATTACGTATTTTTGTTGTCGCTATAACAACAAATACTACATTTAAGGGGGGCTCCCATTCAACAAACGTATTTTTTTGCCATTTTTTGCCCGATATTAATAACGGCAACAGGTAGACTTTTGAAATATTCAAATATTGTATAGATAATGGTACGGAACCCTTCGTCCGCGACTCCGACTCGCACTTGGCCGGTTTTGTGATACAAAACGCCCTATGCTTTTTGGCTGCGCCGTTACCGACAAAAGGTGTTGTTTTAGAGAACTACATTTAAAATCGTACAAGTTGTATTGGGTAGCAAACGAAGACGTTCGACGTTAGTTCGTTGTTCACAAAAGGCTCGCGCAGTCTTTTCTATTCGATTTCACTTCGTGTTCTGTGTAAACCACTTTCGATTCACGCACGTGCGGTTCACTCTCTCACCTAACATAAAAAGCGAAATGTAACTTAAATGACATAGCTCATAAGCTTCCAACGGACTGTTAAGGGGCTCCATAGAATAATACTAGCGCCACCAAGGAACAAAATTATATCTTTTTTTACAGATCGTGCCAACATAGGTAGGTACGGGATCTCATTTTGAGAAAAATAAAGATACACAGAGGGAGGGAAAGAGAATTTGCAGTAATAATGACGCTATACCACTAGTTGGCTCTAAAGTTAAGGGACTCTGAAGAGTTACACTAGCGCCACCAAGGAAAAAAAGTCGTATCTTTTTTTACAGATCGTTTTTGCAACATGTGTCTGTACAATCTCTCCATCGTGTTAATAGTGTTTTTAGGACCCTTAATCGAGAACCTGAACAAAAAACCTGGGACTAGATAGCATTTATGCCAAAAATATTGCCTTAAGTCCACGGCCATCATCATCATCAGCCATTTAACGCCCACTGCAGGACATAGGCCTCCCTCATGGTTTTCTAAGGTTCCCGGTGTTGTATCGCCAGCATCCAGCGACTCAACGCTACCGTAACCACGGCCATAGGTCCTAAAATCATTATTAACATGATTGAGAGATTGTACAGACACTTTTTACAAAAACGATCTGTAAAAAAAGACATGACTTTTTTTGGTTGGTGGCACTAGTGTTACTCTTTGGAGCCCCTTAACTCTAGAGCCAACTAGTGGTATAGTTTCATGATTATCGCAAATTCTCTGTTCCCCCCTCTGTGTATCTTTCCTTTTCTTAAAATAAGATCCGGTACCCCTTTTATTTAGCCTATAAACGACCTACTGCAGGACACAGGGCTTCTCTCCGACAGAGAGTAAGGACTTAATTACCACGCATGCCTACTGCAGATTGGCAATATCAAGCGCCTAGGTATGTGAACACCTCAGACACTTATTACCCGACTGCGGAGCTCAAAAGGCGTAATGTGTTTGGCTTGTATGTACGTTTGTTCAAGTGAGATTTGATCGATTCTTTGGTTTGATGGTGTGACTAATTAGTAGATTTCAATCGATTCGTCCTAATGAATCCGACAAATTAACAAAAACTATATAACATTTGCAGTTTATTTTGCAAAAAGTTCTGTACGTAGTCACTAAATGCGCCATTTTTTATTCTGGCTACTCACCGCTAGATGGCGCTGCTGCTACTTAAATAAAAATACTAAAAATAAGAAACAAACAACACTTGCTAAGCGTTAACTTCTAAGGAGGCGGGACCCAAATTTAATTTTGTGACTCATTGTCAGGAATTTAGGTTGGTCCCAACTGCTTAGTAGTTATTGCACAACAGTCGAATTGGCTGTTATTTTTTATTTCCATTTTTATTTATTATACTGACAGGTCAAAATGCTACCAACGTCGTCAAGGCGAGCAGGCGACAAATAAGACAAAATTTTAATAACCGCGTCCGTGCAATATTCGAATTCTAATCGAGTTTTAAATTGCACCTATTCTTGTCTACTGCACCCGGAGTTGGCCGCGCTTGCTCTCGAACTATCCCTATTCCGGAATCGGAAGCTGTTTCAAGCCGCAATCAGCCACTGAAGCCGTAGCAAGATCGCAATGAGGGCTCTTCGCATGGATTCCCATACAAATGTAGTTTGGAGTCCATTTACAAATTGTCGCAATGAAACTTTATTTACGTGGTAAAGAGGTTAGCAAAATGCGCACTTCTCAGAATGTCTCTTTCGCAAAATGTCCCTCTTGCAAAATGACTATTTTCATTCATTGTTTTTCAAGAGCTAAAATGAAATAAAATAAAACAAATGAGCGCTCCAGGGGATACGAGCGCTTTTAGGTTATAATATATAGTTTCACAACATACTCGGAAGCACAAGGCTCGGAATTCCCTCACGCAACAACGTTTCGACCTCTCGACGTTCGAACCAACGACGACAACAGACCATAAATGACTGTTCATCAGTGACGTTCTAACATGATTGCTACCAGAAGCCGACGAAAGCTAATGTATCCCATAGCAACAGAATAAGTATGTCGACTCAACTTTCATCTCTTGGTCCTATTACTTGTTAGACTCTCCTTAAAACTTCGCCCGGAAGCTTGCCGGGAGTTTTTTAACTGGGAGCGCGGAGTCTAGTGATTAATTAATTCGATTGTATGTGAGTTATTTGCGGCCTCCGATGTCCATTATAGTGGGATTTGGGTCGAGGGGGTCGCGCCAACGGCGACGCCTATTGGCTGTAGTTCTGCTCGGTCACGGTGCTAAACAGTCTTGTTACATTTCACGAGTTTTAACAAGGCTTCGTAGGGGAAAGCCTTAGTTGAATGGCGAAAGAATGGCTTTTTTTGTATTATTCTCGCCTGTAGCGCCATGAATGCAAGAATAAATTTGTCGCGCGATGGGTGAGCCGTGGATCCATGACTTATTTGTTTATATTTACGAAACGTGTTATTTAAATGACGCAAAACCTGAAAAGCCTTTAAATCCTTCCACATTGATAAACCACTTCTGAGTTAAAAAAAAAAAACAGTGTTTAAAATTCTCAACTTGGTTTTTATATTTTTTATACAAATTGACCGCGTTAAGATTAAAGATTTTTTTTTCCTTCTTGATTTCCTGATGGAAATGCTTTAATTTTATCGATAACATCGAAGTTTTTAAGTAAGGGCGGCACGTTGCAAACAACAGTGCCAACTGCAGCCGTCAACGCGGTTATTTGACGCTGGCTTGTCAGCGACTGCCGCCGACGCGTCGATGGCTGCCGTTGACTCGGATATTTGACGCTGACATGTCGGCGACTGCTCCCAACGCGTCGAAGGCTGCAGCTGGCACTGTCGTTTTCAACGGGCCATCCGTGTATAAGCCCCTTAAATGTTTAGTAGTAGAGTATTCTAAAAACAGAACTGATAAAACAAAACACGACGGACATCGACATATCCATATTCAGCGTATACTTATATCACGATTAGAGTCACGTTACTGAAGACTTCTTTGACAGAAAAATACAGCGATCTAACTATATTGATCACAGGGGATCACAAGATTATAAGGGCAGTAAAATGGAATTGCTCGAAGTAATGGCAGCTTTGGTCATATCAGTGGCCTGTTACAGTCCAGTTTTAAAGATAGAGCTTCCCGGGTAAGGCCAGGGGGGTTCCAATAACTCGTCTATGCCTTGCGGCGATCGGCTATCGGCTATCGAGTCTCTATTGCAAAATACGACCGTCACCCTGAGGCTTAAAGCCTTATCTTGAAGGTCTGCGACTAGGGGAGTGTCAAACGATACTTTAGCTTATAGAAAAAAATAATCTATTCGCGTACCTCGTTATTATAGTCATAATAATGACTGGGCATGAATGCGTAAAAAAATGCATTTACTACATACTTGTACTGAGTCTTTGTAAATATTAGCATAATGTCGTGGCTGTGAGTTTAATGTTGAGAATAATATACGTACCTAATAAAATAGCAAATCAACTTAAAGACATATAGGTATATAATAACTAAAGGGGGCCTTTTCAATAGTCATCCGACAGTAGTCACACCTACAAAACAGCGGCCAAGTGTGGGTCAGGCCACAAGTAGTGCAGGGTTCCGTAGCTGGCCATCAAAGTATGCAGACTTAGAAGGAGGAGTCTATGATTGATATTATGAACATATTAAATGAGTTCACGGTTTAACTAATAACGTTTACTTCATCTTAGTAATCCAATCGTAATCTAATATATAAAAATCTGGTGTCACACTGTTTGCTGTCGAACTCCTCAGAATTGGCCTCACCGATTTATATGATTTTTTGTGTTATGTTAGGTTGGTCTAAGAATGGGTCGTAGGCTAATTAATATAGCAAAACAATGTTTGTCGAGTCAGCTAATTATAGTATATAATAATTTATGCCAATTTTTTGTTTTCCAGTCGTAAGCGTCGCTGAGCTAAGGTGTGGACAGACAGACGGACGAACTTGGCGAAACTATAAGGGTTCTTTGTTGACAACGGAATCCTAAAAGACCTCCCCCTTTTCGAGTACTTTGGCACCCTCGCGCTAGATGTACCATCACGACGCCATAATGACGTGAGGCTTACAGGCACGCGAGGTAATTTAATTAAAGGGCAATATAAAACATCGCTGTACCTTCGGCATTACCTGTTACAGACTTAACACCGCCCTTGATGAACATGTGGGTAAAATGTAGCAAAGGTACAGTATTTAGAGGCACCGAAAAAGTTGAATGGCGAGAGGTTTAACAACTGAAACCATTATTTTAATTTATCTTTATTTTAGCGGTGGAACGCAGTAGTAGAACGCCGGCTTCTTATTCGGGAGGCCGGTTCGAATCCCGGCATTTACCAATGACTTTGTTTTCTTAGTTACGTACATTTGTGAATTTATAGTAACAATACCACTCGCTAACTGTGAGGAAACCTGAGTGTCTGAGGTGGGCACGCGTGGCTTGCAGTGGGACGTATATTGGTTACATTAAAAAAAAACTTTATTTTAGAAACAAACAGTCATTTAAATGCTAGTATAAATTTTATCTTATTTATTGTTAAATAAATAGACCTCTAGTTTCCCATGACTTCAAATGCAAACATTTTTAGTGTAGATAAGTTATCCAGAGACAGACAGACATAGAGAGAAGGCCTGTGCCCTGCTGTGGAATCTATAATACGGGCTACATAAAAAGAAAGTAAGACATTGTTCGAAGGAGAGCTCTAAATCAAAAATTTCAACTACCAACCGAAAATTTAAGACCAAACATATACAAAAACACTCCAATGAAATTGCTCAAATTTTTCTAATTAACAACAAAACATTTATAACACAAGACACAACACCACTGCCCTTTTTTTACGAAACTATTCTTGAATAGTAACTATATTCGGATGTATATGAGTGTAAGAAAATCGCCATAAACATTCAAATATCGCGGTTCTACTCTCCAATAGAAACAACTTATAATTTGGGGAAACTTGGAAATCGCAGAAAAATATCAACTGTTCAATACTAGAGCTACCACTTGAGGCATTAAAATATATGGAACTATGTTTTTTTTTCGTGATAACGATGTTTTTTTACCCATAGTAGAAGTTGTCCGTATTGACAGAATTATACGGAGATATTATTACACACAATGCAATGCTTAATAAAACTATGGGGAGCTGACAACCAAACACCATCAGTGGAGCACCACAAGAAGAAGAAGAAATATACAGCGTTTTTTTTCTAGAATGCGCAGAATGCTACGATATCCCGACTAGTGTTTTTGTTATTGTTATACATTAATTTGTCCTAAATAGGAGAGATACCACTTTATTTAACACCTATCGTTTTAAACATTATCTATCAAACAGCGCCACTCCAATGCAAAAGAAAACATTAAAATCATTAAAAAAAATCTTAAAAAAACGGACCTTTGAAGAAAAAAAAATTAAAAGTCGTAGAGCAGTGAACAGTTCACGTAAATGTTAAACTATAACAGACATATTTCAAGAATTGCGCATTTTAGAAATAACCATATAATATCTATCTACAGTAGAATCTGTAATAGTTATATAGTGCAAACGGTATTCATACTATAACACCTTTATATCGGATGTATATGAGTGTAAGAAAATCGCCATAAACATTCAAATATCGCGGTTCTACTCTCCAATAGAAACAACTTATAATTTGGGGAAACTTGGAAATCGCAGAAAAATATCAACTGTTCAATACTAGAGCTACCACTTGAGGCATTAAAATATATGGAACTATGTTTTTTTTTCGTGATAACGATGTTTTTTTACCCATAGTAGAAGTTGTCCGTATTGACAGAATTATACGGAGATATTATTACACACAATGCAATGCTTAATAAAACTATGGGGAGCTGACAACCAAACACCATCAGTGGAGCACCACAAGAAGAAGAAGAAATATACAGCGTTTTTTTTCTAGAATGCGCAGAATGCTACGATATCCCGACTAGTGTTTTTGTTATTGTTATACATTAATTTGTCCTAAATAGGAGAGATACCACTTTATTTAACACCTATCGTTTTAAACATTATCTATCAAACAGCGCCACTCCAATGCAAAAGAAAACATTAAAATCATTAAAAAAAATCTTAAAAAACGGACCTTTGAAGAAAAGAAAATTAAAAGTCGTAGAGCAGTGAACAGTTCATGTAAATGTTAAACTATAACAGACATATTTCAAGAATTGCGCATTTTAAAAATAACCATATAATATCTATCTACAGTAGAATCTGTAATAGTTATATAGTGCAAACGGTATTCATACTATAACACCTTTATACCACGATGTAGAGCGCCACTAATGGGCGCATTATTTAGACAACACCGCTGGTAATTGTTTATTGTACGACGTGAGAGTGTTACCATTTCCATCTGGATGTATTTCGGCCCGGCACAGAAGGAGAATAGAGAAATATGCTTTGATTCAGTATGTAGTCTGCGTTACAAAGCTTAACTTCGGTTCACAGCGTCCAAAAATACTCCCTTTGAATATTCATAATGAAACGTAATAATAAGTAAAGTGAAAACAGATTGAAGGTAAAAGCGGACTCCGGAAAATCCTGTGAGAGTCACGCAATGTGAAGAAAGCAAACCTGGAGGTAAACCGATTACATCGCACTCCCCCAAAAAATATCTTCTAACAAATTCCGCCTCACTTAAAAATTTTCATGAATACTCCGATTTTATGCGTGATCCTATTTTTTGTTTTTCTATCGAAACATTCGTCGATAAAAGCTCTCCATTTTAATGTGGCGTCACAAAAGAAAGGGTACTACGCAACCTGAAAAATAATCCTTCAGGTAAATTGGAAGAGTAAAGACTCAGAAATCTTATTTAGTCATTCCCATCGCAAACAGGAGCGAAGTGGAATCGGCGAACGAAATTTCAACAGCGGAAAAGTAAACAACAAAAAACAATATGTAACAATAAATACAGTTTGTAACAGAAAGTTTAGTAGGAATGGAATCGAAAGCGGGAGTGAAGTTAACGTCGTTATATTGCCATTGTGTTTTGTACACAAAGTTATAATGAGAGGAATGCCTGTTGAAAAAAGTGTTTCGTGCGATATTCCGCGCTCGATCAATAAAAGCAATTCCCTCTCAAAGAAATGCTAACAGAGGGAGACATAATTAATTAAATTAAGACCGAACAAAGTTTGTTATCCTTTATTTTTAGCAAGGCTATAAGGATGAATCGAATTACACATTGCCAAAGTCTCGAGATTGAATTGAGTTAAACCTTGATTACTATAGTATATAGGGTGTGACGTTCCCTACCTATTTACCTATGGTCCCTATTGGGAGATAAGTAAAAGAGGTAGGTTAGTCCAACAAAAAAATAATTTATTGATGGCCGCAGGCCACCTAAGTCGGTAGAACGGGTCGTGGTGTGTGGGCCTAGTATATGGTTTCACTGCGTAGTTTGGGCACTCTCCTGGATGGTCAGATGCCGGTGGAACAGATCGTCAGCCACTGGCAGGGTTGTAGGTCGCCGTGCTTCGCTGGATGTCCGATGAGGCGGAAGCAAAGCAGTGGGTGATGCAGCAGTAGGTAGCAAACGAAGCCTAGGTCTTCTTAATCCCGTACTGAAACCCTGGAATGGCCAACGAAATACGTTAGGAATGATTCCATAACATTCCGTGTTACCACCGACGGCAACGCATTGTAGGTAAGTACTTATGTAGCAAGCGGTGCCGTGGTGAAAACAATCAGAACGGAGTTTACAATTGCGAAGAATAAAGTAGGCTTTAAAGTAAATAAAAGATAATTAATGCAGAAGGCAATATAAAAAAAATATTTACGTTATAAGTTTAAAGGTGAAAATATTGAAAAGATGAGGTAGGATACGGTATTCATGATGCGACCACTGGAATATTCCAACGGTCGGTTTAATACCGTTATCGCTAATTATAACACAGATGAACAGCAATTGAAAAGCTAAGAAAAAATGTTAGCACACAAATTTAATAAATAAAATCTTGTTCACAACTTACCCAATATGGGGTTTGAGGATCTATGTAAAACACAGTTAGGTATACAGCGACTTGTCCAGCGGACCCGGAACCGTTAAAGACACTTTAGGTGCACTAACTATTAAATAAAATACCTTTTAACGTCGCACTATGTATATGCGAAAGCAATAATTTATCTTAGATGCAAGCGTTCGTTCCAGTCCAGTGATGGCAAAGCTAAATGACCAGCGAGCGGGCGCAATGGGCCGCTGAAAGCGTCACGAAGTCACGAAAGTCACGAAATGTTACCAGTTTCATGATACTAAATTTCTACCAAAAAACTGTTAATGACTACAGATTACATTTCAGTATTTTTCAGTGCGAACGTACTTTAAAAGAAGTTATGTTTTTAAAATTTATTTAGTTGTAGTTATTAGGTTTAATTAATGTTTTAATTTATTTATTATGTAGTTAATTGTTAAAATTAAGAAAATAGGCTAGTTTTAGTTTAAAATATGTTTTATTAAAGACATTTACGTCTACAACGTTACAAGGGTGTCTAAATAATGCAGCTATATACGTCCCATTGTAGGGCACAGCATTCTTTTAGAGAGAGATTTTTTGGCTGCTTCATATAACAATCATGATATGTATTCAGGAGTAGAAAGTACTATTTTTAAGAACGTAAGCAAATTTTTCTGCACCTTATAGAGAGTAGTAGGTAGAGCTATGCCCAAGCTTATATTGAATTTAAGTACCACGAAAAGTAGTTAAATATATGCTCTCTGACCTTTTTCGACCCCTTAATTAGTGTTCAGAAATTAGAAAGATTTAATTTTAGATACCTATAGCGATGGTAAATATTCTCCAGGAGAAAATGAACCGGTGAATTTAAGACGTACCTTTTATCCCTTTTATCTTAAATGAAAAAGTGTTTTTATGTTGTAAAATTATCTATTCAACCCCAGGCATTATTTTTTAACTCGTATATTAAAATACATGCTAAAATAACAAGGTATGAAAAAACCCCCGAATATATCCTAACTATGGTTTGAAGGCAATACCACTCACTAACCGTGAAGGAAAACATCGTGATGAAACCTGGGTGTCTAAGCTATTCACATACCTCATCGCTTGAAATCCTTGAAATCCGCGGTGGGCACGCGTGGTGATTAAGCCCATACTCTCTCTCTGAGAGAAGGTCTGCGCCCTACAGTGGGACGTAATAGGCTGTTTATGATGGTTTGAAGGATAAAACACACCAACTTGGTGGCGATGGCGGTGGCGGTAGCGGTCATTTACTGCAGTAGTATTTGTATGGGCGTATTTACACCAACGCGTTCTGACCGCTACCGCAGCAATCATTTGTTTCGTGTTGCCAGAGTTTTACCTGGAATACCATTTCTTGTCAATTTTGCGGCCTCTTGGTAACGTAACCTAATCGTAACTTTTTAAAATCTGAATCTTAAAAAATAAAATTCTGAAAATTAATGCTTAGAGAAAGAAAAGTACCGCAGGTTGAGAACAAAAAAAGTCAAATCTTTTTGTGAAATTTAAAGGAATAGAACGATACTTAAGTATTTGCTTAGTAATTTTCTTAACTCAGAATTCGGCAGTTACCGTTGAATGATTAATTGTCGATTTGGATCTATTAATTTATAGCTACAAGTACAAAAAAATATTAATAGGAATTTATCATTATTAAAAAAACAGGCTACCATGCTCAAAAATCTATCAGAGTCTTAGTAAGGACAACGTAATAATATACCTAGTAAAAGTCAGAACGTTTCTCACACTTTTTATGTGCGAAACATTTTTCTTATAAAATCTAATTTTAACTGAACATCAGTTAGCCTGTTTCACTGTAAGGCAGAAGCCACTTCAATCTAATATCTTAATTCTGCCTGTTTCGAAAGAAACCATCTGACCTAAGTATTTACTTTGGCGTATATTCGTCAAAGTATTTTATTTCCTGGCCATCTACCACAACATTACATTTTCGCTTATCATCATATACTCTGTGTCTATTCAATGTTAATCGAACCCCACTCCGAAATGAATTTCTGTAATCCAACTAACCTACCATTATTACAAATATTTTATTTTCTTTAGTTTGTTTTTTTTTGGTAATAATTTTAGCTTTTCTTTTATTTGCCTATATTTTTTTTAACTTAATTATACATTACCCCTTTCCTTTATTGAAACGTTGGTTATGGGTTCAAATCGTTCCTTTTTAATGTTACTAGTTATGGCAAAACTTTTACTAGAGATGCCCCTAATCGGTCAAAATTGTGGTTGGGTACCACACCTAAATTAGAGATGCAATTTTTTTTATCTCACCTGCACCGTAGTGTGGGGTATCGTGGGGTTGGTCATTCAAAAACGATGCTCGTGGCTCGAAACGCACTTGGCCGGTTTTTAATAGCCTAAGTATGGTTACAGTAATATTATGATATTCGACCCGAAAAATCAGAAATAATCCTCAGAATATTCCTATTAAAAACATTAAATATGTGTAATAATGCTAATATCGCTATCTATTTGAGGGCCCGAGGTGGACCGGCAACTTAGTTGCCTAGTGCTTGTAAACGATAAATACTAGCGCGCGCAGTATGCCCAAAAATGACGGAATTCATGACGTGCTGATGATACCTTACTAACGAAATTACGGTACTTGCGTGCCATAATGGAAGTATTATGGTTCATGGTACAAACTTATAAATTTTGGTAAACGTACCAATTACCTATGTGGACAAAATCACTAGTGGAACGCGGAACGCTACCGCTGACTACCACCGCCACCGCTACCGCTTTGGTGTGTTTTATCCTTTTCTGTCAATACGACCAACTTTACAATGGGAGAAACTTCAAAATCACGAAAAAGCATTATACTTGTTTGCTATTTTGCAGTTGTCTTCATAGTAAATCTTGTTCTAATAGATGAACCCCGTCCCTTTCCTTTTGGAATAGATAATAATAATGGAGATTTAGTTGCACCCTGTATTTTAGATGGTACTGGTTGTGCAACTTTGTTTAGGTGATATTCGTACAGTCAAATATATAAAAATTTTGTATCACTGTCTGAAACGGGTTCATCAATTTTTATGAATTTTTTTGTGTATATTTGGTAAGTCTGAGAATAGGTCGTAAAACCACGTTTGCCGAGTCAGCTAGTAAGTACATATTATTCCAGGGAACAAATTTAGTGAGTTAAATTTCTCTTTTGGTATTTAAGTAGATTTCTTGTCAAACATTGAACAAACAAACTTAACATTTATACTGTAACTATATTAGTGAAATTTAAAGCTATACAGCCTGCCACACACTAGCGAGCCCGCAGCCCATACAGAACATAAAACATCTGGCTACAATTTCTATGGTCACACCGCGCTAGTGTGTGACATGCCCCGCAGAAGTATACACTGACGCATCAACACAAAGAAAAATTAGGGTATTATCCGTATTTATTTTGTAAGTAAACAGTAGGTGGGCTCCGTAGTATCTTTTATTATTACAAAATAACCGGACACAGGGGTTTGCCTACGGCACGGAAGGTAATACCTCCACATATCTTCCTGGGGTACGCTTAACTTGACAAATTTTAATTTGTGGCCAAAAGGTTATCTCCGTATTTATGTAGGTTAAAAATTGGGTTAATTTATAAGGTACTTTACTTCATAAAGGCCGAAACAAAGCATTTTATTTTCAATTTAAAAAAGTTAATATCTCAGCCACGAAAGCTGCTTAGAAAACTTTGCCAAGCCTGCGGTGCAAATCCTCACCCGAACTAACCCCTATTATTATAAGCCTCAAAAGTCAACTACCAAGTGTCATCTGGCAAGGGGCCAGCGTAACAGCGAAATAGATATCTTTTATTCAGCAACTCAAACTTTTCTCTCCATAAATCCGAAACTGGAGGGCGTTCATGAAATTGTAATGAGAAAGAACTATTTATGGCTAATCCTTTCGGAATAAACTACTCGAAACGTTGTTGGTCTGAGTTGCTACGCTCACGCGTTGCAAGAAAGTGTTGCTACAATCTGCATCACTGTTATGTTCAGGCGAGGTAAATATTGAAAAAAATATTTTTTCCCATAGAATTTTCGAAAGTCAATACAATACTAAACCTTTAGTTGCGAAAAGTGTAGTCTACCTTCGAGATTTCATTTGAAATATTCCAAAAATTTACTCTTCCTATCAGAAAAATATTTGACTGATCTATATAACAAAAATATTCTCCCCTTAAATTCTATTAATCCTCTAAGGAGTCTGGGTCCACCAACCATTTTTCTATTCCTCTGTGCCCTACGCCAGATCGTTGATGATGTTAATTATGTTGTCCTAATTTATGGATCTCCGCTTAGACTGATCTATTCCATATGTAGTTCGATCGTCTTTTCTCGAGTCCCATTCAGGCTCCCAGACAATCTTTGGACATCTTAACATCACATTACCTAAGCACAGCTCGGTTTCTACGTCCAGCGGAACGTTGAAGTGACACAGGCCACACAACTAACCTGGTGGCAAAAACTACGGAGGGAGATAGCCTTAGGGCGGGATAGTTTGTCAGAGGGAGCGAGGGAGAGCTGGTAAGACAGACGAATGGGCTGGATGGGTGAGTGGATTTTTGAATTGCAAATGGCTGAAATGAAATTGCCGCTGCCTCAGTCGGCGACCACCCTCGCGACTCGAGTAGGACCTCTTCCGGGCGTAATAATCATTCTTAATAACACGAGAGTGCTTTAATGAATTTATGTAGCGATCAAAGAGAGGGAATAACTTCTAGTCGGCTATTGAAATAGCTTGGCGTTAGAAATAGCATCTTTAATACACTGCGCTAAGAGATTTGGAAGAAAACTTGGTCTTAGACTTAGTGATGGCAAAGTCGTATCTACAATTATGTAAATACGTCTTTTGCCGCGTATGTAGAGTGCAGTTGTTTCTTAAGATATCAGCAAAATAATTAATTTTATTAATAAAAATAGCATCCACACAATACAATCAGGTGTCCTGGTCCCAAACCAGAATACCCTGTGATATTGTAACCAGCCAAGGACATCACAAACATCATAAAAGAACAATTAATAAATACTAAAAATCATGACACCACAGTCAAAATGAGTTTCTTATACATGGGCCTAATATTATTATTTTTTATCGCACGTAGAAATGATTAAAAAGACAAAGTTTTGAATTTAGAAGTATAATTCTTCATTGGTACTTCTACAAACTTTTAGCAATAGTTAGCAGTTTCGGTGCTGGCATCGTGATTAAAGGTTTGCATTTTACTAGGTATATATAGTATGGTGCAATTAGCCTTAGACCTCAACATCCAAAGTAAAAATATCATTTCAGCGCCAAATTGTTCTATTACACCATTTTAGCCTCGAATTTGGGGGGGCGGGGGGGAGAAGTTGGGTTTTATCATTTTATCAGTTGCTAGTCAGTATATCTATGAAAATATTATGTACGTTAGGAAAAATATCAGTGACTTTAAAACTGTAGGTAGCCAACACAATGTAAATACTAGAAATAGACATAAACTTTCGTTCCCAAATTTAGGCTGGCAAAGGTTAATACATCCTTTATGGGGCATTGTATACGTTTCTACAATAAGATCCCCGAGGATATAATAAGCTTGCCAAAAACGCGGTTCAAAAAATGTGTGAAGCACACTTTGTGCCAAAAAAGCTACTATAACATTAAAGATTATTTAGATGACAATGATGTCTGGAATTAAAGCCAGTTCAATGCATGAGTTTTAGAACATTTATATAAATCCTGTAAATTAAGGACTTGAAAAGACTAAGTTTGGAGTTTTTTTGTCCATTTTTTCTCCAAAATGATCTAGATTTTGAAATGGACACCTAGTTTAACTTGTAACGTTCATTAAGTCGCAGTTTCTGTGCTACTTTGAATAAAAAATTTTGATTTTTGATTTTGATTTTGTTAAATATTTCGAAAACTATTGGTTTAGCGCAAAAGTGTCAATGACCGAAGTAATCTAAAACATTGAATTTCGAACAAAAAGGATCCACCGCATAATCTTGCTAAAGTGAACACTTCTAATGCATCACTTTTTCGTAGGTGCTATAGTTTCTGAGAAAACGTATAGATGATTAATCTTCTTCTTCTTCTAATCAGTCAGTCACTCAGTCAGTCAGTCAGTCAGTCAGTCAGTCAGTGAATATACCGGATTGTAGCTATATATATTAATAGTGGTCTTGATCGTTGACCTCTACCTATGGTAGTACAAGCAGAGGGTCTCTATAAGGAAATAGATTTTCAGTACAAAATTTCCATACAAAGTTGGCATACTTGAATACTCGTGTGCCTCGGCACTATGACGCCGTTCTCAGCTAAGCAGTGGTTTCGGCCTTTGGCCTCCACCAATGGTACTAAATAAGGGTGGTTCTCTATGAAAAAGTCGATTTTCAGTACATTTTTTTCTAATAAAGTGTGTAATTTTCAAACTTTAATGACTCGGTGGTCAAGTTGAATACTTCAGTACCTCGGCTCTATGACGTTATTCCCAGCTAAGCAGTGGTTTCGGCCTTTGGCTTCCACCAATGGTACTAAAAGAGGGCGGTTCTCTAAGAGTACAAATTCTCCATAGAAAATTTGTCTCTTTAAATCGTAAATAACTCGGCCGCCATTTTTAAATATCAAATCGTCCGATTTTTCTCATATAACTGGGTATCTCAGTAGCACGATGCCGATTAAAGCTTATCTTCAACATGTGCCCAGTTGGCTGCCGACTTGTTTGCGTAGAGGTCGGCTATATTGTCGCCGCCATTTTGAATTTGGAACAACCGATAGCGGAATCGAAAACCGAGAGCCGAAAAAAAGAAAATTTGCTACTTTACACCCTCCGTAACTGTTCACTTTAGCAAGATTATGTCAAAAACCATTTTTGCTTGCAATTTAATGTAGATTATTTTTGTTCTCGGAATTTGGCGCTAAACCGCATAGTTTTCGAAATATTTAAGAAAAACCAATACATTTCAACTTTTCCCCTCCCCCTCCTCCCCAAACCCGACGCACAAAATGATGAAACTTGTTACTAAACAATACGTGGACAGTATAGAACAGTTTGGAGCTGGAGGGATACTTTTACTTCGGATGTTGAGGTTAGGCTGTTTTTGAGCTACTTGCACCATACTATGTATATAGGGATTTTTAAGTTAAATTAAAATGTGGCATAAAGATATGTTTAGTTTAAGGTACTTTATTTCTATGAAATTTCTACTTATTTAAAAGTTATGCTTGGCTTAACTTTCATGCCACGTTTAATGTTTTTATGTTTACAAGGACTTTTAGTTGGGATCTTCTGACAGCATCTCTTTGGGTATACTGTATGTTTACTGACTGAATATTTCGGTGAGCTCGGACATTCCATAGCAGATTGTTTTCAGGAAATAGAATAGGCTATTCTCATTCACAACTCTGGCGAAATGTGCTTAAGAGCAAGTTAATAAGGTATTGTTTTCTTTGTCCCAGGTTGAAACTTTTGTGGGTCTTCCCAAAAAGGAAAATACTTGCTTGGCACGGATGAAATTGCGCAGCCCGAATAATGGTAACGAGTCTATGTTTGTAATTACTTAAATTAAGTTTAGACGAGATGATAATAAACATGCGATTGTATTTGGTTCGGACCTTAGAAGAAGAAGACGATTTCCTTATAAGATCACTTTGTTAACCGTCCGTCTGTCAGTCTGTCCGTGGCTTAGCTCATAGACCCTTATTACTAGATAGCTGAAATTTGGCGTAGACATACATATTATATTATCTAACAAATCAGTACAAATCAATTAAGTTTATGCAAAGGATCTTACCTGTGCCATTGTATCTACTGAAAAATATAAAACTTGATACAATTACAAACGACCGTTCACACATTTTGAAAATCACGTTGATTATACTTGCCCTCCCTGCCCCACTATTTTTCAAATTGCTGCGATGACTATTTCACAATTAGGCAAAGGCGTTCACCAGCAAATTGTGACATCCCCTGACTATTTGCTTCTATTAAGTCTGAGATGACACAAATGCTGAAACAGTACCTAGTCAGTTTCAACGGCATTCGCAGTTTCAGTACTCCGCGCAGTTATTTCGCAAATGTGACCGTTTAGCCCACGAATGTTCGGACACACACGATGGACATCAACGTGACAGAAGGACGGATGAACTCGTTTGAGTTACCTTCTATTGGTCACCGATAATATACGCAGCCTAGAAACGTTCCACAGCAGGGCGCAGGCCTTCTCTAAGAGACAGAGTATGGGTTCTAATCACCACGCGTGCCTACCTCCGATTGGGGATTTTAAGCGCTTAGCTATGAGAACACCTCGGACATTGCAGAGAGTCTGAGGTGATCACAAGTAGGAAACCAGTTGCCTGCTACTACGGATTCTTAAATGTATATTATTTTTAGGGTTCCGTACCCAATCTGTCCATCCGTCCGTCCGTCCGTCTGTCACCAGGTTGTTTCTCGTAAACCGTGATAGTTAGACAGTTGAAATCTTCACAGATGATTTATTTTGTTGCCTCTATAACAACAAATACTAAAAACATAATAAAATTAATATTTAAGGGGGCCTCTATACAACAAACGTGATTTTTTCCGTTTTTTGCTCGTTATTAATAACGGCAACAGGTCGACGCTTGAAATATTTAAATGTTGTATAGATAACGGTACGGAACCCTTACCCTTACCCGGATTTTTTGTTGCCGTCAACTTTAACTTTTATAATGCGAAGTCGTCCTTAATGAAACTTGGTAGAGTGCACATACGTAAAGGTCGATGTGGTGTCGACTTTAGCACTGGTAGTACTGCAGTAGTGTAGTATAGCACTGCAGTACATTACTCCAGAAGATAACAGAGAATCGCAATGAAATAAAAAACATGATCAGCTCTATAAGTTAATTCCGGGTTCACTTACTTAGTTTTTTGTCACACCGTCGGTCGGACTGTATTTGTAAGAAACAGGCAGTGGGAACAAAAACTCCACTCTGAACATCTATCAAACTAAGTGGATTACACTCAAACTCAAAACTTGTTAATGAGAGAGGCAACATCCACATTCACACATATGCACGCTTGCTCTCACATACATAGGCACATTCACAAACACCAGTCCACTCACACGCACACACGTATACACACACACACACACACACACACACACACACACACACACACACACACACACACACACACACACACACACACACACACACACACACACACACACACGCACGCACACACACACATAGCCCGTGTCGGACCGGGTTAATTCAATATTCAGCAAGTAATTATGTTATTTTCACTCAGTTGTCTTTGTGTCACCTTTTGCGGGAATTCAACTCGCACTTGACCGATTATTATTAGTCAGGTTGTCTACATAAAAATGTCAAAGACAGATTAGTACAGTGTCTAAAATCACAGCAAGTTCGTAATTGTTTTGTATTACTTATTACCGTTTTACGATAGAGCAAAAGAAAAAAGGACGTTAAAATCGTGTTTCCTATATGGCACATTATTTTTATTATGTTATTATTTGCGAAGTAAAGCTACTATTATTATGACAGATTTACCAACAATTAATAAACTATGAACAAAACTTTCAACAGGATATCTCTTGCAGTTCGAGAAGAAAAGCCTGTAGGTCAGACAGACACAAAGACAGTCATTGCAAGCATATTAAGGCTGTTCTTGTGTTGATCATTCTATCTCGCTCGCACAATTTAAAATTTTTAGCGATTGTAAGAAAAAAAAACTTTTTATAAATGTGGTCTGAGGAATTAATAGATAATAAAATTGCGGACACTTAAGACATATTTTTCTTATCCTGTACTGTACCTAAGAAAGTTGTTTCCAAAATTAATTATTTTGGAAAAACAGGATTAATAGGGTCCCAAAGGCGCCCCTCGGGTACGGAACACTAAAAGCACTGTCTCTGATTTGATTTAGATTTTTTATTTTGCGTTTATCTGCTTTGTATCACGTATTTTCACATATTGAGTCGTACTGGCCACTTTTTTATTTTTGTCCTAATAAAAAATGGCCGCTTACCACATTCGCACAGAAATTCAATGATAGCCTCAAGTTTTCACACTTCACGTTGACTAGAACTTCTAGATTCACCAGGCGGGCTACTACGCCGCGTGTTTTCGCTGCTCTCTCGAAATGAATTCCCCGAACATCTGTCATGTGTTTCATACACATTTTGAGCGTTGAGTTAAGGAACTCACAAACCAAGGCGGTCGCGGTGGCGGTGACGATGGCGGTCATTTCATCATCATCATCAGCCATTCGACGCCTACTGCTGGACATAGGCCTCCCTCGTGGTTTTCATAACCATGAGAGGTTTTGCCATAATCGCCACGCTTGGCAGGCGGGTTGGCGATCGCAGTATGCGGTTGGAATCTCAGAAAGACGCTGCTGTCGGTCTCCTGGGAATTGATTTCCTTAGTCACCTTCTACGACATGCACGGAAGGTAATGGAGTGACGCTATTCTTAGTCCTATGTGTAGTGCTAACGAAAGTCTTAGTTCAAAAATACTGCAATAGTAGCTATTTGTATGGACAAATTCTAACCAACGCGTTCTAACCGCGATTGACTGATTGATCAATTGCTGCGGTCGCGGTCAGGACGTGAACGCAGACCGCCACCGCCACCGCGAGCGAGAGACCGTTTTGGTTTGTTTGTTAGTTCCTTTACGCTGTGCGGACCATATGCGAGATATCAACGCCGTCAGTAATAGCAATTAAAAAACCGGATTGCATATTGGACCACGCTTAGTGTAGGGTTCCGTAGAAAGAGGGGTTTTTTTATCTGCTTTACAGAAGTAACAACTTCATCAAAGTAATTTTCAATGGATTTGGTACGAAGTTTTCTTTTATAAGTTGGTCGCCTACTTGTTAACTTGTAAGCCTGCTTAACCGTAATTATATGTGCTTCTGTCCTGAATGTTTTCATATTTCTACAATCAAATGGCGTCAAATGGCTGATGATGATGATGTGTACCCGAAACAAAAAAAAATATATTTTTTTCAACCGTTTTATCGACTTTATTAATATATATTAACTATGCCAAACTTCAGCTTTCTAGTACTAATCGTCTCTGAGATAAGCCGCGGTCAGATAGACAGACAGACAGACGAACGGACGTGGCAAAACTGTAAGTGTTCCTTTTTGACTACAGAACCCTAAAAACATGAAGGGCGCTGCGACATGCTTCACATTTTACGATGAAAAATCCATGATGTTGTGAGAAAATTCAGTTACAGGTTGACTTTTTCACATTTCAGACATCAGTTACTAAAGAGATTTTCTTTTAATTGCCGCAGCATAACTCAACGTATAATAATGTTTTGTTCGGTAATAAGACCTAAAACCAATTATTAATCGCTCTATGTAGTGAAAATATGAAATATCGTTATAAATATCAAAATATGTACGAGTATGTTCTAATGTTTATTTGTCTTTATCTGGGACCGAATTGTATAAAGTTACAATGAAATAACCATTGCCTGCATACCTGAGACGGTTTAAAGGTTTCAATACCTGATCTCCGGAGAAAGGCCAATAAGATCACTTACCTAACTCCCATCTTCTTAAAGTTCCTGCTCACAATAGTGAAGCTTACGGTGACTCCTCCACGGTCTAGTCGGTTAGTCTGTGGAACGCACTGCAACAGAACATATGCGCTAGTCCCACTGTCAATACCTTCAAGAAGCGGTTAAAAGAGGTATCTAGTTTATGTAGTTAGTTTTAATATAACTAAGTTTATGTCCTTTATTTTGTGCCCATAATAGACTCGTTTTTTTACTGCTTCTTCTATACCCTAAGGTTTGCTCGAATAAATTTCTTACAGAGATAAGCTCGCCTTTGTACATGTTACTTCTTATGGTATGTCCTGTTGTGTGTCTTGTGTGCAGTAAAATATAATAATAAGATGGATTATTGAGATTATTTTTTCCATGATAGTGAAGTCGCATGCACAGCTACTAAAATATAAAAATTATCATTCTACATACCTACACTGTCAAAAATATGAAATAACTGTTATTTATAACCGTTCATTATTACCATTTTATGCCCAACCATCTATTAGTTGCAAGTGGCAAAAATCGGATTCACATACAAACAATATTTTACTCAAAAACTGCTGCGAAACAAAGAGGCGGTGCCGCCAATACGATTGTTTCAAAGCGGCCAGCACTCGAGCCACTCTGGCGAAGTACATGCAAATTGATAGCACTCCAGCATCGGACCCTGTGACAGAGTTGCCCGATACAAGGTTCCTATTACGAATAGCTACATCTGTTGTCAATTTGACATTCGAAAATCGGATAATTTTATCTTGTAGTATTATTTTTATTTATTTTTTTACTTATTAAGGCACACCAATAGCACGAACACATTACGGGTTGACTTAAATTAAAGTACCAATCACAGCACTCACAAGTTTGCATTATTAACTTATTCTAATAATTAAATATTCAGTACTACTGCAATAACATTACGAATGTGCATTAGCATTCAATAGACTTCCTATTGCAGGACACACGCGTTTTCTCAAAGATAAAGAAAGCGTGGTTATATGGATTTGATCAACTCATAGCGTAATGGCTATTTCAAGATGATGTACGAAAATTGGAAAACAAAGGCATTTGCGGGATTAAGAACCTAGGATCCAGCGCATTTCAAGCGACGGGTCCACTATCTGTCTATGATCTATATATCCTCTATAAATTTTAACGTTTCCGATGCATCATAATATGTATTTAACAATTACAGTAATTAACAAAAAAGTTATCCTACCCATTGCAGACTTACAGAATAATGGTGCTATAGTGTTTATGATAATACAGAAATATAATATCGATAGCGACACCTTCCGTGTACTAACTCGAACCAAACTAAAATTTCGCGGAGCTATGAGAATTGTCCGCTTTACATCTATGCCATTTGTTAGTTATTTTCAAAGTGACTTAATTAGTTCTGCACGTAAACAAGTTGCAGCTGTTGCAGGTAACTTTTTTAACAAAATGCCACTCCGCATAACTGTCCAATGTACGGGATATTTTACACCAAAGGTCTGTTAATTTTAATTATTAATGAACTTGAAGGTAATATTCGTTAATATCAGGCATCCCCTGTCTTTGTAATATCCTGAAGGCGGAACAATAATCAGTAACTATTAGCATACTTTATACACGAGCCCCGAGGATTTGACTGAAGCCGAAACGAGGATCGATTTTTTTATTTAACGTATTAGAACCAGGATGCCGTGACCTTTGACCTTTTCCTAGGAGATTGTAGGTATTACCTATTATAACGCTCACCTGTAGCTCACGCTGTAGATGGATGGATTTTCCAATAAATAACGTATTTATGCGGAATTTTTCTGAGAAAAGTTGTTTGTAGCAGCCGTCTTTTATGTAACGCAAATTTATTTGCCAAAATTACGAATGATGTTTGAAATGCTATGAAAAATATATGTGCCTAAAAGAAATTTTGGTTAAAGAGACAGAAAACTTTTAGGTGCCTATCAATTTTACAATTTGATATTTGATGATTAAGCTACGATTAAGCTTATCATCTGTTTAACATCTCCATGCTGAGGTCCAAGCAGTTCCGCGAGGACTTTAACATTGACAGCCTCATGTTTGCCGACGATGCCGCGTTCATTGCATTCACCGAGGAGGAACTTCAAACCCTCATGGACAAGTTCTCCAAGGCTTGTGCGCTCTTTTCTATGTCAATAACAAAGACAGTGGTTATGGCCCAGGGATGTGCCGGTGTACCAGTTATATTACTGGTTGGCTCTCCACTGCAATTCGTTGACACATTCTGCTACTTAGGGTTGCACACGTCGAGCAACCTCTTACTCGATGTTGAGTCAACACCCGCATCGGCAAAGCGGCAAAGGCCTTCGGGAAATTCAATGCAAGAGTATGGGACATACACCTCAGCATCAGGACAAAAGCCCTCGTCTATCAGACTTGCGTTTTAAGTACCTTCTTGTATGGTGCCGAAACCTGGACGTCATATGCAAAGCAGGAACGACGGTTAAATTAGTTCACCTCCACTGTCTTCGAAGCATTCTAGGCATCACATGGAAGGACCGAGTAACAAACGAGACAGTCCTTGCAACTGCACAGCTGCCCAATATCCCCGCCATACTCAAACAGCGGCGTTTACGGTGGGTGGGGCATGTGTACCGCATGGACCATTCTCAACTCCCCAGACGTGTTCTCCTCGGCGAGATAGCACAAGCAAAAAGGCGAGTTGGAAGACACCACTTGCGTTTTAAGGATTGCGCTAAACGTCACATGGTCACTTTTGCCACGCCAAGTTATCAGTGGGTGGAGCTATCGGAAGATCGCGACGAGTGGGGGCGCCTCATCGCTGAGGGACGCACTACACACGACCAAGCCTGGTTTCTGCATCTGGCTGATAAACGCGCAAAGAGGTATGCACAGGCCTTAAACTCCGACCAGCTGGGGCCTGTCGCCTACACATGCCAAGTATACAAACGGGAGTCCTCTCTCGAATAGGACTTTTAGTCACGAGCCTAGATGCTCAAAAAATGCTGTATAAACTAGTGCGGTGGAAGCCTAGTGGGTAGAACATTGGACTCGGAAACCTATGACTTTATTTTCTAAGTTATGTACATTTGTAAGGTTATAGTAGCAATACCACTAGCTAACGGTGAAGGAAAACATCGTAAGGAAACCTGAGCATGAGCTATACACATACCTCAGCGCTTGAAATCGCCAATCCACGGTGGGCACGTGTGGTGATTAAGCCCATGCGCTCTTCCTGAGATAAGACCTGTGCATATTATATAGGCTGCTTATGTAATAGATGTAAAGCCATGGATGAAGCTTATCCTACGATTAGACTTTCTTAGGCAATTCCTAATATTTCAGACTTTTCCTTTGGGATCATCCAGAGTCTGTGGGGATATATACTTTGTACATTTATATTTTATTGTACACACAAAATCAGATGAATAAAACAAAACATTTACAGAAAAATTAAACAGTGTACATGGCGAGCTTATTTCAGCAGAAATCTCTTCCAGCCAACCCTTGATGTAGTGATACGAACATTATAAAGGCCTTTGCTTTGCTAAAGGTGGAAAATAAACAGTATGTTGCTTAGGGAATGCGTTTCCAGTAAAATTCCATTTTTTTTATACCAAAATCGTTCCACCTTTTGCAGAGCATAATTACCTACATAAACAACTCAAGCAAAGTGTTTTAGTCATGATACTCATTTATTTTTTATTAAATATTGTGTAAATATTTTTAAAATGTGAAAGGTTTTTATATTTACTTCTCTTCTTCACTGCCGTTGCTTCATGCGCATCTTCATTATAGGAGTCACTATTTTTACTCGCCTTGAAAAACCCTTCTAGAAATCCCTTGCCTCTAAATAGAGGCAATAAATATATCAATCGATTTTAATAGTCTATCTAATGACTAAATGCAATAAATCGTCACTGCAATGTATTGTATGAATCTGTCAGTTGCATTTATCCTCTGTTTCTAGCTACCGGATAAGCACCATAATAACAATTGTTTTCTGAAAAGCAATCACATTTTGGCAACAGGCAATTTCATCACAAACATGGTGGTTACTGAGCAGGTGAAAAGGCCGTAAATTAGTTTGCTCTTAGAGCACTGCATCAATGAGGAGACAAAAAACAGAAGCCCCACATCGACTGGTCTGAAAAATACAGATTCTGGGCCCACGATTTCATCCATGTGGGTTCTAAAGTTAAACCAAATAAAATGGAGTTCTTCCCTTAAAATTAAATTGGAGCAACATTGTTTTAAGAACCGTAAGTGACATATAAAAACACAAAATCATATATTAAAAAAATACATACAAGTTTTTAGAAAACTATTTTTATTTTTTCAGGTCCCAAAAAATGTAAAACAACAAGTAACTCTAACAATAAAAAAACTTATTACATTTGGTTTTTCCATTGAATTCCAAATGTTTCATAGGAATGGAGACATTAAAAAACGAGTCAGACTCGCGCATGAAGGGTTCCGTATCATTATCTATACACCATTTGAATATTTCAAGCGTCTACCTGTTGCCGTTATTAATATCGAACAAAAACCGGAAAAAAATCACGTTTATTGTATGAGAGCCCCCTTAAATATTTATTTTATTCTGTTTTTTTAGCGTTTGTTGTTATGGCGGCAACAGTAATACATCATCTGTGAAAATTTCAACTGTCTAACTATCACGGTTCATGAGATGGTGACAGATGGACGGACGGACGGACAGCGGAGTCTTAGTAACGGGATCCGGGTACGGAACCGTAAAAAAAATTATATTGATACATACTTCATACTGGCAACTTGAAACAAAACACAGTTTGCGCCCCCTTTGTATTGAGCGTTTTTAGAAAAGGAAAAACCGGAACCCTTATAGGATCACTTTGTAGTCCATCCGTCCGTCCGTCGGTCCATCCGTCTGTCAAGACACTTTATCTCGGGAAGGCGTGGAGGTAGGTACAGAGTTGAAACTAAAACCTAACGTAAAACGTAACGTAAAAAAAAGGTGCGGCTATTTATGCCACAAAAAACATATGCATATTTCGACACTCAAGGGAATCAAAATTTATAGGGTACTTTTGCCTGACCTAAAACTATGAAATTTTGCAAGGAATATCGTCTTATACTACGAGTACAGGGAAAAATCTAAAAAATAATTTGTAATTAAATCATAAAAATAGTCTTTGAAGTTGGGGACAAGCTCGGAACTTCGAGACTCGATTCCTGAACTATTTACAAGATGTAAGTACCTACAAATTTGTACGGAACCCTCGGTGGGCGAGTCCGACTTGCACTTGCCCAATTTTTATATATTACTATGTGCAATATTAGCTGTGGGGATTTTTTTACATTTATTAATTTTTACTCTGGCCTTTGTTCTCTCCAAGTAGATCCCAATCCATATTTTTGCAAGGACTCAATCTGCCGCAGTTTAATTATTACATTGCTTTGATAAAAGGAAAGTTACGTTTGTGTGAATTGGAATGTTTTCCAATTTTATTATCAAAAGTTAAACCATTATTGCGTAATTGAGTTATAGCAACTCAATTACGCAACAAAAACTTTTCTATTCCAGCTAGCAGAATAATAAGATAGAGTTATCTGTCAAGAAGTCATCACGAGTCCTTATAGTAATTTTCAATAAGATGACAGGCGCCATTACGTAGATACGTAATTAACCTAGTATTATTTTGGATCACTCACGCCTTATTTCTAGTTTCTAGTATCTTAAATCAGCGTCAAGCAGCAAACATTTGCAAGATGCAAGATGAATTTTACAGCAGTAATCAACTACCCACGTACGTAACGTACCCTAGAGAAAACCTTTGCCTAGTCTTGATTAGAAGAACAAGAAGAAGAAGAAAGATATTTTATTATACCAACAAGACACATCACAGAAACAAAATAAACAGATAAGTAACATAATATGCACAACAACAGACAAAACAAATAAACAACAAACTAAATACACAACAGACAAAACAAATAAACATTAGAGCAAACTCTTTTCTTTTTATTTTCTTCTTTCTATGTGGTACTCTCTGAACGAAGGCTTGAACACTTTTTTTAATGATTATAGAAATACTTGTCTAGGACATCACAAAATTTAAAATGTAAAACACCCAGACTGAGGCCATTTGTACGAAATAAAGTTTGGTAGCAGCGGACATCGAACCCACAGATTATTTGTTAGTAATTAACCCGGATACCACCGAGACATTCAAAGTTCATCGGTGATCGTGTATACAGGGTTACCTCAAAATGCGCCATTCCTGGAATACGTCAACAACGATTTTTGCTCCACGGCTTTTTTGTTTATTTTTTTATTACCATTATACCCCCGGTTTTTTTCTTATGTCTTATTAGTCTATGCAGAACAACCGGAGACATTGATTGAACGCGGAAAGCGCTAATTTAAAAAAATGGTATAATCTGATATTTCAAAAAGTATAAATTTTAGAACAAACTTGTAAAATAACAAAAGCTGTTGTAAAATAAAAGCTCTAATTGGGGTGTTTAAATTATTACACATTTAGAGCCAACCCTGTATATTTAGCGGGGGCCATGGAGCAGAGCCTCTTTTGGCATTATGTGGCAGCACGCAACGAGGTTATGCTCGCTGAAATTTCAGCGTTAGCTTTGGGTAAGCTTATTATAACATAATGCTGATGGAGTTTCGTTGTCACAGCCCTCCACCTCTGGCTAACCAGCTATAATGGAAAGTGTGGACTTGCAAATTTCCATGGTAAATTAACGGCCGCTTTTGGCATTCGCCACAGTTTTGGACGTGACGCAAAGAGTCACGGAGATGGCTTGCAAGCCTTAAGACTGTTCTTACTTGAAGCATGCTGTCTCTCGCACAATTTAACATTTTTAATTAAGCCCTCAGACCACATTCATCAAAAGTATACTCAGTTTATTACAATCAATAAAAAAAATGTGAATGAGCGAGACAACATGCTCGACGTAACAACAGCCTTAAGAATATCTGAATTCAATTATGTCTCCCTTAAGATTCTATTCACTAAAGAAACTATTCGCTAAAGAAACTTAGGCTAAGTGCGCACTCATTTACGGCTAGACTAGAAACACAAAATTAGCGTGTATTCGCTTTGTACCACTAACCATGTTAGGGAACAAACGTTTTAGCCTACTATAACACCTTCATAACACTGTGACTTATTGTAGTCCGAAACCAAATTACCTTTTGACATGGTAACAAGCAAAGGACATCACAAACATGGCAAAACACCCCGACTGAGGTAATTTGTGCAAATCAAAGTGCGACGGTCTCCAGTGGAAATCGAATCCATGACTTCTGCCTTATTAGTCACACATTTTACTGCTAAGACCAACGAGGCAGTCGACTTCCACTTACCGCCTCCCTTTGCTTTTATTTGGTGGCTCTACCTTAACTGTAGCCGTCGCCAAAGAAAATTAAAACAATTTCACAAATCTGCAGTGAAAATATTCAATGTCGAATAGTCAGTAATGCAATACAGAATAATCCTCTATTGTTGTACATGAAAATAGTACCCCGTTTAATTTAGTTTTTAAATCGGTTACTGCAGCGGTTTGTTCTACCATCGGCCGGTTCGTTCTTACCGTTATATTTATTTGCATTTAAATGTTGGTAAAAAAATAATCAGTTTAAAGATAATGCCGATACTGCGCTTTACTGTTTAAAAGAAAAATGGACAAGTGCGAGTAAGACTCGCGTTTTGAGGGTTCCAAACAATTAATAACACACTTAACTTTATTCTTGTGTTTGCTCTTAGGAAAGTCATTTTCAGGCTTCGGCTTGAATATCATCATCATCATTATTATCAGCCATTTGATGCCTAAAGCAGGACATAGGCCTCCTTCATAGATTTTCACGCTTCACGGTCTGGTGCCGCCCGCATCCAGCGACTCCCCGCTATCGTAACCAGGATATGAATGACCTTATAGCATAACTTTAGCTGTTGGTCAAGAGGTCTACTACAAACTTAATACGGATAGCCCCGGGTACCGGGGATGCTCTTGTACGTGGCATCTAAAGTAATATTAGGGGTTAAAGTATGAAATTGCCGTTTTATTGCAATAGGTTCTTTGAATTGACATAGAATCTTCATGGTTTGAGGTTTTCGAATGAAACTTTTTTCAAATGGTTTCTATGATGTTCTTTTTTTAAAAAATGTGAAACATTTGAATATCGACTTTCAATTGTTTTTGTTATTCAATTTAGACAAGAAAGATGGATACTGCGAAAATTCGAGTGATTATGAGGCACCCATTTTTCGTTTTTTTTTATTTTATTGATTTGACGCAGTGAGTCAATAATGTGGGTAAGGTAACGTTAAACCATGCCGCTAATTCCTGGGTAGTTTGACTAGGGTCGGCTTCCACTATCTCTCTTAATTCATCGTTATTCACCTGTGTGGGCGGTCTTCCTCGTGGCTCATTCTTTAAGTCGAAATTTCCATCACGAAAGCGTTTAAACCAAAATCGCACGGTGCGTTCATTAGTAGACCCCTCTCCAAACGCAGCATTGATATTGCGGGCTGTTTCTGCCGCGTTAGTTCCGCGTCGGAACTCGTTTTCAAAAATCACTCGAATTTTCGCAGTATCCATCTTTCTTGTCTAAATTGAATAACAAAAACAATTGAAAGTCGATATTTAAATGTTTCACATTTTTTAAAAAAAGAACATCATAGAAACCATTTGAAAAAAGTTTCATTCGAAAACCTCAAACCATGAAGATTCTATGTCAATTCAAAGAACCTATTGCAATAAAACGGCAATTTCATACTTTAACCCCTATTATTTATTTATTTTATTTACATAAATATTGCAACATAACAGTAAAATTAAAAATAAAGCATCACAATATTATATCTGAGCACTATACCTCAAACATATTCAAGTATTATTTTGCATACCTTTACCGTGCCTCCAGTTCCATCCACATACACATCACTTTCTGGTGCTGAGAGCAGGGCACAGAGTAGCCGCAGCGCAGCGACTGGCGAGTGCAGTCTTGCATTTGATGCAAAATTGGGAGTGGATTAGTAACTCGGGCAAAGGCGGAACTCACTAGCTGCTGCCTGCACCGCGGTTTTATTTGCGCTGCGTCTGACGTAAGCCTTATCTGTGGTTGCCGCTTTTAAAAGTTATTTAACACAAACAGAAATGGCATGAATAATAAACTCTGACGGTCCCATTTATAAAAACACGATTCCTTACATCACTCCTTAGAGGCAGCTTAAATAGTCTGTGGTAAAAGGAAAGACGTAACGACAGATTATTTAAACTGCCTTTGAGGAGTGTTTTACAGGAATCATGTGTTATAAATAAGACTGGCTACGGGACTCTCAGTAAATGCCTTCTATTTTATGAAACCCCAAAACAAGAATATCAAGATTTGAAGGTTACATTCATAGTCGAGAAAAAAGAGTTAGCTGAGCCTGAATATAAAATTTTATACAAATATTTAGATAAGACAGCGTTGTCAAGAAAAACCACAAGAAATTCATTTAATTAAACCTACGTTTAGGTATACAAAACGGCCGTAAGAACTTTGTGATACATCTTAGATGCTTTATTTAACAAAATTTACATTGTAATCCTCTTTGCTCAGCGAAGACTGAAATTAAAATTCATCGTCAATTTGGGGGAAATCCACATTCAAGGTTATTTCAACCCTGACTTGATTTTGAGGTCGTTGCACGGGATTTTCCTTGACTGAAATGATTATAAAATGCTCTTTCTCTTTGACGAAATTAAATCATTTCCGTCCGACTGAATCAAATTAAATAGTTACTTACATCTTTATGGAAAAGGCAAACTTTAACTAGTTTATGCAAAACGGAATCTGTCTTAACAAAAAAGCTGAATATTGCAGCCAAAAGGACAGTGACATTATTAAGTCTCTTGTAGTTGTGCTAAAAAAAATCTCCAAAATTTATAGCGCAATGAACAGAACTTACTAGCTCGTGTTCCGTCCAAAAAACATTCTGTAGAATGTATTATCCTTGGCTGAGTCCTGGCGCTTCGTAAATATTCGTTTCATTGCTGGCTAAAGTTAAATTGTATCTCATTGTTAGTGAACAGACATTAACTTCAGATTATAAATCTTGGCCGTCCTGCTGCGCCGTTTGGGCCACTATGTAACCTATCCGTGTGCTCATTTACAGCTTTACGCGTACCAATTAATGTCTTTTGTTTTATTCTTTTAGTTTAGGTGTTCTGTTATGGTGGTCACTCGACAAGCTGGAAAATTCTCAAAATTTGAGAAATGCGAGAATTCAAATCTCAGATTGCGACGTCAGTTTAATTTAGGCTTTTTACATACAAGCTAGATAATTTATTCATTATCATATTACACGTTACAGGTGAAGTGACCATTCACTCTCTGTAGTCTCTGGGACATCTTTTTTTAGCTCTAGCAGGCTTGAGTAATTTTAGAATGTACATGTATTTGTTTATTGAATGAAATCAGTTTGAGCGGACGACAAGCTGCGCCGACGACAGGATACGGTGTGGCGAGGTAAAATACTCAATATAATACAACCGCGAAAAGGTGTCAAGGGAAGAAATTCAGAACGGAGACAGACCATGACCTGGATTAAGGACGCGGACGAAGTCATGACCACAGCTAGTAGTTCAATAAAACTTTAAATCAGTCCTACTGACATTAAATGTGGCAGCTCACAGTAAAGGACTAATAAAATTATAATGTTTGATAATGCTCCAAGAACCACTCTTCTGTGTCACAGCAATTTCATTTGGTACCCGGAGAAAATTATTAGCACAGAAATCCTCAGACCATTTTTTATAATTCCTTTTCCCGCCAAGAAATAGATTTAAGAACATCACCATTTATCACAATAACATTCATTAAATACCGGCTCCCATAATGCACGCGGTGGCTGAATGAAACTTGATGATTTTTCGCTCATAATGGAAAATGTAATAAGAAATCGTAATTTATTTCTTATTGAGATTAGGATAAAGGCTCTCACACTTCGGAATCTTAGGCAGCGTAGAGACTGTTACCGACCACTTTTGCCCCGCGGAATTGTGATATTAAGATCATAATCCAATTTGTGGCCCCGAGCGAGGTGAAACTCATTAACAAACTTCCTGCATTATTGCATTTAAGCCTCTACTTGCTATTTGACATTCTAATGAGCGACGTACCTCCATATAGCCCCTAGCCTGAATGAAACAAACCGAAATATTTTTAGGTACCTACATCACCGTATACATTATCCATAGGGACTCTAGGAGTTGCAGCAAAACGACAGTCAAGGCTCCTCGTCCTGCTAGTATACCCTTGGCTCGTGCATTCCACGTAGGTTTATTATGTTTAATGATTATAACTCGTTTTCTTTTTAGAAATATGGTTATGAAAAATATATTATTTACTTACGCGGTTTTTGAAAGAAAAAAATATTTTTTCAATGCAATTGCTCGTAAAGCGTTATTTTTCGTATAAACACATTGTGCGGAAAGGGACCCTTTAGAGCACGCGTTAAATAAAACACTACTGAAACATTAATTTTAATTTTACTAAGTAATAAGTTACCTACATCAAATAAATGGGTTATTTGTATTTTTATTTTATTTCCTCGCAAAATACATTGAAAAATGTTGTATGACACGTGAGCGTAAAAGGTTATTCCGAATGCGTGCCACGAGCGTAGCGAGTGTTTTCACTCTGTGGCACTTATTCGTGATAACTTACTTTCCGCACGTGTATCATAAATAACTATTAAACAATAGTTCCATTTATTCATAAATATTTAAATGATTTTTTTTGTACGAAAAACTAAGTACAATAAAGTTAAATTCATTTAAACGTAACGTATCGTAGGTATCGCATTGTATCATTATAACTTTTAATATTTTATCCATCTCCATGGGATGTTCCTGGACCATGTAACTAGACGAGGCTCCTGGCGATAATCAGTGCCACGGGCAATAAACCTGCAGCAAATAATGAGCTTATTCTTTTGCTTTTTTTTTTTTTTTTTGTTTCATTGTTCTGCCTTTATTTCCTATGCCTTGTATGTCTATGTGGCGATAAATAAATGTGTTTCTTCTTTTTCAAATGTCGATAAATTAACTCATGGGGCTTTTTTTACTGACCGTATTTGAAAAAAGTGTTTTTTTGCATAAATGCTATTCTTATTTCTAGTCCCCGGTTCGTGATCCTAGGTTATCTGTTGTGGGTCTTAAAAATCACTATTAACACGATTGAAAGATTGCACTTTTTGCAAATAGATCTGTAAAAGAAGGTATTTTTTTCATTGGTGGCGCTAGTTAACCCCACGAATCCTTTAAAGTACCGCTCTTGCGTAGGGGCCGGACATCAGGAACCTGCTACTTCAAATTTTCACTTTTCCAAATGCATTTTCTATTCGTTTCCGCGTCAGTCGCGACGCCTCAAGTCACTCGAGGAAAGTAATGAGATTTGTATCAAGTCGCATTAGTGTCACGGCTTTATAGAATAAACTTGCGTCCGGCAAATTAATTTTGAACAACATTTTGCGTTTCCTTTGAAACCGTACTTCACGAAATTTTCGCAATATTTTTTATGTCGTCATATCGTATGTATATTTTACTTCTTATAGTTTTATGGCAAAAGTACTTGTTCAAAGTACCATTAGTAAAACTTTATATTAAAGTGAGAAATATTGACTTTATTTTTTTAAGTCCACTTTTCAATCGTAATACAGGGTGAAACAAAATCCCCATATATATCGGAAAGTAAGAGAAAAATCATTACGAATGGTTCGTAATTTTTACCGTAGGGAAAACTTCGAGTTCGTGAAAGAAATATCACTAATCATCACTAAATATTCGAAAATATCACTTATTTTATACATTTTAATTCCGTAGATAAATTGAATATAGGCCACTATGGAACAGCCGAAATTATTTTTATCACCAATTCATTTGTATTTTCGAGTACCACAAATCCGGTTAGATTTGGGGATTTTGTAATTACCCTGTATTTCAGTATAACTTACGAAGTCTTGTAATTTGTCCATTGTAAATATTCCTCATCGCATTTTAGTGTTCTCTGAGAAATCAGGGAAAAAGAGGAAATGAAAACAAACGCAATAAAATTTACTTTTGTATTATTTCGTGTCTGTAACTGGATTACAATGTTAATTTTATTGAAGCACGGACCCACCCGGGAGGCTAGAGGCTGCGGCTCGCGACCATTAGTATTCTGATGGTAAAAAAGATAAATTATTGTTGAGCATTTTAATTTATACGATTTTGGGGATGGACGCGCTATGTCTATTGCATATTTGATGACTTCTCACTTCCCTTCCCCGACCGCAAGTTTGTCTTCATTATTTTCACCCCGAGGCATAGTGGACTTGATAGGTCGCCCGATTTAGCATCATATTTTACGTTCATCTGCTTATTCGCGACGCATAAGGTTGAAAATTATTGTTGTTATGCTGTACGTAGGGGTTTTACAACATAATTTTCACATGCTGTGAACACCTATAGGTAATTAAGGTAGCATTTAGTTTTAGTCTTTGTACATTTTAACCACGTTCTATAGAATTCGAAGGACCCGATCGGGCCACCATAGTCAAAGTCAAAGTAAAAAAAAATATTCACCATAAAAATAAATGTTTACTTAATGAACGTCAAAGCTGTTAGTTTCACAATTAATAGAACATGCGGAGAAGAAGCTAACAAAGAACAGAGTTTTCAACTTAAAGTTACACTACGCCGTCTGTACTCACAGGTTAAGAAATATATGTGTAATTTCCATTTTTATGTACAATAAAATTTTCTCTACCTATCTATCTACACTAGATACAATCGTCCCCGTTAATATTATTTAAATACCAGACATCATTGTCTTCCAAATACTCTTATATATGTTATAATTGGCTTTTTTGCACAGAAAATGCTCAAACCGCGTCGGTAACTCTAATGTATCTTGAGGAATTTTATTGTAGAACCGTAGACATACAGTGCCCCATGAAGGATGTATTTATTTATTTATTTATTTATTAGACACTTTTATTATTATTAACTTTTGCAAGTCTAAAAGTTTAACTATTTATGTTTATTCCTATTATCAACATTATGATGCTTACCAATATTTTCGAAATTGTTGATATTTTTTCTAATGTACCTACATAGTATTTTCATAAATGTACTGATGCATAACAATGGTTTTTAATTGTTAATTTCAAGGTCATAATCAAACAGGTTGATATATACCTTATTGACCCTAAATAACTTAAAAAATATGCTGGTAGCACGCGTATGAGGAACGCCGAGGATAGAAGTGGCGTCCTTTGTTGGAGACCTAAGTCCAGCAATGTACAAATGTAGGTTGACAGATTGGATGGACTGGACTCCGATACATCGACTTGGATGAGGGTGGCCGAAGACAGCATCATATTTTGTACTGACGAGTGCCACAAATTCGGATAGATTTAGGGGTTTTGTTACACCCTGAAAGAAGTGGTGCGCCTTGGGGGAGACTTCCGAATACAGGCTTAAGTAGCACGTAATGTAGCAGTGGAGGATTATTATTATTAAAATTCTTTATTGCACCAAGTAAATATTGTAGGTACAATAGACGGGCTTAATACTAATTAATGTTAAGAATAGGAAGTACTGATTTATGTGGTTTTACTCCACGTCACCGGATATTCATCTTTCAGGCCTTTTATATTTTTGCTAGGCAATTAAATTACTCAGCGGCAAAGTGATCACTCAGGCGCTGTAGTTCCTGGAAAATCTTTTTATTTTATTACTGTTGTGATTAATCATGTTAAACTGATGAATCTGCACATGAGGGAATTGTTACTTAGAGCTATCACACTAGCGATTAGCGAGCGATTTTAAAAGCGATGCGATTGCATATCGAGCTCGCCGCGATTAGCACCGTCGACGCCATTTTGTACAATCGCGTACGACATTCCGACCTTCCCCAATTAAGTCATATCAAAGATACGTGTGTAAGCGGACGTAGCACCGTTTAGAAGTACAATCGTAGTCGTATACAGGGGATACAAATTCATTTCTAACTAAAATTCAAAATCGTCTCGTTACATGGGATACATAGTAGTCGCTCTCTCCCAGTCGATTACCTGATAATTAATCCTCCCAGATTCGCCGTTCACTTGCATCAGCTTCCATTTTCTGCATCTTCGAAGTAACAAAGCCAGCAGAGTGTTTCCTCGTCAGATCAATCCATTTTGCTATTGAGTGTACAAAACCCGGCGAGCACGCCGCGACGACGCTGCGCCGTCTCGCCGAGCTCGCTGCGCAATCGCATTGCTATCAAATCGTTCGCAAATCGCCAGTGCGATAGGGCTGATTTACACAATGACGTTCATATTGACAAACGAGTTGGTAATGTCAAATAAGTACCTAACTATCATATTATGAAATTATCTTGCCCTACCCTTATTTTACGACCCATTCGTGCGCCGAGTTGTTACAAAATTTAACTACTATTCCTACTGCTGCGTTACATATTTCACAGTGTTTATTTTTTCTTCTTTGCAGGTACATCGGACCAGGCGCCTCATCGGCTCTCTTTGTAAAAGCATAAGCGCAGCCAAGTAACTGTCTCAGTAAAGCGATACGCCATTCTAGAGTGCAGCATGGTGTTTTATTTGTATTGCCAGTCTAACTTATGATTGCGAGAACTTGGCATGATGTTTGCTTACTGGGATGCGTTCCAAATATGAGAATTCTTTGCCATTTTTTTCTTTAATGTCTGAGAGTAAAAGTAGGTTAGGTTGTGTACACTAGTTTTTTTTTGTAGTGGTTTAAGATTATTTTACGCAGAATTGCTTTCTTCTGTTTTCCAAGTATTTACACAGGGACGTGCAAGTGTTAGAGATAAAAATATTTCAAGATAAAATACGTAAGAAAATGTTTTTTTTTTAGAAGTAAAAGTCAAAATTTTTTTATTCACTATAAAAACAAAAGTTTACTTAATGAAGGTCAAAGCTGTTAGTTTCACCATTAATAGATTATGAGGAGAAGAAGCTAACAAAGAAACTCCACATTTATTCTTTTCAAAACAGGTTCGCTTAATCAACAGAGTTTTCCACTTAAATTTACACTACACGAGATTCAATCACCCCCTTAACAATATTTAAATAACGGACATCTTTGTCTTCCAAATAATCCCTAATGCTATAATAGGTAGATATTTTTGCACAGAGTATGCTTGACACATTTTCTAATCCGCGTCGGTAACTCTAATATATCTTGAGTAATTTTATTGTAGAACCGTATACAGTGCCACATAAAGGATGTACTATCTTTTGCAAGTCTAAAATGTAGAAATGACAATTTATGTTTATTCCTAGTATCAATATTATGATTCAATTCAATTCAAATATTTTTATTCATTATAAAAACAGAATGTTTACTTAATGAACGTCAAAGTTGTTAGTTTTACAATTAATGGATTATGTGGAGAAGAAGCTAACAAAGAAACTCCACATTTATTCTTTTCAAAACACGTTTTAACTTAATTAACAGAGTTTTCAACTTAAAATATTAGTAATGAATGACTGTGTTGAACACTAGTCACAATCGTCCTTTAAATAATATTAATCTACTGTTTAATGCCAAACATCTTTGTCTTCTAAATAATCCTTGATGTTATAGTAAGCCTTTTTGCACAGAATGTGCTTAACACATTTTTTAAATCGCGTTGGAGGTAACTCTAATATATCTTGAGGAATTTTGTTGTAGAACCTTATACAGTGCCCCATAAAGGATGTGTTAACGTTTGCAAATCTAAATCGTGGAAATGACAATTTATGTTTATTTCTAGTATTAACATTATGGTGGCCACCAACATTTTCAAAGTCTTTGATATTTTTTCTAACGTACATAATATTTTCATAAATGTATTGACATGCAACTGTTAAGATGTTGGTTTCTTTGAAGAAATCTCTTAGCGAATCCCTACTACCTAACTTGTAAATAAATCGGATGGCTCTCTTCTGCAAGATGAAGATAGTCTCAATGTCTGCTGCCCGGCCCCATAGTAGTACACCGTAGGACATAATATTACTATGGAAGTAACTAAAATAAACAAGCCTAGCAGTTGCAACGTCAGTGAGTTCCCTAATTCTTTTCACTGCATATGCTGCAGAGCTAAGTCTGTGTGCTAATTTTACAATATGTGGACCCCATTGTAGTTTTGCATCGATTGTGATGCCCAGAAATACAGTATCATCTACAAATTCTAGTTTTTCATGTCCAATTACTATGTTGTTCTGATGGCTACCAATATTTTCAAAATTGCTGATATTTTCATCAACATACATTATTTTCATAAATGTATTGATTTGCAACTGTTAAGATGATACTTTCTTTAAAGAAATCCTTTAACGAGTCCCTAGCTTGTAAATAAATCGGATCGCTCTCTTCTGAAGGATGAAGATCGCTTCAATGTCTGTTGCCTGACCCCACACTAGTATACCGTAGGACATAATACTATGGAAGTAACTAAAATAAACAAGCCTAGCAGTTGCAACGTCAGTGAGCTCTCTAATTCTTTTGACTGCATATGCTGCAGAGCTAAGTTAGCACCTGTGTGCTAGTTTTACAATATAAGCGCTTTTAAGTAGCTAAAAATCTTCTTTTGATTTGTAAGTGGGCCATTCCTTGAAAGGCAAAGCGCTATAGCAAAATAACGACCTTACTAATAACCTATTCTATCACTTGTCATATTATGAACAAATTTTCGACTATCACGTGAAATCCTCTGGGTGTGAAACTTCAAAAGTCAATTTAAATCAATAGTTCGTAACAGCCAATAGCCCTATATTCTGATTTCTAGATGTCAGTCTCAGAGGAAACTATTGTATCGATGTTGCTCTTGCGTATCTGGTTTCGGCATAATGCTGCAATACCAGAATTTATACTCTGCCTATTCCATGATTGGAATAGGCAGAGTATAAATTCCTACAGTTAGAGAGGAAAATTAACGCCGATAGATTTGTAATTTTTGACGTGAAACGTCTTTCAGTTCGGTAGTAGGCTTTGTATTTTTACACTTGCTAAAACCGCGTGCAACGAAAACATGTCTTTTCAGCTAGGGCTGTAACTCTGTAATAACGTTTCGTGTGCAAATACTTTATATTATAGTCGAGTAGAGCAAAGTAGCCGTTACTCAGATCCTCTTCCTGAATTATTGAAATCTCTTTTAGTTGCTCCCAGAACCAAATTCGTAATCCAATAAAAAATAATTAACATACCTATTTGGTGGTTTTAACGGCTTCGTGTTCCTCGCCAACTGCAGGCATTTATATTGTGCCTATTCCAATCACTGCTCATTACTCAGCTGTATTGAATTTCACCCCTTTCTGTTTCAGCTTCAGCCCGATTGGTCGAGCAAACAGACTCGGCCAGTCGCAAATATAAATCACTTTAAACGGAAGCGAGCATCATCATCTGCCGGTGCAGAGACAAACAAGAAATGTTCAAAAAGGTCGCTGAATCGAATTGATTCTGTGCGTGTTATGAGTATTATTCAGTACAAATTGTATTGAATGTTCGAGATAAGATGAGAAATGGTTTTAGATTTAGAAATTTACCTGGAAGTGTTATTTGAATATATAAACATATAAACTATATAAACATTTTATTTTACAATTTCTTCCGTCTTCGTCCAACGCTTTACTCATTATTTACTTTATGCTTTAAATTAAATGATATATGCAGCACTTAACTTAAAGCATAAAGTAATGCTTAAAACATAAATAAAGTAGATTATTCTCGCTTCCCTTTTGGCAGTCTTCTGCTCACGTACCTTGTTTTTACGACATTCGATTTTTTTGTAATTTTTTTTATGCCTTATTTCTGCTTTATAGTGGCGTTCTTTAATATTAGGGGTTAAAGTATGAAATTGCCGTTTTATTGCAATAGGTTCTTTGAATTGACATAGAATCTTCATGGTTTGAGGTTTTCGAATGAAACTTTTTTCAAATGGTTTCTATGATGTTCTTTTTTTAAAAACAGTGAAACATTTGAATATCGACTTTCAATTGTTTTTGTTATTCAATTTAGACAAGAAAGATGGATACTGCGAAAATTCGAGTGATTTTTGAATACGAGTTCCGACGCGGAACTAACGCGGCAGAAACAGCCCGCAATATCAATGCTGCGTTTGGAGAGGGGTCTACTAATGAACGCACCGTGCGATTTTGGTTTAAACGCTTTCGTGATGGAAATTTCGACTTAAAGAACAAGCCACGAGGAAGACCGCCCACACAGGTGAATAACGATGAATTAAGAGAGATAATGGAAGCCGACCCTAGTCAAACTACCCAGGAATTAGCGGCATGGTTTAACGTTACCTTACCCACAATATTGACTCACTTGCGTCAAATCAATAAAATAAAAAAATACGAAAAATGGGTGCCTCATAATCACTCGAATTTTCGCAGTATCCATCTTTCTTGTCTAAATTGAATAACAAAAACAATTGAAAGTCGATATTCAAATGTTTCACATTTTTTAAAAAAAGAACATCATCGAAACCATTTGAAAAAAGTTTCATTCGAAAACCTCAAACCATGAAGATTATATGTCAATTCAAAGAACCTATTGCAATAAAACGGCAATTTCATACTTTAACCCCTATTACTTTGACGTATTCTACGTAATGAGATGATTTATAGAGCTTCCAGTGGCACCTTCACTCACACTAGATGGGTGAAGGAACCACTTGGACGATGCAGTCCCTGGGCCATTGATTTTTAGATGGAGTAGGCTTGCTCAGCACCTATACCATTCTGACAGCTTAGTCGGCCCAGCCATCAGGAAAGACAAGTCAATAGGTAAATGCGGAGCTTTTAATAAATAATGGCAAAAACCGTATATATTTTGCCATTATCTATTAAAAGCTCCGCATTCTTCTATGTAGGACAATTATTCACTGAAGGTTGCGGCATTGGTGAAGCCCGTAAAGTGCTAACTTTACTAAAAAAATATATAAAACTAAAAATTATATATCTGAGAAAAACTCTTAGAACAAAACTTTAAAACACAACTCCGTAATTGGATTTTTCACGACATGCATAGAGCTCGCAAAATGCTTATTTAATAAAATTATGTAAACCCTGATGTTTCGAAAGATAATTTTTTATACAGTTGCTTAAAAAGGGGGGGGGGGTGGGTTTCAGGGACGTATAGCGTTCGGGAGCTTTTTCTTTACCTTTTCCGAACTCGTGCGTTCTCTTTCCCAACTGTCAAAATAATGTCTATTAAAAAAAAACCAACCACGAAGGTTTTACTAAAAAAAAATTCATAGAAGTTTTTATGATTCATGCAAATATTTCCCTTTGGCTGCGCCTCGGTTCGGGTAGACATTTGTCGGAACTCTTTGCAATGACAGGCTTTCCGCACTCGTAATGAAATATACTATTATGTATCTGAGAAAAACTCTTAGAACAAAATTTTAAAACACAACTCCGTAATTGGGGTGTTTCATGAATTACGCTTCTAAAAAATAATTCTGTATAACCGCGCAGTTTCATTTTTGCAGTGTATTTTCTGTAAATACCTATGCTCGCGCCGATACTTTAAGTGAGTAGGCAATGTTAGTGCTCATTCCCCTAAGCAGATAGCTCCGATACGTCTGCATAGAGCTACGTCATTAGGGGACGTGCCGCCCGTAAACCAGCCGTAATGGTTTTTATCTGCCGACTATAAAATTTATTTACACTTCTCAAAGTGGGTTGGTACTACCGGGAGTTCATTTGTTAATGCGAGCTTTATTTAATATTCCATTTACAAGGTCATTGAGTCGCCTCCTTAATTTGGTTAACAAATCATAACTAACTAAATAGAAGTATTCTAGAACTTAATCTTCAACTATCAAGATCTTAGTTAGATTCCATTTACAGTATGCATTTTAGACGAGCATAACAGATTGCAAGAAGAGTTCTCTTGCAACATAACATCAACATCGCAACACTCATTCCTCTCCGAACGTTGATGACAAAAACAAAACATTACATTACGGCACTGTCCAAATAAACAGACGCCATCAAGGAATCGTAATCTCCTTTGAGCTGTGGCGTCGTAAGCTGGAAATGAAAGACTCCCCTCCACGACTCATCTCGTGTAGCCACCCACGTTCAAACCATGCAATGTTCCATATATTTTAACGGAATGGAGGAGGTTTTTTCCCAGATTGCGGCTTTCCTGCAGGCTGCTTCGATCGTCCCCGCGGTACTGTTACAGGGCACTGTACTGATATAAATCTTGCCACCCCGGTGACGATGGCGTTTTCAGACCGCCTTTCAAGGGTCGGATGGAGGGTCTTTATTTCTGAACGCTACATGAAGATGCGGTTTCATTGTAGGGTGGTTAGGGCATGTTATTATGATGTCAACTTTTTCTTTCGCAGGTGTTTTTCGACGTGATTGTCGGATGTTATCTACGAAATGGAGCGCCGAAGCAACAACGTTGTATTCATTTTCAGAGTGAAGTAAAAAAAATCCGCTACATTGTGTCGCAGCAAAACGGCGCCATTTAAATCTCTTTGGTCCATATTTACAGTGGAGTAGACAGGACAGATAGATAGACAACATACATGACAAACAATACCCAATACATAAACCAGTCGGACGTATAAATTACAAACCAATAGACTGCCGCACGATGAATAGTAAGCGAATTCCGTGAAACAGAAATTGCAACGGCACCCCCCGAAAAAGGTTCCAACAATTTATGATACTGTTCTACTCCCTTACGGAGACCATTAAAACCGTCCGTCCATCCGTTTGCAGATTTAAACCAAACGGTCGGCTGTCACGAATCTAAAAAACATTTATCACTCTCAATTTTCCGCTCTTGGAAAGGACAGGGCACGCAACTTCCGAAACCCGACTGTTTTCAGTCGACAATAGATGCGTCTGGTAAAAAAACAATTTTGAATGTATTGTGTTTGTTTATGGATTTTTTCCAGCACACGTTGAAGAAATGTCTGCTAATATTTTGAATGCGAAAGTTAAGCCATTTGTCACGCAGTTACGGCTGGACGGATGTGTATGAAATATGAAATGTGTATCGGTACACAGATAAACTGTCCTGGATTACCAAAAGTTTGCGAATTGAAATATTTTATCTGAACTCCATCTGACCATAGCGTAGGAGGCCCACCAGCTCGCTGGACCGACGATATGAGGCAGATTACTGGACGATCTGAGGCAGGGCTGGATAAGGATGGCCGCGTACAGAAGGAAGTGGCGTACCTTGGGGGAGACCTATGTCCACTAGTGGACCAGTATGGGTTAAACGTCTGAGGGGCTTTTTACAAAATCCACCTTTGTCCCCAGAGTAAATTTGGTGCTTTTTTGCCAATACAATTGTCCTACAAGCAAACCTTAGTGGTTTTTGTAAAATTGCCGCAACTTCTCCGTGGACATAGGAGGGTTTTGTAAAAACTGATTAGTGGGCCTAATGCAGCTTGTTGAAGAGTGTTTGCAAAAACCGAAAAAAAAATTCTAAAAAGCGCCTCGATTGATCCAAACTCCTGGTACAGTAGTTCTACAAAAAGTTTCTGTAGCCAGGTAGAGGAACAAAGCGGACTTGTTGCTATTTGAAATTCGATAGATTTACGTTAAGGGGCTCCTGGGAGCAACACTAGCACCACCGAGGAAAAAAAATCATATCTTTTTTTTAAAGATCGAATTTGCAAAAAGTGTATGTACAATCTCTCAGTCATCTTACTATGGATTTTTAGGACACATGGCTGTGAACGTAAGGCAAAAACCTAGGACTAGATAGCATTAACGCCAAAAATGGCAGTTTTTGGCATCAATGCTATCTAGTCCCAGGTTCGTGATCCTAGGTTCTTTGTCGAGGGTCCTAAGAATCACTATTAACATGATTAAGAGATTTGAGACACTTTTTGCAAATTTGATCTTTAAAAAAAGATATGATTTATTTTCCTCGGTGGTGCTAGTTAGCCCACTGGATCTCCTTAATAGAACAGTAATAAAAACTTTTTTTCTTCTTTCACTATTGCAACCAACGCTAGTATTTTTGATTAATGCGATTAACCGCAAATTGTTAAACAGTAATTAAGTGTAGGTACTATATTGAATTTCAAAACTTTAAAATTATCTGTGTTAAAAAAATTATAATAAGTCATGAAAGTTCACGCCATATTTAAAAATTTTAACTGCAAATTGAGGATTTCTTACTTTTGCTTAGATATTGTAAGTGGTTTTAGTATAGATACTAAAAAAACGGTTTTCTGGTTTTGTGTTTTTTAAACAACGCGCGCGTCTTCGTCAGTTACACAATATATCCGCAAAATTTAGCTAAGCCCACGAGGCCGGAATAGTTTCGGGCTTTTGGATAATCCGCTCTGAATAGCTAAGCCTCCCATTGTTCTGCGACTCCCAACTTTCACCTCCGCACACGTCATCAGCGTTTAACCAAAACAAATGAATGTTAAAAACAAATGAACGTTCCGAATGAGCGTTAATTTATTAAACAAATGGTAGACATGCTTACTCCATTACACGAGTGTGTAAGCTCGTGAAATTTCACTTTTGAACTTGCAGCGGCTGCACGGTTATTTGAGTGCTTTGACATTCATTTATCTCCATTACAGGATCTTGACTGAGGCAGCGAACCCCTTGGAATGGATGCAAAAATTAGTCCCACGTGGCCAACTCCTCCCCTCACAGTGGCTATCGCAGGATAATGGTTGTGTCGGCTACTATTCGATGGCTGTACGGGAATTTTAAATTTATTTGCTCCCGTGCTTAGGGTTCCAAGTAGTCCAATAAAAAAGGCGCAATTTCCATTCGCAAATTCGTGCATAAAATTTGTGTCGCTCGGATAATTATGTCACAGGTTTTTGTTTTTAAGGGTCTCTGCATAGTACAACGGGCCAGGGACGTGGCGGGAACGCGCTTCGACGGACGAGGCACGGACGCGGCGCGTTGAGCAACGTAGAATTTGCTCGAGTAACGCTTGACCGCTGCACGTCACGTCGGATGCGACGATTTTTATCATCGGGCATCAAGTTCTTCTCAGACTATATAATAATATATTTCTCTCAATGAGAGAGAGAGTATGCGCACGCCTACCGGAGTGGTAATTTCAAGCGCTGAGGTATGAGAACCTCTCAGGCACTTATGCTTCCTCACGATATTTTCCTTCACGGACAGCGAGGTAACGTAGAAAACAAAGTACCTGTCGAGATTCGAATCGAAACTCGAATATGAGGCATGTGTTCTACCGTGCTCCCACTGCCATTCTGTGAACTTCACGTGGAAATAAATAATTCGGAACGGAAGCGGAATTCTAAGGGTCTATGCACATTACAACGCGCCGCTGACGTACGGACGTTATTGCGCCTAAACGTTACAAACTAAAATAAACGTAAAATAATATTACAGTTAGACGACAATACCAGCGAAGAAAACCCTTAACATGCTCATCCAGCTCTTCGGGCAAAATCACAAACCTATAAAATTCCCGATCTATTTTTCACGCAGTTTCTACACAGTTTCTAGATGGATAGCGCCATCTAATCTTACTGTTTAATCTTGCCACTCATCACTAGATAGCGCTACTGCTACTGCTCAGTTAAAAACAAAAAAGACAAAAATAACTAATACCATGCTGGACATTAACTACTAACTACTAAGCAGGCGGACCCAAATACAACATTGTGACTTATTGTACCTAGCTTGGTCCCGCCTGCTTAGTAGTTGATGCTCAGAAGCCGAGTTTTTTTTTAGTTTTAATTACTTTATAATATTTTATACTGTGGATCATTGTGTCTCAACACACAAGAGCTTCAATAATAAATTTATTATTATTGAAGTTCTTGTGTGTTGCGTAGCTGGTATACAAAACCACACTGTGCTGCTTCGACTCGATCTTGGCACGTTTTCTTATTTGTGTCATGTCTGAGCGGATCAATAAAGCATCAATCAAACTTAGGGCAACAAATCGGGAATTGACAAAGGTAAAAAAATGGGTTTCATCAATGAGCGTCCGTCTGATACCCCCCTAATATTATTTATAAATGTGAAAGTTCCAGACTTTGTGACTCAAACGCAGTGGATTTCGATGAAATTGGGCATACGTTTAATAGTTCTTCTCGTTGCGGGTTCTGATAGTGTTAAATGACTTTTACTTACCTATGTTTTATATTATCAGGATACATATTTAGTTTAAGCAGACTGTAGATGTCCCGCTGGTGAGCACAGACCTTCTCTCAGAGAGAGACAGAAAAAAAATGGCACGAGCTTAATCACCACGCGTGCCCACCGGTATGACAACACCCCCAAATCTCAGGTTTCTTCGCAATATTTTCCTGCACAGTAACCAAGGGTATCGCTGTACCAAATTTACAAATACGCATATTACGCATACTGTGCGTATTATCAGCATTCTATTTAGATACGACTATTGCGCACTTTATCAAGACTGAAAGAATTTCGATTCAATCTGGCACACAGATATTGCCATTTGTGAAGCTATGTGTCCTAAAAACAATGTGTAAGAAATTAGGTCTATTTTGTTATGTTTATACGTACAGTAGAAAGCAGGTCCATTTCCTTCCGTGGATGTCGTAGAAGGCGACCAATTACCAGGAGACGGGCAGCAGCGTCTTCCTGAGATTCCAACTGCATACTGCGATCGCCAATCCGCCTGCCAAGCGTGGCGATTATAGCAAAACCCCTCATGGTTATGAAAACCACAAGGGAGGCCTATGCCCTGCAGTGGGCGTCAAGTGGCTGATGATGATGATGATGATGATGAGACAGCAGGTCAGTCTTTACATTTTATTGCAAAATCGTCGTTGACATAATTGACTAGAGCGCACGTATATAAAGGTTGATACCTGCATGTATTTAACCATCAGCATCCTGAAGGTATTAAACGGTAGTGCAGAGAGTTCCTTTTGAAAGCTTCGGCATTTCACTGCAGAGTAAGTAACCGCTAATGCTTTTTAGACTTTAAGGATGCATATTAAATGGAAGCTGCAAGTAAGATCTCTATCTGGTCTGGTCGGGTCTGGTCTTAGTCATTCACTATTTGGTCTTTAATTGTTATTATTTATTCTGGTTGTGCAATTAAGGGTTCTATCTAAGGGGTCTATCGATATATGATAAAATAAAAATAAATGAATAAAAATTATTTATTTGTAGTAAGTTGGACGTCCTCAGACTCGGTGGAGCGATGATCTTCGCATGGCGGCTGGCAAGAGCTGGATGAGAGTAGCCGAGGACCGTGCTCAGTGGCGTGCAATAGGAGAGGCCTATGTACAGCAGTGGACAAGCATAGGCTGATGATGATGATGAAGTAAGTATATTTAGTTCTAGCAAGCGAGCTCCATAGAGGAGCAGTGGAGAAATTTATGTTAGGAGTTTCACTGCGTGATCAATTAATTAGAAATGAGGAGATCCGCAGGAAAGAGTTACTAATATAGCTCGAAAAATTGCTCAGTTGAAGTGGCACATAGATCGGAGAACTGATGACCGTTAGGGCGGAAAAGGAAAAGGTCTGACCTGGCGACGTTGCAGCGTGGTCAGGCCGCCCACCAGATAGTCTGACTACTTGGTTACTGGATGCGGGCGGCACAAGACCGGTAAGCTTGGAAGACCATGAAGCAAGCCTATGTCCTGCAGTGGGCGTCAAATGGCTGATGATGATGATATATAGTTCATTTATAGGTCTCTGGTGTCAAAAGATAGTTCTGAATTTCCAACAGAATAGCGTGTGCAGTCAACTAAATTGATTCTCAGAGAACGTCGCAAGTGACACGAAAACTGACAGGTTATTAGGTCTGAGAAATGGCCCAGTAATTTTTTCACTCGATTAGCAGTTTTCAACGCAATGTCGAATGAACGTTATCGGCTCGTTATCGATGGACCAAAACGGCATTATGATAATCAAATTGTTGCCTCATTTCAATTGGAATTCATTACGTGTCATTACATGTCATTCGTTTCATTTTGGCCCGAAAACCGAGTAATTTTATGGTCGGTCGAGTTTTGATACTGGCCGTATTTTTGTACCTAGGTCGTATGTTAAAGTTGCGGTAATGAGAGAAAATTAAAATAAAGTTATAATTTTTAGTTTGTTTATTTATCATTTCTTTTTAATGCACTTTTATAATTAAATAAGTTTCATAACAAAAAGTATGTAGTATGTATAAATATTCTTAATCTACTGTTATGACTGTAGGTATTTTTATCGACTGGATACATGTTTTTGTGGTTATGCAGGTTATGCTATTTAATTATAGAATAACTGTCTCGTTACAAAACTTTGAAGAAATATTAGCGAACGTGTTATTTTTGTTTCGCATTTTTTCATAGATATACATTTTATCAAGTACAAAAATATTTATAATCCCTGAATTTAAAATTGCAAATAAATTTAAGTACATACGCAAAATCAGCCAATAATAATGCATTTTGTTTTGTACCCCTTACCATCAGAGCAACTGGTTTGTTTTGTAGTATCAATGTAGTATCAATCTATATGTGTAGTGACAGTACATTTCTATAAAGTTGAACAAGATTTCTTCTAAGTACAACTAATACTATAACAATGTCCCAAGGAAAAATAACGACTTTATCACTATTTTATAGCATAAGTAGTTAGTATTCTGAAATTATGTATTTAATTCTATATTGCTCATTTTTGTACAAAGTTTTCATTTTTTATGTATTGGTGTTCTAGTTTTGTAAATATATAAATGTACATTTACATATATACGAATACGATTTACATTGTTTGTATTTTCAAAATTCAAAAATGATTACACAAATTCTTAAAATAACTGGGTACCCATAATAAATTGAGGAACATACAAAAATGATTTGATAATTAACGACACAACATGGATAACAAACTACCTAATAAGTGGAAGTAAGTACCCCATAGACTTAAATTAATTTAAGTACAAACACGGAGAGTTATACGTCTTTCTCTGCATTGCTAAATTAAGTATCATAACTATTTACATGTATATGTACAAAGCTATCACAAATTACAATTTTATTAGAGTTATATTTACATAATTGCAAATTTAATGTCCTTCGTCATTGTGACGCGTGTAACGTCTTGCCGCACGATTGTTCAGATGTTGAACCAAGGAGAAAATTTTACGCGGATCGTTCTCTACGAAAACCTTTTGTTAAACGTACACTATGTGTGGCTTCTCAGGCGTCCTGTGATGGGGAATTGTCTCGTAAGCAAACTGCTGATAGATGTGCTCCTCGCTATCATCCTGCAGGTACGGATTCTTGTCCATACTGTGCCAGGGCGGATTCAGTGAATGGAAATTGTTACTAACAGTGGAACCAATCATCAGATATCTGTCCACTTCCCTTTTGTTCTCCTGCTCCCTACCACGGGTAGAGTAAACTAGTCCGTTGCCTAGCTTCGACACATCACCTTTTAACATAACACTTGTCATCACTTGTTTCGACTTGTCACCCTTGCACTTTTTCAAGGGGCCAAGGAAGTACAGCACTCCGCCGACAATGCTTATTACGATACTAACTGAGAGCACTAGCACTGCGACAATTACCCATCCGCTTGAGCAGCCGAATTCTGACTCTGGCACTTGCACAAACATCACGTTCTTCAGATGCTCAGGCGCGGCGCACTTCACATCTTCGTAGTCAATTCTCAAAGCGCTGCCATTGCCTGTCCTTTTGTTGTTTATTTCGCATTCTTTTCCTAGTTTCCAGAGCCACAATAGTGAGCAATTACACACAAAGGGATTCCCCGATATCTGCAACTCCTGCAGTTTGTCTATTGGGAAATGCGCTGCTTCCAGCGTCTCCAACGCATTATTTTTCATGTATACATGTGTTACTTTTGGATTTCCATGGAACAGTCTTGGAGGAATCTCTCTCACTTTTACGTTGTCATTCATCCACACCTTTTGTAAATTGATATTGTCGACGAATGCCCTCGAATCGATTTTTTCAAGCTCATAGAGTCTGCTCAAATGTAAATGTTTCAAGTGGAATAGGCTTTGGAAAGACAGCGCCGTCACGTTTTGGAAAAAGTTTCCGCTCAAGTACAGATGCGATAAGTTGGCGAGTTTCGACAAGGAAGACGTGGGAATTGACGTCATGTTATTGTCACTGAGGTCCATGTAGCGCAACGAAGGCAAATTGTGGAATCCCAAAGTGTCAATATACGCTATGATATTACTATTTAAATCTAAATGCTTCAATTCTTTCAGGTACGGCATGCCATGCTTAGAAACATGCTGTATCAAATTCTGTGATAGATCCAAGTACTCCAATTGAATAACATAGAAGAGATTGGCAGACGGTATTTCTAATATAGCATTGTTCTTGAGCGATAAGATCATTAGTGTCGACAAGGGCTCGAAAGTCTCCGCTTCGAAACTCACAAGCTTATTGTTTGACAAATCGAGCCGCTCTAAAACAGAAAGATCTTTAAACGTCTGAGTGTGTATATTAGATATCTCGTTGTTGGAGAGCTGCAAGTCAACGAGCCTTTTAAGACCGACGAAAGTATCTTTTTCGAGTCTCTTCAACGTATTGTAGCTCACGTTGAGGTTGGTCATTTCCATGTTGTTCTCGAAGTTTTTACTACCTAAGTCTTGTATTTTGTTGTAGGAGAGATCGAGGACGGCTATTTGCGTGTAGAAGCCGAAGGTGTAGAGTAGGTTGTCGATGGAATTGTGCGTGAGGTTGATGTGGGTTGCTTCCGGGTTGAGTTGTATGGGGACGATGTCGAGCCCCGCACCGGCGCAGGAGGCAAGGCGCAGCGCGTCGTCGCACGAGCATTGCGCGGGACAGAGGGTGCGCGCTTCCGCGCCCCACGCCCACGTCAACACCACCAGCACCCAGCGCCACCTCGCTACCGCACGTGAGCCCATACCATCTCATGTATACGCCACCGATGATCTGAAACCAACAAACGTTTTGACGTTAGTAAACAAACAACGGATCTCAGTATCACGGTTCAAGATAATTAAACAACTCACGTATCGCGACTTGTTTCAAAAAGAGAAGCAAAAGAAAACCTAGCAGAAAACCTCGTTAAGTTAATGGTATCTTGTAGGTATATATATTTTTGGTTAATTTCTGGCTGTCATAGAATCCGGATGCTCCCTCCAGACATTCTTCCCTAAATAGCAAGAGATATAGTAAAAATGGTAGCATTATCTCCCGACAGATCTTAATATAATTTCTGGTAAAAGTGCAGATAGCAAATGTGCCCCGCCGCAGTTTCTATGAGAGGGAGTGTAATTGCACGATCCAGATTGTGGTTGATAAGGTTCCTGACACGTGCAAAGAGAAGAAACCACAAAAAACTTTTTTATTGCCTTTTGTTTTGCTCCAGGATAGCATGACAGAAGTTTTATAGTAATTTCGGTTATATTACGTGGTGCTAGAGATACCAGGATTATTTATGGCCATGATACGTTATTCAATATACTATTATATCAGGTGGGGTTGATGATATGTTAGAATGGCTTGACATTTTTCCTCGCGTCTTCTTCCTAGGTCACGTAGGCGCGAGGCGGAGGGTTTAACGTCTTCTAAACGTATAGTGACGCTTTTATAGCTCCAGACGACGTGAAAAACTTGCCATTACTCGGCGAACAAAACGTAACGCTGAATGTCGTTTACCGAACAAAGGTAAGTTGGTCTCTGGCAACATGTCTTTGATTAAATGCTCTTGTTTATTGTCTCACGTTCTCAGACTAAACGAATGTGCGCCATTAAAGGTTTACTATTGCAGGCAAGCTTTGCGCCACTTATCCTCGAGCGCGCGGTATTTCCGCAACTCCTCCCAAGCGCTCCGTTATTCAACAAAGGTAGGTACTATTTGGGTACTTTAAATTAAACGTTCGACTTAACAATTTGATGGAATGTATAATGAATACTACCGTAACATCTGTTAACGAGGGCGAACGATCTGGAAAGTTTTCACGCGCGGGAATAACTAATTGCGAAGGTTCAAATTCAATTTATGGCTGCTGGTACTTTCCAGGGAGATCACCCTGTGCCGGGGTATTAATAATGCAAAACAGTGTCACGGAAAGTTTTTGATTCCAAATGCAAATTGAATTAGGAAACAAAGTTGTGAGTGCTGAGGTTGTTCGAGCGCTTCGTCAGTTATCGCTGAGTGCATTACTTACAGTCAGCGTTTATCTCATTAGAATTTTGCCTAAACTCGAATTTATGGAGGCTCGTGTTCGTGTGACCGCGTCCTCTTGCAGTGTTTAGCAGCTCCTACACGGAGCTGCAAGGCCGTGAGAAGCTAACAGCCCGGGGTTGCCGCAGAGCTTCGGTATCTCCCTTAGTAACTCGATATCATTGGGTAATGGTAGATTACGACAAGCGCGCCCGAATTACTGAAACCATACCTATACGAGCACTCGATACATTGAGCCAATGTAGTACATAAGATTAATTCTCTCACAGTTGGAACGTCTAGATTACGCGAATCCGGAAAGGTTAGGGGTTTAATCAAGTTCAAAATACTAGGGTAGCGTGCTTTTATTGAATCAAGCCGCCGCCGAAAGACCGCGCTCCACAAAGTAACTGTTTCCGAAATAACATTGCGGTTGTTTTTAGGATGTCAGATGCTGTCATCGCTTAGTGTTCACAAAGCGGCCATAGCCGATAAAAGAAGTGAAAGGGGAGAGCGAACCCTCAATTTCCGAACCTTAACTGCTCCGGTCGGTACTCTTTTGTCTTTTAATTTCCTGTCCGGCAGAGTGCGCTGCCATCGTGAATTTCGCTTTCGTGAGCTTCCTTAACTTGTATCGCTCTTTGTTGCCTATTGAACTTTCCCATTACCAATTTCTTCGATTGAAACCGCCAAATTTATCGGAAAGTTGGTGTCGCCTGAGATTTCCACCCGTCTTATGAAATAAACAGTGGAACTTACGTACTTATTATCCTTTAATCGGCAGGAAAAGGAAGGTTCATCTTTCGATTTCTTTTTGCTTACTGAGAAGTTACTTTGTTTGTTTCTCCAATAAACCAAAGTGGGTAAGTGACTCGAGTGTTTTCTGTATTATTCTTGTAATTATATTTGGTTTTTAGCTTTTGTGTTGGAAATGGGCTTTATTTGTTTTCAGTCGGGGTTTTCCTGCGTCAGCTTGTACTCTATCGGGCACAACCTCTTTAATTAGACCCGAGGAACATCTGAACAGCGCGAGAGCCAGGGACGCGTTTCGGTAGGGACGCTCGAGGCTCATAATTTACTGTTACAATTTCCGTACACTTTCAACAATATTCAATAGGTACCTTGGATGGGGTCTCCATAAACTCCTTTTCAATTAATAACGCCGGCATTGGCTCCATTTAAATTCAAACTATCCGCTTAGGTACGGTGCCTAATTGTGGCCAGAGAGGTAATCGGTCTCTCCTGCACCCGTTGAAGATATCGCTGTGTTAAGCGAGCTCACAAAGGACGGTTTACGAGGGGCGCTAAGACAATAAAACCAGTGTAAAAGTCGGGTAACCGCTTCCCTCGTTCTTCACGAGAAAATATTCTCCCAGGCGTCCCCCACACTTTTATGAGATTCTTAAGTCGTGCGCTGCCGTTTTAACCGAAAAAGTTTAGTGAGGACCATTGATACAGAATAATATGCTCTGATGAGCAGTGGCCAAAGGAATGGGTTCCTAAGACAGGGCTGAGGTTTGAAGATCCGACTTCAAGACATCCGCATGTCTAAACATTTGTGATCATTAGTACGAATAATACGTCGAACAGAATAAAATCTTGTTTATTTATTACAAAACAAAAACACTTTACATACATACATACACAAACTCACGATTATACCCCGGAGGAGTACCAGGTAATCCTTTTTATTACATTAGGTATCTTAAAATCAACACAGGATAATTTTATCTATTGATCAATCTATCTACATAGGGGTATCTGCCACGCTTTTTTATAAATAAAATAAAGGAAATCTAATGGTTGCCAATGAAAGTCTGCCAGAATTAATATATATTATTATGTTTACCATGCCCCATGGCCAAATAAGAAGAGCGTTATCTTCGCGGTATTTTTCTTGGCAACTCAAGCGCTAACTTTGTAAGAAAATTATTATAGGTGCGAGAGTAGTTAGCCGCGTGTTTGAATTGAAACGTACGTGCCGAGGCGTCTGTCTCGATAGTTACGAGACTTCTGAGCTGGAGCATTCGCAGCGTGGGGCCAGTAGGCACAGTAAACCGCATCACAGCAGCGTTTTTTGGTTGCATACTCGCACTTATGTCGTTCGCATTAAGTGCTTCCTTAGGATAGCCAGCGATGAGGTCCACAGTACCGACAGCATAATGAGAAAACTTGCGCCGCTCTTGACTTGTGAAGACAGACGTGAACGCAAAAACAACCCGGAGCGTCTAGCGGTGATCCGATACCAATCCGATTGCCGGCAAACAAAAACCACACAGATCAATTGAAATAGTTGCTCAACTTTAACTGAATAAACATTCCGGCTGATCTAGACTATGGGTATTTAGAAATGGCTAAGGGCAGGTTTCTGAGTTGAGAATTTCACTAAGTAAATACTTAAGTAACGTTCTGTCACGCTCTTTTCAGAAATTCGAAGAGACAGCACAACAGTTAACTGTTTACTTACCCAAATTCTCAATTCAGAAACTGGCCCTAAGGATCGTTTTGTTGCAAACTTCTTGATAGTCTTTTCATAGAAAAGTTAATTCCATATTTAATTAAGCACGTAGGTGTATGAATGTTTCGCACAACAACTATTTCGTGCAAGTTAATTTTAAGGACGCCGCCGCGTCAGCTTGAGCCATTTTAATTACGCCGAGAGTTACGCGCGATTCGGATATAATTCAAATAAGCGTTAATTGTATGTTTGCCCGGCCCCACCCGCTCAGCTAACAAATTTTAATATCACCGGGGAGGCGCACCTGTCGATAGTTGGGGCCCATTTTGTGTGAGCACAGGCTATTGATTTTGCAATCAAAGCCAGATTAGAGCGCGGCCTGCTTCCGCCAGATTACTGACTGTTTTATTAATTCCTCGAGCGGCAGCAGTCGGCGCTTGCCACGGATGTTCAGCTCGTTAACGAAGACGTGACGAAGATTCGATTGTTGAAGCACAGCGCGCGAAACGTATAATTTAGGTAGATACCCAAATGATACGTCTCACGTAACGTGACCTACTGCTAGATAATACGGAAACAATCACTTAGCAAAAGTGAGACAAAGTACGCGTCTCGTTACAGCGAAGAAGCGAAGGTAGAGATAGTTAGAGTCACAATACACAGATCGCTTGCTTGCCACAAAATATATCCTTTCAAACGCTGCTGCATAAAAAAGAGGCGAACAAAATGTCTACACAATTCCATTTTTTCTTTCACGGCAACAGAGCTAGAGCGCGTCTTAGTGAAGCTGCTCTATAGACGCCTTTATAAACGCAATAATGAGGAGTGCCAAGGCGGCATTCAGGCGTGAGCGGTAACGAGAGGCGCCGATGAATCGCCCATGAGCCGAGCACAAAACTTGCCACTTGCGGCTTTAATAGCTTGCGCGGCGGCTGGCCGATCTACGAACCTACATCGCCAACCAGTGCCTGCAACCTCCTCGCCTCACCGCCTTGCCAAAGGGCTTTTAGCGGAGAGCAACTCGCTTTCGCTTTGACTTTCAATGCTGTGCGAGGATTTAGGCGTTGGCTCGATTGGATGCGGCCCACAGCTGAATACACAATTAGCGAGCGGAATCTCTCCGGCTGATTTAAAAAGCGTGTCCGTGAAAAGGCTCATTGCACGAGCAAACATAAGCATGTGTTTTATGCTTTTAGTTACTCTTTGGTCTGACAGCTCTTTGCCTGTTCACTCAGCTTGTTTACTTGAGAGTTGAAGGTAACGCAGCGCATCTCCTTGTGCATTAAGCCCTTTTACATTAGCGTGGGTCGGAGCACTGCGTTTATACAGCTCTACTTTATTCCCTCTCGAGGGCTTTCAGCACAAGTTAGTTTCTCCACTATTCCATCTGCGCCGCATGTCTGCGCTTTGCGGCTAGCGTACCTAAAACTCCGAAGTAACAAAGCTCCAAAAAGATGACAACAACTTTGTTTATTTAAACTTTATGCTATCGGAGAATTGAATAGGGTTAGCGGTTAATGAAATTATGAGTTAACGTTCCATTATCAGCGGGTACGGTTTTATGTCGATGGAGCAAAAGTGAGATGGGATTGCATAAATGAGCGATCGAGGTTGGAGCTGCATAATTAGGTGCTTACGTCGCCGCCGTTATCAGGAGGATCGGCGGTAAGCCGGTGAAATGGGCTCAGCCTAAATGAAGACGCGTCTTAGAGAATACTGCAAAATTAGTCGATTCTACCATCCCATCTCGCGAAGGACGCGGCGAGGCTGAATAATGAAATAGCTAACACAGGGCAAGCGTCGCGATCGACGACGTAGGCGCACGGGAACGCAATCGCGCTCCGCGGCCGCCGCAAAAATCCGACGGATTCCGTGTGAGATATCTATGGCACTTTTAGGGTTATTAAGTGGAGTGGGTTTTAGGAAAATGAGTCGAAAATATATTTACCCTAGCACCATATTAACGGAAGAATCCGCGCTCTGGCAACGGCGTAGAGTGCTTATGACAATATATTAGGCGATCACGAGTAGCTTGAAGAACCTATCCGTACTGTAGATTGTAGGTAAGTACCTACAAAAACCTAAAGTACCTTAGGTTTGTATAAAATAATGGCAGGTAGGTAAAAAGGAAGTAAAATTTAATTCAAAGGGGGCACCAACTCTGCGTGTACTTTGTCGTATTTCTAAACACGAGACATGCTGAGCCGGGCCAAGCTATCTTTACTGTTTTGTGTGCTAAGAAAATAAAATTACACACGAGAGTCGAGAAATTTTCTCAAAATATAATAAAAACATCCCCGGATGACGTGCAGGAGGACAAAATTACCATTTCTCTCGATTCACCGCGGATAGAACTGACATTTTCATTCCCTTTCTCGGTTCTTTATATGAAAGGCGAATAATACAAGCAAAAGCAGGCGGGCTGGTACCTACTGTACCTAGCACCGGAAGCCGCCTTATGTGAGGCTAAGCTTACCCTCAAGTCCGTGAACGTAACTTGGAACAAAATCCCGCGTTTCCGTTCCAATTTTCCTATTGCAACACACGGAGCCGCCGGGTAACGTATTCCTGCCGAGGGTTAGGGTGTGCAGCGGCATCGGTAATGCGTTTTATGAATGAATGAACGAATGAATGGGAGGATTTCACTTCCATTGCACTGGTCTGAGCAAAAGTGCAATCGAGCGGCAAGAGATGCGGAATTCTTTCATCGGCGCGTCCGCCCTATCGATATTAGTCTATAATGTTCGATAATGGGCAATAAAAGCCAAGCTACACAGGTCGCTCAGCTATAAATGACTTGTAATTTCGCACTATTGCTTAGTGCATTTAACGAGGCGCACCACAGATTTTTTTAGAGGTGAGATTAACCAATCCCGCGGCGCTACCATTTGGTCTGCAGTTTTACGATGCATAAAGTTAAAAGATGAAACTGAAACAGTTTACGGTTGCACGCGTGCAAAACTGTAAAAACGCGCGCATTTCAGAGTCGCTTAATTCACTGAGCCTACACACGGTCTGCAATATTTATAACACTGCAGCGCGGTAAAAAAATCTACGCGCCGGTTGATGAAAGAAATAAATAACGAACTTTACCGTCGAAGGATCCATTAATTACAGGCAAGTAATCTGTGTTTCTGTGAGCGCTCGTTGGTGTTCAAAGGGCATCGGTTGATTAATTTGATTTGCTCGCTGGACGCCCTGATTGCGCGCGAGAGCGGTCGCCTTTTCAACGCGAGATACACACAATGTATCAAACTGATATGCAATGTCCGCGTCCATAATTTATGATTATAGGGACCCGTTCTTCCATATTCAGGTGAGGCCGGCTAAACTATTTCGGAGCGGAACTTGACGTTTGGACTAAATAACTCAAGCTTATCGTGATGGGTAATGTGAACTAGCATTGATGTGGAAAAGCCTAAAGAAACGGCTGGCTTTTATTGCCCATTATTAGCCATGTTATAGCCATCAGTATTTGTGAGTTAGCCATATAGTATGTGGCGATGGATGGCGAGTAAATAAACTGGTACTTCGGACGGAATGGAATAATCTAAGACATCTAAATTCCAACATCGATCTACACCTGCTCCCGGCGGTAAGTGTGGTAAAAACACCGATAGCAGCCTCCAGGCCCGTGAGAACTGTGCCTTTGGACCCGTTTTCAAGCGACGAAAGTAAATGTATATTGAAGCCGCTATTGACTGAATCATATTTATAAGCACCCTATATACGTCCCACTGTAGGGCACAGGCCTTCTCTCAGAGAGAGAGTATGGGCTTAATCACCAAGCGTGCCCACCGCGGATTGGCGATTTTAAGCGCTGAACCATATTACTGAACCATAATCCCACATTATGCATACATGTGAAAATGGCTACCACCTTATTTCGAGCCAAGGGTTGTTCTTTTGTTGTCCACAAGCGTCGTTAATCCCTCCTGTTACAATGTGAACAGTTGCATTTTTGTTCCTTTTCTTAATTTGGTCACAGGGATGATCTTAGCTATCAATGGAACATCTATGCGACTTTTTCCAGGTAGCGGTACGGAACTGTAAGTACATTATTTTCCGCACTACGCTCGTTCATGCAGGAGACGAAGGAGCAGGTCGAGCGGGTCCGTTTCCATGAGTAAAAAGCACCGCCTGCACCGGCCCTGTGCCGTATACCGTAAGCCGGCATGTCTGCAATCTAGTTGCTTGTTTCTAACCAGGTTTAATTTGACAGCTGCTTCCTCCTCCAACGGTCACTGATCCCGGTTGCAGAGTTATTGTGCAGCTCCGCAGTGCAAATTGCTTATTATTGGTGTCAGCGGGTGCAGATTCAGAAGCGCCGTACTGTCGACAGCACGTTGACCTTTGCATACGTGCAAAAGGTACTCGTTTACTTTACGGACGAGTTCGCAATAAAATGTAAAGGTGGATCAACTCTTTGAACTAAAACTTTCGTCAGCAATACACATTATTCAGTTAATAAGTAGTATTAGTAGTTATTCATTATTTAAGCAGTAATTCAAGTTACTTATTTCGGAATTATGTTAATAATGGTTGATCAACTGTTGGTTTTTCTTCTTTCTCCTTCTTCCTTCTCTCCAGTAACTGAGGTTATATTCTTCTTCATTTGCTGACTTTACAAACCGTGAAAACAGACAATAAACTTTTTTATTGTATAACATTTTTGATCCATAGCTTTTTTAATTACTCGCGTAAAATATTATTAGTCAATCTTTTATCTGCAAAACTTCTAACATATGAAATAAGACTCATCTAAATGTTAATCGTTTCTGTACCAGAGATCAATAAGATTTTCTGTATATTTTTATTACGAGACATCATTTTACTGGCAGTAATTACTGTTTTGGATTTATTCAAATTACTTAGTAAAACCGAATGTCGAATCTCGGCATTTTTGGAGTTCCGTACCCAAAAGGCAAGGACTCCGTTGTCCGTCCATGAGTCCGTTTGTCACCAGGCTAAAAAAAATATCATTTGTAAAACTCGAAATTAAACAACAGGTAGGCGCTTGAAATAATATTCAAATTTATTTTATTTTATTTGTTGGGGGTTACAACTCATCCTGAGTTACACATAAAAATAACCTTATAGTGAAATACACAAGTGAGTATATGGATAATGGTGCGGAACCCTTTGTGCGCAAGTCTGACTCGCACTTGGCCGGTTTTTTTAACCAGACGCCTAGTTTAGGCAAGGAATTAGACAACTTCAGTGAGAAGTAGCATTTTAACAAGCCCAACGGTACTTTGGGAACTAATTACGCCAAATGAAGACGTAGTTTCTTTTTATGTTAAACTTAATCGATTAGTATGATTGCTAACAGTAACAATCGCTAAAAGATCAATTCAAACAAGCCTAGTCACAGCAAAATTAAAACGTAGGCCGTGTCGAATCGTCGAACGATCCAAATTGTAATGATTATTTGGCAGGATATATTGAACAGTTTCTCACGAGGTCGGATCGGGAAGGCTAGCCTCAACATTGTAGAAGTGGCACTTGGAATTTTCTCGTGGCCCGGTATATTCCACGAGCTTAGGAATATTGTGGCTTGGCCCATCGGTATCCGATAACAGACGGGCCGGCCGCCCTATCGATATTGTGGACATCCGACGTCAGCCTATGGACCGTACAACCACAACCGCTTTGAGACTGTTTTGCTGTTAAGATTTTTCGAGAAACCGAGAAGATTTCTCGTTTACATCTTTAAAAAAAACTGAATAAATCGGCTTTGCTCGTAATTTACTTTTATTCTACAAGAAATGTATGTTTTTTGCAGTATTTTCTTTACAATTTATTTACAGTATTTGCTTTAGACCACAACTTAGTACTCATGTCATATTATTACTTTTATATCGTGTAATGGTGGTGATCTGCTTTGTACACCAAATAAAATAAAATAAATAAATTTCTACTAGTATTTTGCTATGTTGTTTTTCAATTATACAATTGTTTTGATTGCTTCACATTACTTAGTAGCAGCCCATGTAGAATCAAATAGGCACCTGGAACAACTTTGTTTCAGTTAACTTTCATTCAAATTTGTTTCTCTGTGCTGGGAAAAAGCGCTCCGGTCCTGGTTTTCATTTCTCCACGTCCCCTAATAATTATAAAAAAAATTATAACCTAACAATGATCCTTCTAACAAAGTCTGGTGGTTTGTCCTACCGACTCTTGCGGTGACCGACATCATCAAAATAAAATTCGAAAAGTTCTCACCGCTCCGCTTCACCGCGCTCAAATGTAACTCTTTTCTTACCATAATTATTTCTCCCGTGAACCAATACAATAATTATTTACGAGTGTGATTGAATCCGACTGTACGTTTTCGATTCGACATGGCCCGATATCGCGTTTATTACACTTCGGAAAAAAATCCGGATTGTAAATGTTTGATAATTGATCAGTATACACGACTTTTTACCACTTTTTAATAGTGCCACATTTACGGTTCGCATTTAGGAGTCATTCACCAGGCACGTTTTGAGAAATCCGCGGCCTATAATGTTTATGGAACTAAAATCACGGCTGAATAATCAGGGCCTATTGGATACGAGGAAATTCGGCAATTTGCTCGAGCGCCCCATAGTAACAAGTAACAGAATACAAGAATTATAGTGTATAATAATAATAATAACACAATAGTGCGGTGGTAGCGGAGCGATAGAACGGCGGCTTCTCGTGGGTTCGAATCCCGGCGTGTACCAAATTAAGTTTTCTAAATGATGTGCATTCATGAAGTTATAGTAGCAATACCACTCCTTGACCGTGAAGGAAAACATCGTGAGAAAACCTGAGCATCTGAGGTGTTCACATACCTCAGCGCTTGAAATTGCTAATCCGCGGTGCGCACGCGTGGTGATTAAGCCCATAATCTCTCTATGAGAAAAGGCCTGTGCCCTGCAGTGGGACATATGTAGACTACATAAAAAAAAATATAATAATAATATAGTAATGTAAGCAGCAAAGTGAGTGTACCTAACGAAGCGGCAACAAAGAAACTATACCCGCACCTTCTGATGTACAAATACCCCGCCCTATTCGAATTCACGTCAAGTCACTAGACGTATATTTGTAATTCAACACGGAGTCCCCCGCCTCGCCGCCACGCGTTCGTATTGTTTCACCTGCAACTTAAGGGGGAGTTTGTGTGACGGCTCCCAGACCTGTCTACTTTACCGCCCACAATTGGTATCGTGCGAAAATTCAATGCATAAATATTCCATTTTCCGTGTAGTGATAAACTTTTTATCGTCGCGAGAACGGGGCGAAATCATAGCTCTGTGTGTCCAACTACGAACACACGCGAGTTATGTTCGAGCGTCACTCCGGGCTAGCTCAGGATACAATCCAATTTCGTGAACAATTCTAAAAGGGAGAGATTAAACTTCATCCCGTGTGGAACACAGCATGCATGTAACCAATTAAGGGGCGAGTCTCAATTTCGGGTGGTACAAGCGGAGGTAAGGTATGTAAACCGATGTTGAGACGACGGGCATCGCCGTCCGAGGAGCGGCTCTTCATTAAGAGCCGGGCGGGGCGGGCGCGGGGCGGGGGCCGGAGCGATGGCTTTATGGGACAATTTGCATTTACACGAGCACAAGCACGGATTACGCCCGCACTTATCCGCCTGCCGAAATTACGCTCCCGCCCGGTGCCCATCCGCCAGCCACCAAACAAGTCTTTGTTTATATGCCGACGAATTTTTCACCCGCCATTTGTTTTGACGGGCCATTTCTAAAACATGAAGGTTTCAGACCGAAAATGCTTTACGACGGGGTTTGCCATACCTTTTTTAGGGCTCCGTACCCAACGAGTAAGGGACCCTATTACTAAGACCCCGCTGTCCATCTGTCTGTCTGCCACTAGGCTGTATCTCATGAACCGTGATAGCTAGGCAGTTGAAATTTTCAAATACCTACTAAATATAAATATTTAGGGGGGACTCCTATACAACAAACAAGTTTTTTTTGCCATTTTTTGCTCGATATTAATAACGGCAACAGGTAGACGCTTGAAATATTCAAATATTATATAGATAATGGTACGGAACCCTTCGTGCGTAAGTCCGACTCGCACTTGGCTGTTTTTTTTTTGTTTGTGAGAGCATCGGATTTTCCTTCTGAGGTGGACGGGTGTTTGCTTTTATTTTCGTGATTTCGTACTGGTTTCCTGGGCTGAGAGCTTTTGCGGTTGCTGTGATGGAATGATATTTTTCGAAGTGCTGAGCCATTAGAGGGAGCGTGTTTAATCCGCGAAGTAGAGCTCCGTCATAATATAAGTGGCAATAATACTACGTCATTTACTAAGCCCCATTATTTTACGGATAACCTTCGGCTAAAACTGAAATATAGAGCTGCGATAGAACCGGATAAAATTATGACACATGACAGGAGAAGGCCGACCCAAATGGATAAGGCGGGCGTGCACCAAGCCTAACACAACAACGTGTACGAGCGGCCATTCAAAACAACGGAACCAAATCCTTCCCAAACACCACCGGTACGAAGATATACAATCTCACATTCAGCGGAGAAATCCCCGCTGACCCACTTTCGGATAACCACCTTTGAATCACCCTGACAAAAGCACGTCGCTGCAGGAACATAATGCCGGGCGGTACACTGGGAGGCCTTAATTTAGAAGCCCGCATAAGCCTATCGACAGATCGACCGACCCCGAACAACGAAGGAAGGAACTGTCTGAAATATTGGACCATAAGTTACGTACTACGTGGGCCATAACCCATATTGTCAACGGACGCAGTGACTCTACATATTCAGAAGGCTCGCAAGTGGCTTTGTTTCGAAATGATTTTCATGATAATTTGAGGCAGCAAGCGTCTAATAAAAAATCGTTAATTCACACTGTTTATAAAAGTTTCACACATGCGGTAGAAACGCGTGGCGATTATGCTCACACTCAATATATCTCTTTCTTTCTGAGAAGATATCTCCGCCATATAGTGCGACGTACATAAGCTGCTTATATACAGAGTTACTATAAAAGCTATGTAGGAGCAATTAATAAAAAGAAAACTTGGACAAGATAAAGTAACAAAACGCTGCAACAAAACTAAGGAAACAACGAAGTAAAGAGTATATACCCTTAACGCGAGCCGAATACAATATTCAACAGCAGAGTTTGCATAGAAACTTGATTGAAGTACCGTATCCGATGCGACATACATCTAGCTCTTGTTATGCCGCGGTGGAGGACAGGCAATAGGCCTATTTGCCGGGCTGACGCACCGACGTACACTAGTAGCTGTTCGCTAATAACGTCAGCTAAAATTTGCGTGATAATCAAAGCTCCGATGCAAGAACGTACCTGTTTTGCCCGCGGGCTCCGCGACTTTCTAAATTACTCACGGCTTTGTCTGAGGCTAAATATGGGATTCGAGTTTTCTGGTTCGTTTAATCTTAGGCCGGGAATGCGATTCATGGCCTACAGAATTTAATACAATGTTCTGTCGTAGACTTGTATGTGTATGAGGGACGTCGTTATCTAACGAAGGGATGCACGTGAATATAAGCCCACATCTGAATAGAGCCATGTTATTTAGACTTCTGTATGACTCAGAAAATTAAGCGCCTGAAATCCGCCATAACTCGCTTTCTTTCCAAAAGAGAAGGAGTTTTTGCTTTAATATAAATAGACACAAATTCGTTTCAAAATAAAAACAAAATGTTGACTTAATGAATATAAAATTTGTTAGTTTAAGAATAGATTATTTGGAGAAAAAAAGAAAGAAACTCTACATTTATATTCTTTTCAAAAAACGTTTTAACTTAACTAGTATCAACTCCTTTCGAGTGTTCAACTTAAAGTTATTTATTACCCATGAATGTCCTAGATACAATCGTCCTCGTTGACATTATATTATTTTACATTTTATACCAGACATATTAGTCTTCTAAATATTATACTACCCCTTTTTGCACAGAGTGTGCTTGACACATTCTTTAAACCGAATCGGAGATAACTCTTGAGGAATCTTAAACATACATTGCAAGTCTATGGAAATGAAAATTTTGTTAATGTTATTACTACGAATCATCATCAGCCATTCGACGCTCACTACAGGACATAGGCCTCCCTCATGGTATGCATAACCATGAGGGGTTTTGCCATAATCGCCACGCTTGGAAGGCGGGTTCGCGATCGCAGTATGTGGTTGGAATCTCAGGAAGACGCTGCTGCCCATCTCCTGGTAATTGATTTCCTTAGTCGCCTTCTACGACATCCACGGGAGTAAAGGGAGTGACGCCATTCTTAATCCGGCGCCACACGGAAATAATCACCATAAACTTAATACTAATTTTATCATTATAAAGTCTACCAAGATTTAAAAATTTCTGCGATATTTTCAAACTTATAATATTTAATATGTAATCACTGAACATCGACACGTGTTTTTGATTTTCAAAATCAGTTTTCCAAACATTTTCTGCCAAAACTGACGCGTTAGTTGCATGTACGTATAAAGCTGTATGTGCTAGAAGTTATATTTATTGTAGCTGTTATCGAAGGCTCAGTGGCGTTAGCTTGATCATTTCGCCCGCTACCGCCCATGTGATTGACGTATTGGACGCGAACGTGCCATTCAAATTGACCGCGTAAACCATTTCAAAAGGGAGTGTCATTGGAGAATCACTTGGATTTTTGTCGGTTTTGCGAGAGACAATAGCTAACGTTGTATCGACGTTTTAACGATGGCAAAACACGGCGCTTGTTTTAGGATTTGTAAGATACATTTTTTTATGTAGCCTATCTACGTCCTTCTACGTCCCAAGCACTGCAGCGTCCGAGTGGTCCCTTCACCTAGGTAGTGTGAGTGCAGGTGCCACTGGATGCTACATAAATCATCTCATTACGTAGATGCAAAGGTCAAAGTATCTACATCCTGCTGCAGGGCACAGTCCTTCTCTCAGAGAGAGAAGCGCGGCTTAATTACCTCGCGTGCCCACCGCGGCTTGACAAATTCAAGAGCTGAAGTATGTGAATACCTCAGACAATCAGGTTCCCTCACGATGTTTTCCTTCACAGTTAGCGAGTAGTATTGCTACTACAACTTCACAAATGTACCTACGTAACTTAGAAAACAAAGTCTGTACATCCCATGACCTCGCGAATGGGAGGCCGGCGTCACCTACATCCAATTCACAGCCGTAGCCGTAGTTAGACGACGAACCGTATTGTAACAACAAAAAGAGCAATCCTAGCGAGTGGCCCTTGTTGGCGTATATACAAAGTTAGGCAGTCAGACACACGTCAATTAGAGTTTGACATTTACAGCAACATTGATGGCTTTATGCTGATTTCATATAGCCTATGACACTAGCGCAAAGGCGACGAATTATTTCTCAAATTCTGACCGTTGGTTAAGTAGTTATGAGGGAACATAGAATCGGTTTTACTTACATACATACGAGCCAAATACATTACCCTCCTAGCGGGCTTCGCCACAGTCGGGTAAAAATACATCATATTTTTATGCAACACGCGCTTGACGTTTGGATATTTTGAAAAATTCGAACCCGAGAAAGAACTCATACAGCAAAAGTTACTGTGAAACACAAAATCTAATTGACTTATTTCAGGAATTGCGCATTCCCGTGGTGACCCTGGAGGAGCGGAACGGCAAAATGTTGTAGTTGAGAAACGAAACAGTTTTTCAATCTCCGTACAAATGGTGCAACATTTACAACGGGCTTAGACGCCAGCGCGAACGGGTTGGGAGCAGGTGCCGGTTTATTATAGAGAAAAAAGGACGAAACAAATGATTTTGTTGTTTTACAAATTTTGAGGGTGCAACTTGGAGGCGGGGCGGCCAGATAACCGCTTTTCTTTAGCTAACAGCTTAGTTGTTTGTAAACAAACCTGACCCACGTCTATTAAGCCGGCAATCTAACGGGACTGTGGATTCATAAGCAGCCTATATACGTCCCACTGTAGGGCACAGGCCTTCTCTCAGAGAGAGAGTATGGGCTTAATCACCACGCGTGCCCACCGCAGATTGGCGATTTCGAGCGCTGAGGTATGTGAATAGCTCAGACGCCCAGGCTTCCCGACGATGTTATCCTTCACCGTTAGCGAGTGGTATTGCTAGTATAACTTCACAAAATGTACATAACTTAGGAAACAAAGTCATAGGTACGTGCCCGCACTGGGAATCGAACTTGGGTCTCTCGCTTCTGAGGCCAATGTTCTACACACTAGGCTACCGCCCCTCTTGTGGGTGGATAACATAAATTTTCGTGAAAAAAAAATGTTACCAATTGCCAGTTGAATTGATTCACGTATTACCTAAGAAGATAACTTTTTTTATAACTCACCTAAGTATGGGCGGTAGTCTGATGTTATAACGTTCGGCGAAGCAGGCACATGGATACAGCCAAATAGTAATTCAAACTATCTTCATATCTGAAACAATAACGTTGAACATTAAGAAAGGGATCAAGGTTACAACATTTGTATAGCTGTATTAGTGACCTTAAGCACTTTCAGATTCCATTGGCCCTGTTTGATTAAAAACAATTTGTTTCGGTTCAATAAATGGAAATGATTGCTTTACATTTGCAACGCATTTAACCCCGGAGGTTTATTATCTTTTTGGGGTAAATGTTACGTGGCGGGGTAAATGTTACGTGGTGGCCCTATAAAAGCGGACCTTCATAAACAAGCAATATGTCTTTTATAGATACTCATAATTCGTTTCTTTTCTCGTTCCTCGGGAAATATGAAAGAAAAACATGACGACGGCTGTCATCTGTTTACATTTCGTCTGAGAACCCTTTTCCTTGTATAGTTAGGTACTCTTCAACTGTATTATCTTTTACCAAATAAAAGTTGCTACTACGGAACATTACGTTACGCAAAAGTCAAACGTTTCGGCGCGGCCCGCATCCCTTCGGACACCAGCAGTAAAACTTCGGCCGGCCCGACTGGGACCGACCAGAAACAAAACGTGCGGAAAAGTCACAGCGGCAGCCGGCGCAGGTGTCCCCGGCAACTGTGCCCTCTAATCAGGCGGAAATGTGTTCTCGAACACGCCGACCGTACCACGCCCCGCGCCCCCACACCACCCGCGGCACTCCACCTGAGCGCAGAGGCCGATCTCGCTCCAGCGAAATTTGAATACAGTTTACCTTGGGTCAATCCCAACACCGGCCGAAAGTTTGGAATCCGTTTCGCATCAATAAACTCGAGCACACGTCCTACAAACCCGTCTTTATCTAGAGAAAGCGCCGTGCCCGCAATCCTTTTATTGTCAACGAGAAAAAGCGCCACGGCGATAAACTGTGATAAGACAGAAAAGGGTATAACAAAAAGAAGTGAATAGCCGCTCTTACATTCAATTTAACGAACCCGGGTTACATCACTAGCTTGAATTAATGTAGTGCGTCAAACAAAAAGGCCGGGGTCATTCGGCTCTTATCTGGGAGAAAGCGCTCAGAGACGCGTCCGTCCGCGGCCATCGTCGATGCCTGGATAACAGAGTGAGCATTCTTTTGTTTTCATTACGGATAACCGCGACTCGTTACGCCGGAGATCTTCCTAAACCTTTTGACATTTCGCTAAAAGGTTCATTTTGTCTGATTAATGCTGCAATTCCTACGGTTGCGAGCACGAAAAAAAGACACTCCAAGCATTTATTCGGTGACGGCTCGTGAGCGGGAGAAAAATGGACGGAATTTATCTGAGCGGCTGTATCGCGGCAGGGCGGCCGAGCATCTATTTTAATAGTCGCACCGCTATAGTTATAGCAAGGAAATGCTGGGAAGTTTGCGCGGAGCCCAAAAAGTGGACCGTTAAATTTCGGCTTCAAAATGCAAGCCCGGGCACTGTCCCGGCTGACTTTGTTCGGAACTAGTCGAGAGGAAAATGTCCGAGAGTAATGTTATGCAAAACACTAATGAATGTGCATCAAACTGGGATCGCCTTAAAATTCACCGGAGTGTCAAATTGTTGGCTCTATTTCCAAACAAGGTCCAGAGTTTGCTGTAAACGCCATAACTGAGGTTCTATTTGGGCATTGATATTGTACATCAGCAACCCAAATACGACCCACTGTAGGGCACAGGCCTTCTCTCAGGGAGAGAGTATGGGCTTGATCACCACGCGGGCCCACCGCGGAGTGGCCATTTCAAGCGCTGAGATATGTGAATAGCTCAGACACTCTTCCTCACGATGTTTTTCCTTCGCCGTTAGCGAGTGGTATTGCTACTATAACTTCACAAATGTACATAACTTACAAAACAAAGTCCGCACTGGGAATCGAACCTGGATCTCTCGCTTCCGAGTCTGATGTTCTACCCACTAGGCTACCACCGCTCTATTGATATTGTAACTGACACATATTTCATAAAGTAGGTTTGACGAGGCAAAAAAACTCGAAACATTACTGGTGGCCAGGCATCCGCCACTCAAGGTTGTAGAGTTGAAATTTGGTAGACCACCCTCATACGTTACCGGCTTAATTGAGTTAGGATAATGCCGTGGCGGTTGTAACGACTGGGATCGATTGGCGTTAGATAAACGCATACACAACTGCTTGTTAGGGGACCGGCCAATGTCGGAGCTGTTATATCTCTATTATAGTCATAATAATGGAATAAATGGTGGGGTGAATACATCAAAGACTTTATTGGATGAAATTGAAATTGGGAATTAGTGTCAAGTTGGATTTCAAACGCGAACAAAGTTGAATAGATTTTGCAGCACAAAATAGGTTTATGCAGGTGCCAACTGCAAGGTAGAAAAAATTTTGCTCATTAGCATTAAGAAATTTACTTTGCTTAAACTCTCTGGTGCGGAGTTTAAAAAAAATCTTCGCGCAGATTAATTCGAGTAATTTTTTTCTGTGCGTTTTAGCGAATTTCTCTCTGTGCCGTTAACGAGGTAAGTTGCCGTGTTTAACAAAGTTATACGCGATGCAGCGACTCTCAGAGACGACTCGTTACGACTCCGCCTTCATTTTCCTTAGCGCTCCCTTTTTACAAAATAAAACTGTTACCGGTTTTTGCGAGCTCCTAACCCTTTATAAGAGAATTTTATGACGAAAGTATTAACAAGCGTTAGACGAACTTGACACCTTGGGTGTCGCTATGCTTACCGGTTTGCCGCTAAACTATTCTCGGCTCCGAGTTCCAGGAATATGTAAATTGTAAGTAAGGTTGCGTAAAACACAGAGCAATCCAAGCAAGTGTTAAGAGGGACTCCACGCGCATTTTTTAAGGTTGATAAAGTATTTTGTACCTTGGGGTGTCGGCCCTTTGCTACGTGGGAGTCGGTTTATTTATTCATACACGCTCTACAATCACCTTAACCGGAGCATTCTTAGAGCCGCAGGTCGTTCTTTATTAACTTTATTGAAGTAACCCGCGGTTTACGGCGCGACAGGTTGACAAAATAACATAATCTTGGGCCTCGTAAAACTGGCCTGTTACACTATTGAGAATTTCCAAATCGTGTATCTTGCCTATATTAGTTTAAGAGATTATCAATTCGTGCTGTTTGTTAGTAACTGTGTTAGTAACGGTAACTGTGTTTTGTTAATCAGGTAAAAAAAAACAACTTTATTTTTGTGATAGTCTAACAATATTTTTTACTGTTACTGGCGATTGTATTAAGTAAATTGAAAAACATAAAGGTATCTTAACACTATTAATGAAAATATCACTCTGTAATATTGAGAATCCTTTATTTATTCCAATAAATTAATAGTATGTCTCCAACCACAAAATCATCTCTTACTTATTCCAACATCTAACTGAAGCTTCGAAAGGCAACCAAAAGTTTAATTGCAAATTGTACGTGAGTACAAACATAAAAACTGTAACCAAATACGGCAAACACTTCACAAGAAAAATAAAGCGATTTCAATCTAAATAACCGAGTCTAACGCTGTCGAGACGTCAAAACATCAGATAATATTCTTGGAATACAAAACACATTTCAAGTTCTAAGAAGGAGAGCCTACTCCATCTTAATAAGTGCTTAGATACGGTGGCACATAATTATGCACCTATAGTTTTTTTGTGGCATAACTAAGCAGTCAGGTTTTTATACTCCCTCCAATTAATAATACACTTAAGAACGGTGAGTAAGGGTTACCGACGAAATCGTTCATTCTTAGCAAGGAACGATGCAAGCTTCATCAAATAAAATGAACGATTTATTTGTCACATTTTTTACGTTTATTTATTCAAAATAAAAAAAAAACCTTAACAATAGGACACAATTTCGCCAAACTGCAAAGCAGTTTGTTGGCGAAGCGCTCTATCTCTATTTAGTTATATTATATCTATATTATTCTTATACATAAACAACGTTTATTTAAATATATTATATTATACATATTTATTTCACTTAGAGGACTATTAAGATTTTCACCGTCCCTGTCAGTATTTAAGAGCACCGTTCAAAAATATTACGTCGCCTTAGTTTAAGTTTGTTTTTTTATTTTTTATTTTTTCTGATGAAATCTCTTCCTAGTAGTATGTAGGTATATTTTTCGTTTATCTCCTCCCTTCATGTATAGGTTTTTTTCGTAGTATGTTTATTCTATATTTATTTCATAATATATGTATGTACCGTTTAGGTATGTGTATTAAATATATAAATATCTCGCTTAGTATTGTTTAGTTGCACTGACTAACCGTCACTTAGCTTCTCTTTTTTTCCGTCAATGGTTGTCCTGAAGAAATTACTTTTAGTAATAAGGCCGCCAATTGTACTGTACTGTATTATTGTTAAATTCTCATATTTAATTTCTGGTGTACATACAATAAAGAGTATTCTATCTATCTATTACTGCGTGATTTTTTATTTATTACTTATTTACTTATTTCTTATATAATACAATTTCAACTACTTTCTGACCCTTTTCTTCCTACTTAAGACAAAATAAGCCCTTTTCAACCTCATACATGAAGAAGTAAGCCACGTTTGGACCCCCTCCGCTCATATAGTCTTACGTAATAAATGAAAAGCCCCTACATCTTTATTACACTTTTAATTTTATTAGTCTTCTATCAGTCTTCATTGCTGTACATAACTCAACAGTTTTGTCAGTGACCCTTATTTATTGTTTACAACTGTAATAAGATAACAGATACTCTACAGAAGATATACAAAATGATGTTTGACTGCATGTAATTAGTTGAATTACTAAGTTCAGTTCGTATTTCAGCATAGTCTAGGACGATAATTATAATAGAAGAAGAAGAATAAGTAATAATAATACCTTGTATTCACACAGCTAATATAAAGATAATATCTAAATAATATAAAAATAATACACATATTATGTAGGTACCTATATACACTGTAACGATTCCTCTTTATAGTAGCTGTCCGGCATAGCCGTCAAGTCAGATTTTGAATACTTTTAAGGGAATCGTTACGTTTTCTTTCAGGTCCCTGTCGATTCCTAGCTAAGCTAAGCAATCGATGAAAAAGAGATAATAAAAAGTAATATTTGCCCTAAATCCGGGTCTTAATAATTCGAGCGCTACAATACCATGCATATTAAAATAAAAACAAAGCCTTAACACAAAAAGTTGAAGCAGATACGAGCGTATGTTAACTTAAGTTTACTTACAGCAAATTTTAATTAAAGTTTCTAATAATCCACTAATCCGACCAAATAATCCATTAACACGCTGTTAGCATTAGCTGGAATGATGTGTAGAGATGCGTAGATTGATAAGTCGTACAAACCTCACTGCTAACGCCGAGCATTGATAGCGTAAACGGAGTATATCAACAACCATCATTGCTTCAAATTTAGAATTCCATCATACAAGTTTTGAGTCAACACGCTGGATGATCATGAACTGTTCTTTCGCTATACAACACCGTTAGTAGCGTGTAGCTTGCAAACTACACGCAAATGGGGGGAACGAGGCGACATAAAGGTACAGTTTGGAAGAAAAGTGAACGGCCATTTCTCTACCTTTACAATGTGGCCGGATTAGTGTGAGAATTTTCAACGACAACACTGTGTTGCTCGCGACGTTACATTATTTGTTTGTAGTGTGTAATTAGAAACTGACGTTTTAATTGTCAGTAGAAAACTTTTCGCTTGTATACAAAGCCTTTTTTTCGTTTCTTCACAAATGGCTATTCATTGGTGACCGCAACGTTACCGGCTAGTGTTTTAGATTGTTATTAATTATTACGCGCCACTGGCAGCATGCGGCGTTTACGGTCGGCTGGTAAAAATTAAAAGTAAACATTAATTTTAGCCCTCGCAGGGCTCCGCTCGGGGATTTCTTCGTTCGTTCCCATTAATTAATTAGAATTGCAGGTGTATGACTGACTCTCTAGCGTGGTAGTAGCAAAGCTGAAACATAAAATACTAAGTCGGCATGGCATTTTGAAAACGCCTCGTTTCGGTACGTCATATGCGACCTCATTAATTAGTTTGCAGTAAAAAAAATAATGTGCGTGGACTGCTACATTGCTTTAGAAACGGCATCACTAAATTATCGGTATTAATCACTTTAAAATCGCCTCAAGACAAACTATATTTTTTTAAATACTAATAGCCTTCTTACTATTTTAAAGGTCCCTTTAAAAGACGATGATTGAACGAGCATTAGGTGTTTGAGTCACCGGGATCGGCCATTTTCCCGCGCAATTTTCGTGAAAAATCACCTCTGGAGCTACCTTCGAGTGGATGGGCGAATTTGTAAGTAATATTTATGAGAGTATGAGGTAAAATAATGATATGTATATTATTTGGGCCTTATACTGCGAGGCTTGGCTCCCCGCGGCGGCTGGTAGCATTTGTCAATGCCCGGGCAGGTGGGCTCGTGATCATGTTATTACTTTATTTTTTTGGTTCATTTCTATAATAGTCACTGCTCGCTACTTGGTAAGTTTTTGAACGTGTCGGTTTTCCATTTCTGGGGAAGGCGTTTTTGGTTCCTGTGTGGTCTAGTTTATTTATGGCTGTTAGTTTTCTTACGGAAGCTTTATTGGCGGTAACAAATTATTACAATCAGTCAATATGAAAGAGTTAAAACAAACAAATATCTTACTTTCTTACAGAAAGAGTCAAAATAACTCGAGGTTTGGTCCCCCCTGAGTGATCCCCATGAGCTAAAAATGGGAGAGGGGCTCCGAAAAAAACACCAAATATAATTTACGAGGAGTCAATGTAAATCTCATGTCAACTTTTTATTCTCTCGCGATCCGCTCTAAATCACTATAATATTTTATGTTTTTGACAAAAGAAATAGAGGGAATATCACGCGAGAGGGAGAGGGAAATCCTAATTTTGTGAAAAAACACTGCATCACACAACAGAGAGTCAGAGACCAGGGCCTGCCATCTGCCACGATTTAAAAAAACCGACTTAAAACTGACCAACTGAAAAAAACATCTTATGTAATTTATTAGGTAATTGACATCCCCTAAGTAGTAAGCGGCGGTCAACATCTTAATAAACTTAACCAACTCTAGACAAGTAGAGGCTTAATTCTCGCAGTCACTGACCGGATCATAACCGAAAATCTTCAGTGAGCGCTTGACGGTCGGGAAGCGACGTGAAAAACGACCACCATTAAGGAAGTGAATACATTTAAAATAATCGGCTTAGTCGTCCGACGTTGACGTATATTCGTACTTATCTCACGGAGATACCGGCACAGATATCCCGGACTAATCCCTAACACAAACATCTGAAAAAGACCCGGCTCTCCTTGTACGGCTGATCCGAGTAATTGAATGACTCGGCCCGCGCTTCTTGAGACGAACAAAAGTGCCCAATAATTTATGCTTATAATCCGACGCGCCAGTGCGCGCGCTAGGATTTTTTTTCTCCTTTCTGGTATCGAGATTACATTCTCTCTTTGTCGAGATTCAGATATTAGTCGCGCCGAGGCGGAGACAGTCACAATATTTCCCCGCATTCGAGTTCTTTATCCAATACTTTATACGCTGTCACGCCTTCCACCGCGATATTTATGCGTCGAGATTAAAGCATAAATAGTCCCGAATCCGCCGCCGTTTGTTGTCATGTACACTTAACTTCATAAAGCAGATTGTGCCGTAAAGTCTTTGACGGAAATAGCTACAGTAAAAAGCCTGTCCGGACTGTCGTATGTCTTGCGTCAGGACCTTTTCAGTAATCAGGATGTCTACATTAATTTTTAACCACTTCCTTTGACAAGGCGCCTCTATTTACTTTGGAAACGTTGAAACTTTTAATGGAGTTACAATTCGTTGACCTCAACAAACGCGCTTTCCTGTGAACTCATTTCAAACAGGGTTAATATTTTTACAACTTCTTTAATAGCTATTACTTTTATCAATTCAGTGTAGATTATCCTTTCATCTGCCATGTTTCATCAAAATTATAGTTAGTATTATCGACTTCTTCAACTCAACAATGAAGAAAGAAAGCATTTGTATTTAGCACGATATTAACCTTTTTGAAGTCATTTCGAAGAGTGGTTTAACACGACAAAAGGGCGGTTTACGAGTCGTTTAGTATTCTCAACGAGTAGCTCGACACGACTTATCGATTTCAACGCTAAAACTGTATACGTGTCACCAATTAGCTGGAGCATCTTTGGAATACTCAACAGGGTGCAACGTTTCTGAATTACGTGCGGCAGAGCTAGATGTTGTTGAACTAGGAGACCACTACTGGAATTTGCGTGTTGTATAATATAAGTTTAACTAGAAAGATAGATAGATAGAGAACACTTTATTGTACTTAATAAAGGAAATTACACAGATATTTCTTAACTATCTAACATATCGGACCTTACGTAATAACACGTTCGTAAAATTCACTACAGAAACGTTTTACTACATAGATTTCTATCTCTTCCTCTCTTTTTTCTTCTCTCTCGGTGAATCGACGCATTACTTTTCTATAAAAGTTATCCTTATTATCGAAGGCAAAAATCAACACATTCGGTGACTTTTTAATTAATACTACCAACGAAATAAAGTACCCGAAACTGTCGTGCATGCATGCGGCGACTAAAAATGCTGATAAAGCAAAAGAGGATTATCAGGATCGTGGCAACAGGCAAACCCTGATCTCTGCTTACCCCGCCAGGATACACACGTGAGTTATACGTATGTGCCACCAACTTATGTAACTTAAAATTTACTTGTTATTTGCCTCACTGAGTTACTCAATGCACTCCGCCATTGAGTCTCATGGGATCTTAGTCTATGCTAAGTTTCGTCATCAATTATAATTATGACACCACTCTACAAGTAAAAAAAAATAGAGACAAGACAAGATGTTGGTGGAGTGCGTTCCACACTGCTTCGCTGGGATATGAAATACGAAGGGAACGTGTTGACAGATCCAAGTGTCAATGGTGTACTGTACAATCGCTTGCGTAATTTTGATAGAGACATTAATACTTTTTTGTCTATTGTAATTTTAGGGTCGTGAGTTCAAATCCTGACAAGTCCAATTACTCTATTTTCCAAGGTACTTTTTGGAAATTTGTAGTAGCAACACCACTCGCTAACCGTGAAGGTACAAATCGTGAGGAAACCTGAGTAGCTGAGCTTCTTATACACGGGCGATAATTGAGCCCGAGCATAGCATAGCATTAACACACAATCAAACATTTGACAAGTCTAATCGATATTACTATTTTTAATATTTAGCTTAAGATCTTTAATTAATTCTGAATAAAAGGTACCTAAATATCCCTATTACGACGGAAAATTCACAAGTAGTGCACCAGTAAGATAAGGAAAGTAATATGCACTTTTGCAAGTGACTGTACATCTACCTATCTATATTTTGAAGTGGTTGTTTTGACGCGGGGACTCTCTTTGCACTTGAAAATCTCGTACACAAATAATTACGGGACGAGCTCTCATAGGAAACTTTTAAGCTCGAGAGGACGTGGGTGGAATACCTTTCAATTAGCAGTGGTTTTTAGTATGAGAACTAGGCTTTTGACACCACTACAAACTCTTCTTGGTGTAAGGTATTTATAATACCTATGAGATCCACAAAATACTGTGCATAGCAGACGCCATCTATATACGTCGCACTGCAGGGCACAGCCCTTTTCCATTAGAAAAGAGTATGGGCTCAATTACCACGCGTGCCCACAGCAGATCGGCGATATCAAGCGCTAAGGTGTAAGATCCTTCAGTCAGCTAATGGTAAAACAAGTGTACGTAACATAATAAAATATTGTCATGGGTACATGCCGGTATCGAACCCAGTACCTACCAAATGTGAGACCAGCGTTCTACTGATGCAAATGAATGAAATCTCCACCCCACGCCCAAACCTTATTATGCGACTGAAGACGTCCTATCACTCGACGCTACTCCCATAAAATCTACTTTCAAAATTACCCAACACCTTTTAATACAAGCATTGGTCCCTTAACATCACCCGCTCTGAAGTCTATTTCTAGGCGTCTATTTACATTTGGGAAGCCATTTAGACAAGTTGACGAATAGTTATCACTGTTAGCAGTCAATTAACCGTACAGTACTTAAAGGAGCTGCCGTAGAATATTAGCAGAAGCTTCGAAGTATAGAAAATAAGGACAGATATAATAACAATATTCATTTAAGCAAAAACTTCAGTGTGTGTTACCAGTGATGACTTATGGCACTGAAACGTGGTCTCTCACTATAGGCCTTATAAGAAGGTTCAAGGTCACGCAACGAGCTATGGAAAGGGCTATGCTCGGAATTTCGCTACGACATCGAATCAGAAATGATGAGATCCGTAGACGAACGAAAGTCGTTGACATAGCCCAGCGGATTAGTAAGTTGAAATGGCAGTGGGCGGGGCACATAGCACGCAGAACTAATGGCCGATGGGGCCGAAAAGTTCTAAAATGGAGACCACATATCGGCAAGCGCAGCGTAGGACGACCAGCCACAAGATGGACAGATGACCTAATCCAATTAGCAGGAAGGCGCTGGATGCAGGCCGCTTCCAACCGGTCTTTTTGGAAATCCATGGAGGAGGCCTATGTCAAGTAGAGGACTTCTTGTGGCTGAATGATGATGATGATGAAAAACTTAGTACTGAAAAGTTTTCACTTAAATAATGTTTCACGTAGATATTAGCTTCTGTTGCTGTGCTAAGCAAGAGCTTGTGTTACAGCAAACAGTGCCAATGCCCGCCACTACACACTATACTTTTCTGGTTACCACATCATAGGGGAAGTGGTAACAAGAAAAGAAAAATTTAAGTACAGTGGCCCACAGCGGTAATCCAATCTATAACCTCTGTCTTGGTATCGTTGGGAGTTTACCGCTACACAAACCGCTATTACCGCAAAAACACTCGCTAACTGTGAAGGAAAACATCGTGAGGAAACCTGAGTGTCTGAGCTATTCTCATACTTCAGTGCTTGAAATCAACAATCTGCGGTGGGCACGCGTGGTGCTTAAGCCCATACTCTCTGTCTGAGAGAAGGCTTGTGCCCTACAGTGGGTCGTACATAGGCTGCTTCTGCAATACCGCTATTAGGAGACTTTACGTGCCTGATTGGATCAGGCTTCTATAGTTGGCTAGGTAGCGAGTATTGCATAGTGCAAAAAAAAGCCTGTCAGCAATCAAAAAAATATTTCAACGTAACGAACTTACATTCAGTTTGCTGAATGTCAATGTACAATGTTATCTTATACGTGCCTTCGGGTCGAATTGTAATGAAGAAAAACAGAATGAAATTCGGAAACTATCAGATGATTTTATCGACAATTTAGGACAACAATTTTTCTTACCGGAATCATCTTTTCTTATCGGAAATTGTTCTTACTGGAAGGAGTGAAACACGGCCTTCTGTGACATTATATTTAAGGAAGCTGCCGATAAATACTAATCGCTCGGCGGGAGAGAAGTGTCACCCTGCGCATGCGACGCTAAACAAGCGATTTTGGTATTTATAGCACAGAAGTTAAGCATTACTGGAAGATCCGTCTTTCGTGTAGGATATTTAGGCACTGTCTGTTTCGGGTGTGACAGCTTCATCCTCTGTGCTCTCGCTTATTTTTAGGGCATGTTTATACAACTAGCTATGAAAGTATAGAGACTAAAACGATGGATCAAAATATAGCTATGCTGCAAGAAGAAAGTCTTATAATTACTAGCTTAAAATATTATTATATTTGTAAGTAAATAGAATCATATATTGAGCAAGTAATTTAATATTTTTTTACAGTTTTGTTTATTGAAAGTGTTTTCACTGTCGACACTGAAGAAACTGTTTTCAAGTTTTGCGTTACTCTAATAACGTGACGTATTAGAAAGCCCATCGCAAATCTTTTTAGTACTTTTTTTTAGTTAACTGTATTTATGTCACACGGCAGGGCAAAGGCCATCGTTGGCCATCCACGCCAAAAGGTTCAGAGACCGTCCCGTAAATTCCGGTATGATGCAATTATAAATACTTCTTAACAATACAATTTGAAATAATTAAATAATAGCGTGGCGTAGCACATTATAGCGTAGCATAGCTACGGCGTAGCAAATCTCCTTGTGGTCAGTCGCCATAAACTTTAGTGTTGTATTAGAATAGACTGAGATACTAGCTGGCTAGCTGAGGATTATCGGTAACCTAACTAGATATAACTTATATCTCACTTGTTACTCAGAATGGGTATCTAACAAGCATCTAAATAGAAGACAGGACATAACTAGCTTCTAATAGTATTTATTTAAAGGAACTAAGTATTAAAAGTATTTTGTTTACTGAAGATGTGTTGTATCAGCTTAATTTGCTCAAACAGGTCAGCAGAAGATCACTTTCTACATTTTAGCTGCACAAACGCCCGTAACGGAACCGAATAGAGTGCACGCGTGTAAAGGTTGATGTGCTGTCGACTGTGCAATTTACTTGCGAACCTAACGGTCTTATTTATTAAAACACGATTCCTTAAAACGCCTATTAAAATAGTCTGTGGTGGTGATTTTACGAAGAAAAGTCGTAGCCACAGATTAAATAAATTGCCTCCTAGGAGTGCTTTGGAGGAATCGTGTTTTCATAAATAAGGCCGTAAATCTTTAAAATTACACGTCTTTGAGGACACGCGATGCACACGACAATTTGGCTGACCAAAGCGGAGACGGTTGGACGACTTCACGATCTTTCTGCCAGGATGGCAGAGAATGGCCGGTGTCAGATAGAAGTGGAAGGGGAGGTATTTTCCCAGCAGTGGGACATATAATTGGCTAATTGACAAAAAAAATACACATTTCATGCCTCACATGACTATTGAGCACATTGGAAATGAATCGAGTCACAAATGTAATGTGAAAAATTCCGTTCTGACTTTTTGAGTTTTTTCAAAAAGGTTAGGCTACAGGGCAAACCCTTAACTCAATCGTCTTTGTTTTAAACTCAAATTGTAGCTGACTAACTTGTCTAGAGGATCTTATCCCTAATTTTGAAATCATTCTTCATTTCCAAAATATCAAGCGCCAAAATCAAAAATTCGGAAAAATTTACTTTTTTTTTCACTAATTCGGCCATAACTTTTTTGTTGTTGTCTTTCTCGAATAATTCTTGCACCTGCACCTGACAGTTCTCGTAAATAAGCGTCTTTTGAGCCTTTTTTGAATATCATATCTTCACAACTCTCTGAGATATTACGATTTGAGATACTCTCTGGGATCGCACTTTTTCGTCAAATCGGAGCCTACACTGGAGCGAACGAAAAGACATTTTCCAATGTCAAAATATATTTGAGTTACTCAAAGTGCCCGATTTCTGTCTACATGGTATCGCAGTCTGTAAGCACCATAACATTTCCCCGGCGCCTGCCCACATGTAGTAGACCGACACGACATCGACAACCGTCTTCCCCGGCCTGACGAATTAAGTTATTAACGCTCTTTGTCAGCTGCTGCGTACAAATCAAAGTGACACCGCCTAAGCACTCCGAACACTCGTCATTTTACGATCGGCTTTTACGATGAATATTTTTAACAGGGGCGTGTGTTACTTGGGGGGGTATTTTGGTTTGGTTCCTTGTCATGAGCTGTTATTAGGAGAAATAATACTTCGATTTGTTACGATGAAAAATCAGTCGCAACTTGCAGAAGATTCGAAAACTGCGCTTTTGATTTCATTGTCAATGCCAAAACTTGGTACATTTTGACCGTTAATTGGCTAGACGATATAATCTAATTTCATAGAAATTTCCGTGTTTTGGAGTGAAATTTAAAAAAAAAACGGCCAAGTGCGAGTCGGACTCGTGCACAAAGGGTTCCGTACCATTATCGATACAACATTAGATAAAGATCGAGGCAAGATAGATTAGGTACATTGAGAACAGCGCCATCTAAAGAAACCAACAAGAAACCTTTAACATTGACATTTAACGACATGATATCGGCGCTGTAAATCTATGTAAGATGGCCGCTAAATGGCGAGCGCTGTCTTTACAATGGTTGTTATATGGGAGCCCCCCTTGAATATTTATTTGATTCTGTTTTTAGTATTTGTTGTTATAGCGGCGATAGAAATACATCATCTGTGAAAATTTCAACTGCCTAGTTATCACGGTTCATGAGATATAGCCTGGTGACAGACAACCAGACAGACAGACAAACAGACAGACTGACAGTGGAGTCTTAGTGATATCCCTTTGGGTACGGAACCTAAAAAAATATGAGATTCGAAACTGATAAAAAGCAGGTACCCGAAACCGGCGTCCCGTAGGAGTAGTCTGCACACGCACCGACTAATGGATGATACGAAAGATCTATCAGCATCGTGTAAAGTGGCAGACCTTGGTCTCTACCTACCCCTCCGGGATACAGACGTGACTTTATGTTATACGTAATGAGATTCGAACTCAATTCACTACTATTTTTCATACCAAAAACCCTGTCTGTCACACTCAAACTATCCTATCCTGTGCAATACAAAACTCGATACGATACTTCGAATTTCGTGTTAGCGGCTCTACCAAGATTGAATACGATGAAGTTAGGGGGGAAAATATACGACGCGCTGAAAATCTATCACCGAAGTGTAAACTCCAGTATAATATGGGCTTCATATTCAATTCTGGTAAGTAAAGAGAAAGTTATATGGAAGGCTATAAATATGGACCAAGTGAGCTAAGCTAAAGCCTCATGTGTAGGTGTTGCCAAGCCTGTTTGGCTGTACGGTCGGGGATGTAGACGCGATTGTTTCCAGAACAAAATAAATTAACGCGGGGAGTCGTAAAGTACCGTTCACTTTATACCCTGACTTGAAGCCAGTTATTGCTGTTTAAAGTCAGACACCGGCTTCATAGCCACACTTACTAGCTTTGATCTAAGTCAACCAAAGTAACGCCCAAACTACCTTACACGTTCACTAGCAATTCACGAGTAAATTTTACATCTGACAAGTCAGGTATCATATCGATAATAATTATGCTTTGGCAACATCTTTGATGTGTTAACGTTGCTATATTGCTAATGCCGCAAAGTTTACTTTGAGCATTAATTTTGCTCGGCATTTTAGAAGGATATAGCGCCCTCAGACCTGCTTGTCATCATAGGGAAAGCTGCGGTTATAAATTATTTACCGTTTTCGCGCGGATCCCCGGTATTTGTCACGCGCCCGAGGTGGATATTAAGATATTACCTTCGACTCCTACGGGACTCATTACAAGACGAGACACCTCTAATATTTCATCCCTCGAAGGCCGAGACGGTGAAAAAACGGCACTCAGCGAAACGGCTCCTAGGAGCTTCCTTACACATTTTCATAAAATACTCAGCGTGTTGCTTGTTCGCACTCCTTTCGTTGCACTCGCCTTATTTTAATTTCGTTAGGAGGGAAAATTCCATGGGAAACGTCGGCCGAGAGCAATTCGCTCAAAAGGTTTTGATGGTTGCAACATTAATGTAATTGGTGCACGGATAGAAACACCTTCATGGCCCATCGCGGCGGCAGTTTGGCGCCCGCCCGACCAATTGATTGTCCTCTAACCTGCGGCAGACAGCCCCAACATAATAGGGATACGATGCTAATGAAATGAGTTTAAGTGCCGAACAGAGAAATTAACTGGCGAGATTTATTGAACAACAAAATGGACCAAATATTCAAATCCAATTCACGGTCGATTCCACAAAGCTCCAGCAGCCTAACCGAGATTACAGATTGAAGTAGCGGTGTATAACAATCCATTATCACATAACGCGAAGGTATGCTAATCTGCCAGTCAAAATTACTTTCACCGAATGAAATATGAAATCGTTCCGTCTGTGTGAGTGCGATTGCGCCCGCACCCATCAAAACGTACCATGGATCAATTTACTCTCACAATGACCTTAATATAAAGTCGTCACTGTAGGCCTCAGGCTGTAGAGTAATCATTTTCATATAACATAAAGAATTGTTGTCAATGCTATCTCGTGCAGCGCAGCGTACGCCGAAGGAAACTGAGAGACGACGTTATTAAAAAGGCACATGTGTGAGATGAGTATCGCAGCGACTGTTAATTACTTCTGACACGCAGCATATGATTCAATTATCATATGATTTATATTGAACTAGGGGTGTGGTGTCGGAAAGCGGGCGGGAGCGGGAGCGGTCTCTCATCAGTTTACTTAAGCGTTAACTATGGTATTAATTTCTTCGTTGGATCCCAGCATATGGCGGGCAAATTCTCACAAGACAGTAGCCCTCCTTTTTTTTGCTATCAGGTTCCGTGTTAGCATGCAACCGATTTGTGTGAGCTGCTACCAATTAGAAGGAATCCGGAATATTTTAAATACACTGCAAAAGTAAGTATCACACTTTTCATTTTATATTTTTTTCTAAACTATAGAAGTTAAAAATTTAAAATAAAAAAACGTTTATCAACTAATTTTATCAGCTTTCTTTTAAACTATACTGCAAAATAAAACTTTTTTTCCAGTCCTTTTTATTTCTAAATTATATCTTGTGTACATAAAAGGTTATTGCAATTTTAAAAGTGTGATACTTAGTTTTGCAGGCCAGTGTATTTTGCCGTTTCACTTCTATTCCTGAGCACATCCGCTCAAATGGTGCATATAACAGATCGCGTTATAAAACTGAAATATGTGTATAGGATGTTGAGGCAATTTGTTAAATTACTTACAGCACAAATTCTTCATTAGCATCGATGTTATAAAACTATAAATCGTGTCATTATCGTGCGCTACATCGCAGACTGAGTCGGCCACGTCTCACCTAAAAATCCGCTTTAATTGCTTTACTCATCCGTCCTATAACCACATATTTCACCTAAAAAACGCTTTCACACCAAAGATCGCTCGACTCGCGTCGTACGCCGCGAGCACACAAAAAACATAGCAATAAATACTAATTACTGGTAAAATAACAAGATATAATCTCCACCGAAATGTGAGTCAACATTCCAAGCGTTATACGGGCAGAATAATCCGTTCGTTGCTTCAGAAAAAAGCCTTCGTTACCACAAAGTGTAAATCTTGCGTGACGCGTAATGGCCTTAAGAGTTTATTTATCACTGACGGCCGTTGCTAGTCAACCATTTAATAAATATTATCGCACTTAAAGGCATCAACAAACGTGAGAAGGTAGCTGACCCTGTTCGTGATATTTGTCTCACATCGGGGATTATTATTTTGATCGTGCCGCGAGACTGCGTCTTCTGAATATTAGTGTATCTTTATAAATAGGGAGCGTAGTTGGTATAAGGATCCACCGCGTGTTTTAGATTAGACTCGTATAATTAGATGGCTTCAAATGGCTTCGCTTCTCGAGTATGCTTAAATGACAAAAGAGGATTTAGCTACCTACGGAGCGACCCCGAAAGGATCTTTGTAAAGACGATTCAATGACTTCTCTTTAATATTGCACTCTAGCAAGGTTTAGAGCCTTTTGAATACATATCCGGTGGAATTAAAGGAAGAATCCTCTTGGGATTTCATGCATTTCAACTTCAAAAAATAATTAAAAAAACATACGAGCACACAGCTGCATTTCAAGGGCCAATTATTCCCCATTTAGCTGTTTTACTTTAGTCTCGGCTACGAACAAGAGAGCAATTAAATGGTAGAGTTAATTTGTACAATGGATAGTTAATAGGAAAAAACAATTGACACAGTTCTTTCAGAACACAAAGTTAATTAAGAGCCGTCATTAGCAGGACCGAATCTTGGCGGGGTTCCCACATTCGCCAACACATGTTTCTCCTCCCAAAAAAAACAACTCTGTACCAGTTGCTATAAATTCATATTGCTTGTCATTTATTAGAGTATTAATCTAGTCCTCGGTATTGCCAGGAAGTGCGTGTTATTGCAGCTTACAATGTTACCGAGTCGCCCGCTGAGACTCTTGCACCCGCCCATTTTTTGTGACAGACCAACTGAAGGCCATAAATAATAGGTAGGGGTTCTCAAACGATGTGAGCTTTGTAACAAATGTGCTGTTCTTTTTGGGCAGCAAAAGGAGCAGGCCATCCACGATTGAATTATGGTGATGCGTTAAGCCAGGAACGCTGCTGGAATCCGTCGAGTTTTTATTTCCCTTTCATTTTGCACTAAGCCCCCTGGCCTGCGTTTGTATCATTAAACGGAAACTTTATTGTTAGCAGTCACGTCTTCATAGTTCCTTTAATAGAAGTGACAATATTCCCTGTAGGGAATCACGTATATCTCTGTCTCTAGCATCAATAAAAGTACAATCAAATGGCGCAAATAGTTGTTAAAAAAATATACAGACAAAACGAACGTTTCAATTTGGTTGCTGCTACTCGCTTTAAGCGAACATAAGTAGTTGACTAAAATCTCAAGTTACATAGGAAGCGCTCCACCAATTCAACCATTAAGAAAAGAAAACACCGACCGTAAGGCACATCCGTATTGCCTTTCTCTTAAAACAGAAGTCTTTTGAATCGCATGGGACCGTCAATATTTCCTTGTTCTAAGTAAAACAAAGCCAACGTCCGGGGCAGCCTAGTCCAAACAAAGATAGATTAGTGCTGGCCGGGGCCAAGATACAACACGAGCGCCTACGTCTCACAGGAGACCCTATTCTTGGGACACTAACCTGAGGAACTTGTTATTGAACTACTCGAATGGAGAGATTTATCTCTCGAAGACGATACACGCCTTTAAGCTAACTGTTTCGAGAATTGCCCTATCTGGAGACCTCGCGTGCGCCCTCGGCTCGCATGAAGTAGACGACTAGATGAGATCCAATAGATATTCCAGCCTGGCTTTGTTGCAGGCATGTAGTATTTAAACCAGTCCACAGCTTGCATGCCAACTTGTGTTGCTTTATTCCGCAGCGTTTGAGTAGGAAGATTTGAAGTGTAGTTGTTGTTGAGGTGCGTTATCGCTTGAGCAGGAGTAGCGTCTAGGGTTACCTGATGTGAGGCGGCTTGGCGCGGCGCGGTTGGCGTGACGGGCGGCCGCAACTGCGACGCGAGAGCCTCTCAAATTACCCCCGGATAAGTCAATCAGTTTCCAGCGTCCACGTAACGCCTAAAATAAAACACTGTTCGAATGTTGCGTGTGGCGCTCCCGGCATAATGCGTAGCGACAGCCCGACATGTTTTGTGCGAGAAAATAAAATTGATGGCACAGGGCCCGCTCCAGACTTTTAAATAGCCGAGTATTCGTGTTGCAGCTAAACGCTTTGTCTATTTTATGACTGGCAACACGTCTGTCTACCCAGTCTTGTTTTTCTTTTGTTTCGCATTCGCGTGTAACATATTAGTTTTTCCAACGAGTATTTGTTTCAGACGGAAATTGCTCCGACACAAATATTTGCTGGCTTCAATTCCTGTGCTCTTTATTACACGAATATACATTTCAAAATAGAACTTGTACATTGTGTACGTTAAGGCTTAAAAAGCACGTAATTGGACAAGCGTCGTCACAGACAGCCTTCCAATTTCCTGCTGAAACTACAGTCTTCGATGAGCAAATAACTCTTCGCAAATCAAACAAGGGACCGGCTGCCGAATCCACATATCAACTTCGCATTGTTTCTCTCTCATCATTGTGAGTTAACCAGAGGCATTCTCGATTATTCACCCTCCTGAGAACAAAGCCTCTGACCGCAGAACCGAGTCAATTACATAGTTCAACAACTCAGCCCTTATAACTTTCATGGCCTGCCGCCGGAATACAGAAAAGGGTATCCGTTTTCAATATACAGAGCGCGCCATCCGATTGACCCTTTCGAGTGTCCGCATTGACTTTTAAATTACTAATCCCGCGGGAGTAAACAACGCCAGAGCTCCAGGGCGGGCCTGTTTACACGGCTGAGAGCACTCGCACGTCTTCATTAACCGCTCGGCTGTAGCCATTGCTGGCCCCTGCCTGCCCCTGCAGCTGCCATGCCTCTTTGCTTGCTCAAGTCCTAAGGGCCGGTACACATAAACACGATACGACGTCGTGTCGTACCACGATGCGGCGTCGTTTCACGATGCGACGTCGCGTCGTGGGAATCTACGACGAGCATCGTAAAAAACTACGTCGCAACATCGTAACGTGCCACGATATACGGCATGACGTCGCGTCGAAGAAACTCACGATGCATTCCTGTGTCAGTGCCACAGTTGTTATTCAATTTTGATATTTTTATTTTTATATTCTTCAGCTGTTTTGTCCCATAGTACGGGACGCTGCTTGACTAGCGTTATTAAATGATCGACCTCAATAGCGTCCGTCATCTTTGAATTTTGAATAACAACTGTGGCACTGACATAGGAACTGTGAGTTTCTATGACACGACGTCGTGCCGTGTATCGTGGCTCGTTACGATTTCGCGACGTAGTTTTTTACGATGCTCGTCGTAGATTCCCACGACGCGACGTTGCATCGTGAAACGAGGCCGCATCGTGGTACGACACGACGTCGTATCGTGTTTATGTGTCCCGGCCCTAATTCCTCTAACTAGCACCGTCTAAGAACATTATTCAATCGCAGTACACAAAACACTATCGCCTTGAGTTTGTTTTGCTACGTTCTAACCTGCATGCTCAGAAGAATTGGTATCCGTTACTCACTCGGCTCACACAGGCTTTAGCTCTCTCACCTGTTTTCACAAGACCCCTTTAAACCTTCTTTAAAATGCTAATAAGCCTTTTGACTCCTTTAGTGTTTAAACTTGGAGGAAAAAATAAACAAAACAGTCACGCGTTACAAATTAACATTCACATCGTTAAGCTTCGACTCCTGACAACTTGTTTTCCGGTAACGATTTAACTTCACGACGAGTTATTTTAATACTTGCGCATTCAGAATAACAGGGGGTCTTTAAATATTTATCTAAGCGAGCGGTTAGCTGGTGGCATTCCTAGATGCAGGGAATTCAATGGTCGGTCGTCCGGTTGAATCAAACTCTGGCTAGAGGGGAGGCAGTCGACCGAGCCCGTTTCTACCGATACCGTACCAGCCAAACCGCCGCTTTTTTCCTTTCACGTCACGAACAAATACACAACCCTTTCGCCTCAAATGAATGGCTTAATTTTTGTTCGCGACCGAATGTACGTCCTTTTTTGTCTTCTTTTGTTCGCTCATTACTTTCGGGATGCTACAATTGTTAGTTACCTTGTTTCTTTTTGTTCGATACTCAGAGTGATCGCTTCTATTTTTGAAGAGGTCTACGATGAAGCTTACCTGAAATAGGATAAAAATAGAGTTTAGAGAAAATAGTTAACACAAAAGTCCAGGTCTACTATCATAGATATCTACTACGCTATGTTTGAAGCTGATGGATATCTAATACCTTTAAACGAGCAATTCTTGTATACATACATATATATAATAATAATCTGAATCTCGTAAACGGCTCCAACGATTTTCATGAAATTTAGTATGCAGCGGGTTTCAGGAGCGATAAATCGAGCTAGGAAACTTTATTTTATCCGTGTTTTCAGGAAAATGAAAAATTGCTACAATATCATTAGAATACGAAGGTAAATTTCGTCACCAATACAATGTTGTAATAGCTCAGGTGAGAAATCGGGCTGTCCCGAAACGGGAAGACCCCGGTCAGACTCCAGATGTCTTCATTTCGATTTTTTTCCCTCTTTTTATCGCATCTAAATACACGATTTACCAAAAACACGATTTACCAAAAAAGAATACAGAGCAAAGCTCGGTCATCCAGGTACTACATGATAATATATTACAATAAAGCCTGCAGCTACAATATATTTCTGATAGAAGAGACATGCACGTCCTAGTCGATAACTGTAGAGTATGTATCCTGTTTACTCAGTCATTTAATTAGGAGGTTCTATCCATATTCAAGTGCATATTCATATTCATATGCACTTGAATATGGATAGAAGGTTTGGTTTCATATGAATCGTTTGACGTTATAAGCATGTTATTATTAAAGATTCCGTAAAATTTAATTACAAATCATTTCTCCCGCTTCAGAGCTTATCGGCGATTCCAAATTGTTAATAACGAAGGTAGCCGAGATAATAAAAATAACGATTAAGAGTGTTAAATAACCGTAACTGATTGTGATTCGCTCCGGCAGTTTTGGCCCACTCTATTGTGTTCTAGAGAATAGCCCTGTTTATGTTTGGTTCAAACTTTTTTTTTTATTTGAAAAATCTTTGTAGCAAGCATCGGTCTACCTGGAATCTTGGTTAGCAATCTATCATACGTAATAATGAGAAATTATGTTGTCCGATCGCGTACTGGCAACCCACGCGTTCCCAGAAAGGTCTACTCATTTAAACTGAAAACTGATATAGGTATACTATACATGTATCAATGCAAATGTTTGTATTCGAAGCTATTGTTGGTTGAAGGCGATAAATTAAAACGATTGACTTGTCAACCTTTTAACGTCAATAGGTGTGTTACTATTGCACAACCTATTGTAAGTTTTATGTCCACTTTCCTGTGACATTGTAAGTTGAAATGATCGGGCAATGTTTATGGAGATTAGAATACACAAAACATTGAGCTTGGAGAGCTCTTAGTGATGATAATGACGTTATCATAGAGAGATCACGGTACCTGTCGTAATGGTTTTATGAAACAAAACACGACGTGCGTGAAAGATTTCTACTTTCATAAAGATAATAATAAATTCCATAGAAACTATCTACCTACAAAATATCCCTAAGAGTAAGAAAAAGTCGGGAATTTAATATCCAGAGTAAAAAGGCAACAAAACAAGGTATGTTATTACAATTAATTAATTAATTACTTAAATGCAAACATTTCAATGAGTAAACGAACTAGAATCCCAAAAGTCAATTTAAGTGGAGTCAAGTAACTGTCATTTTATTTATTTGTCTAATGACAACGTCACAAGATATAAACGCGTCCAAAATGCATATGAGTACACAGATACTGGTCCGCCCCACCGACGACACAAGAGAATTGCCATGGGTACCTGTTTAGCGCACTACTGCAGTGCTGGATTAAAAAGCTACTGTCTAAAAGAAGAAATACTTTAAAAACACTGCAGCGAGAAAGAAAATGCTGCAGCCCTAATGAAGCTCGATATAAAGCATTTCCCCGTTTTATTCAAGAAATTACATCGTGGGTCTGCATCTACGAGGATCTATAAAAGCTGCAGTCGTCGCTGCATGTATTCTAGCCACCTTTTGTTGTGCTGGAATACGTGTAGCATGAGATTACACCAGCGCACGTACACCGTTGTATAAACACACCTTGGTGTTTCAAATAAATGTGCATAATGCATATCATTACAGTAACAAGATGGCGCTGGTAGTGTGTGTGGTCCAACTCCGAGTGCGTTCCATTTTCAAATTTTTTTTTCTCCTTTTTCAATTAATGTGATACAACGTTAGATGCGTGTAAGCAATTTACGTCATTAGGGTCATTAGAGAAAGGGTTCAAATATTCGAGCCAAAGCAAACCTTTAATTAATGAAAGGGTATTAAATTAATGGTTCCCCATAAATTTTAACGGCTGCCCGAAGCTTTGGTGGCATATGAAAAGCACATTTTAACATTGCATTGTCTTTTAAAATCATATTTAAATAATTCATGCGCGGAGATGCGTTTATGAAACTTAGAGCCACAAAAAAAACAATGGGCTGGTATCTAACATGATCAGAATAATTACGCGGTTATTGTTCGTTCACTGTGCACATTCAACTAGAACTTTGTGCTTACATATTCAACTAGGAATATTAAAACATAGTTATATCACTGGCAGCAAGTATTACAAGGTATTACTGTAGTACATGTGGTTAGTTGATCAACCTTTCACGGTCCGTACAAAACATAGATAGATACGTACATAGAATATTCTTTATTGTACTTACACCAGAAATTACACAAAACATCTATTCGAAATAGGTGGCTGTAACATTTCTTTAACATAAAGTTAACTAAGTTCTGAATTGAGAATTTCTCTAAATAAATACTTAAGTAACGTTCTGTCGCGCTTTTTTCTGAGAAATTCGAAGAGACAACACTACAGTCAACTACGAGATTTACTTAGCGAAATTCTCAATTCAGGAACTGGCCCTAAGTCTGTACTTGAACTTTAGATTAAGAAGTGCTAATTTAATTTAATCTACCTATGTTTTGTTAATTTTGCTGATTAATTGTGATATCACTATGTGACCAAACCTTAAAAAAATGTGGCTACACTTTGGATGGGCTGCTGTCACAGCCGCCAGTAGTGTGTGACAGTCGCTTTACATTACTAGTTAAATTATACACAATGTAAATGTCGATGTGGTGTGTGCAATAAACTTAACATCTGTACATTCCATATACACTGGCCTGCAAAACTAAGTATCACACTTTTAAAATTGCAATAACTTTTTATGTACACAAGATATAATTTAGAAATAAAAAGGACTGGAAAAAAAGTTTTATTTTGCAGTATAGTTTAAAAGAAAGCTGATAAAATTAGTTGATAAACATTTTTTATTTTAAATCTTTAACTTCTATAGTTTAGAAAAAAATATAAAATGAAAAGTGTGATACTTACTTTTGCAGGTCAGTGTAGTTCCGTTAAAGGTAACTTTTCCGTGTTCGACAAAACATTTCCAATGGGATTTTTTTACATAATATCGTGCATTTTTTAACATGGAAAGTTTTGGTGGGATAAAAATGTAGAGCGGTATAATAACAGTTTACTTACTACCGAATATTAATAAAAAGATTTGCAATTGATACAAAGTAAGATGCAAGCATTGGAGTCGGTTTCGGAGCATATACTATCATTCGATTTCAACTTCCAAAGTAACAGAATAAAAAAAAATGTGCTAATGGGACTATAATGGAGCATAAAACAATACTGCCACAGATACAAAGTTAATAGAATTCCTAAGTAATACCGAGGCAGGGCCATCAATCATCCAACGTATCCGAGCCGATCTTATCACTGAGATGAAACTCATAATTTATATATCTCTGCGTCGGCACTGGCCGAATATTATTAATAGATTCCTATCTGGTCATCAAATGTACCTGATAACGGTACGGCTGGTCAGCTTTGTATTGGTTACATATTATACCACCAATCAATCGCCAGCACCTTTTTAGGGTCCCGTACTCTGCCTCCGCTGTCTGTCCGACCTTTACAGGGCTCTGTGTTTAGAATAGGTACGAAAATGAAATTTTACGGCGGATTACTCAACAAATAATATAAAATAAGGCGGTCTCCATCTACACAACAAACGTGTTTTTTTATGTTGTAATGGAAAAAATGATAATACATACAGGCATCAAACTTGGCGTGATGGTGGGACTTATTATGTATTCTAACGGTCAATTAATAAAAAACGGCCAAGAGTGAAGACGGAACTCTTGGTGCGCGAGTTCTACTCGCACTTCGCCGGTTTTTTGTTTAAATCGTAAGTAGTCGAAGCCGAGACGAGTCTGAGATGTTTTTAAGGCCTCGCTGTCTTATTAATAAAAACACGATTCCTTAAAATACTCCTCAGAGTCAGTTTTAACAGTCTACAGTAAAGGGAAAAACGTAAAATCAGATTGTCTAAGCTGGTTTTTTTTTTTGTATTTGTGTTTTTTTTGTGAATTGTGTTTTTATAAATAAGAGTGTTTAGTCCTTTATTTCGACTATAGTGTCAATTGCGACATGTATGACGGAGATTCACTTGGGAACGCCTAAATAACTTATTTGGCTGATTTGTTTTATTCTGTTCGTAATTGTCAGGACAAGGTTTGTATGAAAGATTTTTTTTAAATATTCAAATCAGTAAATTGCCCCCGGGGTGGGTCGCTAGAAAAATTAAAATTAAAAAGCGTAGTTAATAGATTCCTATCTAATCTTCAGATGGACCCGGAAACGGTTGGAACGGCTAGTCAGCATTGTATTACATAGTTACAAATTATAGGTACTACCAGGCGATCCTCAGCACCTCTTTTTGAATCGGAAGTAAACGAAGATAAAATAAGATGAACTATTTGGCCAAAAATTTCATGAGTCTGAGATGTTTTTAGATCTCATTCTTTTATCAACGACTAGATGACCCCTTGGACTTCGTATCACCTATATCAATCTTTTTTTTTTCTCACCGTTTAGACCTTCCCTGGACTTCCACAAATATAAAAAAGGAAAAAAAAATTGCCAAATCGGCCCAATCGTTCACGAGTTTTAGCGAGACTAACGAACAGCAATTAATTTTTATATATAAGAAGAAAGAAGAAGAAGAAAAGAAAATAGTGGGTGCAATGCAAGGTACAAGTTACCACCTCAAAGGTAAAACAATTTCCCTTCGCGTGGGCTAATAAAGCTATTTTATAGGTACTCAGTCCTAGGCATAAAGGCCGGAATTTCCAATGAGATTAACTTTATGGGCATGATATATTAAATAACCACTATAATAGTGAGTAAGTTTAAAGCGCAATTTGAGCTTTCATAATAAAATTATCTTAAGTGGACGCGGTATAAAACAATAAAATCCTACGAAGGTGCATTAACGACTAATATCCCTTAAGTGTGGAATTTCATTAAATAACAATTTTTCGATAATCTATTGTAAGGTTACTATCTATGAGTCGGTAACTTTGTTAAACCAAAGATTATAGCAGTTAATTGTCTATTATTTTTGCGTTTTTTTTATATGGCATTGATAAATAAGCAAATTAACAAAAAAATCACAGATTTCGTACCTCACACGACTATCGAGCACATTGGAAATGAATTGAATTGGAAATTGTCCTCAGCACGGACTAGTGCAACAAAAAGAATTATAAAGAATTATAAACATTGGAAATGAATCCAGTCATAAATGTCACGTGAAGAATGTCGTTCTGACTTTTTGACTTTTTTCAAAAAGGTTAGGCTACAGGGAAAACCCGATCGTCTTTGTTTAGGCTCAAATTGTAGCTGACTAAATTGTCCAGAGGATCTTTTCTCAAATTTTTGATATAATTTTCCGTTTTCAAATTTCGAGCACCAAAATCAAAAATTCGAAAACAATTTTTTTTATTCACTATTTCGGCCTTAACTTTTTTTCGTTTTTGACTTTCTCGAATAATTCTTTTTGCACCTTGCAGATCTCGTAAATACGCGTTTTTTTATAGAATATTTTCACAACTCTCCAAGATATAAGGGGATCGCACTTTTTTGTGAAATCGTAGCCTACACTGGAGCGAACGAAAAGACAGTTCCAATGTCAAAATATTACTCAGCAAAACATTCACTGGGATCTGAACCCACGTCCTGATGCATATAAATACGCATAAAAATCATATTAACGGAGACGGTTGTGTCTAGTGTTCAACAAATTCATTAGTGATTTTAAGTTGCAAACTCTTTAATTCAGTTAATTTCAGTTATTTAAGTTAGAATGTTTTTTTAAAAAGAATCAACGTAGAGATGATGTAGAGATTCTTTGTTAGCTTCATAATCTATTGATTTTGAAACTAATAACTTTGACGTTCACTAATAATTAATTAATTAATTAAATTTATTTGGACGTTAACTTGAATTTAACCTCGAAAAGAACAATTTAAAACCATTGTTATGGTGGCCCGATCGGGTCTTTTAGAATTCTACACATTAAACTTACCCTTGGAAAGTTTCACTGGGGCTTTCTGAAAAACTCCGTATAAAGTGTTCTCCTCACCTACTCATCGTAGCTGTGAGTCATCATCATCAGCCATTTGACGCCCACTGGAAGACAGGCATTCCTCATGGTTTTCCAAGTTTCCCGGTCTTGCGGTCTTGTAGCTGTGAGTGACGATCTTATTCGAGATGGAATGGGCAGATAAAAAAAACTTGTCAAAATCATTACGGCTACACCGATGCGGAGTTACTTAACAAGATTGTGGGCTCGCATCGAGATAATGACTGTACTTTTATTTTAATTTATGTACTTATGTTTTTCTTTCATCCTGTTCGTAACAAGTGGAATATTCATGTCTTATCTGGTAGACGGGGAGATATTAATAATGAAAGCTTTGCTATCTGATACCATCTTCACTCAGTTAAGAAACAAGGCAAAGTAGATTTTGGCGTTTCTTTTGTCGTTTACGTTACAATGCATTCAGATCGTCAACGCAAAACTTTGTGTTTTTTCTGTAAAATCTTTATGTTTCATTGTTCTGTTTTGTAAATTATTTATTTGTATCAACACGATTTCTGTAAGACACTCCTCAAATGCAGATAAATAGTCTGTGTTTTACTGCATGCTATATAAACTTCATTTGATTATCGTTTTAAGAAATCGTGTTTTAATGAATAAGACTGTGTATATTACTGAACTCCTCCTTAACGTGGACCGATTTTGATGAAATTTGATGTGTGTGTGTGTTTGATTGGGTCCTTGAAAGGCTTAACCGCGATGTGCTGGCCACACGCACGTGGTGGTAGCCTACCTCACCCTCTCTCTCTCTCTCTCTCTCTCTCTGAGACATATATCACAGTCTACATTGTATATTGACATACAAGAAACAGTACGTAACTTTTTTACGTCGAATTAAATTTCTGATCTCTGATCGCGGCGTTTCGATGCGGTTGATTATTGCTTCATCATCATCATCATCAACCCATTATGTCCCCACCGAGGGGCACGGGTCTCTTCCCTGGGGAAGGTATAGGCCATACTCCACCACGGGAACCAAGTCCGGATTGGTGGAGGCTTGTAGACTAGTGGCTCGTCTACTGTCAGAAGTTGTCAAGCCGCCCTAAGGCCTCTGACTTGGCTTAACGACTGCGTTCAGTGCATGGATGGGTCGCCGTCTATGCCTAACGCTACTGGCATTTTTCCGAGCGGTTCCGTGCTTCGCAAGGTACGTTAAGCTGTTGGTGCCGGCTTCCGTCGATAGATTATTGCTTAAGTAGACCAAAAACTCAGAAACTCTGCGATAGCTAAAAATGTACAAGAGAGGCCATAAACAGCAGGAATTGAGAAAATGCAAAGTCACTGCTGCTCATTGTGCTATCCACGATCTAAACTTCAGAACTATTGTACGGTAACAAACAAAGTGATTCCATTATGTTAGTTTAGAGAACTACGGCCCACCGATATTACTGTTGCAATTTATCTCAGTCGATTTTCAATGGGGGCCATTATTTGAGCAAAACCCTGAATCATGTTTACGACGCTTGTTTCCAAAGTGGCCATTTAGCTTAGGGCGTTACTGAGTGTTTATTCAGCAAATGTATTTATTAGCTTATTATATCCAATAGCAATGCTTTATTTTCTTGTTCTGTCCAATTGTTGTACGTCTCACACAACACATCGGACTTAATACAGGCAATGTAAATTCGAATTTATGATGTTTTATTTTAATTTCATCTTGGGACTTGTGGCAAGTGATTGAGTTGTGTGGAAGTTATTGTTATTATTATATACAGGGTGTAATAAAATTCCAATTTCCAATGATTCTAAACGTAAAAATACATTTTAATACCACAGGTGGCAACTTTAGTATAGAAAAGCTGATACTCAAGTCTACGACGGTCCCTTGAAGCTGTAAAAAAATCAAACTTTTGAGTTAACGTGAAAGATACGGCCGTTTATGCCACAAAAACATTTTATTACTTCGACACTTAAGGAAATCTAAACTTATAGAGTACTTTCCGTTGACCTATAACTATGAAATTTGGCAAGTGTTATACTAAAAGTACAAGGAAAAATCGGAAATTATACAATTGTTAAAGCATAAGAAAATTGTCTTTGAAGTTCGGAAAAAGCTCAGTACCTACAAATTTGTACGGAACCCTCGGTGGACGAGTCCGACTCGCACCTGTGCGGTTTTTATTTTTAATACAAATTGTCCATATTTTAATAACACGCTGTAAATACTTTCAGAAGAAGTGATACCTACCTTAAATAAACACGTAACTTAGAGTTGCATCGTTGCAATATTATTTTCTCATTTATATGACTTTGTCCGCACCATTGAGGGAGTGCTCCAGCACTTGAATATACTTTGTGTAACGTTCCCAACGACTACCATCGGCTTAGCATAACATTAGATATCAACAGAATTCTGATGAATCACAGCTCACAATCGGAAGCCAGTCGGTCTTGTCTCGGTAAGAACTCGTTATAATGTAAAGTATTAACTAATTTACATTACATTCCCGCACGGCATTATAGTAGTCTGTCAATATTAAAAGGTTTACTTTGTCGAGTGCTCTCGAATAAGCATTCGTGAGCGGTTTCGTGTACTGTCGATGAAGAAAATAAGAGAAACTTTTTTTAAAACCTATTTAGTGGCTAAAAATTCCACCCATGCCGGGACTTGAACCCGCGACCTCTGGCTAATCGTGCCAGCGCTTAGTTGCACGGGTTAGTGCAACAAAAAGAATATAAAAGAAACTTTTGCGTTGCGTAGATAGAAGCAGAGCTAGTCGATTGTATAGCTAGACTTTCTATGTTGGTTGTACAAGAAATGACATTCAGCAGGTGTCCGCATATTTACATACAATTTTGAAAGGCGCACCAGCGATTACTGCCTGTTTAGTATTGTCATAAATCCGGTGGGATTGGTTTCATCATAAAACTTCTTTGTGCATTTCCCGTTCCATACAATAGGTTGAGATTTTTATAGCTCTAGAGTCACAGTTGCATTTTTGATGTGGTTTTTATTGATCGATGAAAATAATGACCGGCTAAAGCGTTTTATAGCTCAAATCTACACCTTTTCGTCTCATTGTTGCAAGTTTTAGTTCCTCTCTTATCTGCGCTACTTTCTTACGAACAAAATAACGTTTTAATGTTATTTATCGTACCGAAAGTGGCGTCTACGTGTTAAATGACAATTTAGCATCTCCAGATGTATACAAGTAAAAAAAATTACAAAAGCCGAAAGTTTCGCCTACTAGACACCAGGGCCCTGTTTCATAGAACTGCAATTCAAGGCTTATGACAATTCGATGTGCATTGCATAGCTGATTAACCCACTGATTAACAAGTAGTAGAACCCGGCTAAGCAACGCATATCGATTTGTCATTATGAAGTACGAATTATAGTTTTATGAAACGCGGCCCAGACTTTATTAACAAAATTCTATATTTTTTCTGCGTTACTATAATATAAAAAAATATTAGCACACAATGGATGCGTAACTTTGAGCGTTCTTATAGCACGGAGCATTTATAAACCAGTGGTAAAGCTTGTTGAGATTATGTTGATTTGAACACACTGCACCTTGGAATTTCATTGATCTGTAGGATTCAAAAGGACCCAATCGGGCCACCATAACTATGGTTTTTAATTGTTCTTTTCAACAGATCAAAAGGCAGCTTAAAAATTTCGCTAATGTTCTTTCGGAAGATATTTTCCGTAAAAGACAAGTACTAGATGATTTTTTTTTTCATAATGATGTGATAAAAAAGTACGGCTTTGAACCTCAATTTATCTCCTCATCCGTCGATTTCCCAGGCGCACTTTGCTAACAATGCAGAGAATACCCGGATTTCGGGAAGGGAACAAACGATACATAAATGCAGATATATGTATCGAAAAGCTGACTTACAAGTAGTACAAGCGTATCGCACATGAAAGTTTGTTCCCATATAAATGTAACTAAATATTGAATATTAAACCCACAGAGGGACCACCCTCGCGCGTGGGGCCGGGGCTGCGACGCCCACAGGCAAATCGTGACGAGGCGGTATGCTTCGAGAGGGCCCGTGCTGGGAAACGCTGTTATTATCGACTCAACTAACGTACTAAGTAAACTTACATACAGTGAGTACTTGCGAGAACGTGTTATTAGATCTTTCCTTCCGGTGAAAATACAATGGCGTCACGACGTGCTTAAACTGAAATAGTGTCCTGAAACAAAGATATCCCTCCCGGTGTTGGTTCAAAAGAAACATTAAAGCAAAAAGACATACAACAACTATAATAAATATGAAATTATCTCTCGTCACGTCGCGTTGGCGTAGAACTTTCATTATCGGCTGTTATTAGCTTTATTATTTCGGGAGACGACTTTTATTGTGCCGTAAATATTTTAGTTGACGATAAGCGACGTCGCAGATAAGGCAAATTGATCGAGAATAGAGGCTCTAGTCTCTGAAGGTTTATAGTGTTACGTGGGTGGGTTTAATTGATACGTAGAGATTGTGCGAACAAACACACTCGACGCAGTCGCCAGCTTTGGAAGCTTTTTAGGCCACGCTTACGCACACTAATATGGCACGACGTGATTGCTGGTGTTGTCGGCCCGTAATAATACGTCAAGATGAGTGTGCGTGCCACGAATGGCAGAGTGCTAGGAAGTGAGTCAACTGTCCGACCACGCTTTCATTGTACCTATCTACCTTATTGAGATGTATACTGCATAATAATGCTGATTAAACGGTCGTAAAAGTAGAATGATGGCGCTCTAATATAAAGCCAATAGAACACCGTCATTATCGTATATTTGCTTTTAATTCGCCTATCGTAACTAGCTATTAATAATGCATTAGAAGATAATACCGAGGACGAGAAAAGCAAACACCGTCAATGTGCCTCTTTTGTGCTAAACGTGTAACATAATAAGTCACGCGCACACAGCTCCAAAATCAATATAATCGCGTTTAACTAGCTGAGACTGAACGCAATCTACACAGATTACCTCCATATTAATCTCATCACGAACGGTTGCCGACATCCCCTCAACACTCCGAATCGTCGTAAAACTCGGCTACTCGCGAAATGTATCGCCTTTATAGCGCTGAAATTTTCACGTTCAAATATTTACGTAATCCCACTCCTTTGTGGGGGAAACAACTGAACAAGCAGCTCGAAAGAGTTTTGTTATTTAATTAAGATTCCTTACGGAGGAAGTGTGGGGCATTAGGCGCACGTATGTGCTTGGATTAGGTATTAGGTCGAATCAACGCGCGTTACGGCAACTTGCCCCATATTGTTTGGTAATAGGCACGCTGGTTAAGCATGCCTTAACCCTAATAGTGCGTTATCGAAAATCTTATGTTTTATTCAGTGGGGATTACAGCTAACGCACCCTTCTTCTTCACGACTGGGATATTTTAAATGTCTCTTGCCTTTGGATGGATTTTAATATCTTATTTTTTGGTCTATAAATTTAAATATAACTATAAAATTTAATATAAATATATAAACTATGGGCCTCATAAGAAAACTCAAGGTCACGCAACAAGCTATGGGAAGGGCTATGCTCGGAATTTCTCTACGAGATCGAATCAGAGGTGATAAGACCCGTAGAGGAACGAAAGTCGTCGACATAGCCCAGCAGATTAGTCTATTCTATATTATTCTTATCTTCTTATCTTATCTTATTAGTAAGTTGAAGTGGCAGTGGGCGGGGCACATAGCACGCAGAACTGATGGCCGATGGGGCCGAAGAGTTCTCGAAAGGGTACCACATATTGTCAAGCGCAGCGTAGGACGACCAGCTACAAGATGGACAGATGACCTCATCCAAGTGACAAGAAGACGCTGGATGCAAGCCGCTTCAAACCTGTCTTTTTGGAAATCCACGGAGGAGGCCTATGTCCAGCAGTGAACTTCTTGTGGCTGAATGATGATTATGATATAATTTGTTTGAGATCGTTTTAGAGACTGATCTGGATTTATGAAAAGTAACTGTTGATATTGATTAATTTTTGTCGAAAGCTTCTTTAAGGAGAATCTGGCCTTCTATTTACACGATTGCTTATAGTTATAAAAAATTTCAGTACCTCACTAGGTGTATAAAATTTTCATCTAAGACAATCAGTCATTACAGAAAATCAATATTTCATGAGCAGAGATTGAAATTCATGAAATCTCAAATCACTTAACAGTAATTTGAACTCATGGTTACTTAATTTTTCCAAACAAAATCAGTACGCAACAGCGTATTGAACAAAACGTTTTCATTATTCAAAACAAACAACTCGTGTACAAACTTTGAACTGTTTCAATCAGCAGGCATGTTTTAATATTAATTTCCATTTGCTTAATTAGTAAACAATTTCTACAAAAGTTTTTGCTCTGTCAGCCACAAATTAAAAAAAATGGTCACGCCACACACTAACATGAAATATTATCTTTCATACAAATCACTATGTAACAAATTAGTTCCTAACTACAACAGAATAATAATTATAAGACCTATTTATGTTGTATCGCATGAACCTACTTCATCATATGAGACACGGTAAGTAGGTAATAGGTGTACAAATACCAAACAAAAAATTAAATATGCGGCCAGCTGACTCTAGGTACTGCCTCTTTCGTTACGAAACAAGTGTGAATTAATTCACGAAAGTTCACGTGTTTCAGGCTGAAACAAATTTCTCGCGGCATAATTACGAGTCGAAATTCGTTATTCGATTTTACACGGTGGAGTGGCGCGGACCACAAATTTAAAATAATGACTGTCTACTATTTATGAGGAATTCGGGTTTACAAAGGACGCTCGGGCAAGGCTCGTCATTGGCCGGCGTAGGGCAGCTGCGGGCTAAGGCTTGGAATTAAGCAACATTTATATTTGTTGGAGCATCGGGCGCAGTCTACACCTGCCCGGTATCTGAGCCGGTCCCTCGCCGCGATTGACACCTACCCCATTATCCCCGAGCGACTCCACGTCGAACAATAGTCCGGATCGCAGGCGCATGAGAACTTATTATTGGCCTTTTATAAGGGAAGCCATTCATTTTTATACATCTTCATACAATCCGAACCATTAACCGAGCCGTGTGGGCAGTGTGGGCTTGCAGCTAAATAAAACTATTGTTGCCGACAACAAAACGTCGAAGTGAACATCTTCATAGAGCCAACTCCAGCGATCTATTGTCAACGAAAGGTCGCGATCCGATGATATTTTTGACGAGAATTTATTGTCAATTTCAAGGGAGTGTTTACCGAAAACTGACTGAATGGAAGGCGAGTGAATTACTTCATTGTAATAAAATAAAGGAGGCGCAGATTGAGAACGTCCGATGAAAGGCGACAACGGCTGTACGGCGGGATGTTTGACGATAATGATTCCCGGTGACAGCAGCCCGTCGCGATTTTAGCGCGTTAATGCTAAGAAAGATAAATGTGTCGGAGTGTTTTTGTCATCTCCGCGGAAAAAATAAATAATGTCTTCATTATTCACAGTACAATAGGCGACATTTTGTGACTCACGACTCTGTATTCTTTTTTTAGTGGAAGGCGGGAAGGCGTGCCCGGGAAGTCACAACCAAACACCCGTCAAAACGAGTTGAGCACTCGCTAGAATACGCTTTACATGCTGACACGTTCCGTCGGCCCAGCCCACACGCTGCTCTGTACATATAACAGGACCTAACCGCAGTCATTTACGGTGCACACGAAACTTGCGACCACATAAAAAGGTGCGAGACCACAAGCAATGACACTCCGGACAATCCTCTCGGCAGATGTTGCACTATATTTAGCTGAGTGGCGGGAAGCGGATTAGCCACGGCGCAAGGTGTCACGGCAGCTTCGAGGACTTGTTCCTTTCATTATCCCCACGTATAATTACATAGTCTCGTGATACAGTGTACCTACTTAAGAGTATAATGAGTTGCAAAAAAGTTGCCACGACAGGGAGATGTAGATGACTCACGCATATGCGCTCAATCACAAGCCACGGCCATCAATCCTTATTGTTTCATGAACGCGACGGGCATGCGATAAAGATCGCGTCGACTCAACCGCTTTGGGGGCGAAACTGAACCTTCTGGTTTTGAGGCAGCCAGGGAACTTCGTTAGCCGCCGCCCCTGTAATGACTCGCTTAATTCGAGATAATTACGCTTCCAACAAACGCGCGGCTACGTAGGCCGCTAGAAATTTATCGAGACTACTTGTAGCGGGCGGGAAAGCGATGTTTTGCTTGCCTTTCATTTAGCGCGACGTGTAGGCAGCTTACACGTCCCTCTAATAAGTCCCTATAAATCACTCGCGACCATAAATGTTTCATTAAACGGCCGGTTAATTCGTCATCGAATGGTGACGCTGCTTAGCATGCGCCGCGACACGCCGCCCTTCCTATCACGAAATCACAATTTCCGTCCGTATTAACAAACAACATTAGAGCGACACGCGGCACAGCACCCCTCATCCGTTTTGATTGAAAATCAATTCTTTTTAATCAGAATCGAGTAAAGCAGTTAATAATATTCGACATCCGCCAATACGCGGGAGGAATCTGAAGCGACATCCGTTGCGCGCTTCAAGTTCTTTTTTAACGAAAGTTCTTTTTTACAAACTTCTCCTTTTCCAGTGCTTATTGTTTTTGTGAGTGTCGTTTAGACATTCCGTCAGTCACTTCGGAATAATTCACATTAAATAAACCTACCGCGCGCGGCCACCCTGTGCATGCTAAGAAGCGCGCCAGGCGCCGCCCGCCCCGCTTCAGAATTGAAAATTAGTTGGTCTTTTTGTTTTTTATAAACTCACATATTTGCTCTCGGGCAAACTGGTTCTAGTTACGACGATTCTACCCGGTAATTCGGGTGACTGACAAAAGCCGAAGTTGCGTTCACTCAAAAGGCTCATCGTTTCGCTGTATTTTATACAAAGAAACTATAATTCAATCAAACTTTTTTCATGAACGAACAAAGGAATTTTATTGGAGATATACGCTTCCTTGAACGCCTACGTGCCTTAGGAAAAAGTGATGCCTTTCTTCTGCCCATTGGTCCCTATTTATTATTTGTAGAGCTCGCGAAATGCCAATTGTGTTACAACGTAGTCCGAATAACTTTGACATTTAGGTCGCTAGACTAACAACTACCTCGGTGAGGGAGCGTATAGAGGTCAAATTACGGACACTCCCCAGTGCGGCTCAACATAAAATTTCCAAGCTACCCTTTGGTCGACAGAAGGCTAGCAAGAGAAAATAAAAGCGGCCACAGTTCCACTATAAACTGCCTGTCTCGAGAAACGCAAAGGAATGTGCCGTATACGAATTACATAGGAGCTAGGACGATATCTGAGATGATCACAGAGTATTTGAAATTATGCGCTGCGCCCGTATTATTGTTACTGTTAGAATTATTACGTCTAGACTCGGGAACGCGGTGAGAGCAAAATGAGTGCAGCGGAGAGATGCGGGGCGCGGTAGGCCGCGGCCGGGCGCAGTCCGCAGCCTATTGTTAGCGTGATCCGACGCGGTTAATTCTGTACCACCATCGCATCGGCGCACGTTTATCTTTATGTAATTACTAGATATAATTATGCCATAAATATCTTCGGGCGGCGAACACTCTGGGAAAATGCGCGCAAAACAAACGGAGCGCCCTTATCTACCCGCACGCTGCACCCCGGCTCATTTCCTAGCGCCTAATAATTTACTTTTTCTTTCGAGTTTGAGTGCGCCGTAAGTTAGCGGTATACGACCTATAAAAAACGTAGTTTGAATTATTTTACGGTCTACCCAACAGCACGCGCGGTAGTCACACGGAATTTTTGGGTAAATGGCTCCGGCAACCCTTTGGTAACATTAATTTAGAGTCTATAGTCCTTTTTCGCTTTTACTCGGTTCTCTTTGAGCACGTGTTCATTTCATAATTTATTTAGGTGCTTCTGAAAAGGTATTTTAGTGTCTGCCGTTTCATGCGAGTGCTTAAATATAATTTTCCCTGTGTGTTATTGATTCGGCGCGTGTCGGCTGACGACTCTACGTAATTAAATAATAATGAAGCGCGCAACGCCGTCTCCGTTAGCGTTACAGGGCCACGGCTAATTAAGACGTATTTCTCATCGAAGCGAAGCTTGGCTGCTTCAGAAACTTTTTGAAATCTTCGTTATTTTCCGGTTCAAATGCTATTAGGATACGACTTTTTAGAATGGAGCGGCATATGACGTCAACTGACGCCTGTCAGTACCGTTAGCAACGCTGTCGGGAAAGCCCGTGACACGTGAGTGACGAATACAACTTCACCGGAAGTATTTCTTTTCTTTTCAAATTATATTTGTTACGGACGGCGAGAGTGTAGTCGAACTGTGTAGAATAATCTAAAAGCTAGGTGCAGATAGATTACGTGATAGGTACTTATGTATGTAGAGAGAAGATAACCTTACAGAACAATCTATGTGCTAGAAAAAGACAGAGCTATCTGTTAGACAGAGATAGAAAGACATTCTGGAATGTTCGATAGTATTCTTGAACCTATTTCTAGTATCTTCGGTGTAGAAGAAGTGTCCAGAAGATATTCTGGAAAGTTCTATAGTTTTCTAGTACCTTCGACGTCTTTCTAGGTACTTCCTATGAGTAGAGTAGCTATGAGTGGAGAAGAAGACTTAGAAGATTAGCTTTATTTTTATTCTCATTATGTGCCTCAGTTACTGTCTTTATTTAATATTTTAGTCGCCTTAATACTTGCAAAAAATGAATTAACTGATTAATATTATTCATCTGACTATTTTTCTGACCCTACAAGTCATCACTGTCGCGTAACGCAACTCCAAAAGGCGTGACTTTTAGGTGGTAAGTTCTTTATGACGACGGTTTGCATATCCTGAAAACCGATCATATTGTATTGCATAGTTTTGTGTTGCACAAAAGCCTTCAAACTGCTTTTTAGCGTTCGTTTGACAACTTAAATTCGTCGAAACGCCCGGAGCGATGAAACGTTCAATGGGTCGATCTAGATTAAACGAAAGCACAAGCAGAGCTTTTTGTGAGTCCGATGTTGTGATATCATCCGTTTGACTGCCTATTAATTTCTTCCAACAATGGCGGCCTCAATCTCTTAACCGTGTTTTCATCTCACATCTGTTATTGTTATTCGTAATTGAATTTTTCGATTGCCTGTTTCGCAACAGCACGATAAGCTTTATAGAAGAACAACATTCGCTGCTTTTCGATTTATCTTCGATAAGATTTCGTATTTCTAATCTCGTTTCAATTACAAGTTTGGGGACGGTGGCTGGTCGGCGAGGAGATGCAAGAATTAACCTAAACTCCTAAGCAAACGACGCGAAAACCGCTCGTGAGTCGTGACTAACCCTGGACGGAAGAAAAACGAAACTCACTGGAAACTCGATCAGTCCCCCCGAGGGAAGTGAAATAAAAAAATCAAAACCTCCAAGAACGAAAGGATAAGGATATCTCCATAAAATACACCTGCCTGGGTGAAATATAAAGCGGAGATATTGTTTTAAAAATAAGTCCCGAGCGGGTGATTACGGCCCGCTGACTGCTCAGCCTCGGACTGAAATTCCGATAGTTTTTGCTCTGTTCGAAAAACTTATACGCGGTTCGACCGCTTTCTGTCGGTGGTTATATTGAGTTAATACCGGTCGTGATTAGCAGTGCGTCTCTGTCTGGCGGGAAGGAGCGCGCGAGACGGAGCACAGTTTCAGTTGGTGCAGGATCGAATCGCGTTTTATGGCAGTTCGAGTTTGTGCAGGTGCAATGTGCAGCGAGCGGCGCGGAACGCACCTGCCGCCCTGGCGAGATGTGATCGTAAGGACGACGAACTCGCTAGCCGGGCCTTGTATCTCAAAGCAGATAACGAGGACCGTCGCCATAATTTCGCTATAAACGCTACATAAATTAACAGGTGATATGTGGAGGCACTCGGGCTGAATAAGGATTGTTTGTTTAAACCCCGCTCTAAATACGTAATCGAGATCTTTCGTTGAGATAATGAAATCGCAGTACAGGAAACGCAAGACACTGACTTTAATTAATACCGGCTCTCGTTGGCGGGCCGCGCGTGGAATTCAAATTGCAGAACATAGTTCCTTTGGAAGTTCCATTATCAGTATTACGTGGTCCGATGGAATCGCGAAGACTAACATTAAATGGAACCTTTCATTTTCCACCCGCCTATTTCCTCCGAGAGTCATTCATTTGTTTATTTTTGCCCGTCTAGAGTAAAAAGATAATATTTTTAGTATTAGTAATCGTTAAAAACAACACTAATTTCAACAAGTACGAGTATTTAATGATAGTAAAAATGGCCAAAAATATTGATAATATTAATAAGAAATACCAAACAGAGGCAGATGAAGTATTTTTCAACATTTGAATTGATTTCAAAAATTACATTCATACATAACTCACGCCTGTATTCCGGAAGGGTAGGAAGAGACCAGGGTTTTTCCAGGGTTTTTTGTAAAGATCCTAGCAAACCCCTATCGCTTCATCGTCATTAATTAGTCGCTGCGTGCACGCACGCCGATTTCGGGGACATTTTCGCTAATTTTAAATTTCAAAAATTATTAAATACCTATATTTATTATTTATACTTAGTAAAGTTTTATGCTGAGTTAAATAAATAAAATCGTAAAAATATTGGATTTTCTTTTTGTTTTCTTTTAGTTACCCAGAAATGGTACTCTAGCTAAAAAGGCAGAGCAAAATAAGCACCACAAAGTCTCCTGCCATTGTCCAATTCTTATTAACGGTGAGACATAAAATGAACAACCGTAGTTTATCCAAAAGGGCCGGTCGAAGTGCAAACGGCTAAGCAGCTTCGTCGGTTACGATACGATAGCTCGTAACTTTTTATAGGAGATGCCTCCTCTTGTACTTTTCGTGCAAGAATCCACAGAACGAAAATATACGAACGCCTTTAGAACTAACGGAGCTGTGATAGCGCATTGGTAGAACGCTGGCCTCACATTCGGTAGGTCGTGGGTCCAAACCCCGGCATGTACCAACATGACTTCGTTTTCTAAGTTACGTAGGTAGATTTTTTATTTCTAGTAGCAATATCATCGTGAGGAAACCCTAGTGTGTGAGGTATTTATACACCTCAGCTTTAATTTGTACTGTGCCTCAGCGCTTGCTACGTACAATGGCCCAACTATGAGGATGAGTGCCAAAATCTCAAGTCTAATTAACTAGAACTAACAGAAGCACAGATGTGGTCATTTTATTTTATTTATTTTAAATATAGAGTCACATCAAATCCGCTCAATCACATAAAATTAAGATATCCTTAAAATCGAGTCAAATGTCAAACAGATAAATTAAGCTTGTCACCCGCATGCTTTTTTAAATTGATAAATAACCTGCTATAAACTTGGTAGACAGGGTTGACTCGACTAGCACGTTATAATTATAGAGTCTGCAAAGTTAACCGGACTAAAACAGCCGTCGCTTTGGAATGATGTATCGGTTCGTGTGTAAATACAGAGTTACTTCGAAAAGGCGCAATTCCTGTCTTTAACAACCACTTTTGTTGGACAAATTGGACCAAAATTTAAAAGTGTAAGTTTGGATTTTTCTGTCCATTTCTCACCAAAATGATCTAGGTTTTTAAATAGACACCTATTTTAATTTGTAACGTTCATTAAGTCGCAGTTTCTGTGTCACTTTGAAGAAAACGAACATTTTTTTTTATTTAACCTCGTTTGTCTGCTACGTAAGGGCATTGTTTGATAGATGATGCTTAGACCATAAGATAAGATAAGAACATTATTTATTCCATATATTACATAGAAGGGATCTTCTTCTATGTAAAACATTTATTTACTGTTTGGTAGAATACATAAAGCGTGAATGTAGTCAATTGTCTAAATCCTGATATTTAAAAAAAAAAGTGTGAGAAATCCAATCATAGAACAAAAGTCGTCGTAAAAACATACTTTAATTGGTTTGTTTTAGGAATTGCGTTTTTTTATAAATAACCTTGTATACAGTATTAGTAAAATAGATATACGGTGGATGTAAGGGTCGTGCCTATGTATTGGTGATAATGTTTGCAGAGGCGCGGCGACCAATCGACTTCCCCGATAGTCCACCGCTTCCACAACACACATAAAACTCATCTTGCTAAGCTTCCAACACCATTCTATTTTAGTGACTGTAAATATTTTACTCGCGAACAAATAAATTGCAAATTTATGATCAAATCCCGTGGAACTAGTCCTAATTTGCATCAAAACTGACTTTATAATATGTTTCCTTCTCAACAAATGAGGTTTTTTTCTATCGATAGGAATTAATACAATCTGGTCCGATCGGTGTCTTAAGCTTCTAATTTAGATGTTTAAATACGATCAGAATTTTTATTTCGTGATACCCAATAAACATAGCAATTATGATCACACATTATTATGAGAAATTACGGGAATATTTATTGCCATATTCTTTACAATTCAGAAAGTAATTTAATTGAAAATAATTGCACGAGGAAGAGAAAATATTTTATTGAGTTTGTAGTGCTTTTTGTATGTAGAGTCAAAAAATTACCAGTTATCGATTGCAAAGAATATAATGGAAAATTATATTCATCCTGAAGGTACAATCCTGCCAAAATAGTGTGCAGCACATTTGTTTACAAACGTTTTGTTCAAAACTCCAGCATTGCACGTACTAAATGCTGTGTGTAACTTTAATAAGCGCACAGTGTATGAGACTTGTGCATGAATATGTTCACTGAGCAGGATTTTCTGCCGTCTGTTGTTTGTCAGAAGATTGTGAATACAAGATTTTCTTCTTTTCTCTACGGTATTGAGCCAAAATAATCGTCCCTCTTGTCATTACCTCAGTCGAGTTATAATTGAAACATTGAGCCAACTCTTGAGTGGCGTGGTGTTTTTTGTTTCCATTTTTATAATCATTGTGACTGAAATCTCATAGAATAGGATAAGTTTCAATCGTTTCAATAAATTTGAAAATTGTATCATTCAGCATACTTAACTTGGTTAAACTTATTTGTACGCAGTGTTTCCACTTCAATAGTGGAAGCTAGACTGAGTTCGCAAACCACAAGTGTGTACGCGTGAACGCGAGTCCACTTCTTGCCTGTGTGCGCGCCCAAAAGTATATAAATGTGCGCGAACGTTTCAAGAATGTTCGCGCACAATTTGATTGTTTGCGTGAATGAGTCGACCAGAATAAACATTTGTGTCGTACACTGTACATAACAGTGCCGCACAGTTCAGCACCCTGGTGGAATCGCATCGTAAGGTTAACACCCCTATGGATCTTCTAGTCATCAATGTGAAGAAGTCATCAACTAACCGATTTGAATACTTTTTTTGTGGGTTTGTTAAGTTACATCTCATACCTACTTCCTCTAAATTTGAGACTAAAGAGATTTTGAAGTTCTTTTTTGAAGGCCTAATTATGCGCACAAAATCATGTCGGAATCCTGACGTTTGCGATAGAAATTAGTGTGGAATATTACAATTAGACGATTAGAATCGGTCAGGATTTGGTGCGCGTAATATAGGAGCTGATGACAATACTCTCAAATGATAGAACAACCAACAATTTTGCCCTATAACAAATCCTTATACCTCAAAAATGCTGGGTAAGCGATGTATAAAGGTTCTAGCGGTGACCGAAGGTTGTATAATAGCGTTTGACAATACAGTTCAGCTCTATAAGTTTATACAGCAGAAACGACCTATTATCAAGTGATGTAAAGGCTTACATCACCACTTTATATAGCTTTTATAGGCAGATGATATAGCAACCTCCAATGTGACCAGTACACAACGATAGAACTCTATACCAGTGTTGACTGTCGCCATAATGTAGCTGTTTTTCGCTATAAAAGTTATAAATGTACTTTAATACGTCTTTCGTTATAGTAGAGATGAAAACTCTACAATAGGGCGCTTTTGTGATATTGTGGTTTTGTAGAACGCCGTTACAACACATGGCACTATAGTGAGCACAAAAACTCTGCAACAGAGCTATTTCGTGATACAGATGAGTTTCAAATTACCCTTATGTAGCTTAAATTGTCCTATAAAGGTTTGCTAATGCCCTTTATAGTTACAGCGTTAAAATTGTCACAAAGATACTTTTTTAGAACAGGATTGTTTTTTTGTTACTGTTATAGTCCTTCTTTTACACCACAGTGTTATAAAAGGAGTTCTATATCTTTTAAAACATAAATACGGTATATAAAGGTACGCCAATTACTTTTAAACGATAATTCAGTTTTGTAAAGGCATTTCTATAACTCTTTTATACTTAATCGCTATTTTAAATCACGGTAACTAATGAAACATCTTTGTTTTTTATAATTAATAAAAAATGGATTTTGAAGCCTGGAAAAGATTTAAACGACTTATAGACGACACGTGAAAAGACAATACAAGGAAACAGTGACTTTATCCAGTATTCAAATCCCAACTTGTCAAAGCCAAGTTAGAGACCAAGTTGTACAAAGTGGTTCCGTACCAAATATATTTTTTGCTTACAAAGTACCAGAGAACAATTCGAACGTCGACAGTGATTCTAGGAGTGATTCTTCAACAGATGACAAAAATCAACACTGCAAGATGGTTTAAAAAATTGGGCTGTCAATTATAATATATCGCATAATGCGATTAAAAGTTTAATTGTTCTAATAAATGATCGAATACCAAATATATTGCCAACAAATCCAAGCACGCCAACAGAAAAATCTGTCACTACTTATCCCGTGACAAATGGACGGTATTGGCATAACGGCTTGACAAAAACTTTGAAGTGCTATCTACAAAGGATTGATAGTAGTTTATCTATAATTTCACTCAATATATACATAAACGGGCTGCCTGCTTTTAAAAGTTCAAAATTGCAGTTATGGCCAATTTTATGCAACGTTCATGAAATAACAAAGCTGCGACCCATTGTAATTGGAATTTATTGAGGCACTGACAAACCATCAGATTTAGATGGTTAACTAAGAATCTTTGTAGACGAAATGAAACAACTACTTGCAAATGGCCTTTCAATAAATAGCAATGAAAAGGAGAAAAAAATAGGCATCAAAATACCTTTATATGTGACTCTCCAACTCGTGCTATGATCAAAGGTAAGTTAAAGTTTACTATGTTTTCTTGTGTAACAAATTACATTTTATTCTATCACTATGATAAAACCTAGTTAAGTAATATATTTCAAAATATCAGAATTTGCTATTTTATATGGCGATATACCTTGTTGCGTTTTGGCCTGAATTGGCGCTATCTATTTCTGAAGAGATGTATTAGGTAGATTACTAAACTCAGAAGCTAGATAAAATAAGCACCAACATAAAACTGAGAATAATTTTGCAGGTGTGAGCATGGCTCGGGAAACATGGCACGGGAGATATGGCTGTTTAAAATGTACAGTACAAGGAGAGTACTCGCACGAATCAAACACCGTCGTATTCCTCAGTTTTGATTGTCCGAAAAGGACCAACGATGATTTTCGCGCGAAGAAATATGGACAGCACCATAAAACTCACTCTCCACTTCTAGAACTACCTACAGATATTGTCGACGATTTTGTAGTGGGAGATGCGCTACATTTAGATGAAACGTTTTCTTAATGGACGGAAAGACGGGAAATTTAATAAATATACTAAATGGAGTAGTCAAGACATAACGATGGTCACAAATTTTTTAACAGCTTGTAAAACGCCCAGGGAAATACACCGATCCGTCAGAGGTCTTGACCATTTAAGCTTTTGGAAAGGTTCAGTTTACTTAATTCAGTGACAATATGAAATAAAATCCTTGTAAAAGAATCACTCTATTCTTTATTTCAATAAAGACACAAGTATTTACTTATCTTTCACTTTTAAAGTTTCAATCACAATCAGCGCACATTAAAATCAAATGATATAAATTAGAACGAAAAAGATTTTCTAAGGGGAGTAGGGGTAGCTGTAAGTTTTGTTTCTGATTTTAATATTACATTGAAGAAGACAGAAGACATGAAGAAACTGTACATTATGCTGAATTGATTAATTGTAATTAAAAAACAATAATAGTGTTAAGTCTTTCTACACAGAATCTAATATTAGCTAATACAGGGTGTTTCCTAATTATATAAAAATACTTAATCAGATGATTGGATTCACGATAACATATAACTTTTACTATGGAACTATATGGAAATCGAAAAAAAAATTACTTTGTATGCAAAATCAGCTAATCGATATGTAACTATGGAGAGAATCGATTTTTTTTGTACCTACGAAAATTTTGTTGATAGCTAAAATAATCACAGTAATAACATTCATCGGAGATGTAGTGGTCATAAACAGGCATAATACCGCAGCCCCGACACCAGAAAAATGTGAAGTTTAATAAAGACACCAAATATTTTTTGGATATGGTAAAGTGCCTTGGTATAGATGAACGGGTATGTAAACCACAGTTAATACAGTATGTAGTAGTAATTTCCCACGGCCATTCCGCTTCTGCAAGTAGCTTGAAATCGTCACGAGTAAGAAATTTATCCATATCTATAATGACGACCATTTTGCTTAGCAATGCACTGAAAAAGAAAAAAAACACACAATATTGACAAAGTAAGTATCCCAGTAATCTATAGCTGAAAATACATAACGCCTTAAGAGAGCTGATCTTAACACTTTATTCTAACAAAGGCGTATTTTTTTAATTGTATAAAAAACATCGCATTTATGTATGGCACTAGAACAAGCACAAACGGAACCCTAACTTCGTGTAATGGTGGCTGTGGTGTGTAGTGACCAGTACTGTAGTGGACTTCAGGACGCTAAAAGTATGTTTATGACTTTAAATTCGTAATTTTTTAATTAAATCTCAATAATTCGAAGAGGGCAGTAAAATATTCACGTAATATCACCTATGCTTTCTCAGTAAAATTACCTTCCCACACACCATTACACACATAAGAGATGAATAATTTCATAACAAAATAAATTCTAACTTACCAGGATATCCTCGCATTCTTCTTAAAACAAAAACACTTCAGCTGTGTGAATTACGCGTGAACGAATGAAAAACGAGTGAATGATAAATTAATAGTGTAGTAATGGAATCATAAACTCTTTTACACTACAAAAAGGTACTTTAGAAGCGTTATGGTGGCTTGTATATCACCAAATGGAGATTGCGTTACTATTACATCAACCGTATAGGCCAAAATTGTTATCCTTGATGCCGGTGTAGTTCCACTTTAGAGCCGAATGGAGATATAATTGCGCCACTTTCTTTGTAGGTGCACCTTCTTAGGGCCTTTATTTCACCACCCATTGGTTTTTAGGAAACGTTCTATGGTATTTTATAGAACCACCTTTTGCTGGTTGGGATATATATATATAACCTGACACTGCAACCAGGGTTATCTCGTCTCGATGGCACTCCTCAACAGATAAAAGTATGGATTGGAAACTTTGCATATACGTTTAGTTTTGGTTGCTAAGCTTGGTCTTGATCTGGGTTTTGACTTTAGCCCAGCGCTGGAGTGGTCCACCTCTCCAGCACATACTGAGTCAGAGCTCCTCTGCATTAGCCTCACCCGAAAATTGCTCTCCTGTATTTTCTGTTAGTTTGCTTGTGCTTATTTTTGTTGCTCTTTTTATCTTTCTATCTTTACACTAAATTATTCCTGCAGCCAGGATAGTCTCCTCGTAAGGGAACTCCTCAACGGTTAGTAGCATTGACACGAAAGTTTGTATTTACGTTTAATTTTGATAGTTAAACATTGTCATTACCGTTAACTCATGCTGCACTTAGGATTTTCTCCCCAAGAGGGCACTTCTCGCCGGTAAGTGGCATGGACATGCAATGCAATTCAAATATTACTTTCTATTCGGCAAGATTGGCGTCGATAGCATTGGTGTAAGACCATTCTGTTTCTAGTAAAAGGAAATCCAAAATAATTTCCTACATTAAATTGCATTACCGACGAAAGCATGCTTGTTTTAACTATTATTTATTTTAATTCCATATCTTAAGTAGTGGAATGGTGATTTTTGTATGAAGAGATATTTTATCTCATTATAGACGCAAATACAGTTGCAGCCAAAAACTAGCTATTCATAATTTCATCGTGACACATATTTTATTGATCGAACCATCGCCCGTTCTAATTTTGAATATCCTCTCGCTAATGAGCGTTAATTCGGTCTCTCGCAAACAATCCGGTCCGGTTAATCCGGCCGTGGAAGTAGTTGGTATATCCGGAACATCCGGCGATCGGAAGAGGCGAATTCTGTCCGGATATTGAATATCGATCCGCTACCCTTAGTCCCTGATGTATCGCCGCTCGTTACTGGCTCTCCAGGCGCGATAAAGGGATATTCGGTGATTATTCAATTGTGTTCACCGAAAAAAACAATATAGAAATAGCCCTCGGACCTTGGACGTGCCTCTGAGAAGGTAATTGTGCGGAAAATTACATGTTCGAGACAGTTTTGTTTATTGGTTGCGAAGGGTTGTGTTTTAGCTAAATAGCCTATTTGGATTTGGATCTAAACGAAAAAAGGACTCTGATTTCTTAGTATATATACTTTGATCTAAAGAAACATCTCTCTCACTCTCACTCTCTCCTTGAGAGAAGGCCTGTGCCCTACAGTGGGACGTATATAGGCTGCTTATATATATATAAAGGAACATTATTCTTACTCTAAATTTTTGATAGACCAAAGAAACAACTTTAACGGGAAAGTCTAAAGCACGCACACACACACTACAAAAGTATATCATGTCACAAATCTTACTTATAATTAATGTAACATTTCATCATCATCATCATTCAGCCACAAGAAGTCCACTGCTGGACATAGGCCTCCTCCATGGATTTCCAAAAAGACCGGTTGGAAGCGGCCTGCATCCAGCGTCTTCCTGCCACTTGAATGACGTCATCTGTCCATCTTGTGGCTGGTCGTCCCACGCTGCGCTTGCCGATATGTGGTCTCCATTCGAGAACTTTTCGGCCCCATCGGCCATCAGTTCTGCGTGCTATGTGCCCCGCCCACTGCCACTTCAACTTACTAATCCGCTGGGCTATGTCGACGACTTTCGTTCGTCTACGGATCTCATCATTTCTGATTCGATCTCGTAGAGAAATTCCGAGCATAGCCCTTTCCATAGCTCGTTGCGTGACCTTGAGCCTTCTTATGAGGCCCATAGTGAGAGACCACGTTTCAGTGCCATAAGTCATCACTGGTAACACACACTGGTTGTATAATTTTGTCTTGAGCGATTGAGGTATATTAGACGAAAAGACTTTTCCAAGCTTCCCGAAAGCTGCCCAGCCGAGTTGGATTCGACGATTGACCTCTTTCACGAAGTTGGACCGGCCTAGTTGGATTGTTTGTCCTAAGTAGACGTATTCGTCTACAACTTCGAGAGTCGTGTTCCCCAATGTTATTGGGGTGGGCACAACACGAGCGTTCGACATGACCTTCGTTTTGTCCATGTTCATTTTAAGGCCCACACGTTGGGAAACTCGACTGAGGTCGTCGAGCATTATGCCGAGGTCTTCCATCGTTTCTGCCATGACTACTATATCGTCGGCAAATCGAAGGTGCGTGATGTACTCGCCATTGATATTGATGCCGCGTCCCTGCCATTCCAGAAGCTTGAAGGCATCTTCCAGTGCGTTCGTGAACAGTTTCGGAGAGATAACGTCTCCCTGTCTCACGCCTCTTCTCAATGGAATTGCCTCCGAATTCTGCTCCTGTACTCGGACCGACATGGTGGCGCTGTTGTACAAGCACTTTAGCACCTCAATATACCGATAGTCAATACGGCAACGCTGGAGAGACTCGAGCACTGCCCATGTCTCGATCGAATCGAAGGCTTTCTCATAGTCCACAAACGCTAAGCAGAATGGCAAATTATACTCCTCAGTCTTCTGTATAATTTGCCGCAGCGTGTGGATGTGGTCTATGGTACTAAAGCCCTTTCGGAAACCGGCTTGTTCGGGAGGCTGGAAGTCATCAAACCTGCGTTCGAGACGATTCGTGAGGACCCTCGAAAACAGCTTATAAACATGGCTCAGAAGCGAGATGGGTCGGTAGTTCTTCAATAGAGAGTTATCCCCTTTCTTGAAGAACAGCGTCACCACGCTTCTGTTCCATGCTTCTGGCGTTTTTCCTTCGAGCACGACGGAATTGAAGAGCTTCTGAAGGACTTTAAGTACTGGTGTTCCACCCGCTTTCAGGAGCTCTGATGTGATTCCGTCCTCTCCTGGTGCCTTGTTATTCTTGAGCTGTTTCAGGGCCATCCTAATCTCGTACAGGCTGATGTCCGGGATGTCTTCGGTATAATGTCGGGTCAGTTTGGCTCTCGGATCTTTGTTCAAACTGCTAACAGGTTTTGCGACTGAGGTGTATAGCTGTCCGTAGAAACTCTCAATCTCCCTCAGCACCTCTGATTTGGTCGACGCTATACTGCCGTCCTCTCTCTTCAGCTTCGTCAGCTGGCTTTGCCCAATAGACAAGTCTTTTGCGAACACTTTGGAGCCCTTGTTCCGCTCTATAGTCTCTTTAATACGTTCGGTATTAAAGGACCGAATATCGTGCCGCATAGACTTTGAGATATGTCTATTGAGCTGCCTATATGACTTAGCATCCTCGGAGGACTGCAGTTGCAACGCGCGACGTTTAGCCATGAGGTCGAGAGTATAGTTTGAGAGCTTTTGTGGTCTACTCGTACGGTTGGGTCTATAGAACCTCGAGCCCACTGTACGGACAGTTTCTACAAACCTGTTATTGATCTCGTCCACCGATGCGGCGCTCTCCAGGCACTCAAAGCGATTTGACAATTCGAGTTGAAAGTTCTCGGGGTTCTGGATATGGGCACGAGTAGGTCGGAGCGTGGACTTCATGAGACGAGACCTCTCAAGTTTGATATTGATATTCAATGTGCCTCTTACTATTCGGTGATCGCTTCCGGTTTTCACCATGTTGATCACAGAGACGTCATTGAATATTTGTCTCTTGGAGGTCAGGATGAAGTCTATCTCGTTTCTCGTGGAACCATCGGGACTCAACCAGGTCCATTTCCTGTGAGGTGGCTTCTGAAAGAAAGAGTTCATCATAAAGAGTCCCTCTTTCTCCAGGAAGTCTGCCAACCTTTGTCCTCTCGGGTTCCGTTGCCCATAACCAAATTGCCCCACTCTCATCTCACCCTCGCTTCTTGTGCCCAGCTTCGCATTGAAGTCCCCCATAACCACATTAAAATAGGTCTCCGAGGTATGTATGGCCCTACTAATGTCCTCATACATCGCCTCTACCTCCTCATCGGAGTGTGACGAGGTCGGTGCGTATACCTGAATGACCTTCAGCGAATATCTCTTAGATATTCTGAGTATTAGGTACACCACCCTGCTCGACACACTGTTGATGGCCAAAATATTATTTACGAGGGACTTGTGGACGAGAAACCCGACACCACCCTGGGACTGTTGCTCGCCCTCCCGGTAGTAGAGCAGGTTACCGGATTTCAGGGTTATCGTGTCCTCGCCCTCTCGACGGACTTCAGATAACCCTAGGATATCCCAGTGTAACCTACCCATTTCCTCTTCCAGCTCAATTAGCTTTTCGTCTGTCCTCAATGTGCGAATGTTGTGTGTTACCAGGGCCAGTCGTTTTCGTTTTTGGGGGTGGTAGCCAGATCTCTGCCGGAGATTCTTAGCACCCCTTGCTCCGCCGTTACCGTGGCCGCTACCGTAGCCAGGAATAGCGGAGCCGCCGGGGACTGGGGGCCTGGTTTTTTGGTGTATTGCCATGAGGGTATTTGCCTTACTCGCCACGCTTGGCATGCGGGTTGGCGAGCGCAGTATATCGTATTTTCGCAGAAGGCGCTGCTGCCCACCTTCTGGTAATGTCCCTTAGCCGGTTTTTACGGCACCCGCGGGAAGAGATGGGGGGGTACTATTCTAAAGCCGGCACCCCACGGCAATGTAACATTTGGAAACTTATTAAAACGAAATTGTTTTGTAAAATTTATATCTTTAAACAAAATGGACAATTAGATTAAGCTCACACTTAAAACAAAATCTTTATTTTACGTAGGTTTAGATGTTCAACCTTTACAAGTTATGGAAGAGCGGGTTTCCCTGGCACAGGTACTTTATACTTAAAAGTGTATGTTAGGAATAGAATTGGTTGGATGAATAAATACTTTTGTATTTTGTATTTTTAGAAGTGACATCATCAAAAATTATGAAGTCATAAAATTTAATAAAAAATTGTTCCGCTCGCTGCAGCCTGCAAAGGCAAGTCAACAATGCAGGTCAAAACACATAGGTATAGCAACAGCAACGATGACTACTAAGTTATTTATGCAAGGGTTGTTCTAGTACGACCCATAGATCATAGTATGCCGTAGTTACCATACCTAATGATACTTCGAATATTTTTTTTGAAAAGAAGTGAACAAACAAGACATTCAGAAACCCTTAAAACACCAATCTTTTTCGATATACGGAAAAATCTCTGGTCCCCTAATCGCAGAAATCACTTAATGTTAATCATTGCTTCTACTCGTAAAGCTAGATCAATAATGTATTTCTTTTCTTTTTTGAGATAAACAGTTTAAATATTTTTTTTGTTTTTACATACAACGCACTGAATCTAAAGACGTTTCTGAGAGGAAAGTTTGATCATGAAATGTATAATATCATTAGCAACCAGTAGCCCGTGTACGTCCACCGCAGTGCACTGGCTGCAGTGGGAGGTATATAGAGAGAAAGAGTACCTATGGCTTAGTCAAAAATATTAACTGTCTTTGAGGTAGTAGGTTGTACTGGAATAAACCCAACTGAACTGAAAAGTTTCAAGAATATAGCCTGTTATAAGCCGGTAGCGACATCGAACAGTTAGCCACAGCCGGATACGCGATTTTTGTTCAATATTCGCACTTATTCCATATAGGAACGGTCTTTATCTATGCAATACAAAGGCAATATGCTACTCCCTTGCTGTTTAGTTTTCCATTCGGGTTTTCCTTTGTTTTCACCCCAGCCAGTAGGGGTATGATGTTATTCCAATAAATATTTTATTGCTCAAATACATACAAATGTTTCGAGAATGAATGATATATCCAAGAATCCCGTGAATAGATTACATCTAAGTCAAATATCAAAAGATTTCATCAAAAGTTGAACAATTTGGGTAAAGCAGAAAAGAGAATACTTAACAAACCGTGAGATGTCATGCTGCAACATTTCCTCTTGATATTAGTAGAATATTCCCAAGTAATGGCCTTTAGCGAAATCCCCAGTACACCACTGCTCTTACCCTTAGTTTCTCGTACACTCACACGCTGTTAATCTGCTGTTAACAGCTGTCAATTGACCAAATTGCATACAAAAAAAAACCACTGACAGCTGTTAACAGTAGATTAACAGCTTGTTAGTGTACAAGAAACCGAGGGTTAGTCCATTTTTCAATCCCGGACGTCGAAAAATTTACGGTGTAATAAGTTTTTAATAACAATGTCCGTCCATCTGTATATCTGTCTGTGGCATCGTAACTCCCAGTCAGTTGGACCGATGTGATCAATGACAGTCCTTTTGATTAAAAGCCAGTTTAATCGGAATGGTTATTTGGTTAAGTTTCTTGACAAACGGTTATCTGGTGGATACTTATGCAGCCATTTCCAAGATCATCAGCTCCAGTGTCAGTTTTGAAGGGTTCTCAGGCATTATTCTAGGTAGAAACGAGTAGCTTGAACTTAAAAACTCAGTTTTGTTGTCTTCATGCACATTCGAAGATTCAGTTCGGGTTTTTTTTAATTCTAAATTCATTTTTCGAGCGGTGGTTGCGTAGCGATAGCACTCGGGCCTCACATTACGGAGATCGTGGGTTCAAATCTCGGCATGTACCAATGACTTTGTTTTCTAAGTAACCTACATTTGTGGATTTGCAGTGGCAATACCACTCGCTAACGGTGAAGGAAAACAGCGTGAGGAAACCTGAGTGGCTGAAATGTTTACATACCTCAGCGGTTGAAATTGCTAATCCGTGGTAGACTCGCGTGGTAATTAAGCCTATACTCTCTCTCTGAGAGTGGTCTTAGGATGAATAAAAAAAAGGTTTTATTTGAGGAAGAAATAAGGTGCAGATCAGGTGAAAGTGAAATGTTTATGGATGTAAGAAGCGAAGCGTTCCCGGGCGAGCATTAGGGAAACTTTTCAGTGGCTCTTCGTTAGAGCTGCGGATTACAAGGAAATTGCGTTAGGTCAAACGGCGCCTTCCACCTCCCACCCGCCGATAATGGAATCAAAACTTCAAATTTGAAAGCCGGTTTAATTAAAATTATGATCGGTTTTTAACTCTTGCGGTCGAAAAGTTGCCGCAGTCGTTATCAGAGCGTTTTGTGGGAAAGAGTACCTTTGTTAAGGTTCAGTTTTTTTCTTGGCCTGTACGATTGTTTTCACTTCTAGAAAAAGGCGTATTTCTCCTCTTAGCATTCTAATCAAACAAAATCGACCTTAAGCATATTGAGAATGTTATACACACACACACACACACACATGGTTGGCACAGGCCTAATCAATCGAATGAGTACGTCACAAACCCCAAACTAGAGATTTTAACCCGACTACGGCGAAGCCCAAAGGAGGATAATGTGTTGGGATTAGAATTAGTACTTAATGATCAGCTTTTGTGTTGTTTGTTATTTCTTGTATTAGTTTATTTAGGTTTCCGTAGTCCGACAAGGAACCCCTATAGTTTCGCCATGTCCGTCTGTCTGTCTGTCTATCTCTCTGTCCATCCGCGGCCTAGCGCAAAGACCGGTGGTACTACAAAGCTGTAATTTGGTGTGTGTATACATATTTATTACGCCGACAAAGTTAAACAATAAAATGTTGGATTTTTTTTTTACCGGACCTCCCCTAACATGAAAAGTGGAGATGATTTTTTTTCTCGTCTGGGGTATCGTTGGATTGGTCGTTGAAAAATATTAAATATTAATTATTTATAATTAAATAATAATTAAAATATTAATTAAATAAAAATATTTGCGAAATATTAAGCTTTAAAGCGCAAATTTTTGTCCGAGTAGGGTCCTCTCTTCTGGCTAAACGTTTGATTGTAGAAACGTGAAAAAATTCAGGGTAGTAGCACCAAATAGCATTTTACTCCATTTAAGAGTACACATTTAGTTCCCAGGTGTACTTGAAGCATTATTACAGTTCACTCGTGATGTATAAGCTGCATTATTGCGATTAATAACACCTATACCTGTCTAAGGGACTTATAGGAGTGTTGAGTTATACTTTTATACGATTGTTGGTGTTATAATACTCTAACAACTATCCTTTAGTCAGCCGTCTGACTAAGAGCATTATAGGAGGGTAGAGATACGGCAACTGCTGTTTAACGGCCTACTTGTACGATGATATAGAGCTAGCATTTTAATAGAACACACGTGGTCATTTATAAAGCTAAAGGCTGTTATGTTTACTTGTTTTTGACTGTTATACAGCTAGTAGCTGTAGTAGGACTTGTTTGTGATCATTAAAATAACCTTCTTTTACTATCTGTACAGAAGTGTTTAAATGGTTCGCATGTGCACTGTAGGCTGTTAAAAGGACTATATGTGTTGTCCATTAACATCAATAGCAGTTTATTTGTACACAAGTACTACTCTTATTTGCTGTCAGCGCCGTACGCGCCAAGTCTGCTAGTGTAACCATATTTTACAGAATTTTAACAGATAAATATCAGAAATAACAGTTATTTATCACATAAGTAACAGGACTAACAGTTATTTATCTGATAAATTCTGCAAAATATGGTTACACTATTACACTTGCCGACTTGGCGCTTACGGTGCTGACAGGTGTAAAAGATTGTAAACAGTGTTTGTTCCTATGGCTGAGTGACAACTATTATTTTCTGTCCTTGTCTGTCGCAGGGCATAATGTTGTCCCTCTTTATCTAGTTTGTTTACATTCTTTTAAATACCTCCTTGAACAGAGTAGTGTTTTTTGTAAGTGTAAATACTCTGACACCAAACTGTGTGTCTCACACGAAAACAAAAAGTGATTTTTGTTAGTTTGTTACAAAATTTGTACTTTAGGTATTCATACTTGACTTAGTACCTGGGCTAGGCGATTTAACGGACAATAATTATTGTTGCGGATCTCTAAATTTTCAGTATATTGCAAGAATTAAACGATGATACACAATTGACCTGAACTACATCTTAAAGCTGTACATAAGTTCACATTAGAATAAATTTATAGACATTGGCTCTGTAGTGGTACAAATGTGGGACTTCATATAGATAACAGCATTCTAACAGAACACATGTGAACCTATATATACGCTCACCGCATTAAATTGGAGTTATAACAGTTCACATAGCTGTATTTCATTTCCACCATTTTGTTCTACGTAACCTAAAATATTTACCAAATAAATCTCCAAATTTATCATGCAGATTTATCACAAAATACGCAGATAGAGCGATTGAGTTTTGGTTTCATGTTATAATTAATGACTGTACCTAGTATAATATTTATATAATATATTACCAATATAATATCAAAAACTGAAAATTGTACATTTCCTCTCAGCCAGTTTTAAATATTTTAAAATTAATATCGCTTTTTTACAGAGGCGCGTGAATATTTTAGCTGTAAATATGTATACATTTCACGATTAAGTTGCATTCCCATAGGCTTTACCATTATTAAGTATTTAAAACATGTTATCAAAAATTTTTATCCAATTGATCCGCTTTCTGATAGCACACACAAAACCAATAAAACTAATGTTAATAAAATAAGAAATAATTTAGGACACACGTGAATTTTAGGTAGCACTGGAGTAACTTTTGTCGGATTTTATAACTCTGAAGGCTGTGTATTTAGCCACTTGTTACTCTTTATTACACTCATGTACGTTGTATGGTTCACACTGCGTCCCATATAGTGCCGTAAGTCAGCCTTAAGTCCGATGTTACTACTTAAACTGCTATTATAATGCTATTATACTGCTAATGTACAGCCATAGTGAACTTAAAGCTGTCTAATTTGTGCCCAAACTGGTTCTATAAGAGCATTATAGCAAGCTATACAGTTCTTATACAGCTGACTTACACAGCTTATGGAGTACATGTGAACAACTAGACATCTGAGCTGAGCTTTACACTTTTATCTTTTTAATAATTTTGTCCTAACAGTAATCTTTAAAATAAGTAAAATATCAAATTAAACTAAGTTTTTAAGCTATGGAAGCGCGGTGTCACCTAGTACAGGCATTCTACATGCTTAAAAGGTGGCTCCAGATACTATGTACCGTTAAATTAAGCAGTTCACGAAAATAAAGATTTTGTATTTGTATTGTATTGTATCTTATATAGAACCCCGAATGCCACTTGGGATACATATAATGAACTTAAAAGGAAAAGTATCACGGCTAAGTAGGCTTTACTAGTTAACGGGTAATAGGCAACGAACTTATAAAAGTAAAATTTCGTACAAAATCCATTGAAAATGACTTCGATGAAGTTGTTAGTTCTGTAAAGCAGAAAAAAAACCCTCTTTCTACTGAACCCTACATTTCGCGTGGCTCGACACGGACTTGGCCAGTTTTTTTATATTCTCAGGGAAATTTTCGTGCCAAAACCGTTCGACAAATAACTAAAACCCCGCTGACTGGCGAAACTCGAATTTCCAAATTTACTCGACATCGAAAATTACGTACAAAGGTGTAGACTGTTATTTATTCTAACGACTAACGGACATTTCGGATGATACAGAAAGAACACACACTATGTAATTAAAACTGGTAATAAAGTTACGCGCAGTGTAATATATCAAGCAATATGCGCTATTTATTTTAACCACACCCGGTTCGTTGCCTAGGGACATAGTGTGGATTAGCTTTACCAAGCAAGCCTATGAGCAGGAAATAACCGGCCAAGTGCGAGTGGGACTCGCTTACGAAGGGTTCCGTACCATTATCTATACAAAATTTGAATATTTCAGCGTCTACCTGTTGCCTCTATTAATATCGAGCAAAAAAAAATCACGTTTGTTGTATCGGAGCCCCCATTAAATAATTATTGTATTTTATTTTTAGTATTTGTTGTTATAGTGGCAACAGAAATACATCATCTGTGAAAATTTCAACTGTCTAGCTATCACGGTTCATGAAATACAGGCTGGTGACAGACGGATTGACGGACGGACGGACAGCGGAGTCTTAGTAATAGGGTCCCTTACCCTTTGGTACGGAACCTTAAAAACACACATATCCGAGGCCATTAAATCGTATTGTAGTCATTATTTCCAATTCTAGAGATATCGATATATTATAATTATCTTCACGGGTATTACTGACTTTAATAACTGTCAGTTGTGAAGAGTTTATGTGTGGATATTGAGCGGTTTTGAGCGCCAGTACTTACGTACTTCTTGACTATTTATAAGGAGGTATAATAATAGTCGTAATTTTATCACTGTTTATATCCCCTTTTACTAATATAAAAAGCTAACTGTCGAATCGTATCAAGATTAGAGCGGATTAAAAAAATACTAACTATGCATGATCAAATTACATTAATTTGAATTTCCACTCTGTTGCTATTAAGTTAGGCGCTGTGTTGGGGCAAAGAGGTCATTTCAGACATTGCCCCGACCATCCGGTGTGGTCTGTCCATCAGATCAATTTGTTTACAACGAATGATCATCAAAAGAGCGCCGCCTCGAGTCCCGCTAATTGCTGGTAACAGTATAACAGTCGCTGGCTTACACCGTGTTTAAGCTTTATGCTGCAGAAAACTCAACATTTTCACGTTTTAAAAAAACCTCTGCCTTTTACTTTTTGATATGGTAGGTATCGCTACGGGATTCCCGATCCAGTAATTACTATTTGCGAATACTCCGAAGATTAATAGCCTCCATCCATTACGGGAACATTTTTGTGTAATAAAAAGTGCCATCTAGACGTTGCTATATAAATCATCATTTTCTGAGACATAAAAGGCTACTAGTGCGAGGTTCAGTCTTTGGGTCTACTTGAAAAATAAACATAAATAGATAAACTTTTTAAGTAAATTTGAAATATACTATTTAGTATACTTCAACTTTAGCGATTTGAAAGCGATGTGATTGTGCAGCGAGCTCGACGCGATTACGCAGCTATTGCGCAGCGAGCACGCCGCGACGACGCCGCGATGACCCTGCGCCGTCACGGCGATGTCACCGCGATTGCCACCCTCGACGCCATTTTGTACAATCGCGTTCGACAGTCCGCCCCGCCCCACATAAGTTATATCAAAGATACGTATGTAAGCGGACGTAGCATCGTTGAGAGGTTCCATCGTCGTTGATAAAACGGATACAAAATTCAAGATCGTACCGCTATACGCGATACATAGTAATCGCTCTCTCCCAGTCGATTACATGATAATGAATCCTCCTAGATTCGTCGTTGACTTGTATCTGCTTTCGTTTCCTGCGTGTTCGAAGTAACAAAACTAGCCGTAGTGTTTACTCGTCAGATCGATCCATTGTGCTACTGAGTATCCAAAACGCGGATCGCACGCCGTGAGCTCGCCGCGATGGCGCAGCATCGGTCGTCGCGGCGATGTCGCGGCGTCGTTGCGGCGTGCTCGCTACGCAATCGTATCGCTTTCAAATCGCTCGTAAATCGCTAGTGTGATAGGGCTGAGCGGTGGTAGCCTAGTGGGTAGAACATCGGACTCGGAAGCGAGAGACCCAGGTTCGATCCCTAGTGCGGGCATGTACCTATGACTTGGTTTTCTAAGTTATGTACATTTGTGAAGTTATAGTAGCAATACCACTCGCTAACTGTGAAAGAAAACATCTTGAGGAAACCTGAGTGTCTGAGCTATTCACATACCTCAGTGCTTGAAATCGCCAACCCGCGGTGGGCACGCGTGGTGATTAAGCCCATACTCTCTCCCTGAGAGAAGGCCTGTGCCCTACAGTGGGACGTATATAGGCTGCTTATGATAGGGCTGAAATCCGAGAGGAATAGCCAAAGAATACATGGTTACACTAGAAGAAAAACGGTTCTAGTCCCGGCATGGGTGGGAATCTTAGCCTCTAAATAGTTTTTTAAAATATAAGGATTCACATAATTTTATTAAACTCTCGCTTTTTATTTAATTATTTAAATATTTAATTAATAAAAAGTCCCGATAAATATGTAGCTTTCAATATGTTGTATTTTTCAAAATTCATGAATTGTCCTAAATTTTTTGTTTTAGGTATTTTACTTATATTTATAGTACGTTAGATGTCTTCAGGCTTCAGAGTCTGTCATGCTATATGTACCTATATTTGGTGTTATAGTGTGACAAAAACCCTATCAGAAATTGAATGTAATGCTGTGTCTATAATGTTATAATCATTGTCCTACATAGAATAATATCCATTTTGCGATCAAACTGCGCCACTACAGAGCAAAAAGGCCGTAAAATCACATGAAAACTTATTGAAATTTTTTTGATACTAAATTAAAAAAACCGGGCAAGCGCGAGTCGGACTGGCGCACGAAGGGTTCCGTGCCATTATCTATACAACACAAGACACAAAGATCGATAAAAACGGCAAAAAAGTTTTTTTATATGGGAGCCCCCCGTAAACATTCATTTTATTTTTAAAACGAATATCATAATCATCATCCGCCTTCTTCGTGGATTTCATAACCATGACGGGTTTTGACATAATTGCCACGCTTGGCAGACGGGTTGGCGATCGCAGTATGCGGTTGGAATTTCAGAAAGACGCTGCTGCCCGTCTCCTGGTAATTCATTTCCTTAGTAGGCTTCTACGACATCCACGGAAGGAAATGGAGTGACGCTATTCTTCTAAGCGTCTTCCAACCAATCGTGGCGATTATGGCAAAACCTTGCTTGGGTATGAAATCCATGAGGGAGGGCTTATGTCCTGCAGTGGGCGTCAAATGGCTGATGATGATGTTTGGCACCCTTCGGGTACGGAACCCTAACGACTAACAACCCGACTGCCAAGCATTAAGTACTAAGCAGGCGGGACCAACCTAGATGCATCGCAAGGAGTTTCAATGTTGAGTTTAGATCCCGCTTGCTTAGTTGGTTGTTTTTAATTTAGTTTTGTATTTTTAGATATATTTTTTATTTCTTGTTTGATTTATGTAAATTTTACAAATTCTATGACACTTGCACAAAAATTATGAACAGATTGAGATCTTATTTTTCAAAATGTGACCATTGAACATAATAAACATTTTCTATTTCTATTCGTTAAGGAGTTTTGAGGGAACATAGCATCGGATGACGTAGATACATACATACATGCGTAGGAGCCAAACATATATACCCTCTTTTTGGGCTCCGCCGCAGTCGGGTAAAAAATGGACAATTGAACCAAACAGAATTGTTGTCGTAGTCCATAGTCGTAGAACAAAATTTATTGTCAGTGACCAACTTCAGTTGCTGTGTTTCCGTGTTTATCACTCCGCTTCTTCGCCATAGGGTATTAAAACCACAGGTCTGATTTCAAAAAACTTGCCAAACGATAGAATTTTAAATAAACGAAGCGTTCGACTCACGAGTGAAATTGTAAAAACGAGAAGGCTCAATACACAAGCGGTTCACTTATTTCCTTCAGTTGCCAATTTCTCCCGGCTGGATAGGCCCTGCTCCCATTAGATGCATTATTGACTACTGCTTTTTTATGGCCTTATACAACGTGTTATTGAGATAACGCAAAGTCTGAAAATGTTTATTTATTTATTTTATTTTATTTTATTTGGTGTACAAAACAGATCACAACCATTACACGATATAAAAGTAGTAATATTACATGAGTACTAAGTTGTGGTCTAAAGGGAATTTAAAACAACTTCCAAGAAGCAATAGTTTAAATATAGTTTTTTGATTTCATATAAACTTCGTGTGCACACGTCTTCCACTTTGGTCTTCTGTCGAATTACGACGTTACGCACACGATCGACAAGACGGCTCAACCTAGCACGGCTCGCTCCATGGCCTTTGTGCAACTTGGATTTTCTCCATAGTGCCTTTGTGAGTGTCCATGTTTTGGCACCATATGTGAGGATAGGCAGTCTTCAGGCATTGTGAGACTTTACCTTTGAAGATAGGTTTCTTCACGAATCATGAACCTTAAGTGGAGATAGGCGGGACATCTAGAACTGAGGCCGTCGTTCGGTGGGTAGGCCCCCTACCCGATGGGTTGATGACATTAAGTGGGCGGCAGGAGGGCAATGGACAAGATTAGCAGGGGACCAGCGAGGTTGGCGTGACGGTGAAGAGGCCTATGCCCAACAGCGGACGTCTTTCATGAGATATATAGATAGATAGATACAAACTTGAATTTCGACGTGCTCAATTTGTACTTTCTCTCTCTGAGAGAAGGCCTGTGCCCTGCAGTGGGACGAATATGGGCTAGTAAAAAAAAATTGTACTTATGAAAATATTATTTCTAACTTTTGCTTATCGGAATTGATTTATTCATCGTTACTGAAGAAATAGATGTCTGGGATCCTAGACAATGTAACTTACATTGTCTGAGAGGCCCACCAGTATGTTTCACAATGACCACATTTTCCTTCCAGGCTTGCTCTTGCCTTTGCATCAGGATTATAGTGGAAGCAGCCTATACTACAGAATGTAGCGAAATCCCCATGTCTATCCAAAAATGAAGGGTTCTACTCGACAGTGCAAAAAACATTTAACCTCTCAGCTTAGGAATTAAATAGATCTATTTTCAGTTGTTACTTAGATTATTCTACTCTAATGTTGCGCACCTTAACCGGTAGAGCATGCAGGTTCTTTTACTTTACTTTACCAGATACTTTTAATATATTTACCATGCTTTAATAAACAAAATGTTTCATAATATCTTTAGATTTTCAGTGATTTCCGTAGAGTTACCATTCGAGGAACTGATCTATTCCACTCATGAGCAGCTAAAACTTTTATACGAAAATTGAAAACAGATATTCTGTCTCAGTAAGAGTGGAAAGGTATTGGGTGGTGGTGACGATACTGATAACATGAAAAAAGAAAATCATATCAGATGTTCCACATTGGTTACCACCTACGACATAAAAATATATAGAACCTTTTATTCGCGATTCATAAGTTTGTTTCATGTGAAAAGTTGTTTGCATTCACGAACAGAATCACCTATTTACAGATAAATAAGGGGGATTTTGTTATATGTTCTATATGTACGTCCCACTGCAGGACATAGGCAGTCTCTCCCCTCAACCATCATCCCCACCATAATACTAATAGAAAGACAATGAAGAAGTATTTTTAGGGCGCCAAAGAGGAAACTAGCGCATTGAGCGACGGGCCTTGAGCATACGGCCGAGATACCCCTTCCGGGCGACGACGTTCCCTTTCCAAAGTGGAAATTCCCAGCGAGGTTCTCCACTGACCGGGAAACTCATGTTTCCCGTTAAAAAGATGCGCCTATAAATATTTAGGTCTGGTGCTTAAAAACGCTCGAAATTGAAAGACTATCAGGGCGGCGTTTCATAAAACTATGGTTTACTTTGAAATTCGATGTAAATTGCAGAGGCAATTTACCCACACATTTACAAGTAGGAAGACTAATTGTATTTAATACGGAATGTACATCGGATTGTGAAACGCGGCCCTGATCTTTGAAAATCAGCTCAGTTAAATTTGGGGACTAGTTCTCAACCAATACTGTGATACTTTTGTCATATTTTCATCTATTTCAAAATACAAGAGCTATTGCCGTGGGAGGCCGTAGATTAACGTGTATTCATGTATAACTTGGATTTTACGAGTTCATTTGTGGCAACAATACTACTCGCTAAACTGTAAAGAAAAATGTCGCGAGAAAACCAGCGGGCAAAGTTAGGTAAGTTGGTCTCGCATTTGCGAGCTCATATTTGCTTAGTTATTTACATCCAGATTTAAAGCATTGGACGTACTGGGTATTCAAACATAGGACTGTAAATAATGTCGAACATACAGTTGCACAGTTGCAATGTTCCAAATACAATGCAATAACATACCGCTTAGTACCGTTAATTAAACCGATGGCAAATCTCATTTACCATGGACACAACATACCTAATTTTTTGACAACATGATTTCAGAATAGCCGACGCTTTCGAGTGTTTCTTTAAGTAAATGCAGATGTGCAATTTACCTTCTCGACAGGCCATACGAAATCGTTCCAGAAAGTTTCCTAAAGAAATGAATGAACTTCCTCTGTGGTCATCAATTTTGAACCTTCAAAACCATTCCACGAACTTTTTCAGTCGGCTTTGCGTTCGAATTCCCGAAGCATCAACCGCGTGGCCAAAAAAAACAAACCCGCCGTGTATCAAACACATAATGTGCGGCTTTTTGCTTTATTGTGGTACCTCTACGTGCATATTTTGATACGTTTTTGAATAACAAATTGACATTCGTTTCCGCGTATCAAATTTCATATTTATCAAATGATTTTTTTATTAGCGTGTGGGCCGTTATAAATATTTCCCTTTCTGTGAACTGTGAATTGTAGAGATTTGTTGTGTTTTCTTTTAAGTTAGGGAGAGGTGATAAGGGATGTTTAAGTATCGTTTTATCGTGGTATGTCACTTTATGATGGATTTATGGGGTGTTTGAACTATTTATGACGGTTATTATCATTATCAACACTAGGTTTGTTTTTTCATTACAATTGGGAGCATCTTAATGCTTTTAATTAGCTGCTGGCCATAAACTACAAAACGTGACTCAAAGACAGAAAACAGTTCAATAACCAATAAAATCATACAAGTTTGAGACTCTACCAAAAGGAAGAAGTGCTTAAGTTCACACTCTAGTCTTTACAATAAATTCCGTCGGTTTCTAAATTAACAATTTTACTAAGCAAACATTTAAGTGTCAGTCATTTTCTTCAGATTTCTCAAAAAAGAACGAAACAGAATTAACTATTCTCAAGTGTTTACGTAGAGCGTAGTGAAATTGTTAATTCGGAAACCGGATACAATTAATATATCTTTATCAATACTAGCTACTACATAGTTATTCACTTACTCATATAAGTATAGTTTAGTAAGTACCTTAACTCTGAATAATACCTACCCAGCTCCACAAATACTAGCTGATTAATTTATTGATAAAGTTAACTCGAACTTGCGCTATAATTTACCTCCGATACTTGAATAAAAAAACTTACAGATTCTTAATCTTTAAATAGCCCTTACCTTATAATCCTTAAAAAGAACACGGGAGAGCGTCCAGTATCAGTCCATCAAAACCCAATCAAAAACGAAACAGGTCGTTATCAAACAAATAACAAAAAGAAACAGTCACTTGAAAACATACGGCAACTCAAAAATCCTGCTCGCAAGTTCACACTTAACATCCAGTCCTGGGCACTGACGGCACACTTAAAATGCTGTGTAAATTAATTTTGATTTCAATTTGTTGATTACGAACGTCGTGATTGTGGTCGGGGAGAGACGCGAGACGTCCGTCCGTAGCCGCGATAGAGCCTCAACTGGCGACTGCCGGCTGGCGGGCAAAGCTTGCCTAAATATACCCCTCGCTTATTCCCGCGCACCCTGTGGAGCGCACCGCATGCTATATGCAATTTTCTATAAATTTTCGCACGAAGCTCCGAAGCCACACTCTGTCAAAAGCTGTTTTTCCGCGCGCCGCCGGGGTCGGGGTTTATTGAATTACTTTTCCTACTTGCATGTTGTATGCTTTGGTGTGTAATTAATTACGTTGGGATTATGCGTGTAAGAAGTTTGGCTCGCGGTCGTGGAACTTTTTCATTTTCCCTTAATTTGCATTTTATTTGTGCGAGTGATTTCCGTTCTGTAGGGTTTGCGTTAATGGGGTAATTAGTGTTCGAAGCGCTTTTAACTTATTTTAGCTGATAAATTGAAACCTGTTTTTTACTTTAATAAGTCTGTACTTTGCAACGTTTTTAACACCTTATTCATGTAACTTTCTTCCGAAATTTTCGTGAGAGTCCGTAATGTTTATTGAGTATTTCGCTGCTACATCATCAGCAACCATTTGCCGCCTACTGCAGGACATAGGCCTCCTTTGTGGTTTTCATAACCACGAGGGGTTTTGCCATAATCGCCACGCTTCGCAGGCGAGTTGGCGATCACAGTATGCGGTTGGAATCTCAGGAAGACGCTGTTGCCCGTCTCCTGGTAATTGATTTCCTTAGTCGCCTTCTACGACATCCGCGGAAGGAAATGGAGTGACGCTATTCTTAATCCGGCGCCACACGGATCTGCTGCTGCTGCTACATAGCGCTCACTTTAATTACGTTCTTATATTTGAAGACCACTGAAATTTTACACTCAGTTTCGACTCTGCTGGATTATCTCATTTCTGATGTGAACCATCATAGAGACACCGAACATAGCCCGGTCCATATTATTCTATTGAAAACTATGTGGGTATTAGACTGCAGGGCCTGGCTGCTTGAAATCGGCAATCCGTTTTGGGCACGCGTGACGATAAGGCTCATACACTCTCTGAGAGAAGGCCCTGCAGTTGGACGTTTATGGACTATTTATTATATTTTTTAGGTAAGTATTGCTTAAAACATGCTAGCAGTCAACCTTTCCTAATAAGTCTTTTTTTTATTTGCATTTTTTTAGCGTTTAATGCTCACAATATAATCTACCATTATATTTCCTGAGATCATAATATGGTCATTGACATTCGCGTCTTTCATTTGACACCTCATGGTTATGAAAACCACGAGGGAGGCCTATGTGCTGCAGTGGGCTGATGTGCAATAGTCTAATGGCTGATGATGATGATGATGATGATGATTCGACACCTCATTTGTTAAAATCGGTCCAGCCGTTTGGTCATATCGCTCATCAGGAACAATATACTATAGTTAAACACGGGGAAACATTAAAACAATTGAATTTATATTAATTTCAGTCAAATAACGTTGCTTGTCGTAATTGCATTATGTACCGATTCATTCTTCTGTACAAACATCGACGAAGGGTAAAATTCGCAAAAGTATAATCATGTCGTTGTTATTCCGGGCGAGTGATATGTAAACAATACATACATAATACTTGAGCGCGCAAAAAACATAACCATCTTTGGATTTCGCAATGGGGCAACAAGGAATGAAACTTGCACGGTATCGCTCTGTCGCAAAGTTAAATTGAACTAAAATTATACAGAGAGCTCGTAAAGAAAAAACTTATCGTCTGGAAAACGAATGTCTAGGGTATATTTCCACAAAATACGTAGCTGTAACAGAAGTACAGTCGACAGCAGATTGACCTTTACATGCCTATTGCACAATCACCCGTAGCGTAACTGAATAAAAAGAATATGTCCCCGAAACTACTGAGATTTTCCAGGTTAACAACATTTCAAAATGCTCGATTTTCGTATGAGTACTTATTATCTTTGAATAATAAAATCACTTCTTCACGACACAGTCACTTGTCATCAAACATGAACATCAAACATGGAAATAAACTCAGGCTGACGCTATTTGCACAAATCAAGTACGCCTGCCTCCGCACAGTGTTTTAAATCACTTAAAAAATTTCCCGATGCTGTTTTCCACATTAATCGATCAAGGAATGCATTTGAAATGTAAGAGTAGAACACCCACGTGTCAATTACTTATACTTTATTTAAAAAAAAATTAATAATATTTCGTGGCCTTGGCTTAGAAAATTGTTTAATTAATTTTTGTAGGCGTAACGGATCAAAATGTTATTCTTTTATTAATAAGGTTTGATAAATGATTTTACAGCGCATATTTTCCAATTTAAAATTTTTGGAAATCACCTCGGGATATCGAGTAATTAATTTTTTTTCAGATTTTGGTTTTTATTTTTTTTCTTTAAAATACCTCAAAAGTGCGATCTGTAACTAGCACAGTTAAATTGCTCTTAATTAGGTTTATCACTGATAAAAAAATCACGTTGCTCCATCGCGGCCTTTGGGAGTTACGTACAAAGGTCAATTGACATATTTTAGGGTTGTCTCTAAAGGTCAAATAAATATAATGTTTATTTTTTGTCTCTAATAAAAAACTATACGGGGTATATATACAAAAGGTTTAAATAATTCAGGGGTGGACTCAGACCATGATTTTGAGTAACTTTCCCAAAGAAACCAAGTGTCGGAAATGAATTTTTTTTCGACTGTTCATAAAAAATTGGTAGCTGAATTTTAGTATTTGTATGAAGAGTGGAACTTTTTTGTAATTATCTGCATAAGGTTACACTAACAAATGTTTTACACTAAAAATAAAATATTTTACAAATAAAATTTAAAAGCTAGGTATTTTATTTACAGGAACGATAAATATTTTACACGAGAAATAGTAAAATAGATTTAAAATAAATTTTCCGGTCTAATATACCTCAATCGCTCATGACAAAATTATACAACCAGTGTGTTACCAGTGATGTTTTATGGCACTGAAACGTGATCTCTCACTATGGGCCTCATAAGAAGGCTCAAGGTCACGCAACGAGCTATGGAAAGGGCTATGCTCGGAATTTCTCTACGAGATCAAATCAGAAATGATGAGATCCGTAGACGAACGAAAGTCGTCGACATAGCCCAGCGGATTACTAAGTTGAAGTGGCAGTGGGCGGGGCACATAGCACGCAGAACCGATGCCGGCCGATGGGGCCGAAAAGTTCTCGAATGGAGACCACATATCGGCAAGCACAGCGTAGGACGACCAGCCACAAGATGGACAGATGACCTCATCCAAGTGGCAGGAAGGCGCTGGATGCAGGCCGCTTCCAACCGGTCTTTTTGGAAATCCATGGAGGAGGCCTATTTACAGCAGTGGACCTCTTGCTGCTGAATGATGATGATGAAGTTTTCCGAAAAATAGTGAACCTACTACTAAAATTAAAAAGTGAAAAATAAACTTAAAAAACTTTTGAATATGTTATCAATTAATAACAATTATGTCATTAAATACAGGAAATAGGAAACCAACTAATGAAAAGTTACTTCAAAATATATTATAGACGTTTTCGCATGTTAGATTGCTTTCAAATTTTCTGGATTTTATGGCTCGTATGAATAATTTTCAGTTTCTAGTACCAGAGGGCAGTCATCAAAATTGGATGAATCTTCTTCATCGTCTAACGATGATGGATCTTCGCCATCTTCTGCTGTGAATTGCAAGTTTTCTACAATATTCGGCTTCAGAAGTCCACGAACAGTTTCCGGCAGACAAATCTTACTGGGCAATCTTGTGCGTTGGCGATAGTGTGCCATAGACAAGAACGGATCAGACGATTCCAAAGCACGGTGAAAAAGGTCTATCATAGTTTTTTTCCTGCTCATTTTACGGCAGTGGCGTTCCCTATCTGATCGCCAAAATTTGTTACGCGATTCGGCCGCTTGCTCTGATAGCATACCTACTGGCAGAGAACACGATTCGATTATCTCTTCACCATGCACAAGGATTTTGTGTACAGTCACAGTCATCGGGTGCCAATGGTATGACTGTACATACCTTTCAGCTAGCGTACGGCAAAGTCCCAAATTTTTTTGAGTCTATGGCATACTCGCAAGAGATAACGACAAGGATGATATGTAATCCATCGACTAACCATGCATCTAGAAATTACAATTAGAAATTACAATTAAGTAGGTACATCCTGAGTTTACAATTACCGTGGTGGTTGTGAGGTATTGCAAAATTTGACTCTGTCTCCTAAGCTAGGCGTAAACCTGTATTTTAAGAGACAGTGTTCGACCATGATCTTATAACAAAACTAAAATTGTATTAAGCATGTAAATGTTAGTCTATATAATGTGAGAAAGAAGCTATTTAGAAGATATTTTAAGTGTATGTCTAAATAATATATAGTTTTGCAACTAATCAAAAAATAAAAAAATAAAAAGTATATATAGATTTTGACTAAATTGAAAGGTCAAGTTGAGTGACACCCCTAACACTAAATTTTGAAATTTAATAACTCATAAACGCCGCGTAAGTGCAACGTGATTTTTTTATCAGTGATAAACCTAATTAAGAGCAATTTAACTGTGCTAGTTACAGATCGCACTTTTGAGGTATTTTAAAGAAAAAAAATAAAAACCAAAATCTGAAAAAAAATTAATTACTTGATATCCCGAGGTGATTTCCAAAAATTTTAAATTGTAAAATATGCGCTGTAAAATCATTTATCAAACCTTATTAATAAAAGAATAACATCTTGATCCGTTACGCTTACAAAAATTAATTAAACAATTTTCTAAGCCAAGGTCACGAAATATTATTATTTTTTTTTTAAATAAAGTAATAGGAATTGACACGTGGGTGTTCTACTCTTACATTTCAAATGCATTCCTTGATCTATTAATGTGGAAAACAGCATCGGGAAATTTTTTAAGTGATTTAAAACACTGTGCTCCGGTGGTAATCGAACCCACGACCTCTGGGTTGGTAGTCACGTAGCAGTCAATGCACCCATGTAATTTTCCCCCTAAATCAGAATTCCTTGACAAATGTACGCTGGATGAAACTGATGGTACAGGCAAAACCAAAGGAAAGCGACGAAGAGGAAGGAGTCTGACCAGGCCCTAGAATCTAATACACACATAAATGATACAAGCACGCCAATAGTTGTTATTTGCCTCTATTTGGTAGTCTACAAAACTATAGCAGTAAAATCTCATTCCAATGGTATAACCTGCGCAAATTATTTCATTTTTACTTATTCCATTCATTTAGTGCAAAACCATGAACAATTCAATTCAATTCAATTCAATTCAAATATTTTTATTCATTGTAAAAACAGAATGTTTACTTAATGAACGTCAAAGTTGTTAGTTTCACAATTAATGGATTATGTGGAGAAGAAGCTAACAAAGAAACTCCACATTTATTCTTTTCAAAACACGTTTTAGCTTAATTAACAGAGTTTTCAACTTAAAATATTAGTCATGAATGTGTTGAACACTAGTCACAATCGTCCTTTAAATAATATTAATCTACTGTTTAATGCCAAACATCTTTGTCTTCATTCTTCAGTTCATTCTCAACAAGTAACATCGACTCTGTAAGGGTATAGCAAATTTGTATTACATATCAATACAAAGCGTAGATTATGATTATGACAAATGCAGCTGAGGTTCTATGGTCCGCTATTTATTTGTTACTAGCTTTTGCCCGCGACTTTGGACTTTAGTTGATAAGAGCAGTTCTAAATAAGTTTAAGACGCTTTTAGCGCATGTAAAATGTATATTACAAAAAAGTGTAAACTAGAATTGAAGTACGGCCTAGGTTTCGTTGAGTAAACCTTTTTTTAAAACGACTCGTGCCCATATTGTAACTTCCAATAACTGGGACTATAACTACCTACGTGTTTTGTATTCACTGGATCTTAAGTCTTTCTCAACCTCTTTATATAGGTACTACGTGAAGGCTGCTTAAAGAGCTCACTCTAGAGCAGGCAACGTATGAACAATTCCTGCTGTTTTCAATTACTGTTTCTGTGACTTATTAATTGTCATTGGAAGTGTGTAGTATTGTTCAAATCCTAGGGAGACCAACTCGCTTGACACAGAATAGGGTAGGTAAATGAGACCACAAAATGTTTACTCCTAACATCTCTATACACCCTCGTAGGGGTTGAAGCTTAAAATTCTGTGAAATACATGGTTCATAAAATTGTATTGACTTGCATTTTTACTAATTTTCAAGAAATGTTGACCACTTTTACTCCCCGCACCAACTTTGACTCCCGTTTTCACCCCTTTAGGAGTTGAATTGAAAAAAACCGTGAATTATTTGTACATATGTACTAAGTTTCAATAAAATCCAACCAAAAATATTATTATGTTACTCTCCGTACTCTCCGTTACCCCTTTTCACCGTCTGAGGGGATGAATTTTGAAAAACCAGAAATAAATGTCTCATCAATTATATTGACGTAAATTTGTACCAAGTTTCAAGAAAATCCGACTACAAATACTTTACTCTCCATACAAATTTTGGCACCCCTTTTTACTCTCTTAGGGGTTGAATTTTGAAAGCCTGAAAAATACATCTTTCATAAATTTTATTGAAGTATATTTGTACTTAGTGTAAAGAAAATATGACCTCCAATATGTTACTCTCTGTACAAACTTTGGCACTCTATTTCACCCTTTTAGGGATTGAAAATTGAAAAACCGTGAAATGTGGTTGTACAGTAGTACCAAGTTTCGTATAAATCTGAACATATAAATTTACTGTCCATACAAACTTTGATACCGCGTTTCACTCCCTTAGGGATTGAATTTTGAAAAACGATGATACATAAATAATACATGTTTCATAAATTATTTTGTATTTTATTTGCATCTACGCCTATGCTTAGTATTCAGATACAGCACAGTCTTTTTTAGTATTTGATTTAAGTTCTCTCAGCGCATAGATAAATTATGATAGTTTTGACTTTGTTTTCTCTACATGCTCTTTTCAATTTATATGAGTGTCCAATTTTACTCCTAGTAGTGTAAATTTGGTAATTTCCTCAATATTTAAGGCATTTATGATTTATTTTAAGTTTATTTCCTGCTTCTGATATGGTTCAAATTATGTAATTTTTTTTTATTTCTAAATTATTTTGCTGTAGCCATAGTTTTACCGCATTAAAAGATTCTATAATTTGACTGTATATTTCGCTTTTGGTACATTTAACAGAAGAGATACATCATCAGCAAATAGGACAGTTGCAGTATTTCATATTTTTGGCAAATCGTTTATGTAAGTCAGGAAGAGGATGCATCCTATCATACTTCTTTGTGGTATCTTATGAAACGAGTATGGTATGAAACACTTCTTTTACAATAAAAACACTACGTAATACATGGAAACAGCTTAAAACTTATGAGACTATATTTAGAAGGGAGGGTTCAAAAAGCTGACATAAATAGAACCTAATCGTCAGGCTTATTGTTAGATTAAAAAAAGACTAAATGTCAAAATAGTGAACAACAACGTTATATTGGGTAATGACAAACTAAACTTTATCTATGCATGTTGAGCTCGTTGCAGTTTCTCATTGTGCAGTTGACACTTTGTACACTTCGTGTGATAATACTAAAAGGCCCGAAAGGAATTATTTTTCTTTTGATGGAGCTGTTTAACATTATTTTGCTTCTGTTTGTGTTGGTCGGTCTCATGGTAGAACGCCATGATCTTCTTTAAGTCTTCCAGTATATGATGCTTCCTTTTCCGGTTTTTCTTCCCGTTGTATTGTTGTGTTGTATTGTTGAACATGTCAAAGATAAGGTCAGCATTCGAGTCGTAAAATTATGCGTATCCGCGGGTTTGCACATCTAGGTAGCCATCAAATAACCATCTCTTGGGAAGAAGATCGAATCGCGCGAGACGCCGAGCGAAGTTGCACTGGTTAATCTGGTTATGCCAATAGTGTTAATAAAACAACCAATAACATACTAATATGACGCTATTGAACAAACTGTTCACTTTAGAGACTCGCTCCCTGGGCTTAGATTCTGTGAATGCAGTGTACAGTTGACAGCACAACAATATTTACACGCATGCACTCTACTTGCACGTAACCTACATTATGAGTGACTTTGCAACAAAAATTTAAAGGACCTGCTGTCGACTGCACTGCGTAATTTTGAAATCTTTAGCAATATTTTGAGGGATTGTTTTTTTCATAATGATAAACATAATGATAATAACTTTCACAAAACACAAACAGACGTGATACCTTTGGACCAACGAGGCAGTCTAAACAAAAGATAATATACTCATAGCCACCAGCCGACTTTCTGTAGGTACCTTTTAGAAATTTATGAAAAACCGCAGCGGAACGAGACATGCCTAGCGGAAACGCCCACAAAGTTTGTTTTGAATTTGCGCCACTCAAATTTTCGCCCTCGAAGTCAATTGAAAAAGGATCTTTAATTAAGTAAAGTGGCCAAGAACAAGCGTGTTGAAAGTGGGAACATATAATAGAAGCAGATATTGATCTGGAAAAAAATATTTGATTGAGTAAAACGTAATCAAATTTATTTATTCATATTTTAAGTATTTAACTACAATAGAAAATCCCGTCTTTTGACATTTTTATTATTAAGTTTTACACCCTTTGTTACTTTGAAATATAATTATGTGTAATTTCCTTTTTTATGCACCACTAGTAGTGCCCCCGACTACGTTCGCGTGATTAACGAGTATGTCTATACTGAAGGTCAATTCTACATACGGGTGCAATAAATTATGAAATCGGATATATCTGATACAGTACTTATAATTACTTTAAGAGATTACTCCCTACATAGAAAATTATCAATATATAAACTTACTCGCCGTTCCTCTTTATAATATTAGTATAGAAGTATAGATCAAGTGTTTTCTATCTTCAAACCAAAAATTTCATAATCACTACACAATCTTAACTTAATTCCGGATTCAGACACTCAGGTTTCCTTATGATGTTTTCCTTCACCGTTAGCTAGCGAGTTAGCTTCTGTTTATCTACATATTGTCGCATTTATTGTTTTTAAATATACGTATACCGGGTGTTAAAGACTAACGCCCGACCCCAAAGCATACCGGACAGACAGACGGACGGACATGGCGAAACTATAAGAGTTCCTTTTTTACTACGAGACCCTAAAAATTGGTCAAAAACACCCCACTCACTCACTCACTCACTCATTTCATTGGTACAGACTAATTGAGGGACGTTTTTGAGAGTGAATTTTGTAGGAAGAAATACTTCGATGATTTTTTTATTCGTTGGTCGTATGGGCGTTATTTATTATTTCATTTACCAAAGAAACTTAATGACTTAGTTAGTAACAGCGCTGACACGATATGCCAGAGGTGCGGGTTCGAATCCCGGCTCGACCCGGATTTTTTATTTATAGGTGTTAAGCTTGTTTATCAAGCCTAACATGGGACTCATGTTGAAAATATAAACCTTTACATTTTAGTTTCGAATTAACGTAACGTAACTAGGCTACTGTAGCGGTGGTAGCCTAGTGGGTAGAATATTGGACTTGGAAGCGAGAGACTCAGGTTCGATTATTACCTATGACTTTTTTTTCTAAGTTATGTACATTTGTGAAGTTATAGTAGTAACACCGCCCGCTAACTGTGAAGGAAAACATCGTGAGGAAAACTGAGTGTCTGAGCTCTTGGCATACCTCAGCGCTTGAAATCGCCAATCCGCGGTGGGCACGCGTGGTGATTAAGCCCATACTCTCTCTAAGAGAAGGTCTGTGCCCTACAGTGGGACGTATATATACTGCTTATAAATTAAACAGAGTGTATGGATGTATAGATTAATATGCAGTCAGCTGTTGAGTTACAAAAAATGTAAAATACTCCATGCAATACTCTTTTATTCTTTGTTTGGCACCGGAACTGTGACTAGAAAATAAATTTTCTTCAGTAAATGGTCTAAACTGTACCGTAGCGCCATCTAGTACGTAACATTAGTAGGCATAAGTTTGCGCGTATTGCGCACAATTTTATTAGAAGCCTTAGAAGAATTTGAATGTAGAGTCTACATAGAGAGGAGTTCCAAACAATATTTCTAGAGGACGCAGTACGATGATAAGATAATACGATTTCACATTGTACGGAATAAAACATCATCATCATATAGGGGAGAGTGTGGAACTGAGGATATACGAACCACTAAGGGCTAAGCGAGAGAAAAACAAAGAGTATAATACTTAGGTATCTAAGATAAGGTAAGATAAGAATATTCTTTATTGTACCAGAAAAACACAACATAAAATATTTATAAAGATACAGTACAATTGGCGGCCTTATTGCTAAAAGCAATTTCTTCCAGACAACGGTATGATGGAAAAATCCTGAAGGAAAGAGAGACGGGTAGTCGGTACAATTATGAATATTAAAATACGTACTTATATAAATCTAACTAATTTCTTATTTAAATTGAACTTTCTATGTATCTAACTAATTTCTTATTTAAGTAATTTTTGTTTAATATGCGACTCCTTAGCCCTTGCTGCCCTTGCTGCTTGCTTGCTTGTTCCTTGGTGTTCTAAATTACCCGAAACACTTGAAGTAATTCCGACCGCCTGAAAAATTACAATATTTGATAACATAACATAAGTAGCCTGTGTACATCCCACTGTAGCACACAAGCCTTTCTTTGGAGACAGAGTGTATGCCACGGCTAATTAAAATTTCCAGCTCCCAATAAGTAGCCAGCAAAAAAGCTGCCATGCAACATGTTGTGGTAGGAGGCAGTCTTTTCAGACACGCCAAAACATTTATGTATTTTTTCCGCATTACCGTCCGTACTGCCCCAACTCTCCCATAATTAAACTCAAGTAAATGTGAGTGCCCGCAGTGGTGTGTTTAACATTTAACACATTTCCCTGTCGTTTATTCTATTTGGATCCTTTATGAAATCGATTCCAGCAATAGGTGTCGTTTTCGTCTTTAGTTTCTCTTTCAGTTTCGGGCGCAGTTTTTCCTCAAATATAAGTAAATATAACAAGCTATTTACCTACTCACCTATGCAGATAATTAATTCATAAATTCTTAACGTCAGTGATAGTTCGGCAGGTTTGTCATCACATACGCACACACTCGCTCACTGAATCGCTCGTAGCCCCGGCTGCCTGAGTGATCTTAAACGATCACGAAGGTTAAGCAACACAGGGCGTGTTCAGTGCATGGATGGGTCGCCGTCTATGCCTAACGCTAGTGGCATTTTTCCGAGCGGTTCCGTGCTTCGCAAGGCACGTTAAGCTGTTGGTGCCGGCTGCCGTCGATAGATGGCAGTCGTTAGGCCAAGTCAGAGGCCTTAGGGCGGCTTGACAACTTCTGACAGTAGACGAGCCACTAGTCTACAAGCCTCCACCAATCCGGACTTGGCCCCCGTGGTGGAGTATGGCCTATACCTTCCTCAGGGAAGAGACCCGTGCCCCTCGGTGGGGACATAATGGGTTGATGATGAATGAACACACACACACCTATGTTTTCATTCTCACTTTAGTATTGGGGAAGAACTGTTATCTTTGTAGAACAACTACACAAATAATGCATTATACTTATAAATTACTTCATTCAACTTTTGTATACATGTAAATACACCTCGGTAGAAATCGGTAAAACATGCAAATGAACAATATCAGCGGTGGTCGCGCGTGGGTACAACGCTTTTCTCACAATCAAGAAGTCGTTGGTTCAAACCCAGGCTTGTAGCAATGACTTTTTTCTTTGTTACGTATAATACCACTCGCTAACTCGGTCAAGGAAAACATCGTGAGGAAACCTGAGAGCCTGATGTGTTCTCGTACCTCACCGCTTAAAATTAATAATCCGGTGTGGGCACGCGTGGTGATTAAACCCATACTCTAGAGACATAGCTAATAATGTCTATCAAGTTGTTTGCTTGACCTGTTATAATAGGTCATTAATTATTAATTTATTGACATTGATAGTACATTATTTTTGTTTGTTTTCCTTTAGACATAATATGCTGAATAAAATGAAATGTAATTCAATTTATTGTTGCACTAATAAAGATATCCATAAGTGGTTCCCTACGTACTTATGGATATCAAGAATTCTACCTACTTACGGATATCTAGATTTATCCAACAATAAATTTCAATATTGTAATGATGCCGATATTTTTTGATGCCTTAAGGATCATAATATATTTAATATTTAAAATTATGGACGTTTTAAGTATTATTTTTTTCTATACGTAGTGTTTAATCAAGAAAAGTTGTTTCCAAAATTATTGATTTAGCAATAAAATTTTCTCAATCAAAAATTTAGTACAGGATAAAAAACATATGCCTTGTAGATCCGCACTTTTGTTATCTATAATTATAACCATCAGACCGCATTTATCAAAAATATACTCATTTTGTTACAATCACTAAGGTGGTTAAATTGCTCGAGCGAGACAGCATTCGCCAACATTCTCCGCCTTAATCCAGCCTTTCCTTATCTTCTTTAGTATTTTTTTCGGCAAGTACCTAGTAGGTATTCATCATAATCAGCCCACTGCTGCACTCTGCTATCCATAGGCTCGTTCCTCCAAATGCCACCTCTCATGGACTCTTGCCATCCGTATCCACCACCTATCGTATCCACCTTACACCTACTTCCACCGACTCAACTACATAGTCCGACTATCGGGCTGCTAGTAGGTATTATTACATGTAAAATTATAGTATTATTATTATTAAACTGTGACTGCCCGTTGCCAAAATAATCCACAAAAATCAAATGAGTCTATTAGGGCCCAAATGAGTGACGCATGGGTTGGCTTGTAAATTAACACTCAATTTGACGTGAAAACTCAAACAATGGGGTAACAGTGATTTCTGCACGCGTAAGGTACGCCACTAGACGTAGACTAAGGCAAGCAAACTTGACCAATTAGACCGCACACTATAATTTACTTAGTACGACGTGGTACGACTAGTACAACACAGCTTGTGACCGTTCCCACCGAACGGCAGCCAGTTACGGCGATTCCAAATTTGTAAACTGTAATTTTTTCTGCTGCTAAAGATAAAGGCACCTTTGGTGGCCGTATTATTCATAAAAAAGAGGCCAGTGTATAAGTAGTAAGCAAACGGAAAATCATTGATAAAAAAGAGGAAGTTTTGTAGATCGACTTCAGATCGGAAGAAAAGTCAACTATAGCAAATAACATCAAGCGCCAAAGTTATCTTGAAGAGGCGCTTCGACATAATCTATTGATTGATGCAGATCGATGCAGGCATCCATTAAACGATTAGATATCGCCTTCAACACTGATACCTGAACTATGAGTCAAGTGGCTTATCAGTTTTAATTAAGCGTTCTACTAATATTCTTCAGTGTGTTTCAGACAGTTGTATTGACAAAGACGTGTTGTTTGAACTTTATCAGTCTGTAACCGTCATATGGAATACGCGCGTTTCCTTTGTTGTTGAAGAAGGAGCAGTGGCTTTGTATTTATTCCGGATTGGTGACAGTAGATTGATTGAACAAGTTTTGAGTTTTTTTTTTTCACCGAAATCCAATTATCAAGCGGTAAGAATGCATACTTATCTATCAACAATGTTGTGACTAACCCATAGTTACTTGTTTCACAACATCAATCTATTCTATGTCATGTTTGTAGTGGCAAACCTTAGGGCTTGTTTCATAACTACAATTCGTAGTTTATTATAAAAATTCGATGTACATTGCGTAGCCGAGTCTTCCTTCTTTTTAATGTGTTTTGATCGACTTTTCAATGTATATCGAATTGTCATAGTATAGTGTAGTTCTATGAGCCAGGCCCCTGGTCTCCACCGGGCCTCGAGAATACAGGCGTGAATTTATGATTATACTCGAAGTTATTCATTAATTTCAGTTTATTTATCTGCCGTTCTGAATATAGACACACATTTACGTTTCGGCCGTGGTAGCCTAGTGGTTAGAACATTGGACTCGGAAGCGAGAAACCCAGGTTCGATTCCCATGTACTTATGACTTTGTTTTCTAAGTAAAGCACATTTTTTTATTTATAGTGGCAATACCACTCGCTAACTGTGAAGGAAAACATCGTGAGAAAACCTGAGTGTGTAAGCTATTCACATAACATTCACATTCACGTGGTGAGCACGCGTGGTGATTAAGCCCACACTACTTCTCTGAGAGAAGACCTGTGCCCTACAATGGGCCGTATATAGGCTGCTTATGTTACGTTTCATAACTACGAGAAATATGTTCTTGGCAAAGAGTTAGCTACGGCGCTCAGAGATAACATGAGTAGTTGAGTACCTATTAGAAAATAATTAGATGAACTGATATGGAAAGATATCCATAGCTTGACAATAGAAACACACATACCTAACATATTCTTCAGTAGAATTTTATCAAATTGAAGAACAATTTTTGATTAGCTAGATAATTCTGAAGAAATATCATTACAAACTATATTCTATTGTTGTAGATTAAGGCCGACTTGCACCACTTAGCTGTGGCTTATAAACAGCATTTAACTAAAATTCTTCATACAAATTCGATTTAAATGGCGACTTAATGACATTTATGAAGTGGTGCCTTACACTGTGAAGTTAAAATTAGTTTTCAGTGTCCTATCCTATACCTACTTATTTAAAGAACAGTGATGAAAGTTAGGTACATTTTAAAAGATGCCTTTTTATTTACATATTGCACAAAACGCGGTGGTAGCGATGGTAGCCTAGTGGGTAGAACATTAAACTTGGAAGCGAGAGACCCAGGTTCGATTACCAGTGCGGACACTTATGACTTTGTTTTCTAAGTTATGTATATTTGTGAAGTTATAGTTAACGGTGAAGGAAAACATCATGAGGAAACCTGATTGTCTGAGCAATCCACATACCTCAGCGCTTGAAACCGCCAATCCGCGGTGGGCACGCGTGGTGATTAAGCCCATACTCTCTCTCTCTCTGAGAGAAGCCCTGTGCCCTACAGTGGGACGCATATAGGCTGCTTATGTCTGCAAAAAACAATAGAGGATATAAGATATTTAAAATTTTAATTTTTGGTTAGGATTTTAATTGGCCACTAAATATTAAATCGGCATCCTTTACGAAAATTGAAAACAAAAGAACACCAGTGTTTTGTTAGTAGTTCTTAATATGGTGGCCAAGAGTCTACGTTAACCTAATAATAAAAGTGATGTCATTGAATTTTCTTAAACTTTTTGATTACAGAAAACTCGCTCGGAAGACTCGAAAATGGCCTTTCTAGTCTTTTGAGTATTGTTTTTGATTGAGTATTTACTCTGTGGGATAAGTACTGAGAGGAAATTCCATCTCGGGATACTTACATTACAGTCAAATCTGGCAAAATTACCTTGTAAACCAAATTAACACTCACTTCAATCAATAACAACACTCAGAAGACTTGAAAGGGAGAATTTATTTATAGGTAATTAAAAATTAAGAAAATTCAATGATGTCACTTAGTTTTTAGATGTACATAACTCTTGACCACCATATTAAGAACTGCTGACAAAAACGCTCTTTTCGAAAATGTTCTTTTCATGTAAATGGTGGGCAGTTATAATTAAAACAAACACCTTGAAATCTTATTCCCCTAATTATTTTGAGTAGCATATCAGCTTATTTCCTGAAAAGAATGAAAACAATGTTTGACGTAAAAATATTATGTATAATGCTTACAATAATTAATTTCTAAGTTGCACCTTCCAACAACACTAATAACAAATTAATAAATACAGTTTCCACTGAAAATTCTTAAACAATTGCAAAATCACAAGGCGTTTACAGAAATATATTCTACTCGAACAAAAACACACAACTTTCGCATCCCGAAACTAATGCGAAGAACTGGATTCCCGCGCGCCGTCATCGTCGTCCACCGGTTCGAGTGGCCCTGACTCGTCGTCGGACATGTTATGTTTTCGGGTCGAGCTATGGACGCGGACGCAGCGCTTCTTCCTCACGCGACCCTGGGCGCAGGGACGGCGCCGGTGGGCGAGGCGTCGATGGGGCGGCGAGCGACGGCGAGGCAGCGAGCGACGGGGAGGCAGCGAGCGGCGCGCCCGCCGGCCGACACTCCGCTTGTCGCGACATCGAGTCTTTCTCGTTGGACTCAACCCGCAAGCCACTCGCGCGGGGTTCACTATCAGACTCTTGCCTGATGCCAAGATAAACCTGTTGCCCCTGCGCTCTAAGAAGCCCAGATTCACACATTGGTTGAGCGTCTGCTCCGCCTTTTGAGTGAGCGTGTTCCGCCACAGTCCGCCGAAACGCCACCTCAAGAACCTGGTTATGTCGGCCGGCGTCACTCCGCCTTGGTCTTTTATTCGGTTGAAGGTACTCATCACCAGCCGCGCCGTGTTGCGGCTCTGCGTCGCCGTCTGAAACATGTTCCTCAAGTTGTTACTTTCACTTTAGGATTTTACTCGGCTCGCGAACTTCGTAGTCCCGAGCTCAGTTTGCTTGTGTACTCGCAGTGAATCATAAAATTTTGTGGGAATTAACTGGGATTACTTTGCAATTTTTGATGCGGATTCCCGAAACAGTCAAAACATTTTGTCCACAGAGAAAATAATTTTGTCTTTTTAATCTGTGCAAAAGATTTCAGCTGATTTACTTTTTTAAACGTGCGAAAAGAGTATCGTAGAGCAGGGAGGAGGTCCGTGTCAGGAAACTATTATATTATTATTATGGTTCTTACATGTTAGGTTTCGTTTATTTGATGCTGGACTACTTTGAGTTTTGAGGGAAACACAGTCTCTGGTCTATATTTATATAAAAAAATTAGCGAAATACATCGTTAACAAACAAGAAAACCCGGAGATTATTGGTCTTCGCTAACTAACCCTATATATCGTGTTAGACGAGCCTAGCGAATCTTCAGTACCTATATATTATATCGAGTGATAGGGTTTTTTTATTCGTAGTATCTTTCCTCTGTGGTAGTTTAAACCATATTAGTGGTTTTAAGTTTTTTTTTTTGCGGTAAGCCCTACCTGCATGACACGTTTTCTTCGTTTGGCGTGGAGGTGCTATTTGAAAACCAGCGCTGTTTCAAATAGAAACAGCAAACGCTGAAATAGTATCATTGTCACACGCACACTCCTTTATTTTTTAATAATTGTATGTAAGCATGTTTGTTTGTGGCAATAAATCATTCATTCATTCATTCATTCATATGTAGAAGATAGTTCACTTTAACTAGTAGCAGGAAAATACACTACACAGAGGATTCTCCATAGTGATAGATATTATTCATCCCTATGAATAATACTCTGTAGTTATTAATCCGCGTAAGTACTTATGTATGATTATCCCTTTGCAGTTTAATGTATTTGTCAATTGCTGGTGAACGTTTTCTTTTATTTCTTACATTTTCTGTTATTCTCCTTCCGTCTTACTAATTCATATTAGGGGTTACAGTATGAAATTGCCGTTTTATTGCAATAGGTTCTTTGAATTGACATAGAATCTTCATGGTTTGAGGTTTTCGAATGAAACTTTTTTCAAATGGTTTCTATGATGTTCTTTTTTTAAAAAATGTGAAACATTTGAATATCGACTTTTAATTGTTTTTGTTATTCAATTTAGACAAGAAAGATGGATACTGCGAAAATTCGAGTGATTATGAGGCACCCATTTTTCGTATTTTTTTATTTTATTGATTTGACGCAAGTGAGTCAATATTGTGGGTAAGGTAACGTTAAACCATGCCGCTAATTCCTGGGTAGTTTGACTAGGGTCGGCTTCCACTATCTCTCTTAATTCATCGTTATTCACCTGTGTTCTTTAAGTCGAAATTTCCATCACGAAAGCGTTTAAGCCAAAATCGCACCCTCTCCAAACGCAGCATTGATATTGCGGGCTGTTTCTGCCGCGTTAGTTCCGCGTCGGAACTCGTATTAAAAAATCACTCGAATTTTCGCAGTATCCATCTTTCTTGTCTAAATTGAATAACAAAAACAATTGAAAGTCGATATTCAAATGTTTCACATTTTTTAAAAAAAGAACATCATAGAAACCATTTGAAAAAAGTTTCATTCGAAAACCTCAAACCATGAAGATTCTATGTCAATTCAAAGAACCTATTGCAATAAAACGGCAATTTCATACTTTAACCCCTATTATTATTTTCTTATTTTCCTCTTTCTTCCATTCTTATCCATAAACATGTCATATTTCTGAGCACTGTGTCGTCATAACACCATTAATGTTGCTTCAAGTGTGAGCCTTGGATCTTCTGGCACAGAACTCGATAAACTCAGGCCGCCGCGCCCTCAGCATCATATCTTTTGTCCACACGTCTACACAACATTGTAAATATATCCTTTCTCTATTATATCTCCTTTCTCCTATGTTCTTACTTTTATTTATTCCCCAGCGCAATGTCGTCACGCACTACGGGTTCAGTGGTGCTCCAAGTGGGCGCTCTGGAGCTACTGGCGCGGTACTCAATGAACTCAGGCCGCGCCACCAGCGTTATGTCCTCTATACACGAGTTTCGGACTCAAGAGGCCGAGCAGGCCGGCAATAAGCAGTGGAACTGGAAATATCTGAGGGTCGGTTGTAGACTTTTTAATTGTGAAATTACAATTTACCTTTACCGACGTGAATGTTGAATGCTGGCGCGTCTAGCCTTTAGAGTATTTTAAACGGTCATAAGCTGTCTATTTAATGCTATTTAAAGCTGCTCTTACTTCAGGCTTTTTTTAGCTCCCACGTACAAACGCATTTAGGTAGGAGAAAAAAATAAGTTCACTTTTGTCAAATTAGGTCAGGAGTGGCATTAAAAATAAAATTAGTGACATTTTATACACGTTTTAATATTTTTATACTTACATGGTTTTTGATATAGAAACATGAGGTAAGAACTTATTATTATTATTATTATTAATGCGTTTTAATAATAATAATAACTGCAAACGTGCAAACATTAGAAAAAAAATGTCAATGCGGCGGACTTAATTCTATAAGCATCTTCTACTAGTAAGCCACAGGTTGTGCAAGAAATTAATGATTTAAGTTAATTTTCGTTATCAAAACAACTAAAAGCAGTGATTCTTCAGACCACGTTTGAAAAAATTATACTCATTCTTTTCAACCAAAAATGCCAGAAGTAAAAGCAACCTCAAGAAGCAATTATTATGCGAATTGACAAACCCTTGACCATAAATATTTTCCATAGGATCAATTCGACCAAAAAGACTTGGAAGGCCTGTACAGAAATTACGATGACAAACTAAGAGAGTCCCTGATCTACATCTATATTTGTCTCCTAGTATTATTTTCCACAACACACATAATATTGGTCGTGATCAGTACATACTCAGAGGTAAATGAATGAAATATAATGATCTACTGATACATCAAAGCTGTATAAATTGCTGTTATCAATAAGCTTTTAAAGAAAGTCATATCTTACAGAAAAGTTAAAAATCTTATAAGGTTAGGTAAGATAAATGAAATTATTATCATCTTTTACAGCTGGTGCAATGGCATTCAACGTATTTATCATTTGCAATGTTTTTGTTGAGAATCGCAATCCCGGCTCTTTTTTTGTGGAAAAGCTTCTACGAGCCTTTGAAGAAGAAATACTTTTGGATACCGATTTTCGTCACCTTCGTAATCACCGTGGACTTGGTATTCACTGGTAATATATGTGCAAATATCATTTTACCATTCCGTTTTACCATTCCAACACAGTTCTTTAATCGTATTCACTATTTAAAATCCTCTATTTTGTCACAATCAGACCTGTTAATTGTACAACTATGCTTTAACAATTCAGTAAATCAACTTCTTGGCTATAGACCAAGACTCTATCACAATCAACAAATTTGATGTTAAGAATTTTCCGCAGAGCCTTTTTATAGCGTCGTTCATATTGCAAAATGTTACATGTCAAAAAAATTTGATTTTTGTTTTCGTCATCGAAATAGTCTGAAAATTAGTAAATTAGAAGAAAATTAAGTCGTAATTGTATACACAGCTAATCAGACTGAGGATTACGATGTCTTGCACGTGTGACAGAATAAATTTTTATACAATTTCGATGAAAAAACAAAAATCGTATTTTTTTACGTTACATTTTGCAATATGATCGACGATAGTCTCCTTTTTTCATTCTCTACGTACAGTTGCCAGCTAAACAAAGACTTTATCACAATTAACGAATGTTAATATTTTTTGAGAATTTTCCGCAGAGATTTTTATCGTCTCCATTTTAGGGTTCCGTATCCAAAGAAGTAAGTCCGTCTGTCTATCTATCTGTTTGGCTGTCTGTCACCAGGATGTATATCATGAACAATAAATACTAAAAACAGAATAAAGTAAATATTTAAAGGGGGCTCAATAGACAGCGCTCGCTATCTAGCGGCCATCTATGTAACCTTCACAGCACCGATGTCATGTCGTTAAATGTCATTGTTAAACGCTTCTTGTTGGTTTCTATAGATGGCGCTGTGCTCAATGTACCTAATTCATCTTGTCTCGATCTTTGTCTAATGTTGTATAGATAATGGTACGAAACCCTACGTGAGCGAGTCCGACTCACACTTTTTTCATTATCTACTTACAGTTGACAGCACACTCAAATTAACTGAGTAGAGTGTATGGTTGTAAAAGTTAACCTATTTTCACAACTCAGATGCAACTGTGCACGTTTAGCAGGATACAGAGCATATTGTCATAACCTGATCATCTTTATTTCATGAATAAAATCGTAAGGAGCGACACTCTTTTTCACTCCTGTACTTTTGGCAGCTTTTCTGCTACACACTAATAGGCACGATTTCTGCTTACAGATATTTTGATAGCGATATACGGCTCAACAGAAGGCGTATCCTTGCGTCCGGCCTACTCTACCATCGCTCTGCTTTCCCTCTACATCTTCTTGCCGATGCAAAACAATTACATCGCAATAATCTTCGGGATTATAATCAGCATTGCTTACATTCTGATACTGTCACTGTTCACCTATGATGAAGACCCTCAAATTGGTTTCGTGGTGAGTGCTTTCTGAATATTGTGACCTCCTTTGAGTTGACCTGTAATCGTATGAAGTCCTTAATATGTAAAAACACAATTTTATAAAGACAAGGATTATCGCAGCAAAGTAAAATTATTAATTGAAACTATTTTCGGTTTGCCTCAGATTTTTGTTGTGTTTGTAGTCTGTTTCATGTGTAACGTCCTGTTCAATGCTTCGTGTGCATTAAAGTATAATTAATTAATGAATTAGTACGATTTCTTGTGGTATCGATTACTAGCTGTTCCTGTGATTTTGTTCAAGTGGGATTCTTATAAAAAGCCTATAATAATTTTGTTGAGCAGGGCGTGGTCCACGTGTTTGTCAAATTATGTGTGATTGCGTGACAAACATCCAAATTAGTATTGAACTAAACATCTTAATGCACAAACATAACATTTTTCACAAACGGTGGTAGCCTAGTGGGTAGAACATTGGACTTGGAAGCGGGAGACCCAGGTTCGATTCCCAGTGCGGGCATGTACCTATGACTTTGTTTTCTAAGCTATGTACATTTGTGAAGTTATAGTAGCAATACCACTCACTAACTGTGAAGGAAAACATCGTGAGGAAACCTGAGTGTCTGAGCTATTCACATATTTCAGCGCTTGAAATCGCCAATCCGCGGTTGGCACGCGTGGTGATTAACCCCATACTCTCTCCCTGAGAGAAGGCCTGTGCCCTACAGTGGGACGTATATAGGCTGCTTGTATTAATAGTATAGTAGTAATAATATTCATAAACCTTAATATTGATAAACCTAAACTGAGGTCGTGACGTGGGTGCTCAGTCTAGGTGTATTTCCATAGCATATGATGTCCTAGTTGTTTTTTAATATCAACTTTATTATTATTATTAATAAAATAATAGCAAGTAACATCTTCTGCTTATTTCAATAAACTAGATACTGAATGATACAGTTCCTGAATCAAGCGATTAGACATCACCTATTGCATATCGATAAGTAACTATCAAAGCGCCGCATTTCAATAGCTGCTGTCTTCCTTCTTTTTCCGAATGATATTATTTTATTAATATTGCCGTTGTTAAAAGGCTTCAAAGTACTGCCATTAACGATAATCCCATCCATGTTTGCGAAAACATAATTGTTTGTCATCAATGAACCTGTCATCTATATTGATTGTATCATTATCATTATCACTATATCATAAAAAATAATAACTTCCATACAACACATCACTTGTCTTGGTCCCAAACTAGGATACCCTGTGCTATGGTAACCAGGCAAGAACATCACAAACATGGAAATACACCCAGACTGAAGCCATTTGTACAAATGTACGGCGGCCCCTATTGGGAATCGAACCCATGGCCCCCGGCATGGTAATCAGTCGTGATACCGCTAGACCAACGAGGCAGTCACGGAATTATCGATATTAAACTTAGTGTTGATGAAAATGCGAATCTTTCAGGTCACCTCAGATATAATCTATCTGATAGGTGTAAATCTAATGGGGATATACTTTCGATTGATGAATGAGATCGTAACCAGAAGATCTTTCTTAGACAGAAGAGCATGTGTCGAAAGCACTTTGAGACTGAAATTCGTCAAAGACCAGGAGGTATGGACGTTTAAAGGATCCTTTTTACTTCCATAACTGACGCCTGTTATCGCAATAATAAAATGCTAACAATTTTCTCAGGAACGTCTCATGTTGAGTATACTGCCAGAGCATATAGTATCAAGAGTAAGGCAAGACATTCGGTCCATGTTCTTAGGCATACGCTCACAAAGTCTAAGTCACACCATGAGATCTTTCAAGTGAGTTGAGCTCCAATACCTTTTCGGACAAGAGAACTTGATACAAGAATCACTTTATTGCACCATATATTTACTTTTCAGTCAGCTTTACATCGAAGAGCATGAAAACATCAGCATCCTGTACGCAGATGTGGTGAACTACACGATGATATCGACCACTTTGGCTCCCATGAGAATGGTGGAACTGCTCAATGAACTATTCGGGAGATTTGACGAAGCCTCTGAGGTATAACTGACATTAAACTAGAGTTCATACGTCTAAAAGCTAAGGCGAAATTCCTCCGAATAATTGTAATTACCTTCTTAATCTTGCTTTGACAGGAACATGACGTGCTACGTATCAAGTTCTTAGGTGATTGTTATTACTGTGTGAGTGGTGTGCCAAAGCCGAATCCTCAGCACGCAAAATGCTGTGTCGATTTGGGTTTGGAAATGATTCATATCATCAAGGACGTAAGGTGATCATTTATTAAATCTTCTTTTAACAAGTTTTTTAAAGTGGTGGTAAAGCAGTCCGTAGAACGTTTATAACATTCAATAGGTCGTAGCTTAGGTTCGAACCCTGGCATGTGACAGTGACTTTGTTTTTTGACTTAGTACATTTGTAAGTTTGTAGTAGTAATACCGCTTGCTATATGTGAAAAAAAATATCGTGAGGAAACCTGAATGCCTTAGGTGTTCCCATTGGCATATGTGCTAATGCTATTTTGTATACTTGCTCTTAGAGAGAAGGCCTATGACCTACACTGGGACGTTAAATTATAAAACGATTGTTGGTACATCACTGATACATATATTTTACTAGCTGACTCGGCAATTATTGTTTTGCCATATTAATTAGCCTACGACTTATTTTCAGACCTATGTACCAGATATACAAAAAAAAAATTCGTGAAATTCGGTGAAGCCGTTGCGGAGGACTTCGATAACAAACACTGTAACACGAGATTTTTATCTATTAGATATATCTAATATCTATAACATTTAACAATTTCAGAGAAAAGAGATCCTTAAATATAGACATGCGTATTGGAGTACACTCAGGAAAAATACTCAGTGGTCTTATTGGAATCAGGAAATGGCAATTTGATGTCTGGTCCAATGATGTCAACATTGCCAACAAAATGGAATCGACCGGAAAAGCTGGGTAAGATTCTGCACATTAGGAAGGCACCTCACTAGGTGATTTACATATAAACGTAGTTTGGTTTTAATTAGCAAAGTACGTGCCGGATCGCAATGAAATGTTACCAATTTACGACTCAAGTCGAGGTTTGTTCGTGCTTTGAAAAAAAAAATAAGGCTTTTCATAGAAACTTACCACAAAACTTTTTACATGGGTTCCAATGAGTTGGTAAGTAATTTGATAAAATAATACAATTATGTCAAGTACGTACATAAATTGTATTATTTTATAAAATTACTTGCCTTTGAATTAGAACACATTTTAAGATACTCAAAACATTAAAAAAAAATCGTCTAAGTGCCTTCTTTTTGATTAGTTTTTAGGATTCCGTACCTCAAAAGAAAAAAACGGAACCCTTACAGAATAACTTTGTTGTCCGTCCGTCCGTCCATCCGTCCGTTGGTCTGTCTGTCCTTTTATCTCGAGAATGCCTGGAGGTATCGAGTTCAAATAAAAACCATATACTCAAGTCTACAGATCCTTAAAGCTGTGAAAAAACAAAATTTTTAAGTTAACGTAAAAAAAGAGACAACCATTTATGCCACAAAAAACGTATATTTCGACCCTCAAGGGAATCAAAATTTATAGGGTGCTTTCCGTTGACCTAGAACTATGAAATTTGGCAAGTAATATGGTCATATACTACAAGTATAGGAAAAAATCTGAAAACTGTTTGTAATTAAATCATAAAAAAATAGTCTTTGAAATTCGGGAAAACCTCGGAAAAACCTGCGAGACTCGATTCCTGAAGTATTTATAATTTGTAAGTTCTCACTGTACGGAACCCACGGTGGGCGAGTCCGACTCGCATTTGATAGATAGATAGATAGATAACACTATATTGCACACCAGGAATTTACAGAGATATAAGGTACTTAATATCTAGTTCTTAATAGCATACAATTGGTGGTCTTATCACTAAAAGCGATCTCTTCCAGACAACCTTAGGATGGACTGGACTGAAAGAAGATTAGAGTGGAGTGGTAGGTTTACATAAGACAGATCAATTAATTTACTTACGTGTAAATAATTATAATATGTAGTGATAATAATAATATAAATACACTAAATATACAATAAATATATACTAAATAAATACATAATATTTACATACATATATTATATAATTATATTCTTTTGTTGCACTAACCCGTGCTGAGGGCAATTTTAAAAACCTATTTAGAGGCTAAAAATTCCACCCATGCCGGGACTTGAACCAGGCAAATGGATTAATATAAAATTTATATAGCAACAGATTTACCAAGGTATCTAATGATCCTTTAGCAATCCATTTGTCCGGTTTTCATATTAGTTTAGCCTCGTGAGGCAGGCATTTTGAGATGTTTTTATTTCTATGGTAATTATTTCAGCATAAGCACGCGTATTATTTTCGGAAAGAATTTGCATGCTGCTTACTTAGGTACGTGATTAATAAATTTAAATATTCTTGATTGCAGCAAAGTACATGTAACGCAACAAACTTTAGAGTTGATACTTGACTATGCAAGAGAATACATCATTGAACCAAACTTCGAATCACAGAACGACCCGTTTATTGTAAAAAATAAACTAGAGACTTATTTGCTGTCAAGACCAGCGCGGGTAAGAAGCATTCTAAAATCGTCGTAATTAAAATAAACATAAGTTTTATCTTGTGGCTGGTCGTCCTACGCTGCGCTTGCCGATATGTGGTCTCCATTCGAGAACTTTTCGGCCCCATGATGACAAGATGGACAGATGACCTCATCCAAGTAGCAGTAAGGCGCTGGATTCAGGCCGCTTCCAACCGGTCTTTTTGGAAATCCATGGAGGAGGCCTATGTCCAGCAGTGGACGTCTTGTGACTGAATGATGATGATGATAAGTTTTATGGGTTTACCCCAGATTATATGACTCATTACTTCTTTTACAGACTCCTGTTGAATACAAGCCATTTCGAAGAGCATCTGTCGGCCTCAATAAGGTGATCAAAAAAGCATCAACTAACGCAAGAGTACGTAGTCTCAATTTACTAGATAAAACTAAACATATTCAAATCTATAACCAATTTTATGTTACGATGTATTTTATAGCACATGAGGATGGGATGCCACGTATTTAATATTCTTGTTTCATCTTCATCTATAATTCCAGTAGCGATCGGAAAATAGACACTCAACGAATTTAAGAAGAACCACAGCGTTCATGGATGACAATTTGGTCGAGTATCAGCAGATGCTGAAAGCTGCCGATGCCCAAATGGCTAAGGAGATTGCAGATATGACTAATGGAAAGTAAGTAACGCCTAAAAGTGATAATTCACTTAGCAAATAAAGACACAATGTTTTCTAAGGTTAACACGAGCACTAGACATAATAAAAACTGAATTTGCAAGGATATTTCTTTCCGACGTTTCGGTACTTTTGTAAGTGCCGTGGTCTCAGTAGACAGAGGTGACAGGCATCTCTTTGAAAGCATTAACTGTTAGTTTACTATCCTCGGAAAAAAATATTATGTTACGGTCCAGAAATATTATGGCAATTTTTTAAATTTAAATTGGCAAAATAATAATTTTATATAAACTCGAAAACATTGATTAATAGTTATTGAAATTAAAATTCAACCTACAAAAAAATATATACTTTATATAAACTCAACAATATTGATGATCAGTTATAATAATTATTAAAATTAAATCTACAGTCACACTTCTAGCAAGAGGGTCTCATGCACTTAAGCACTGGTTCCCATGCAAAACAAACGAGTAAATAACGGTGCAAATTCAGTTTTTATTAAATAAAGATATATTAAAGCAGTATTATCTCTATCTTATCACCAACAACCCGTTAGTTCAGAGGGTGGTCATCACAGTAACGATCTATCTAACAATAATAAAATATTATTTTCAGAGAACATTTCAAGAAAGAGTCTCAGCTGAATAGATGGACTCTTATGTACAATTCAATGAATCTGGAAAAGTCTTATTTGGTTCTACCTGATCCTCTGTTTAAGTATTACATTACCTGCTGCCTTATTATCTTTCTGCTGATATCTTTCATCAATGGTTTGACAACCAATTGGTAAGAATGAATAATCGAATCCTCTTGTTTTAATAGAGACCAGCAGTATTAACAAATCTTTTATTTTTCAGGTACCAAGGATTCCAATGGTACACAAAGGCAATTTTCTTAATTCTCATGATTTCACTGACAGTGATGCAGCCCTTCAGTTGGTTTCAATTTCTCTGGACTAAATACAGAGGCATCGAAGAGCCCAGAAACAAATATCTGCGATGGGTTTACGATATGTCAGCCAAGATTATAAGGTCTGCCTATTTGAGGACAGTTATGTATTTGTTAATCAGCGTTGGTCTTGCTGTGACATCTGTAGTGAATGTTATTGGTTGCTCGCAAGTTGAAGTAGAGGACTCTATAACTGTGCTGTCGAATTGCGTTTCTTCGTGGGTAAAGACCATTTGCAACTTTATCTTTTAGTAAATATAATACTTTTTATTAATCTATCTAATTTAATGTTTCAGCACGTAACTCAATGCTGGGGCTTAGCATTGCTACTTAACTTCCTATTCAGTCGAATGTTTTTTATCTTCAAATGGATCGTGGCTGGCGGAATGACTTTGTTCTACTTATGCGTAGTTTGGGAAATCAAGAGCTCACTCTTTGCTCAAGACTCTACATGGAACGTTGGTTTAGATCCACGCATTTCGCACACTCTTTCCGTTTTGTTTATCACAATGACATTGTACTGGATAGATAGGACTACAGAATATAGGAACAGGCTAGATCACCTGTGGCAAAAGCAGTTAAAGGAAGAGCAAAATGAAGCTGAGACCATGTTGAAAGTAAACAACATGTTGTTGGAAAATATTCTTCCTGCCCATGTTGGTAAGTTTATTTTGAACTAGGTATGGGGCTGATTTTTCCCTCTTCTTCCTACTCAAACCAAATAAGCCGCATGCCAATCTCATATATGAAAAAGAAATACTTATTAAGACCCCATATTATTATTTTTTATTATTTTGCGAAATATGTTAATGAACAGCCTCTATACATAGGTGTTTCAGGACGTCAACTCAATTATTACATTCATGCCACCTTAGTTACTATAAAAACCGAGAGTCCCGTACAAATTGTAAAAATAGCTCAGGAATCGAGTCTCGCAGTTTTTCAGAGCTTTTTCCGAACTTCATAGACCATTTTTTTTATGATGTAATTGCAATTGTAAAGTTTTCAGATCTTTTCCTGGACTTGTAGTATACGACGATAATATTTGCCAAAATTCATAATCCGAGGTCTACGGAAAGTACGCTATAAATTTTGATTCCCTTGAGAGGATGGAAATATACGTTTTTGCGGCATAAACGGCCGTAACTTTTTTTGATGTTAACTGAGAAGTTTGATTTTTTCACAACTTTAAGGGCCTGTAGACTTGAGTATATGGTGTTAATTTCATTTCGATACCTCTACGCGTTCTTGAGATAAAGGGTCTTGACAGACAGACGAATGGACGGACGGACAAAGTGAACCTATAAAGATTCCGTTCTTCCTTTTGAGACACGGAACCCTAAAAATGCTCTAAGTTTAAAATCTTCACTTTGATTACCTTAACACTTTTTTTCTCCAGTTCAGGTATATTTGGATCTAAACAGGCCAATAGACGAACTGTATTACGAAAAATACGATAACGTTGCTGTGATGTTCGCTTCGCTAACTGACTACAAATTGGGAGTGGAAGGAAACGCTGATATGAGTGATAAATTTGTGCTGAGTATTTTGGATGAGGTTATTTCTGACTTCGATAGAGTAAGTAGTTTAATTTTGAAGCAAGATAAACTAATATTATTATAAAATCGTCTTCATAAAGTAAGTGATTGAGTGATTCAGTAATTTCCATCATGCGATTTCAGCTGCTTCTAACTGGCTCATCGGTCCACAAAGTTGAAAAGATAAAAATGGCAGGATGGACGTATATGGCGGCCTGTGGTCTGGACCCTAGCAGGCGAGAGTCATACGACTCCGCATCCTACACCTCAGTAGTGGACAGACGGCAGAACACACCTTACAACAGAGCGATCGTGATGACCATGGTGGAGTTTGCCGCAGCCATGATGATGCAATTGCAAAACTTTAATAGAGGATCGTTTCAGAGTTTCGAGGGGCTGAACTTAAGAATAGGTAATAAATTACGATTGAAAATTTCATGAAATCCGAAAAAGCGCTTCTTCATACATCATTTGTATGAAAAAAATCCAAAGTAAACCTATCGTGACTCCAGTAGTCGAGTATGTTAAAAAGAGCTTGATACTTGAAGATACTTGTATTAATAATCTGTGTAGATAAAAACCTGTTTCGTTATTATAGGTATTTCAAACGGAGAAGTTGCAGCTGGAGTGGTTGGCTCACTGAAACCTCTTTATGACATTTGGGGCCACGCAGTGAACATGGCTTCTAGAATGGACTCTACAGGACACTCAGGGAAAATCCAAGTAAGTAAATAATACAATACGCATATTCAGACTTGTGAAATGTTACGTAAGAAAGACTTTGCCTAAAAAATCTCAGTAAGATCATGTTGAGATTTCTCCCTTAAGTAATTAATGAATAGCCCCTTACATAAGCAGCCTATATACGTCCTACTGTAGGGCACAGGCCTTCTCTCAGGGAGAGAACGGTAGGGAGAGAGAATAGCCCCTTGCTGAGTAAATATACCCAAAATCACATAAATAATGATAAGTAATATCTTTTGACAAAAAAATCGAATATTATTGCTTTTCCGGAGCGCACAGCTCAAAAAACTATTCGTAAAAATGTATATAGAATAAAGGTTGTAGAGAATTTTATGAGTTCCGAGTCGGCTTCTAGACGTCAGAACTTTTAGTATATTTATTAATATAACAATTTAACCATTTTATTTTATCCATTTATACACTTATTCATCTGTCCATCTTGTGGCTGGTCGTCCCACGCTGCGCTTGCCGATATGTGGTCTCCATTCGAGAACTTTTCGGCCCCATCGGCCATCAGTTCTGCGTGCTAGGGACAGATGACGTCATTCAAGTGGCAGGAAGACGCTGGATGCAGGCCGCTTCCAACCGGTCTTTTTGGAAATCCATGGAGGAGGCCTATGTCCAGCAGTGGACTTCTTGTGGCTGAATGATGATGATGATGATGATACACTTATTTATCTAACAATAATAAAGCAAATCTAGTTGTATAATTATTATTTAATTTGGCAAACAGTATTAAAATTCGGCCTCTATTAAAATTTTTGTTATTGCGCCTAAGATACAGGATACATTAAAGTAACCTAGTTTGGGCAACACTGTTGACATATTTGATATAATATCGACTTATTTCTATAGGTTACAGAAAATACGGCCATCATCTTAGACGAATGTGGTATTCTTACCACCTACAGGGGAGAGACGTTTGTTAAAGGAGCTGGGTACATCAAAACTTACTTCGTGCCCCTTGATGACCAGTTCAACCTGATAAAGAAAGAACAAAGTTTGGACTTCTACAGAACGGAAGATAGGAATCGCTACTATACTATAAGGAACACGTTGCTGAATGATACGGCTTCGGAGAGTGAATTCACAGAGGAAGACAGAAAAGAGTCCCAAATTTCGATGTTTAGTGGAACTGAAGAAGATAGGAAGCCATCACAAAGTTCCATGTTCAGTATAACTGACGAAAATAGGAAAGAATCAGAAAGTTCAATGTACAGTGAACGAAGAGCCACTGAAGACATGCACAGTGACACAACTTCCGTTAAAACTGGTAGTAGTGAAGAAACATCGTCCGAAAAGGAATCAGTGACGTACTGTTGACAAACAATGCGACTCTCTGTAAAAGAGAGTTTGTTTTACTTTTTATGTTCTCATCCGCTCTGGTCAGAAACCTGGAGTTACTGACGACAATTTGATTTTATAATAAAATGCCTATTATACCTAGTACTAATTTATATACCGCACTCATTGTTACAGTGTTAACTTAGAGAATTAGATTGATATTGGTAGTTTTAATAAAACATATCTTCTAGACAATAGTCTCTTTTTAATTATTTTTAATAGTTCACTACGTTAATATTAACAATATTGACAACAAAAGTAAATTAGGATTGGAAACAATAACTACCTATTGTAAAGGAACACACCCGTTTTTTTTTTTTTTACTTTATTGCAAACACAAGAATAGAGTACAGGAAAGGTAACAAAAGAAAGTACATGTACAAAGGCGAGCTTATCTCTGTAAGAGATTTCTTCCAGCAAACCTATGTTTGACTATGGAAATAGTGGCGAAGGTCCCTATTTGAAATAAAATACTTAAAGACATACTCACATTTATATTTATACTTGTCACATCGTCAATTAGTTAGCATTATTACAGTGAATAAAAGATTATTGGGTACTCGAGTAATTTTCTTTACAAAATTACAACTACGTCCTTCCCGCCAAAAAAACGATAAGCCAAGGTGGCGCCTCCCTTTCTTTTTTACAGTGACGTCATCACACGAAGGTTTCATACCTTCATGTTTAATCTAGATGGCCAAGCGAATTTCCGTACTAGCACAGAGGATTCAGACACAAGAGGTCCACTGCTGGACATAGGCCTCCTCCATGGATTTCCAAAAAGACCGGTTGGAAGCGGCCTGAATCCAGCGCCTTCCTGCCACTTAGATAAAGTCATCTGTCCATCTTGTGGCTGGTCGTCCTACGCTGCGCTTGCCGATATGTGGTCTCCATTCGAGAACTCTTCGGCCCCTGGGCTATGTTGACGACTTTCGTTCGTCTACGGATCTCATCATTTCTCATTCGGTCTGGTAGAGAAATTCCGAGCATAGCCCTTTCCATAGCTCGTTGCGTGACCTTGAGCCTTCTTATGAGGCCCATAGTGAGAGTACTGGTAAATTTACAATAAATAGTAAATTTGTCAAATTGAATACTCTTAAGTTGTTATGAATAAAATAAAGTTCCACTATTAATAGGTAGGTATTTGAGTCCTAAAGCGTCGCTGACACTATAATTAATATTCACTATCTCGATTATCCAGATTTAGAAGAATCCAGAGCAACCGGTGAAAAAACCATTCAAAATTTAGAATAACCAATTGGCCATGCTAGTTATTTTTTATGTACGCTTTTTACAATTTATTTCGAAAATATGGACCATTTTAAGAAACCATTTTGAATTTTATTCATTATATAATTTTTTTTTATTTTTCTAAAATTTTGTGGTGTGTGACGTCATCAGAGCATGATTAAAGAGATAGTCTTTGCCAGCATAAAAAAAAACAAATGTCATTAACGTCAGTTGATTTTGTCGGCTAACCATGTATTCTGTGGGCTAATCTCAAAATAAAACCGAAAAAAGACACTGTGAAACCGACACTTCAACACGTTGACATTTCGTTTTTCTTTTTTGCAAGGCAAATGATTAATACTCAAACTGCCTTTGCTGGCATCATACAAAGTCATTTAAGGTCAAAGCTTTTTATTGAATATCTTATAAAATATAGACCTATTTACAAATCTGATAAACAGAAATTGTACGGAAAGCAAAATTCTCGAAATGGCTTTTAGATTTCCGTTCATATTAAAAAATGTAGCATGGCCAATTGGTTATTTCGCATAACCAATTGTTTAGGCTACAGCGATAGATGAACAGGTGTTTTAACATAGAAACATTTGAAAACTTTTAATGTCGTTTCAGCAGGGCTCTTCCCGCTCTCCTTATTGCATTCCTCTAGAGCTTTCTTAATGCCTTCTTTGTCAACGTTTTTGGGGTACTTGTCCAATATTTTTTCAATCTTCACGTGACCGTCTTTAGAAGCCACGCCAGATTTTCTCATAACACAATATATGAATTTCTTAAAAGCTTCGTCGTCACTGAATTTACCACTCCTGACTTGGATTAGGGCGTCAGGGCTCACTCCTGTCTCCCCCATGCACTGCATAGAGTTTTGAAGGAGTTTGGCACTTTGTTCTGGTGTCAGGTGGACTTCCTATAAAGTGAATAAATTATGTCGTATAAAAAAAATTAAATAAAAAATGAAAACTGACTTCGAAACCAACTTTTTAAGTTGGAAATAATTTAAATAATTATAGGTATATATACATGCAGGTATTTTAGAAGTATAATTTGGAGTCGGTGCCCAAAACACATGTCTGGTCATGAAAATGGGTGGGCTGCGGTGAACCCGCCTAAGGGGTTACATTGGTAAATTTGGGTTTTGCCTGCTTAGTAGTTAATGCGCAGCATTTTTTATTTCAGTTTTTTACCAGTTTTTTACTTTTGTCTTTTTAGTATATTTTTTTGTTACATTTGTGCTGATTGTATATTAGCTTATATGATACTCGTGCAAACACGACGAATCTATTAAGATCTACATTTGTCAAAATCTGACCATTGGTTAATGAGTTATGTGGGAAGATAGAATCGAACGTACTTACATACATACATACGAGCCAAATACATTACCCTCCTTTTGGGCACCTAATTTTAACGAGAAATAAGTATAATAAGTTCAATTGAAGAAATATGATAAGTGTCATTTACCTGTGCCGGCTTGGAATAACCAATAGAGCAGATTACTGTAAGTATGAATAGAGTCAGCATGTTGAATAAGAAAAAACTTAGAGATAAATACACTGAATACACGAGAGCAATCCGTCACGAATGACCTCAAAAGGAGATTTAGTTCAACTTTATACCCTTTGCCTAGATACGTCAGATTAAGGATAACTCGGTAAATAAACAAGGATGTACGATTATCAAGTCTGCTCTCGGAGAAGGTACGTGGCATAATGCGATTGAAACCGCCAAAAAACAACGCAGTTTATCACTAACCTGAGTTCAAAGCTCCTTGCGAGGAGCGGCACGCCCGACAACATTTCGAGTTTTAACCTCCCTCTTAGTGGCATTCAATTTGAATGGTGAAATTGATTCTAAAAGATCATCAGTTTATTGACACGCTCTTCTTCTTTTTCAATCCCTTTTCCAATATCTCAACATTTATAGTTGGAGTAGCCGTTAACCCTTTATTGGTCATTGGCAAAATAATTGCCAACGGATTTTTTGTTCAAAAACTCGCGGTTTTTGGAAATCATTCTGTCAACCAATCAAATGATAGGAGACAGATATAATCAGTAATAAAAAACAAATACCAAGATAGAGGTCGTGGGTTCAATTCCCCCTGGGGGACGCCGTACATTTGTACAAATGGCCTCAGTCTGGGTGTATTTCCATGTTTGTGATATCCTTGCCTGGTCACCATAGCATAGGGTAGGTATCTTAGTTTGGGACCAATAATTACGTTATTATTATTACAATAATGTTTTTTATCGGCTCAAACGGAATCTTTAGATACAGTCGATAACAGCATGGATAGTACGACGACGTGAATCACGCATTTTTAACCGACTTCAAAAAAGGAGGAGGTTATCAATTCTTTTTTGCTATGTTCCTCCATAACTCCGTCAAATCTTAACCGATTTCGACATTTTTTTTTGTTCGAACAGATCTAACGACCCATTGGTTCCATTTTAATTTGGTGAAGATCTGATGAAGACTTTCAGAGATGGAGAACGGTACGAAGCCCATCCTTTAGTAATATCCGTATGTTTCATAAAATAGCGTAAAAGTAGTCCCAAGTTAATTTGGTGATGTTTTTAAAGCAACGAATTAAGTAGGGTAAATTCCATAATTTCATAATTCCATAATTCCATAATGGTTATAAGGGACGTGTTTATTTTTCTCCCGCTCCCTTGTAGTCGGTGTCCAGTTTCATGACCAGCACTTATTTTGGACACCGACTCCAAATTATACTTCTACAATACCTGTATGTATAAATACTTCTAATTATTTAAATTATTTGTAACTTTTTAGTGCTGTAGTGTTTCGAAGTCGGTTTTTATGTTTTAATTAGAAATTTTAACGTCATTAGTTGTCAAATTCTGAAATTTTAGCGTTTACAAACGCGTGTCTCGCGCCATCGTACTACCCACGCCACGCAGGTCAACCGTTATATTTTTGTTGCAAGGTCGCCAGTAACTTAATTGAGTAAAATTCATGTGTGTGAAGGTTGATGTGCTGTCGACTGTACAAAATATGTAGGTGCATATGTACTAGTTAAATGTGACCTGGTTACGGAAAATTTGGGGTCAAATCTTAGACTGACACGGTGTCAATGATAAAATTAATGCCACCTCTAATAAGTATGTAGTTGTCCCGTGCAAGCTACATTTTAGGCCAGGCTCTTTGCAAGTTAATTTAAACTCGTCTGTAGCAGATAAAAAGATCGCCTAATGGTATGAAAAGCGGATAGCAGAATTTTCAATGCTAAGAAGAAAAACCGGCCAAGTGCGTGTCGGGCCACGCGCGATGTAGGGCTCCGTAGAAAGATGGTTTTTTTCTGCTTTACAGAACTAACAACTTCATCGGAAGACTTTTCCTTTCAAGTTCATTATGCGCTACTACCCTGAATTTTTGCACGTTTCTACAATCAACCGTTTATCCAGGAGAGGGGGGAGGATACCCTACTCGGACAAAAATTTGCTCTTTAAAGCTTAATATTTCGCAAACGGAACCCTAAATCGAAAAATTGTCATCCTATACCTACAATATTTTTCAACGACCAATCCAACTATATCCCACATGATGGGGTATACGAGAAAAAAAAATCGTCCCCACTTTTTTTATTCTTTAACTTTGTCGGCGTGATAAATATGTATACACACACCAAATTAAAGCTTTCTAGTGCCACCGGTCTTTGCGCTAGGGCCGCGGATGGACAGACAGACAGACAGACGGACATGGCGAAACTATAAGGGTTCCTTGTCGGACTACGGAACCCTAAAAAACGATATAGTTCTACGAGGAAAACCTATATTTAGGAGGCGGCTCTGATCTCTTCACTTCCTAAACTTATGCAGTTTTATTCGTTTCATATTTGCGGGAAGTAGAAACTGCATAACTCACTTACTTATTATTTTATTACTTTTAATAAAACATAGTCTCTAGAAACAGTTTTTAATTATTTTTCGTTAACAGTTCATTACGTAACTCTTCAATAATCTTAACAAAGAAAATAAATTAGGATTGAAAACAACAACACAATAGGAATTCAGTCAATTCCAACAGAATTCAACTATCTCGATAATCCAGATCTAGAAGAATCCGGTAAAAAAACGATTCATAATTTAGAATTATCAATTGGGTGTTTCGAATAACCGATTTTTTAGCTTACAACGAAAGATGAACGGGTATTTTAATATGGAAACATTTGAAAACTTTGAATGCGGTTTCAGCAGGGCACTTCCCGCTCTCCTTATTGCATTCCTCTAGAGTTTTCTTAATGCCTTCTTTGTCAACGCTTTTGGGGTACTGATCCAACATTTTTTCAATCTTCACGTGACCGTCTTTAGAAGCCACGCCAGATTTTCTCGTAACACAATATATGAACTTTTTAAAAGCTTCTTCGTCGCTAAATTTGCCACTCCTGACTTGGATTAGGGCGGCAAGGCTCACTCCTGTATCCATGCACTGCATAGAGTTTCGAAGAAGTGTGGCACTTTGTTCTGGTGTCAGGTGGACTTCCTATAAAGTAAATTTAAATTACATAGTATCGTATAAAATCAAAAGAGATGAAAGAGCAATGATACTAATGTCCTAATTTTCTGAAATTTAAACATGGAATTTGAATGGAAAAATGTTTTCACATCACTATAAAAGAATGTTTGAGTAAGTATACAATATTTTAACTAGGTAAACTGCAATCACCGTTTAGTATCACCTAGCTATAGCGAGATATATAATAAGTACATCATCATCATCATCATCAGCCTATGCTTGTCCACAGCTGGACATAGGCCTCTTCTATAGCACGCCACTGAGCACGGTCCTCGGCTACTCTCATCCAGCTCTTGCCAGCCGCTAAAGATGGAACCGATATATACCTATTAGTTAGGATATCAATAATATTGAATGGATTCATGTATTAGAATCCGACGAATTCAAATATGCTAATAGGAAGGTATTCACTTCAACTGTACACTGAACATTAAATATGGGTCGTTTAATATCGCACTTCGGCTCTGATTCGTCAATCCACGCTATCTGTACGAAGCTCGTATTAATACCTATTAGTTTGAATATTCTACGAGTCGCGATCTGTGATTGGATACAGTCGTGAATCTAATATCGAGTCGATACCAGCGGACCAATGACCCAACATGATACGATAATATTCTACGAATCGCAATCTGTGATTGGATACGGTCGTGAATCTAATATCGGGTTGATCTAATTCCAACGAACCACGGACCACCTACCATTCAAGTTAGATTAATGCGTTAACGTTGGCACAACACTACATGATTACATGCATTTATTACTCAACGTTGACAGAGAATGTTGCAAATATATTGTACCCGCCACATTGCAGTGTGACCTGATTAAAAAAACAAAGTAGTCGTCATGACTAACATTGCCTAACGTTGGCACAAAAGTCCTTACACTTGTCAACGTTGACCTGTTGACAGTATATGTTGAAAATATTGTGCTCACCACATTACACAGTGTGGCCTGATTAAAAAATCTATGAGAGATTATCAAATCATCTCAAGTTTCTCGTGGGTACGAGTGAAATTAATGTATAACTAACAAAAGCGCGAAATACGAAATATTTGTGCAAAATGACTACTTATTTATTACTTTATAGGTATTGGTAGAATTTTAATAATCAAATAGGTATAATTATATTCATTACTGAACGCATTAGTTTGTTTGACCTTTTGACAGTTCGCTTTGACGTTGTTTTGTTTTTGTTGGGAATTTAATGTAAATAAAAGTGCATGCAATGAAGAGCGTTATTATTTTCTATGGATTTATTCATTTATGTGCATCGAAGGGGCCTCCGTGGATCTACGTATTCACTCTGGCGCACTCTGCGTTTCATCGGCAACTCCTTGACACCGGCGAAGCTCGTTAGGCATTGATATATTAAACGTACACTGTGCAAGGAGATTTTTAAAATATAAGGTAGGTACAACCATACAAAAAGTTACGCAGGCAGATAGCAGGGTTTGCCACAATCTTCACTAACTTTGTTTCATCAACATTCGTTCGCCGCAATGATCTATATTTTAGATAATGAAGGCCTCATCCTAATATACGAATTAGGCTTTCGTTTGAAAGTATATTTATGTGGTATTATAAGTTATTGGACTTAATTACCACGCGTGCCCACCGCGGATTGGCGATTTCAAGCGCTGAGGTATGGGAATAGCTCAGACACTCAGGTTTCCTCACGATGTTTTCCTTCACCGTTAGCGAGTGGTATTGCTACTATTGTGAAGTTTCACAAATTCACAATGATGTGGTGATTAAGCCCATACTCTCTCCCTGAGAGAAGGCCTGTGCCCTACAGTGGGACGTATATAGGCTGCTTATGTATAACTTATTATTTGTGGGGTTATAACTTAGATTATACGACTTCGGTTGTTGATACAAATTAGCAAAGATCTGGCATGTCATTGCTCCTGTAAGCCATTTTTAACTCTCTCCCATCTATGTGTGGTTTCTACTGTATTTTGAGTAATTTAGACTATAATATGGACAGATATAAGAGACATCACCGATATTCATGTATCGGTCAGGATATTATAATATTACTTGGCTTAATATTCAGTATTGATAATACTTGAAAATATCGGTATTAACCCGTCTTTACCAGCCGCCCTGCGAAGATCATCGCTCCACCGAGTCTGAGTACATAAGTACATACATTTGAAGAAATATAATAACGTTTGATTTACCTGTGCCGGCTCGGAATAATCAATAGAGCAGATAACTGTAAGTACGACTAGATTATACAGCATGTTGAATAAGAAAAAAAAAATAGCGAGAAATACAATTAATACACGAGAGCAATCCGTCACGACACGAATGACCTCAAAAGGAGATTTAGTTCATCTTATACCCTTTGCCTAGATACGTCAGATTAAGGATAACTTGGTGAATAAACAAGAATATATGATTCAGCCAGGTACAACCAGGTCTGCAATGGCAATCCTCTCTGGGATCTGAGTAACGTTTTTTATAGTTTCTGATGTGCTGATTATGACAAAAGTTATAAAAAAAATCATCACGTCAGGATTACATGAAATTAAATATTTAAGATTTTACTTTAAAATGTCTGAGCGTTTACATTTTGAAAGCTATAAAACGCCATTAAATTACTGCAGCCAAATTTTTTGCATTTAATTGGAGTTTAAGAGGACTTAGAAATACATTTTAATCAGTATTTTTTTAACTACATAACAAATAATTTGCATTAATTACATCAAAAACGGATCATTCTGGTTTTTAGTAATGAAGAGGGTTTGGTAACGATAGACAAAAAGTTCTTTTGTACAAGTACCGACACTGATTTAGAAAATTAACAGTTAGAAAGTACGCATCGAGAAACATAAAGTATAAAATGTCATCGCGAATTTACTTAAATTCTCTGAAGTTAAATCAAAAGATTTAACTCTGCGACTGTACTTAAACAATCAAAAACACAACAACAGTATAAAAATGCAAAAAAATACGACGTGATGAGTGTACGTGAAGAAAAGTTTTGATTACGAGAAGACAACATCTTATCTATCCTGTTATTCAAGTACCTTCAACTAATGAGCACATATCCACTAGACATAGAGGTCGAGCCAACATTATACATATATTTATATATATGTATATGTATATATACAAAAAATTACATTTAATTAAATTAAATCAGTTACTAATTACAGTAATACTAAATTTACCTTAATATTAAAATTTAAAAGTATACATTGGTTTCAATATGTGTACAAACCATTAAATATTAACATAATCAATATCTAATGATTAGTATTGACCTGACATTCTCACACAGTCTGTGTATGAGTGGACTGTCAGGTCGATTAGCAAACATGGACAGTCGTATATGGTAGTCTAAAACAGAAATATTTGATACCAGTCCTAACTATAGCAATGTTTCTCAACTTGTGTAAGAACTGTTTGAATAAAAAAAAGTTGTCCCAGAACAGAAATTGTTGTAGATACGCCCTAAATATTTGTATTTTAACTAAAATGTTCAATAAAAAGTACAGTTCCTAAGAATAGGCATTACCGTTTCACACCCTTTATAACTCTATGATATACCTAATACCTGATAGCTACAGAGTAAAACTAAGAACCAATCAGAATAAGAGCTGGCCAGCAAGTAAAAATCAAGCCAATCAGAGTTAAGGATATTCAATCTTAATAAAACGAGTCGCGTTTTCGCTAAAACCGCGATACGAGTATGTCTTCACCAGTGTATAATTATTCGTGTTTACGCAATATTTTTAGAATTTTTGCGAATATTCAGTTTATCAAATCATCCACCAACATATATAAACAATCGTCAGTTACGCTGTCACTTCCTATTGCCCAATCAACGGTCACGCTTTCATGCATGGCGCACAGAATAAACCAATCACAGAGTGATTTACTACTCTACATGTGCCAGCACAATCATTAGCTCTACACTCGCGTAACTCATATTGTATGGCAATAAAATTATTCAATCATTTGCCACAGTATCTATTATATACAATTCTCATAGACAAAATGTATTATAGTGTAAAGGACTTCTTAAATGGTCCATTGATATCAGTTTATTTTAAGCAATTTTTTTCTTTTATTGTTATTACTATGCTAAGATTTATGTTACATATTTTTGTACCTACCTACTAATTTAGCTCAAAAAACATTTTTTTTAAAACAAAATAGTAGATTGTACAACAAGTGCATAAAACGCACCATTTTACTCGAGACGTTTATCCATCCGAGCGAGCTTGCGAGCGAGGATAGATATAAAGTCGAGTGTAAAATGGGTTTTATGGACGAGTTGTACACTCTACTTTTCACTTCGATTGACGACATTATTTATCGTTAATCAAAAAACAATTTTAAGTTGTAACACAAATATTACAATGAAAAAATAATTATGGTTCCCGCCAATTAACTTTTTTTTCTTTTTTTTTTCTGTAGGGACGTGACACCTGACTTAAGGTCGTTACATACTGCTCAGTTATAAAAACATTTTCTTTTTATAACTATGATAAGTTGTTGTTATGGCTTAAATACTATACTGATCTACTAAATTGAAAAATAAACAAATATAAAAAATAATAAATGAGACGAAATACAAATTATAAGTTTATTTCATGAAGTTTTATTGTGTACTTTGGCTGTTGGTATCTTTGCCTTGGTCTTAGAATACGAACGAAACGAAATAAAATAAAGAGGTTGTTGTATGAAGTTAAAGATGTTCGTGTGGCTGTTGCAGCGATTGCCTTGGTCTTCGACGAAGATTTTACTTTATGCTCTAGAGCATAAAAAGCGACTTTATGTCGCCTACGCACGACATAAAGACGAACTTTTAGAGCATGAGAAGTGAAAATAATATTTGCGCGCCCTGACGGGTAAAGCAAGCTTGTGCCATAATTTTAAGTTACCACCTACATAATTTGTAATTACCATGCTTTAGCAAATAAAATACTCATACTCATACTCATACTCATACTCACAGCACATCTTGCGCTATTTCATTGAAAAAAACTAATTGAGAGTGTAATGCTCTACTTATTGAAATTCAAATTTCGGGCAATATATATTTTTATTAGTCTTTTTTTATCGATGCCCTAGCCTAGCTGGGGATCGACTGACATACAAAACAAAACGTAACGATTCCCTTCAAAATATTCAAAATAAGACGAGAAGGCTCTGCCAGCCAGCTTCTATAAAGGAGAATCGTTACAAGAGACTGGGGCCGTTTTTGAGTGTGCATTTTGTAGGTTTCTAAGGTTTTTTTATTCGTAGCGTGGAAATATTTTTTAAAATTTGTGAAAACCTTTTAGGGAAGAATAAAAGCTCCGACTATAAAGAAATAGTAGCCAAAATGATAACGAATTTTGGTGTAATGGGTTGTAATATGAGAATGAAATTTAATCTGAATTCGCACATTTATTAAAATCTAGGAGCCGTTAGCGAAATAACAATAATAATAACTTCCACACAATACAATCACTTGATCAGGTCCCAAACTAGAATACCCTGTGCTATGGTAACCAGTCAAGGACATCACAAACGTGGAAATACACCCAGACTGAGGCCATTTGTACAAATGTATGGCGGCCCCCTGTGGGAATCAAACTCACGACCTTTGTATTGGTAGTTAAGCGCCTTAACGGCTAGTCCACTGAGGCAGTCAAAAACAAGGCGAAAGATTTCACTATAATTTGAAATAGCTTGAAGTTAGGTATCAAAGAAGATGGAATTCTAGCATGATGCGGATTATTGTTGGTTATTTGAAAATCGCAACCAAAACCAACGCTTTCAGAAAAAAAGGACCAGGTTCCACAAACAAAATTTAAATTTAGTTTAGCCTTACAATAAGTTGTTATTAGGTATATTCTAATAGTTTGTTAAGTTAACAAAAGTAATGGTTTTTTAATATATATTTTGGTGTAAAAACGTGTTTTTTATATTACATATCTGTAGCTTTTTTGAAAAATCTGGAATTGATAGAAAAAAACTAAGTTAATATTTGTAATCAGCGCATAAAAATATTCCAGAATCAGCGGCCAAATTACAGAGAGGATTTGCAGGCCTGTTAAGTCTGTTCTGGGAGAAGCTCCGTGGCTTTATGCGAGATTGAAACGTCAAACCTGTGTTCGAATCTTCTTGCAAGGAGCGACAGGCCCGACCGACAACATTTCGAGTTCTAACCTCCGCTTATAAGTTTATGAACACGTTCTTCTTCAATCCCTTTACAAATATCTGAACATATAAACCTGATAATATTATTTTTTTGCCCTAACCCGTGCTGAGGACAATTTTAAAGACCTATTTAAAGGCTGAAAATTCCACCCATGCCGGGAATTAAACTTGCGACCTCTGGCTAACCGTGCCAGCGCTCTCCCAACTGAGCTAATGGGCAAGTGCAGGCATCGGCGAAATTTCTTTTTTTGTACTAACCCGTTTGTTAGTGCAAAAAAAAGATTTTTTTTTTGTACTAAGGGGCTCGAAATTTTGCCGTTGCCTGCACTTGCCCAGTTGGGAGAGCGCTGGCACGGTTAGATAGAGGTCGCGGGTTCAAGTCCCGGCATGGGTTGAATTTTTGGCCTCTAAATAGTTTTTTTTTAATATAAACCTGATCTCAACAATAAATATGCTAATAATAATAATGATAATTTTTTATCGCACCAAATTTAATTTGTAGGTAGTCATTCGTAGATGTGTAGGTAAATATTAACTGGTTACGGAAAACTTGGGGTCTTGTGTTAGACTATCACGAAGCCAATGACAAAATTTATGCCACCTCTAATAATTATGGAGACATTTGCAGTGCAAGATACATTTTAGGCGAGGTTCTATGCAACTTGTTTTAAGCTCGTTGGCAGCATATAATAAAATCGCGTAATGCTACGATAACTTGTTAGCAGAATTTTCAATGCTAAGAAGAAAAATACCTACACCGGAACGAAATAGTTCTACGAGGTGAAGCCATATTTAGGAGGCGGCTTGTTACTTCTAAACTTATGAAGTTACATTCAGTTATGTTTGCGAGAAGTAGAAAGTGCATAATTCACTATTAACTTAAGCCCGGATTCACTTACTTGTGATTATGACGGAAGTTTCCGACCAGGATGATAATAATTATATTATATTCACTTTCAACAAGTTTAATTTAATTCTACAGTGAATTTTGCTAACCTAATTCTTCTTCAATCTCTTTACTCCTCCGCGAAGTCTGGGGCTGATAGTAGGTTCTTCCACGTCTGTCTTTCCATGGCAATTGATGGCAGTTCAGATTCTTCTCTATCTTCAAAGTTCAATTGGTTGGCTTTTTTCCACTTACTCAATGGAAATACGCTATTTATGTAACCTTATTTACTAAATAAAAAAAAGGTTCGGTAGATAACAACTTTCTAGTGTTTCGTCTGCTCCCCAATTTGAGCTACACCAACGCCTGGGCTTTCAACCCCCCCCCCCCCCCGAGCTGCGTGCATACTATCGCTCCATTCCCGGTGCGTAGCTAGTCGGACCATCGACGGGACTTACTGGACGCGGTTGCATCTCTCCGTGGCCATCACCATCTCGGCAGCAGCTCTGACTCTGGAGGCCCATCACCACCTCCGATTCATTACTAGGGCAGTACTTACGAGTACGAGGTAGAAGCAAAAACCTACGACCCGCCGTGGGGTATTTCAAATTAAAACTCATTTTCTTTGTACGACTTCCTGGTTTAATTTCTTAACATAATTCACCCAGGTAAGGACCATTTCACTGGCAGATTCGCAAGTGTCAGAAAATCCAGTGTCTGTAAAGAATACATATTTAATGTAATTATATCCTTCCTTGGAATTTTGTTATTGATTGATTGGTATTGACCTGTACCAAGAAGTCAAGTATCAGTGACATGATAAAAAACGTATTCAGGCTGTATTCAAACGTATTCGTCGCAGACCCGAATCTTGAAATCTTACACTTCTTTCGTACGATCGATCTAGTAGATATTGCACGCGGACAAAATCGCGGGCAATAGTTAGTTAGTACCTAAGATAAACGACAATGTATTACGCTAGAATTTATTAGTTCAGGTGAGCATAAAAATAGACAAAAAACAGATCAAAAGTAAACGAACTAATGAATGTTGATGAAGCGAAAGAGGTTTATCAAGATCGTGGCAAATGCAGACACTTGCCACGATCTATTGCTCCGAGATACAAGCAAGAGTTTATTTATGTAAAAATAGAACTTTATTGCCCAGCATACGTTTTATAAAATAAATACAATTAATAAATTAATCAACAAGGAGTTAACAGGAGTTAACATTTGATACGAACCCAAATCTTTTCAGTTAACTAAAACGAAACATGAGCCGGGGTAGCCTTGTAATAGCACTTAAAGATCTCGAAGGCCGTATCAGCGACGTCTTTTCCGTGCTTCTTCTTGCAGTCATCCAGAACCTTCTTAACCGCCACTTTATCAACTTCTTCCGGCAGCTTCGCCAAAGCAACTTCCTCGTTCAACTTCCCGTCACTGGTTAGGATCCCGGTCTTTTGGAAAAAGCACAGTATAAAGTTCTTGAGCTTCTCGTCGTCAGCAAAGTGGCCCTTCTTCGCTTGAGCCACCAACTCCATGCTGACTCCTGTCTTCTTCATACACTCCATCCCATACTCTTGGACCTTGGCTTTCTGCTCCTTTGAGAGGTGAGCACGCTGTGGAATTTTGAATGGATTTATTTGTGCTGGCTTATTAACTATGAGGATAAATAGATAGATAAATAAAACTTCGTTGAATCGAATGGCAAGATCAGAAGTATCCGAAATAGGTGAGCATGTATGCCATTCAAGAATTTTTATGAAAGGGCTTTGTCAGGATTGTGGCAAGCTCTCTGTGGATTGTGGCATGGTCTCTATTTGAACCACAGGGATACATACGTGTATTTATGTATGTACGTATTATTCGTTATTTAATTAATAACTCTTGGATAGACAAGAATCGGACCACCACTTCCAGCTAAACTAAGTAATTTTTATTACCTGAACGTTGGCAGCAGCCGACGCCAGAAGTGCGACCAATAAGATTAGCTGCATATTGGCTGTTGATGGTATTTCTGTTATCAGTTGAATGATATCAACCACTTACTCCACTATCCCTTTTATACAGGGAATCCAAGGCAACCCAGCGACTTGAATTCTACAATAAATTATCTACTAACGGAACTATTTATACTTCTTGTGCGGAAGAAGAAAACGCGTCGACAAACATCCAATTAGTACTAACGTACAAGGATTATGTCAAGTCAATTGTAGGCCAAGAAAGGGTACGAAAATAACCTTAGCTGCGTGCGACATATTTACATACAGATCTGGCTCACCATGACGCAGTGACCAGGCTGCGTGTGAAGAATATAATATCAATATTCCTTGCGTACTCCAAGAAATATGGAAGAATCCGAATGGATTTCATAAGCAGCCTATATACGTCCCACTGTAGAGCACAGGCCTTCACTCAGAGAGAGAGTATGGATTTGGTAGCTTCTAAATTAAAAAGGTGAATATAATAATGTGAAATCGGCGTTGTCAGTTTATAAACGCTTGCTCGGTTACAAAATGCCGAAGGAATATGAAATGCCTGCGTCATATACCCGACGTACCTACATAATAACATGCATAATGGGTTATCATAGCTTTCGCAGTGAGGGATATTGTACCGATTGTATATAATTATCTACCTACATATACGCCGTTAGACAAATAAAATTTGATATTTTGCGTCTCAGGAAGAAGCGGAGAAGCGAGCGTGTAACGTTAATGTACTTATAAGTATTTTGCAAATGTACCAAAATAAATAAATGTTGACGACGCGGAAGAGGTTTGTCAGGATCCTAGCCATTGGTCTCGGCCTACCCCTTAGGGATGCAGGCGTGAGTTTATATATGTACATGAGTGGCATTCGTTTTTACAAGCTAAATATTCAGAGCTGAGACTGAGGTGTGTCAACACCTCAGGCACTCAGGTTTCCTTACGATGTTTTTATTTACCGTCTCATATACCTATTGCTTCTATAAAATCACAATTGTTAGTAATGTACAATGCTTATTTTTTTATTTATGACATAATATAATACAGGTGATACAGCACATAAAGAAATTATTTGTAATTCTTTCACCTGGTTGTGCAATAAAGTGTTCTTTACCTATCTTTCTATCTATCTAGGTAGATTGAAACAAGCTACTTATTATAAAGTGAGACATATTAAAGCATTTACGCATAATCACACACCGACTAGCGGCCTCAGAACTGACATCTAGGTCAAAGCTATTACCTGACAGGACCTTTGATATCCAATCTTTTTATTCAGCTGTGTTATACATACTTACTGCTACCCGCGTAAACATAATTAAAATCATAATATCATAAAGTCGACCTTGCATTCTTGAGGGGATGGTGCGAAGTGGCTAGGAACAGGGAGAGATGGAAAGTAGGAGGGGCAGCTTTTGCCCAGCAGTGGGACATAAAAGAGGTTAGGGAACATACCCATACTACGTGACCCGTTTTTAGGATTCCGTAGTCCGACAAGGAACCCTTATAGTTTCGCCATGTCTGTCTGTTTGTCTGTCCGTCCGCGGAAAGACCGGTGGTACTAGAAAGCTGTAATTTGGTGTGTGTATACATATTTATCACGCCGACAAAGTTAAACAATAAAATGTAGAAAGTTATTTTTTTACTTTACCTTCCTTAACATGAAAAATGGGGATGATTTTTTTTTCTGGTCTACCCCATCATGTGGCGTATCGTTGGATTGGTCGTTGAAAAATATTTTGGGTTTAGGGAGATCATTTTTAGATTTTCCCTCTTTCTACGGAACCCTACATTGCGTGTGGCCCGACGCGCACTGGGCCGTTTTTATAATTTTTTACCGTAATACGGTATGTTAGTTTGCATCATATCAGAATGTTGAGAGCGCGCAAGGATAAGTTGGGTTCTTAAAAATAAAAGTAAAATAGAAGAAGAAGAAGAAAGATATTTTCATTAGGTACTCATACTCTGAAAGGGGGTCATTGTTCATCCAGGCACCGTGCTGAAAGTGGTACATGCCTGCTCTAAAGCAGAAAAGTATAAAAAAAATATATGAATCGTAGTTTATATTGAACAACGCAATGGTAGTAACCTATACAGCCATAAAACGATTAATTCTTCATTTATTAGTTTTGTTGACATTTAAATTCTTTTTGATGTTTATAATTAATATAATGTACTTTATGTGTTTATTAGTCACTTTCAAGGCGAGATGTGATTTGCGAAATAAATTAAAATATTGTTTAAGACACAGATAAAACCACCAAATACGCAAATTCAAAATGGCCGTCTTTCGCGGTCGCCGGTCGCGCGCCATCTTGCGAATTGTGATGTACGGCTAGCACAAGTTGGCGCGCGAGCTAGACCATCCGTCTGTTTCGGCGTGATTTCCTTATGTTTTATATTTTTTGATTTTAACTGGCTTGTGTTTACTTTCCTCGTATTCGTAATGAAAAGTAGAGTGTTTTACTCGGGTGATAGCACCCATTTCTGCCTCGAACTATTGGCGCTCTCACTTCGTTCGAGCGCCAAAACATCTCGTCAGGAATGGGTGCCTTTCAGCCCTCGGTTAACAATCTACTATTATTATACCAACAAGACACATCACAGAAACAAAATAAACAGATAAGTAACATAATATACACACGTGCCAGATGTCACTGCCTGTACGTAGTACAGAGAAGTTTGTAAAGAGGTTGGAAATTTCGCCGATGCCTGCACTTGTCCATTAGCTCAGTTGAGAGCGCTGGCACGGTTAGCCAGAGGTCGCGGGTTCAAGTCCCGGTATGGATGGAATTTTTTGCCTCTAAATAGGTTTTTAAATAAAAAATCTTTATACTCTTATTTTGATTGGCCTAGATTTCATTGGAACCTTAGATTTATGGCCGTCACAGACGACGGCGTTAATCTATGCGATATATTTTTCCCTACAATGTCCAACATGCAATCCACGTCCACTGCGGTCGTATTTAGTTTAGAACAAGACATCGCGCAATATATTTATACCCGTTGTCTGTTAAGATATTTAAAATAAACGTTTATTTATATCTGCATAGAGTACCTACGTCAACAAATGTGGTCCAGAGACAAAAACATCCAGAGAACTCTATCTGAAAAATAAGCCCAATTCTGCAGCACTGGATGGGAAAATTTATTATTTCTCATCCAGTGCGGTAGAAAATTAGATTTTCTTTGTTTTTATTGTAAGTTTTTAAGGTTAGTTTTATATTTGAGCCATTGTAGCAAAGTGAATAAAAGTTATATTAAATGTTGTGATGATTTACGACCCCGGCACATGTCCAAGTGACAGTATTTTTTTTTTCATCGAGTTAAAAACTTACTTTAGATTTTATTGACCCAGAACTTGGGCTCGCGCGCTTTGGCCTCCAGCAAGTCGTCTCGAGTGCATGTGGACGGGCGCAATGTACACACAGAGAGGTGTTCCATAGTCTGAGGGGAGACTCAATGGGGAGCAATCTTTAAATTTGATGCTATCAATTTGTATAAAAGCATAATAAGAGATTTTTTTTACTTTCCCCTATAGGAAGTAGTTTAATTGATACCTGCTGGTGGGTCATGGTTATCAAGTTTTGCATTAGGTAAGTGTATATATAACACGTTGTAAACTGCAGGGTACAGGCCTTCTCTCAGAGAGCGAATATGCACTTTATTACCATACGTGCCTACCATACCCTACGAACCCCATCCGACGACGTATCGGCCGAAGTAAGTAAATGTAACATGTCCAGCCCTTATAGCACGTAATTTTCCGCTATATCTGTTTAAGTAATTTAGACGACTCCTAAGTGTCAAAATATGTATGTATTTGACAGTTCGGAGTAGGTTAACCCCCGGTTTCTCGTACACTAACAAGCTGTTAATCTACTGTTAACAGCTGTCGGTGGGTTTTTTTGTATGCACTTTGGTTAATTGACAGCTGTTAACAGTAGATTAACAGCGTGTTAGTGTACGAGAAACTGGGGGTAAGTCAGACAACTACATGATGTGGAGGACTTACGTGGTCGCGTCCCAGGTTGGGGTTCGCGGACAGCGATAATTTGAACTGTTTGTGCGGCACTTCTAAGACGATGGGCTGTCTTTAACATGCCCTGTGTGGCCTTACACCTGCACTCAGGAGGACCTAATGATTGCAATTGATGAAGCAGTCAGCGTCGCAAAGTTCTGGGCCGCAACTGTTTAATAAAGACTAAAATTCGTTTTGCCATCGATACGCTAAGAAGAAGAAGAAGCTACCTATCCAAGGATCGAAGTCAGTCGATCTGTTTTCCTTACGATGTTTTTTTTCAGTGCTAGTGAGTTGCATTATTATCTACTACAAAAACATAGTCATTGATGCATTCTACCAATACGCTACCTACCACAAAAGATCTGACGGTCTTATTTATAAAAACTCAATTCTTTCAAACACTTCAAAAAGGCCGATTAAAATAGTGTGTGGTGGAGATTTTACAAGGAAAAGATGTGGCCGCAGATTAAATAAACAGGGTTTTAGATTGGTTTCAGAGGAATCGTATTTTTATAAATAAGGCCGGAAGTTTGTAAAACGCCTAGGTTTTACGAAGTATAGTAAAGTAAAAATAAGTAAATTTTTCTCGAATTTTCGCAGTATCCATCTTTCTTGTCTAAATTGAATAACAAAAACAATTGAAAGTCGATATTCAAATGTTTCACATTTTTTAAAAAAAGAACATCATAGAAACCATTTGAAAAAAGTTTCATTCGAAAACCTCAAACCATGAAGATTCTATGTCAATTCAAAGAACTTATTGCAATAAAACGGCAAATATTTGACGGAGTTAGGTATGCGAAAAAATTGACAAAAAAAAATTTAAGAAATATACGCGTCGAATCGATAATCTCCTCCTTTTTGAGGTCGGTTTAAAACAATAAGATGTAGTTTTCACTACATTTGCTATATCTCTTTGGTAATTAATTTTACTTGACAAACGATTTCCGAAGGGGGGCGTTGGAAACCATCGTACAGGATCTCCCTAGTTTGGTTTCTAACGTGATAAATAAATTACGTAGGTATACTAAGACAACTTGTTAATTAGTCATAGATTTCATCATCAGCCATTTGACGCCCACTGCACGACACAGACCATGAAGGGTTTTGCCATAATCGCCACGCTTGGCAGGCGGGTTGGCGATCGCAGAATGCTGTTGAAATCTCAGGAAGACGGGCAGCACCGTCTCCTAGTAATGTATTTCCTTAGTCTTAGTTCTCAATAAATATATTTATCTTTAATAAGTAAGTACGCCTTAGTGAAATGAAGATATTTTCAACTGTATTGATTTATTATTCGCCCAAGTTGTTCTTTTTGTTCATTACCGACGTAACCTAACTGAAACCATATAAGTTATTTCCATGGGTTGACAACATTGTTTAGGACGGGTACCCGATACCAATAAGACAATTGGCCCGACCTGCAATCTGCATCTTCCAAAACTTTATTTAGTAACCTGTTAGATGACCTTGAAAAGAGCCATTGAAAACTGTTGTATAGTGGTCCGATCGGGTCATTTAGAATTCTACAGATTACATACTTAGGCCGACTTGCATCACTTCCTTAAGGCTTTAACAAGGCCTAATTAGCGCCGCCAATACGGACACTACGTTTGTAATTGCTCCTTGAGGGGTCGCCATAACATTTTACAATTTTTTTGTTTGAGACAAAAGTCAGTTTGAAAGGAAACTTAAGTGACATTTAAAAAGGGTTGCAAATCGGCCTTAATGTTTGTTGTACTGAATTGTCATTGATAAGTGGATAAATGAAGTCGCAAAAAAAACAAACAAAATTGCGATTGTTGCTATCTTGCACTAGGAATTCAAGACAATAGTTAATATTTTCATGTGGTCATGTAGATAAAATACCCAAATAGAACCTAGTGAAAAGGTTCCTAGCACCTGAAACTAAACACTGCAGATTAGTGTTGTAAGGCTTCGTCTTCCGTCGACCGCCGTTCGATCTGCTTAGTCGCTCTTCGAGTCACCTCTTGCCAACAATATTGTCGATATGACACAGTTTTAGAACTTAATTTATTTTTTAAATAACTCGTGAAACGACTCCCAAGGAGTCCTTTTTAAATACCTACGGCCAAGAAAACTAAGGTAAGTCTGTTAATGCCCCTAATATTATTAGTGTAAGTCAATGTTTGTATGTTAAGAAATATGGCATAGGTATAGATATACCAGGCAAGGATAGTAACTCAATTTTTAGGGTTCCGTACCTCGAAAGGAAAAACGGAACCCTTATAGAGTCACTTTGTTGTTCGACCGTCCGTCCGTCTGTCTGTCAAGACCCTTTATCTCAGGAACGCGTGGAGCTATCGAGTTGAAATTAAAACCATATACTCAGGTCTATAGTCTCTGGAAGCTGTAAAATACATAAATACAGGGAAAATTCTGAAAACATACATTTGTAATAAAATCATAAAAAAATTGTCCTTGAAGTTCGGGAAAAGCTCGAACAATACTACGAGACTCGATTCCTTAACTATTTATAATGTACACATTATAAATACCTGCCTACAAATTTGTAGATACGGAACCCTTATTGCGCGAGTCCGACTCGCACTTGGCCGGTTTATGTTTTGCATAACCGGCGTAAACTTAATATTTAGATACCTACCGTTTCCTTACGTACCTGCTCGGTACGTCCCAAATACGAAAGTATGTACGACATAGTATCCCACTGGCAGTGAGTCCATGTAGTGCAGTGGACTTTTGCATTGAGACGCCCGACACTTCCACCTGAAGATGAAGAAAAAGAAGAAAGACATTTATGCGTGACACGTTTCCCTTGCATCACAATTGGTTCCAGCGATTCCCAACCATGGCAGATGCTGAGCCCCAATGCCAAGTGCGTCGCCGCCGCTCTTCTGGCAACCCCAAGCTGCCGCTAAACCTGGACGTAGGGTACCAAGTAAACGACAGCGCCTGCGCCAGCCAGGGAACGCCGTCCCCGAGCTGCGTCAAGTTTTTACCCCACTCGCGCGAGCGGGATTCCTCGTCGGCGCTGATAGAGTTCCGGAAGAAACAGCAGAGCTTTGACATACAGGTAATTGTAAGAAGGTTTGTGGCTTCGGTGTTTTATTGTGACGTCCTGCCTTTTCGATTACTAATGAAATTTACCATTTTGCTCCATGGGAACTTAAGTCCTGGATGGAAGGATTAATTTTCCACAATTCTACTATTGCCACAATACCACAACGCCCATGTCATTAGTCGATAAGACCTCTGGTACATCACAATTAATGAAACCAGCCATAGCCACAGATTTAGAGGCAGCCTAGAGCGACACTAAGCTACCTCTAAACCTGGGGTAGTTAGATAAAGTCTTAGGGCTTCGAGCCCTAAAACTTTTTGGAATTTGAACAGTTCTTCGACAACGCTAAGTTAAATTCTGATTTTTATGGTCGAGGTGGGCTAGGTTTTAAATACCAAACTCTGATAGAGTTCCGAAAGAAACTGCAAAGCTTCGACATTTAGGAGGTGAATTTGTTGTGGAGAATTGTGAAGACTTTTAATTGGCTTAGTGTATCCTAAGTTTTCTATGTAATAGCTATCAGTCTTCCTAGAATCTAAAATTAAATAAAAATCCTAGAGCGGTCTCTTGCCTCTTGAAGATTATACTATGTTATACTAGTGTTATACAACATACTCACTCCCTGCGAAGGATATCCTTCCGGATTTATTTAATGTAGGTATGAACCAAACGCTTTCGCTACTGAAATCTTCCTTGGCGCGAATGTCCTGTCGTACACCTATGCGCAAACACACGCCGATGTGTTCGGTGAGGACAAAAAAATCAGTAAAACATAAAAAAAAAACAATTTATATAAACGCTTTTGTTAAGATTGTATAATAGGTTACACATTTGTTACAGATAGAGGAATGCGAAGAGGAAGAGATTCTTTTGAGCGACGATGAGGGGGGGGAGGAGGTAGTGGCGGACCGCCCGATCACGCCCACGCCCATACAGGACTTTGCGGCCAGCGTTTCTTACAAAGAAGGTATCTTTCTAAGGAGTTCATAATTTGGCAGTGTGGTCACTTCAGACCGTCCGATACCTAGATTTAAGGTTTCATTCGTCTGAGGACCAATCACGCCCACACTCATACAGGACTTTGCGGCGTTTCTTACAAAGAAGGTCATCAAGACATTCATCTGTCTAAGCAGCTCATAATTTGGTAGTTGTGCTGGCAAAACGTCATGTCTGAGGATAAAAGCCTACGCCCTTACAGGACTTTGCAGACAACGTTTCTTACAATCAAGGAGTAATAAGGAGTTTATAATTTTTAAGAGATTATTTTGAGCGACGATGAGGGGGGAGGAGGAGGTAGTGGCGGACCGCCCGATCACGCCCACGCCCATACATGACTTTGCGGCCAGCGTTTCTAACAAAGAAGGTCTCTTTCTAAGGAGTTCATAATTTGGCAGTTGTGGTCACTTCAGACCGTCCGATCCATAGACCTACGGCCTTATTTATAAAAACACGATTCCTCTAAAACCAATCTAAAACTCTGTTTATTTAATCTGTGGCTACATCTTTTCCTTGTAAAATCTCCACCACGGACTATTTTAATCGGTGTTTTTGGAGTGTTTTACGGAATTGAGTTTTTATAAATAAGACCGTTAAGGTTTCATCTATCTGAAGACCATTCAAGCCGACGATCATACAGGACTTCGCACCCAGCATCACTTACAAAGTATGTCTTACGTCTTTTTCTAAGGAGTTTATAATAATAATAGAAGTTCCACACAATGCAATCACTTGACCACTTCAATCACCTCACTTATGATTAACCTCTAAATTTAAAGCGATACGCACTGATTTCTAGACAAAACGTACTCGCTTGTGTATTGATACAGTATCAGATACACCCTGCTTACAATAGGTATACAACCAACTCTACACCAATTGCTATCTACTTCAAATCATTGTAGGTGCCAAAAAACGTTGAACCAGCTAATCCATTCTTCTTCAAGTGGCCTCTCCATCGTAGGCGGTCATGTCTTTGCAACGTTCTGTGTTCAGTGCAATTCTGAATAATTCTTCCATGGTTTTAACACCGGTCCACTCTTAGCCTATTGTCCTCTTTTTATCTACTTTTACAAGATCTACTACGTCGGAAGAATCAATCAATGACATGAATTTTCTGTTTCCCCAGGCCCTCAGACTAGCGATTTCCTGAAGGTAGCGGTCATGCAGACGGAATGCGTCACTGACGTCTCGGAAGCTGAATCGGACGGGGAGGAATCGTAAAACTTGTGTCGTAAGAGTCATAATGCTATGCCATAATATGTACACTAAGAGCTTTATGTGAAAGCCGTGTGTGTGGCTTCGCCAAAGACCTCTAGTCTTGATCAAATTATTTTATATACGTATAAGTATTTGAAAATATCTCGTTATTAACTTACTCGTATTATGTGAATATGCCTATTAATGATAATAATAAATAATTCGTAAATTTTATGACTTTATTTTCTCGCGCGCGTTGGATCTTAGAAGTATTGGTTGGACAGTGAAAACGATATATTTATGAATAAAATTAAATTACTTTATTGCGTAGGATGTCACTTAAAAAACTATTTTACAAAATAAAATGTGCAAGATACTTAATTGATTGTTTTTAACGTTCTCATCTCATTCATATTAGAAGTAATAACGAACTTCAACTAAGTATTATTTAACATCAGCGGCCAGGCCAGAAAATAAAAAAAAATTCAAGACTAGACAAATAAAACATTTAAAAGCTCAACTTTAGAAGAGTATTTTGTCTTTGGGAATACTCAGAGCGGGTCTTCCTTTCAAATGCCTATTAATTAATACGAAACTACAAAACTAGCTATGTTTTACACATGCAAACAAATACGATATTCAGCCAAAAAACTATTCAGTCAGCGCTAAACTAAGAATTCTTCTTTCTCTCTGGCCGTGTCGTCATGACTGAGGGACGTGACAGCTGGGGCAGCTTCCGCCACCAACGCGGAGAGTTGGACCGATTATGCGCCAGATGTATGGCTGCTTTTAAGATCCCTCCCGTAGCTTGGCTTATAGAGTCCGTCCATCGCTTCGTTTCCCATTCGCTTACTTAGAATTGAGGCCGTCAGCGCAAAAATGACCTAACCCACAATTATATTCGTCCTTATCTATTGCAATTTATTTAAAACATAATAACATGCACAGAACAGAGAAAAAAACCGGCCTATCCCTAGTTTCACCCATAGATGACAGATGGCGTTGCAGACATTATTTTTGCGCGTATTGTTTTTGCCTACAAATGTATTCAATTTAAATTCATGAAAATGTATAGCTCATTATCTCTATACTAACTATGTTAAGCTTAGGCCGCTTCTGCGCTGACAGCCTCAATTATGAAAGGTGAAGAGGCTTTATTGACTAACAACAAAATCTATTTTACCTTTCAAGAATTAAAATCAGTTTTTACCAGCGGAAACCCTTGATTGACATACTAGGTAGGTTTATACAAGTTTGATAATAGGAAAATGTCTATGTACTGAGAAGTCAAACTCGGGGGGAGTGGTCGAGTCTCTCTTGTGGCCGCCAGCTAACAACTTTAAAACTACGAAATTCGTTTTTGCTACTTTGAGGAGATCTGTTACCTGGAACGAAAGAAACATGCATTAGTATTTGTGTTTGTACTGTATCCTTTTAATTATTTTGTTTGTTTTTTCCCGGTGTGCAATCCTACTAATATTATAAATGAGAAAGTTTGTGAAGATGTTTGGATGTTTGTTACTGAATGACGCAATAACGGCTGAACGCAATGACACTTGGCATACAGATAGACAAAGATCTGAATTGAGACATAGGATATTTGATATCCCGGTAATGCGTTCCCGTGGGATAATATTTTATTGTTACCGTTAACCTTTTTTCAAGCCAACCTCTAAGATATTTATTTATTGCGTTGTCATGTTAACAAGAATCGTATATTTAAACGGATTCTGTGGCGGTACGAAGTTCGCCGGGACAGCTAGTAAAGAATATTCTTCTCTTATTAGATTTATTAAAAATTAACATATTATTAGTAGTGATTTTATCTCCGTGTGGCGCCGGATTAAGAATAGCGTCACTCCATTTCCTCCCGTGGATGTCGTAGAAGGCGACAAAAGAAATAAATTACCAGGAGACGGGCAGCAGCGTCTTCCTGAGATTCCAACCGCATACTGCGATCGCCAACCCGCCTGCCAAGCGTGGCGATTATGGCAAAACCCCTCATGGTTTTCATAACCATGAGGGCGGCCTATGTCCTGCAGTGGGCGTCAAATGGCTAATGATGATGATTTTATCTCACAAAACGGTTTGATCTTAATGGGGAACTTGCTTTAAACATGCAGCAAAATAAGAAAAAATAATTATGCCAACTATGACCAAAAAATTGTTCTTCTTTTTAGGCACTGGTCATACATAACGTATGGGGTAACGCGAAACCACGGGGGAAAATAAGTAAGTATAAGTAAGGATCTACTAGGCTTCCTTTCGCGACATTTGCCAATGCACCAAATACACATGCACCAAAATGTGACGAGTTTGTGAGGAATCTAACAGTGACAATGAAACGATGGAAATTTTCACAGTTACGTTTTCATTTAGGTCAACGAATCTAATGGTAGAAGCTCTTAAGCGCTTACCTCCTGATCCGGTACTGTGATCGTTTCCAATAGTGTACGAGCTTGCTGGAAGTGCTTGCAGCCACCCAGGTATAATATCACAGGGTTTTCATACCTGGAAGCAAAATACGAAAACACAAATTGATTCATATTAATAATTAAAGACTTAAACAATACGGCGATGAAGCGGTGGTAGCCCAGTGGGTAGAACAATGGACTCTGAAGCGGTGTTCGATCCCCAGTGCGACTTGTATAACTTGTATTTCTTGTGGGTTAGGCCGACTAAGTTGTTAGGATGGTATAGGTGCTGGGCAAGCCTACTCCATGTAAAATACAATGTCCCAGGCACCGCAGCGTCCGAGTGGTCCCTTCACCCATCTAGTGCGAGTGAAGGTGCCACTGGACGCTGCATAAATCATCTCATTACGTGGATGCAAAGGTCTAAGTTTTAAACAATACGACGCAAACCCTTGTCTTTTCTCTGTCTCCAAATGAAGTCGTAAAGAATAGTTGTTTGAGGTAAGTTGGAGTGAGATAGTGAAGCTAAAACAAACAGGACCATGCTTCCAAACTTGATATTTACCCGGTCACTGAACCTTAAAACTAGGTAGCCGTATTTGTAGTCAGCCGGCGACAACAAAAAAAAGTAGCATGATTGTTGTGAAAACTCAAACATGGTACTTCCGTGAACACGTAATCGGACATGTGCGAGCCGAACACGTCGGACAAGTCAAACTAAACTAATTCTAGAATTCGTTGTATCTTCTCCTTTCGTGTCGAAGGCGTCGACGCGTCCTCAGACATCTCGCTCCTAAAACCGCGACACTGCGATTGCGTTGGATCTTCTTCTTGAGATTATTTGTATGAACTCCTATGGAACTCCGGCTACCTACCCACGCCGCAACACGCGAATTTGTATCTATCTATCTATCCAGGCCATGAATAGAGCCTACTGGGCATAGGTATCTTACCTGTCACGCCAACCCTCTCAGTCCCCTGTCAATCTCGTCCATTGCATGTCGGTGGAGACAGTCAGTCAGTCTCTTACAGAGATAAGCTCGCCTTGTTACATGCTATTTGTTATGTCATGTCCTGTTTATTGTTTTGGGTGCAATAAAGTATATATTATTATTAATTCAGGTCACAGAGCGGTGGCAGAGGTTAGGTAATCAATTGGTAGGCCAGCGACCCTCTGGGTCGAGGACATTACGCCTTTATAGGCCGAGGTAGGCTACTCACTGCGGCTGTCAGCTAGCAGAAATTTTGATAACGAACATAAAAGATTTCTGAAGTGGCGGCAGCGCCGCAAGAGTCGTCTATATTGTAGTGATTGAACCACATGGCTTTGTTGTCTCTACATCAATCAATCAACCGGCCCGTATTTGTCCACTGCTGGACATAGGCCTCACCGAAGGCACGCCACTTCCCTCTATCCTCAGCCATCCTCAGCCAGCCACTGCCAGCGACCTGCCTCAGATCGTCTCTACATACCCCTCCAGTCTACAGGTGTGTGTCTATGTGTGTAAGAAGCGGCTACTCACTATAGACGCTGCGTCTCATCTCGCAGAACTCAGGGTAGTGTACTTGGGGCGGCTTCTGAATCGAGAACGGCGCGAAAAACTATGATGGTACCGCACTTTTTTTTTCATTTTTTTTTTAAGTGCAGTGACAAAGTAACCTAATATATTCCCTTCTGCCAAACTGTATTGCAGTTTAACGACAGACACTCTCAGTAAATAATAATCTGTTTAAATACATAGTCTAAAAAACATTTTTTTCAAGTTAAAAAAATATTAATATGTAGATAGTCTAATAATAACTTGAACAGTCCGACGGCATTCCGGCCCGGCCGCCCCCATGCAAGTGCCTCGCGAAAACCCACCGAGGAACCGGCGCCCGTGTGAGTCAGGCCAGCGGGACCGTATTTAGTTACACATTTCTAGAAAGACTTAAGCATAAAGAAAGTTTATAAAATAGATTTATCTACCCTCATGTCGTAAGATTCGAATCTTTAAAGTTGACACATAAGGCTTAGTGTTATTTCAAAAACTGCAAAAATAAAAAATAAAAATTACGCTACAAATGTATGAGAGTTAATGCCAACTCTCAAACATTTGTATACACTTCCGGTTAAAATTCTCCTTGCAGTAAACTTTTCTGCGAATTTTTGGTCTGATTCACCCACACTGAGCACATGGCTGCATGTAGATATATTTTGTATTATCTATGGAAATGACACCTTTACCTATCCCAAACGGAACAAACAAAAAAAAAAGAAAGCGGACCTGCGCAGTTTGGATTTGTTTTGCCGCCATTATTAGTTTACAAATTTTTCTGTGTGACTAAAGAAATGGAAAATAAGTGTCTTTCTTGTTTACTTTAGTTTCATTTATAAATGAGTGAAGATAAAGTAGTGTAGATATTAGAATACTCGTGTGATACTATTTTCATACTCCGCTTCGCCTCGTATGATAAACCCACACTCGTATTCTATGAATCTCTCTTATATGACAGTTGCATAAACTACTACTACTTGTTAGGAAGAATTGCTTTAATTTTTGTTTTGTTCCTTTTAGGTTTGTTAGATCGCTTGGCATGACATCATCTTCTTCAGTGACTTCTTTGAACCACATGGCTTAGTGTCGAACTCTGTAAATAACCCTCCGGTCTACAGGTGTGTCGCTGTTCCGTGTGGCGCCGGATTAAGAATAGCGTCACTCCATTTCCTTCCTTGGATGTCGTAGAAGGCAACTACGGAAATCAATTATTAGGAGACGGGCAGCAGCGTCTTCCTGAGATTCCAACCGCATACTGCGTTCGCCAACCCGTCTGCCAAGCGTGGCGATTATGGCAAAACCCCTCATGGTTATGAAAACCATGAGGGAGGCCTATGTCCTGCATTGGGCGTCAAATGGCTGATGATGATGATACAGGTGTGTATATTCATGTCAGAAGCGGCTACTCACTGTAGAGGTTGCGTCATCTCGCAGAACTCGTGGTAGTGCACTTGGGGCGGCGTGAGGACGGCGAGCGGCGCGAAGCGATGTTTGTACCGCACCGCTTCGCTGTCGAACTGCGATTGGGGCTGCCGGATCTTGCCTTGCAGCTTGAAAGCTACGAGCGCCTGTGGGCGATGTTCATTGTATCAAACGTATATATCATATAACTAGCTGTCCCGGCGAACTTCGTACCGCCACAGAATCCGTTTATACAATTCTTGCACAACGCCATCTATTTTTAAAACAACGTAACGGCGGCCCCCAGTGGGAATCGAACCCACGACCTCTCTTTTGGTAGCGCCTCAACGGCTAGACCAACGAGGTAGTCAAATATGGAAGATATATTTCAACGTTTTTATGCAGGGTTATTTTTAAGACGCCCAATTCCTGAAAAATGTCGGTTAAAGTTTGTCATTTACCGACAACCACTTTAGTAACACGACTTTTTAATTTACATTCACCATCATCATCAGCCATTTGACGCCCACTGCACGACATAGGCCTCCCTCTTGGTTTTCCAAGCTTCCTGGTCTTGTGCCGCCCGCACCTAGCGACTCCCCGCCACCATAACCAGGTCGTCAGACCATCTGGTGAGGGGCCGGTCCGCGGTCACCAGGTCAGAACTTTTTCACCCCAACGCCCATCAGTTCTGCGAGCTATGTGCCCCGCCCACTGCCACTTCAACTCAGCAATTCTTCGAGCTATATCAGTAACTCGGGTTCTTCTGCGGATCTCCTCATTCCTGATTCGATCACGCAGAGAAACTCCTAACACAGCTCTCTCCATTGCTCGTTGGGCGACCTTGAGCCTTCTTATGAGGCCCATAGTCTGCGACCAGGACTCACATCTACAGGTCATCACTGGCAACACACATTGTTGAAAAAAAAATTATGTATTTTACGGGTTTTTTTACTATGGAGTGACGCCGATTGATAGATAATGCATAAAACCATAGTGTTAAACCATGATATTTCGAAAAAACGCGAAAAACCTGATAATACGAAACAAAGGGACAATCTCCTGCGAAACGGGACATACTTCATAACGTGACTATACAGTCACGTTATGCATAATAGTTTTTTTCTTTTTTGTAATTTTGCCTGAAAAATAACGTGTCATCGTAAAAGAATGGAGATTAATTCGGAGCCTAGATTCTGTTAGTCCATTATAGTACAATGTAAATAAATGGTTTCTTTCTTTCAATGACATATTCACGGTCGGGTCACGTGCCATGTTTTTTCATTCTATTGGCAATAAGAAGGTTTGATACGAGTGCGCGCGTAGACCTAATGCAATAATGATTCGTCATTGAACCTACTACATAACGTTAACAGAATCTAGGCAGTGATTGTTAACGCGTACAGTTTGAATCGGTTCTTTAGCTTGCGGGCACAACACTTCTTGGCCTTTGATAGAGACGGACAAATACAGAGCATGACTTAGGACAATAGAACTTCTCACGCGCACGAGGTTTAACACGCTTCTTCTGCTTTCTTCCAGTACTATTCTTAGCGTCGGGCCATTGAAAAAAACAGATTTAAAACCAAGAACCAACCTTATAATAACCACCGCAAACATTCTGCATCACCTGACACAATAGAACTTCTCGCGCGCAACGTTTGACACGCTTCTTCTGCTCACTTCCGCTACATTCTTAGCGTCGAGCCATTGAGGAAAATAGAGTTAAAACTAAAAACCAACCCTTATAATGACCTGGCACAACAGCACTTCTCAAGCGTACGGCTAGACTCGCTTCTTCTAGTTGCATCCGCTACCATTCTTAGCGTCGAACCATCAAGAGAGATAGATTAAACAGCTAAAAACCAACCTTATAATACCCGCCGCACATACTCTGCACGACCTGGCACAACAGCACTTCTTAAACGTGGGGCTAGACTCGCTTCTTCTACATATAGATTAAGATATAGAGATAGATTAATCTGAGGAACTAGGTATAGGCCACTCAATAGGTTAAACTGCTAAAAGTATATTATAATAAGCTTGCCAGAAACGCGGTTCAAAAAATGTGTAAAGTACACTTTGTGCCAATAAAGCTACTATAACATTAAAGCTTATTCTATCTATCTATCTATCTATCTATTTAGATGACAATGATGTCTAGAATTAAAGCCAGATCAATGCATGACTTCCAGGTTTTAAATTTTTTATATAAACTCTGTTAATTAAGGACTTGAAAAGACTAAGGGCCAGTTTCTGAATTGAGAATTTCGGTAAGTAAATAGTTAACTGTAGTGCTGTCTCTTCGAATTTGTCAGAAAAGAGCGTGACAGAATGTTAGTTAAGTATTTGCTTAGTGAAATTCTCAATTCAGAAACCGACCTAAGTTTGGAGTTTTTCCGTCCATTTTTCCACCAAAAGTTTAACTTGCAACGTTCATTGAATCGCAGTTTATCTGCTACTTTGAATTAAAAAAAAAATACCAACCTTATAATAACCACCGCACATGTTCTGCATGACCTGGCACATTAGAACTTCTCGCGCGTACGGTTTGACACGCTTCTTCTGCTTTCTGCCGCTACTTTTCTTGGCGTCGAGGCGGCGGCCGCCTTCGCTGGCGAGGTTCTCGGCGCGGCCGAGGGCCGACACCAGCCAGCCGTAGAGGAACTCGTACAGATACCTATGAAGATATCAACGTAGATATCACATCGACGTAGGTTAGCTGGAAGAAAATACTACCTGGTATTAAGATCGGCTTGTACAAAATGGTTTTTTTTTTTTAGTGCAATAAAGAATTGTTCAATTTAAAAAGATAGTTATTAATTATATTTTCTTTATTCGGAATACGTAAGTTAAGATAAGAACAGTATAAGATTACATCCATCCATAAATACTTCAAATGCATACATAAAATTAAAATTTTAAATTCTACCATTCTACATTTAGCAAATCAAAATGTTTAAAAAATTTTGAAATCAATAAATGTGTTTTTTTTATCCAATTCATGCATAAGTGTTATGCATATGGCTGACATTAAATGTAGATGGCTATCAGGGACTTACCAAAAGATGTAATGGTACTCGTGAACACTGTAGAGCTCGAGCTCCAACCCTGATAGGAGGTAGGCGATCATGATCCGAAGAACGTGGTACAGTATCCAGGTACCGAAGCAGGCTCGGGGCGCGGTGCCCGCCGCGCCACTCACTACTGCGTCGACATTCTCGGCCTGCGGAGGAAAAGGTTAACGTAAATAAATCACAAATTCGTTTTACATTCTGTTTGTTGAATGTCAAGGTACAATGTTGGCCGCTGCTAACGAGCCGAATTTGTAGTGGAGAACAAGGCGGCGAGAAAAAAAAAACTCCTATAACTCATATAAAAATGAATTCATGTTCGCTAGTCTCGATAAAACACGAGAACGGCTGGACTAATTTGACTATTTTTATTTATATATGTGGAAGTCCGGAGAAAGTTGTAAATAGTGAGAACCTAAAAAAGACAGATAGATATACGAATTTAATAAATAAAATCTCTTATCTATAATGCATTAGTAAAATCACACCTCGAGTACCTTATAGAAGTCTGGGGCACAGCTAGTAAAACAAATTTAAAAGAATTGCAGAGGTCACAAAATAAAGTCATCAAAATCTTATTTAACTACAAATATGACACCTCGACAAAATTTTTATACAAAAAGACAAAGTTACTTAATATCCGTCAAATATATACATATAAAACATGCATACTAATAAAAAAAATATTGAAGAACGATATACATACTAATATAAACCTAAGTCGAGTCAAATCACCTCAATATAACTTGAGAAGCAAACGCAAAAACAAACTTAAACTAAGAACACCACGAACTGAATATGGTAAAAGAAATGTGATGTATGAAGGAGTCCAACTTTATAATAATTTACCGGCCGAAATAAAGGACATAGAAAATATGAATGCTTTTAAAAATAAACTTAAACTACATGTCTCAAATGATAATTAAGCTTAATCTTACCTTAATGCATGCCATATAATTTTTATCTAATTTTAAGTTTTATTTTCTCATTAATTAAGCGAACTGTAAGTTCTTTATGAGAAATAAATATCTTTGAACCCAAAATAGATATCTTCCACACAACACAATCACTTTTCCTGATCCCAAACTAGGGTAACATGTGCTATGAGAAACAGGCAAGGATATCACAACATGAAACTACACAAAGAATGAGGCCATTTGTACACAACGCTGATTCAGCTGCCTTTTGTGGCAACGTAGATACACCACAGGCTACATCTATGGTCCTGTTTTATTCATTAGTTTTGTCTTTTGTGTATTTAGTTTTCTTTCTGTTGTTGTGCATATTATGTTACTTATCTGCTTATTTTGTTTCTGTGATGTATCTTGTTGGTATAATAAATGTCTTTCTTCTTTTTCTTCTTCTTCTTCTATCAAGTACGAACACCTCCAGTGGCAATAGAACCCACCGTTAGACTAACGAGGCGGTCAAGATATCGAGGGAGTCGATACCTCAGTTTCCCCCAAAACGGTTTGAGACCCGAAACGGAAATCGGAGTCGGAAAAACACACAGCAGCCTCCGGATAGGAATATTAGTTCACAGACTTTTCTTTTATTTGTAAACGACGTCGAAGCCGTTCGAAGCCAAACGACGTAGATTTTTTTCGGCCATTTGCGCCAATCTATTTAATTTTTTTACCTCCTCTTGAAGTGCGGCAAATTCGTCCAGCAACAACGCGAGCTTGTCGCGTTGCCGCGCGCGATTGTGGCCGCATACTTGAAGGAGGACGGCGAAGGGGCGCACGCAGCGCCCCAAAAAGTTCTCCACAAACTCGCGAGCCTGGGGAAGAACGTTGTTGCGAAAGTGATGCAAACAGGCGTGTTAGGAATGGGGCACGGTAATAGCAGAAAACCGAGATTATCTCCTCCATGTGGACTATACATGCACAGATATTTTTGGCGGTAACGTGCACATAGTCACAGATTGTTTGCACATTGCTTACTGTCTTTACAGTGTATGTGTGAGTAGTTGATGTAGTGTGATGCGCAGTGATGTGCAAAGTAGAAAAGATTTAATCAATCGATTAATAAGTACCGACTTCATCTGGCTTGACTTGACTGGCATCTGCATGAAAGAGATAACCAAAATTTGCTACATACTTCGACATAAGTCGGTATAATATTATAACGCTAATGTAATTAATCTTGAAATGTATTTTTATAGGTTGCTATAATAATGCTGCCTATATACGTCCTCCCGTAGGGCACAGGCCTTAATCACCACGCGTGCCAACCGCGGATTGGCAATATTAAGCGCTGAGGTATGTGAACAACTCAGACACTCAGGTTTCCTCACGATATTTTTCCTTCACTGTTAACGAGTGGTATTTCTACTATAACTTCACAAATGTACGTAACTTAGAAAACAAAGTCATTAGTACATGCCGGGATTCGAACCCACGACCTTCCCAAGTGAGACCCTACCGCCCTGCTACAACCGCTAAAAGGTTGCTATGATTTTTGAACTAAAACTTTCTTAAGCACTACACATTATTAGCTTAAAAATCTAGTAAGTGAATCCGCAATTGAGCCAATAAGGTTGAAACTGACTATAAACAAAAAAAAATTACGTTGCAAGTCTTACAAAAAATATTACCTATTCAACCAGTGGTACGTCCCTAGTGACTCCCCGCACAGCTTCCCTTTTGACACCTAAAATTAGTCATTGCGCAGGAATTGACGAACTTCACTCAGCCGGTAAAAAGATTTACGCGGACTATACACGTGTAATGAGCTTTTATTTCCAGTTACACAGGCAATGTTCTTCCGAATATTAGATACTTTTACATGACACCCGCGAAGAAACACAGCGAGAGCTGTATCCAACTTGCAGCTTGCTGTGTAAAGGCATGATTTTCTAGGTATAATTATTTTACCTGTGGCGTAGCCAAAAGGGCGACTTGGCCGTGAGCGCGAGCGGTTTGACGAACGCTCGCGCGCTCTCGCGCAGGATCACGACGAAGGTGCGGTGCGGGCGTCAGCGCTAACACGAGTAGCATCACAAAGTTAGCATCGGCACATTACAAAGCGTGCCTTAAAAACTGTGGCGCTTCAAAGCATGCTTTATAATTTTTCATTACTCATACTAGGAATTAGGTCTGAAGTTGCCTGAGCACGGGTTGAAAGTAATACTTTTCAGCCCCAGGGAGAATCGTTTTCAACTGACAGCTATCAAATTATAAATAAAAACGAGTTCTATTTTCATATTTCTGTTGAACCATGTTCTATACAGCCACTCAATTACAGCGCGATTTAAAATTGAAATAACATAAAGTTAATTATTAATAAAGAACATATCTTTTAAATGACTTTATTATAATTTACTTTCAACAATTTCTTTAAAATAACATAGATTTGGCAAAATATGTACCATTTTTTCAATGATGAAAATGAAAAATAATAGCTAAATAGCTGGCCGGCCACAAAAGACAATAAATAGGCGGCAAAGCGGCAATCCGATCATCATTTGTTTTTTCGATTCACTCAAATTTTCTTTAGCTAATTCATGTATATTTTTACTTTCCTTATATTCGTAATGAAAAGCACACTGTTTACCTCGGGTTAAAGACTTATTTAGTCCCTCGAACAATTGGCGCCCTCGCTACGCTCCTTTCACCCTTACTTTCGTTACTTTCACCCCTAGGTTAACAATGTACTATTTCACACCTGCTATTCAGAAAAGATCCCTTGATTCCCTCAAATGAGGGATCAAAGTCTTTTCTTCCCTGATATTCTAGTTTTTTTTTTATTGCCCTCAGCATGATCCGTGTGCAGATTTTCACAAAATGTAATTCCAATTCGATTTTTACTTTGTTGCTATCGAATTTGCTTACAAATAATAAACTTCTTTCGATATCTTAATTGTGTTTGATTTAAATTTTCCTTATAGCAGGTGTGAAAAGCAGTATGTGTCACTCGGTAGCAAAATTATTTCCGTCTTGGGCGTAAACACTTGAATCCCTCGCTACGCTCAAGATTCTACTTTAGAATCCCGAGATTCTATTGTAGATTCTTTCGCTTCACTCAGGATTCAATATACCGCCCTCGCCGTAAATATATCATTTTGCTCCCTTGAGACACAATCTACTATTGCTTACCTGCGGCGTGGCCAGAACAGGCGACTTGGCAGTGAGCGCGGGCGGGTTGACGAATGCGCGCGCACTCTCGCGCAGTATTTCGACGAAGGCGTGGTGGGGCCGCTGGCCGGCGGGACCGCTCGCACTCTGCGCCATCGAGGCCGTGGTGGCGGGAGACGGGCTGAGGTACAGCAACTGGAGTGCCGACCGAGAGAGTATGCAGGCGCGCGCGCGGCTGAACTCCATGAAAAAGTCCTGGAAACGGACTAGCATTATAAAATACCTCCATTTACAAAATACCTGACTAACTGTGTACAACCTTAAGCTTAAATCTAACATTGCTCAAAATAACATATCTCTGCTTGAACTATTACGTTATTTATCATCATGGTTGTACGAGCTAGACATTTACATTTGTTAGTAGGTCGCCATATTGCTGACATAGCCCTAAGTATTTAGTCGGCTCTTGCTACTCACCAGTAACACACTACCATCAATAAATGTTGTAGAAACATGTAGAAATAAACGTCTACGAGCCGAACCATCTTTCCATCACCGTTCATCATCTCTGCTGTGCGACAAAGCCAGAGTCGCAGGCGCTCTCTTATTTGCCCGTACAATGGTTGTCTCCAGACATCATCATCATCATCATCAGCCTATGCTTGTCCACTGCTGGACATAGGCCTCTCCTATTGCACGCCACCGAGCACGGTCCTCGGCTACTCTCATCCAGCTCTTGCCAGCCGCCCTGCGGAGATCATCGCTCCACCGAGTCTGAGGACGTCCTACACTACGTTTACCGACCACTGCTGACAACTGGTCACAAATAGTAATATATTAAACAGGTCAAATCGCCATTATTTATTAGGTAATTTTGACCACGGCAGCTGCAACGTTTCTGAAACGTCGGGAATTAAGGTAAATAAAAAAAAAACCTAATAAATAATCGCAATTTATGCATGAGCATCGCGAGTCATTAAAAAACACAACTGATACGGACCAGCGCGGTATGGTAGCCTGCGCAGGAGGTGACCCGCCAGGCGTGACGCAGCCTCGCCACCAGCTCGTCCAAGAGTTGCAGCGCTGGCGCAATGATGACTGAATTAATGAATGAATGAACGAGACACCAAAAACGCTAGATCACCAGTAGTCCTGGCTAGTCCCACAGCCAAGCCGCTTTAAGCAGTCCCAGCAGAACACAGATATAACAGCCCGCAAATGCGGCAGCAAGCGCTGGTTGATCATCGGCTCGAACCCCATCGGGTTCGGGGTGTCGGCTGGAAAGGGGAAACGATTGATCACGCTAGCTAGTCCTAGATAGAGTCCCACAGCCACGCCGCCGCTTAATACTGTTCTTACGTGGGGCATGCTGCAATTTAACATGTTTAATTATTGCAATAAAATGAGTAAACCTTTGATAAATGTGGTCTGAGGGTTTGATGCATAATTAAATTATGGACGTTTTAAATATATTTTTGTTTTTCGATAAGTAGTTTTAAATAAAGAGAGGTTGTTACCGAAATTATCAATGAAAAACCTAGCACAGGATAAGAAAAATACGCAATTTAATTATCCATCAAACCCTCAGACCACATTTATCAAAATATTACTGATATTATAACGATATTAAAAAAATTAAATTGTGCGAGCGAGACGGGATGCTCCGCGTAACAGAAGCCTTAAAGCAGTCCCAGCAGAACACAGATATAACTGCCCGCAAATGCCGTACCAGCGCGGCATGGTAGCCATCGCAGGTGGTGACCCGCCAGGCGTAGCGCAGCCTCGCCACCAGCTCGTCCAAGTGCCGCAGCGCTGGCGCAATGATGACTTTATTAACGAATGAATGCACGAAACACTAAAAACGCAAATATATCATCCAGTAGTCCTGGCTTGAGTCCCAAAGCCGCGCCGCTTAAAGCAGTCCCAGTAGAACACAGATAAAACTGCCCGCAAATGCCGTACCAGCGCGGCATGGTAGCCATCGCAGGTGGTGACCCGCCAGGCGTAGCGCAGCCTCGCCACCAGCTCGTCCAAGTGCCGCAGCGCTGGCGCAATGATGACTTTATCAACGAATGAATGAACGAAACACTAAAAACGCAAATATATCATCCAGTAGTCCTGGCTTGAGTCCCAAAGCCGCGCCGCTTAAAGCAGTCCCAGTAGAACACAGATAAAACTGCCCGCAAATACCGTACCAGCGCAGTATGGTAGCCTGCGCAGGAGGTGACCCGCCAGGCGTGACGCAGCCTCGCCACCAGCTCGTCCAAGTGTTGCAGCGCCTCGGCGCGCGGCTTGATGCGCGTGTAGCGCGGGAACGTAGGCGGCAGCAGGCGCTGGTTGATCATCGGCTCGAACCCCATAGGGTTCGGGGTGTCGGCTGGAAAGGGGAAACGATTGATCACGCTAGGGCTATTTAACCTCCGCAGTCCGGACCTTTAAAATGACTTGAAATTTTTAAGGTGAAGACTGAGGAGGCTTAAAGAAAGGGATTCTCACTAAGAGTTGATTTATTTCATGCGACTCACCCATAGAAAAGGTAGGATTAAAGAGAGAGAAAGTGAGACGTCCGGCGCTAGAATGTCCCTAGAGAGAGTCGACATGCATGGAAAATGAAAGTGAAAGTGAACAACATTTATTTTCATTGTAACACAAAAAATTACCATAACACAAAAAATAAAACAATTTTATGGAGAGAAACGAGAACACAAAAATAATACCTAATACAATCATGCCGAACACAAGTGTTACAACAGAAAAAGGCTACAGCTCCTCAAGATGCTAGTCAAAGGCGTAGTACGTGGGTAGTACGAAGACGCGAGTCACGACTTACCAGTACATTAATTGTTAAATTGTAAAATTTGAGCGCCACAAAACGCGTGACTCGCGCCGTAGTACCTATGCTGCAGCGACAAAATGTCCCTACAAAGAGTCGGACTGCGGCGGTAGAATGTACCTAGAAGGAGTCGACTTGCGGCGCCACACTTGCCTAGAAAGAATCGGCCTACGAAGCTAGAACGTCCCTAGAGAGAGTCGACCTGTTGCGCCAAAACGTCCCTACACAGAGAGTCGGCCTGCGGCGCTAGAATTAGAAAGACTCCACCTACCCTGTTGCGCCAAAACGTACACAGAGAGTCGGCCTGCGGCGCTAGAATGTACGTAGAAAGACTCTACCTACTGCGCTAAAATGGCCCCAGTAACAGTCAATCCGTGTGGCGCCGGATTAAGAATAGCGTCACTCCATTTCCTCCAGTGGATGTCGTAGAAGGCGACTAAGGAAATACATTACCAGAAGACGGGCAGCAGCGTCTTCCTGAGATTCCAACCCCATACTGCGATCGCCAACCCGCCTGCCAAGCGTGGCGATTATGGCAAGACCCCTCATGGTAATGAAAACCATGAGGGAGGCCTGTGTCCTGCAGTGGACGTCAAGGGGCTGATGATGATGATGATGAAGTCAACCTGTGGCACCAAAACGAACCTAGAAAGAGTCGGCCTGCGGAGCTAGAATGTACCTAGAGTGAATCGGCCTGTGTCACTGGACGTCCCTAGAAGGAGTCTACCTACTACGCTAAAATTTCTCCAGAGAGAGTCTACTTGTGGCGCCAAAACGTCCCTAGGAAGAGTCGTTCTGCGGCGCTAGAATGTACCCAGAGTGATACGGCTGCAGCGCTAGAACGTCACTAGAAAGAGTCAGCTTGCGGTGCTAGTATGTCTCTAGGGAGTTAACCTCTGGTGCTAGAACTTCTCTAGAAACAATCAGTTTGTAGCGCTAGAATATTCCTTGAGAGAATCAGGCTGCGGCACAAGAATTTCTCAATAGTGAATCGAGCTGTGGCGCAAGAATGTTGCGAAGAGTCATCCTGGGATGCTAGAATTTCCCTTGGGACAGTCGGTCTAATGTGTCCCTTGATATAGAGAAAGAGAGAGGGAGCCAAACTGCATGAACGGATAGCCTTTACTCACAGTTTTCAAGCGGCTGCGTGCCCTTGCCCTGCGTTTTGATGATGAGCTTCATCATCTCAGAGCAGCCGTTGAGCAGGGCCACGCAGTCCGCGCCCGACTGCGAGTCGCGCTTCGTGACAAGAAGGAGGGCCTGGTAGAACATCCGCGTGAAGCGAATGCGCGCCGCCAGGGCTGTCCAGGACTCAGTTGCCTAAGAATATGTTGAATAACTCATTAATTACTCTCATTCATATCCCATCTTTCCCTCACAATGAAATATAAACACAGAAAAACGTCAAGTGCCGAATGAATTCATTCAGTGAATGAAACCAGCCAAAATTCCTGCCTAACATCTTGTAAAACAAAATTCGCTGGCAATTTTATTTGATTTAGTTGTATTAATTGCTAAAAACTGCTTATGGTCGTAGGACCGATCGCAAGTTAGAAAAATGGCAACCAAAAAAAAGTTGTGCTACTTACCTCATCCTCGCAGCTCCTGACTTTCTTATTGAGCTCCTCCTCTTGTTCTCTCAGGAGTGCTATACACTTCTGCTCGCTGACCTCGAGGCTCGCGTCATGGGCGTTGCCAGTCTGCGGGTTCGAGCCCAGACGATAACCGTAGCCCATAGCTTGGAAGTCTTCCTCTTCAAATACTTGAGCTCTAAAACAGTAAAGATATATTTTTGGTATTTTTTTATTTAAAGCAAGGTTACTGATAGTATCTTCATTAGGAGCGATGACCGTGATATGGTGAAGCGGTGGTAGCGATGTTCTTTCCATACCTACTCCAAGCCCATACTCGCTCTGAGAGAAGGCTTATTTATTTTTTATTTATTTAATTTCAAGTGGCGTAAAGTGGGATTTAGGCTGAATTATTATATTTATTTATTTAAGAAGAAAAAAAAAGAATTGACAAACTTACAGGATAAAAAATATTAGAGTCAATATAGTACATTTTGCCAATTCCTCAGCATTTCCCACAGATAGGTAATACTTAATATAATAAATAAGTAAGAGGCGCAATACAGGATTCTAGATTTAGTTCTAAGATTAAAATAAACAAACAATAAAGCAACTGTTTTAGAAAGAGTTACATACACAAACTATCATTAATATTACTTAAACATTGGAAGAAGTAAAGACAACAAGATAAAATGTGGACATAAAGAGACCTAGACACCTATCCCCTCGCCTCGATCACCAGTTGAGTGATCTATTAAATATTATTTTATTGCCATTGATTGTCTGGATTTTTTTGTCAAAATATTTTGTAGGTAGGTACTTATACCTATTTTTTGGTTATACTCATGCTTAGCTGGCAAGAAAGTCAAGTGCAATGATAGATGTGGTTTTGGACGTGGCAGTCTTCATTTTTTTAGTTTTACAACACCTTACCTTCTGACAGCATGGCATCCCACAAGTGGCCCAAATTTTATTTTTCCTATTGCTTTAAAAAATACGTGGATCGAAAGGCAAGATTAACTAAGTACAACTTAAGTAAGGTGTTTAAAAACTATTTAATCTGTTAGATTATGACCTTAAAAAGGACAATTAAAAACCATTGTTATGGTGGCCCATTTGGGTCCTTTAGAATTCCACAGATTAAGAATCATAGAAGTAATATAATACTTACTTGTTTATACAATCTCTTATGCAATCCAGCAGTTTATAGACGGCTATGCAGTATGCCTTCAAAGTCTTGTTGGGGATCGAATGAGGTTCGTGCAAGTATAGGTTGGTAAAAACAGTCTGAGCAAGCGAGTGGCCTTCCAGCCATGATACAATGCAAGCAGTTGTTGCGTCAATGATCCCGATGAGTTCACTCGGCTCTAAGTCTGTTATCTTCAGCTTGCCGGCCTGAGAAACAATATTTAATGTGTGTTCTAATATACATAAATATCCGAATTATCCCATTGACGCAATCGCCCAATCATGATCAAGGCCTTCTAGCTCTCTAAGAGCCCTGTGAGACATAAGATTAGAATATGCTTCTGTTTGTTTCAACAACGCTGAATTATTATGAGGGTGGGATTTTAAAGTCACAGAGTAATATGAGTGAGTGTAGTGTCGTATTGTCTTTCTGTACAGTGGCATCATTGGTTGAATGAAGGGTGCTTCAATGTCCCTTTTATTAGTCCTGAGAAGTTTCCTGTCTCAGTCTCAGTTAAAAGAATGAATAGATAATAAAAGTAAAAGTATATTTTACTCCCAGATCAGTGATTTAGAGTATTCTGTATTTATGTGTCAATCTTGAATTGATACAAAAGCTTCAGTAACTTAAAACTCTGTATTATAACAGTACTAGCATTTTATTAAAAATGACAATGTTGTACCCTTGTTCACGCTGGAGAAGATCTATTTTCAATTACAGTTTTAAAACCATAGCTGACTAGAACAGAACTAAATATCAAATGCTGCCTCTGTGTAAAACACTGTTACTGAGGATAGATTTATTCCCGTCCCAAATGGAGAGGTTAATTAACCCCATTGTCTTCTAATAAAATCTACCAACAAACCTTTACAGCTTGCTGGAAGTTGAGAGGTTTGGGGCTTCCCCTGTTACAAAGCATCCCTGCATCCATCTTGGGATCCATCATCTCAATGGCGGACATCGCCTCGAACAGGCCGAACAAATGGCCATCGTGCAGCAACTCACCCAACTGAAGATCTGAGAATAGCAAAAGCTGGTTAGGTCTCTTGATGTACGAAGTATTGCTAAGAAGACAAAATTAATTATGCCCACAGAACACAGGCCTAACTCAAAATTAGTCCTAAAAAAAAATTAAAAAAACTTGAAAAAGATAGGTACTTACCACCAGTTTCAGAATTGAAAAAGCTAAACAAATACTCAAGTATTATTGTGTCTCTTAACATTGCTCAAAAATTAACAGGACAGACATTAATTCCTGGTGTACATACAATAAAGAATATTCTATCTATCTATCTATTAATAGTATTTAATAAAGTATTTACATAGCAAAATTACAAAATCAAAATTACAACCAAGTTACACATTTAATGCGATAAGTAATGTAGACAAAGCCGATATGTCATGAATTAAGGTAATTTTCCTAGTAAATCCAAACAAAATTAGACTAGTTACATGTAATCGAAGATACTGTGCTATATTCAGGCTTGTGTGGTGAATTGTATGGTGACTTGCAGGAACTGAACTCACAATTTAATGTAATATAGAAAAACAACTAGTACTTAAATAAGGCTGTCAATGATAGTTTAGCCATTTCTGCCAGGAATCAAACCCATGATCACATCACAATAACACCTAGACTGAGGCACTTTGTACAAATCTGTGAGGTTTTCTGTGTTTCTGATGTTTTTTTCTAATTACCATATCACTGGGTATGCTTATTACGGAACCAGGACAACCTACTTACCTTAAAATTGATTGTTCTTACCTTGGATATGTTTGAAGAAATCAGAAGTGATGTCTACCCAGTTATAGGTGACATCAGGTGAAGTTGGTAGGGAATCCATCATCCTATGAAGTACAGAAGGAAATATTAAGTAGCAAATACCTAGTACATACCTAATTTTCTATGAATGTGAGAACTTTACCAGATAGTCAAACAGACACGAGAGTGCTAATATGAACTACCTACATAACATACATAAAATTGCAAGTATGTATAGGTTATTACGTTTTAGTGTACCTACGTATAAGTACAATATCGCTTATATTTAGGAACAATAAATAATGTTAAACTATCAGATACCTCGGTGTATAAACATAGGTAACAAAATACTTGTTGGATGCAAGCAAGCTTACAATACTAACCCATCACCACCGTAATAATCATCGTTATCACCCATTACTAAGATTAAGCGCGTAAAAGGGAAGGTTAATTTACCATTAATTGTGAACTATCTAAAAGGTAGAAAAATCAATAAAATACGAGATTTTCAAAAAGTTTTCGGCACTCATTCACGGACGAATCGGACGATTCAATAAAATTGACGATAAAATGGGAAGTGTCTAGATAGCCACTCCATTTAACCAAAATACTGATACAATGCGGAACTTCAATGGGGATGGCAACACGAGTCACGAAACTATTTACAGATGGCGCCACTGAGATTTGCCCGGACAATGTCTTTTATGAAAATTCAACATAAAAACGTCGTGAAATGCTTTTGACTGAAGAAGGGAAAGCCATAGTTTAATCGAAAACTGAAAAAGCAAAGACAGATTGTAATACAAAGGTAACCTCAAAACTATTTATTAAACATTTCTTGCAGAAATAATCACATACCTATAGTTAAATACTCTTTACTCCTTGAACTTTTGTAAGCACTGCACGTTTTATATTTTGGTGTAACGGTCAAAGAGAGTTAACGGTTGGGCTCTATATGTGAGTGGTTGACCAAAAAGGGACCTAGAGGGATTGAAAACCGTTATTTTTTTTATTTGAATTTTTTAATCTGTGGTATTTTAGCTTTGTTTTGGTCTAACCAGAATATTTTCAGGTGCCGCAGCTATTTTTTATGATTTTTTTTGTGAGCCGAGGTTGATCGAAACCTGTTTATAGACGAAACCTCAAACGCGATTTTCTCGAAATCAATTATTTTCTCTTGAGGTCCCTTTTTGGTCAACCGCTCACATATACTGCCTGGAAACCTGTTCTACATAGAGAGCCAAGAGGAAATCACAGTACTCAAAAAGACGACATCGTGAGTTTTGGCTCTGTGGCTTTGTCAAGCCGTATGGACAAGGACCAAACCAGCCTTGCAGAACACCAGCAGGGCTCCTCGCCCCCGCCCTGCTCCCACATCCCGCAACGGAGCTGTCCGCGCGGGCGCAGCGCCTGCGAGCCTGCAATGAGAGATTGATGGCCGTGGCGAACGCATCGAATCTCCTCCATGATTAAGGCTTCTAGACGAAGTCAAAACTAGTCGGCTATCCCAGCGTTAATAAAAGTAAGTGAAACCGTTACACCAATATATAAAATACTCCTTACTCTTCATGATTTATCAATTTCAAAGTGTAAAATTTACTTAAAAAGTCACTCAGAAACATCAAAAATCGTTGTAAAATTATTCACACTGTCTGGGTACCATATAAACTTACTCATAACATCTTGATATTTCGACATCAACTGTCTTAATTTTATTCCAGTTTGGAGATGAAGCAGATTTATGAGCATAAAAATTATGCTGTGATTCTACTATTTGAAGGTTCTTATCACCAACATACTAACGAGATATCAAACACACCAAAAAAATAAATGCGTGTAACTATGTATGATTATGATTTTTTTTTGTTAAATAAAACCTATGTTTACACGTACCCAGGAACTATTTTATTTTATTTTACTTCACAATGTGGATGGCAACTGTCAAAAAATTCAAAGTGGAGGACGTAACGTTTTCTTGACTATTTTTATGGGATAAGCACAATATTTGTAATTATATAAACCCCAGAGATATGTGTAGTGTCTTTTTGCGAAAAAATCAGTGCCTACTGCTCAGTTTGCAATAGAAAACTGTGGGTCCTAAACCATTTGGAGGAAATAAATCGATTATCAAGAAGTTTATTGGTTATGATTGTAGTAAACAAATAACAAAATAATATAATAAAATACATTCACAATCATAGTTAAAAGTTATGTTTTACCATTCTTGTTGTTTTCAGGTTTGCATCTTTCACACTCGTTAAAAACGGAGGCAGTGTTTAGGTACCTAGACTGTTAAACCTAAAACTAACTAAAAACGAGAAATTCAAGCCCTTATATCAATGATTCAACCCATTTAGCAAATGTAAAGCCAGCTATTATTGCTGCACTTGTAAGTGAAGTAACACAATGTTCCTGGGTACTTTAAACATCGGTTTCATTTAATAAAATCATAGTCATACATTGTGACACGCATATCTTTGGGCCTGTATGAAGCCCTCAGCCCGTATCTCAAAATAGGTAAGCAGCAGCACTTAATCATCCAGAGCTAGCCCATAGCATTGAACTGCGCAGATTTGAACAGATATCAATAGGTACCTACTTCTGATAGGACAATGACAATATGACAATTTAGTTGTTGGTAATAGGAACCTTCAAGTAGTAGTCCCGCAGTATCATTTGATGCTCACAAAGCTGCTTCGTCTCCAAACTGGAATAAAATTAAGAGAGTTCATGTAGAAATAGTATGTTTATGTGAGTAAGTTTATATGGTACATAGTGTGGATAATTTTACAACGATTTTTGATGTTTCTGGATAACTTTCTTAAGTAAATTTAGTGTTTTACACTTTATAATCAATAAATCAGCCAGTAAAGAGGCATTTAATCAAAGGTATGGGATTATTTCTACAAGAAATATTTTAAAAATATTTTTTAGGTTACCTTTGCATTACAGTCTGTATTCCTTTGGCTGGTATACAAAACTTTGCTTTTCAGTTTTGGTATAAACTTTAGCTTTCCCTTTTTTAGTGAAAAGCATTTCATGACTTTGATTCTGAATGTATGTACTTATTTATTTAAGCCTTTATTTCCTCACACAATATAAATTTCACATTAAAATATTCATGCATTATAAAAATTTAAAAATTACATAATAGTTTTTATCAATAGTATAAATAATGTAAAATAATCAACTGAGCATAAAATAACTATCAATAAAAAGTAAGTAACATTAATTAATTTTAATTTATTATTTCAATGTTTAGGTGGGGTACCCATTTTTGGGCATAGGCCTCCTCCAACCCCTTCCATTCCTCTCTATTTTGGGCTCGGCGGGTCCACGTGGGTCCAGCTACTTCGATAATGTCGTCACACCAGCGACGTCTCGGTCGTCCCCGAGGTCTCTTTGAATCGCGTGGGTACCAGTGTAGAGTCTTTTCACTCCACCTGTTATCAGAGATTCGTGCGATATGTCCGGCCCATCGCCATTTAAGTCGGCATGCTTGTTCTACGGCATCTAGTATGTTTGTCTTTTTCCTAATATCTATATTCCTTTTTCTTTCATGCCGCTTAATACCTAGCATACTTCTTTCAGCGGCTCTTTGGAAGACATTTAGTTTTTGTACACGATCTTTGGTAAAGGTCCACGTTTGACATCCATACAGCAGCGTCGGGAGAACAATTGTGTCCATTGCTTTTCTTTTTAGTGCCATTGGAATATTGGACTTGAAGATCTCTTTCAGAGACCAATACTTACTCCATGCTTTCTTTATTCTTCGTTCAATTTCACCAGTTGTTTGATCAGTGAAAGATATTCTCTTCCCTAAGTATATATATTCATCTACATAGTCTATGCTATGTGTTTCGGTTTTGATTGCTGTTTTTTCACTGTTTGTCATAGCAAAAGTCTTCTGCATATTCATTTGAAGTCCACACTTTTGGCTCTCTATGTCCAGGGTGTTGAGCATGTATTCTAGGTCTTCATGATTACTTGCTATCAGGACTATATCGTCGGCGAATCGTAGGTTATTCAGGCTTTCACCATTTACGTTGATACCAATTTTTTCCCAACTTAGTTGTCTGAATATATGTTCTAAAAGGGCAGTAAACAGATTTGGGGAGATCGGGTCCCCCTGTTTCACCCCTCTTTGGATATCAAATGGCTCCCCTTTGCTCTCTAATTTGACAATGGCTTTGCTGTTTTTATAAATTTCTTGTAAAATCTCTATATATCTGATATCGCAACCCTGTTTTTTCAGTGCCAGCCATAAGAGCTCATGGTATATGGAATCAAAGGCCTTGGAATAATCTACGAAGGCAATGTAGAGCTTTTTCCCATATTCTGTATATTTTTCAATAACTTGTGAAAGTGCAAAGATATGGTCTATTGTAGAAAAATTTTTTCTGAATCCAGCTTGTTCTCTAGGTTGATTGCTATCCAATAGGCTCGATACTCTTTTTAATAGTACACTTGCAAAAATTTTGTAAATAGTCTGCTGTAAGCTTATCGGCCTATAATTTGTTAGGTCCATCGGATCTCCTTTCTTGTAGAGTAGGGTGATAATAGATGTTCCCCATTCTTTCGGTAGAGTTCTTAGTTGTAATATATGATTAAATAGTCTTGTTAATACTGGTGTGAGAGGCTCGTTAATTGCTTTCAGGACGTCATTTGTGATTCCGTCATCTCCAGGGCTTTTTCTCGATTTAAGCAATTGGATGGCACTTCGGATTTCGCTTTCTAGAAACAACGGAATGTTGTCACTTATTTCATGATCAGTGTAATTATAAGTCAGTCCTTGGTGTTCATAGAGTTCCTTGTAGAATTCAGTGGCCGCTTTGATCAAGTGTTTTCTATTAGATATTGTTTTATTTTTATGACTTAGTGCCATGATCCAAGATTTAGATGTATTTAATCTGTTTTGTGCTCTTTTAACAGACCCTCTCTTCTCTAGTTCTTCTTCTATTATCAGGTATTTATATGTTTTGCAGTCTCGATTTACTTCTTTCTTGATAAGCTTGTAGAGGGCATTAAGTTGGTTTCTTTCTGACCGAGTTCTGTTTCCTTTGTGTTTTAATCTGTTTCTCTCATTTATAAGTTTCTCTACATATGTTGATAATATTGGTTTGTCCTCGTTTCCTCTTGTTGGTAGTTTGTTGACAGCATCTTTTATGTTTTGAGTTAGTCTCCTATATCCTCGTTCGATGTTGTCAAACTCGATGTTAGCTATTTCGATTGCAATTACGTTTTTTAGCGACTCTTTCTCCAGAGGGTTTAATGCGGTTGCTTTGCTTTTAAATTTTTTTCGTGATCGGATTTTATTTTGATACTGTGGAAGAGTAGCTCTAACTAATCTGTGGTCTGTAGAAAAGGTCGTGTTAATAACCTGCACATTTGACATATCCTTTATGTTTTTAACCAGAATGAAGTCTATTTCATTACGGACATTTCCATCCGGAGAAATCCAGGTCCATTTCTGTTTAGAGTTTTTCTTAAAGTGAGAGTTGGCAATGTAGAGCTGGTTTTCAAAACAAAACTCTATTAGTATCTTCCCTCGGCTATTTCTATTACCATAGCCCCATGGGCCCATTACTTGTCTATCATCATCTGTTGGCTCTCCAGTTTTTGCATTGAAGTCTCCCAGAACTATTGTATTTTTAGCGGTATTTTCTAATGCTGCTCGCAGATGTTTGTAAAATAGATCTAAATCTTCTGTAGTTGACTTTTCTGTTGGAGCATAGCATTGAATCAAATGTAATGTCCTATTGTTGAAGCACATCTCTAAACGTATGACTCTATCTGAGAATGTTTGTATGTCCATTATATTTGATTTGAGCTCTTTCTTTACAAGAAAACCAACACCGTTTGTTCCACTCTTTTCGCCGTAGTAAATCATTATGTAATTTTCAGTTTCTAGTGTTTCTTTTCCTTCCTTTTTCACTTCCGATAAGCCAATTATATCCCAGTTAAATTTTGTAAGGCTCTGTTGCAACTCTATCATTCTTGTCTCGCTTACTAGTGATCGAACGTTCCACGTACATATATTAAGATTTTTCTGGGATTTAGGTATACGTTGCCTCGTGAATTTATGTGCGGATTGGTTGGAGGGTTTTGGTCTAATCATCCCGCGGGGACCAGCCGTATTGGGAGATATTGTAGAGTTTTTTGGTACGTTTAATATTTTTGGTTCGGAGTTGGCCTCAGTATCTCATGCATGCGTCTGACAGTTGTTCGTATACTGTGTTGTTTTTTCTGTTTGTTTCATGTAAGCTGTGATGTTGTTATTTCCCTTAGATTTTTTGTTCGGTGTCTTATTTTGGCTTCCATATTGATTTTTGTGCGAATGTAGAGCTGGAGGAGACGATGATAGCGCACGCTTATTTCTAGTTTTTTCATGTTTTTCTGCTACAATCAGCTTGTCATAGCGTATAAACGCATCGTTTCCTTTTTCGATTTCTTGTTGTTGCTGCAATTTTAGTTGATCTCTAATTTTTAATATTTTTGCTGGAAACTCGTGTTTTAAGTATATTTTTGTACCCTGCAGCATCATTTTGTTTTTTAAAATTTTGACTTTCATTCCTAATGTAGTAAAAGTGATGGCAACAGGCCTTGATTTGACTCCTTTTTTACCAATTCTCCGCACTGCTTCAATTTCCATTTCTTGAATATTTATTTTCAAGGTGTCTCTGATAATCTCAAGAACTTTTGCTTGCAGCTGAAGATACGATTCGCTTTCTTCCTCTATCCCAAAAAATACCAGATTCCTCTGTACTCCTCTTTTCTCCACTTCGTCTATTCTCTTCTCTTGTTCTTCTGTTTGGAGCCGCAAGTTATCTAATTCAACGCTTATTTTGCCAAATTTTTCATTCATATTATTGTTGATATTTGTTGTAATAGTTTTTTCTGTTTTAACAAGAGAGTTTTCCATTGCTGTAAGCCGGTTATCTAAGTCATTCTTCATTTCAATTATTAATTTTTGAAGTTGTTCCATTGTATTTGTACAGGTAGCGTCCTCTAGCAATATTTGAAGAAGTTGCACAGAGCAATATAGATCCACAGGACGTAGGTGTCGATTTAGTTCTGCTGTCTTAAAATAGATGGCGCTGTTCTCAGTAAATTAATCAATGTAACGACTTGAAATCTATAAATTTTGAGGTTATGTTGTTTTCATGTTATTTTAATCACTTTTGGCCACGAACAGCTCACAAGTATTCATTTATTTAAAAGTTTGTCTTAGAAAAAATTCGCAAAACACGTTCACTTCCACGATTCCATCAAAAAGTTTTTGTCGTTTGTCCGTTGAGTGTTTTCGCGTTATTTTTATTTAGCACTGGTTTTGTAGCACGATTCACAGTTCACACTTTACGTTTTTAGTTGTTTAATCACTGTTTGTATTTTAAGGTCTACACAATGATAGAATGTATAATTTAAAATTTTTGAATACGGAGCCGACATAAACACTAGCACAGTAGCGCCACCATATATGTACTTAATTAGTATTATTTGTATTTACCTGCAGTTGCACATCAATATTTTATTATATTTTTTTAACAAAAATTTTAATCTATAAATTTATTGATAATTGATTTATTTCGTCCAAATGGTTTTTGAGCCCCCTTGTTGCTATTTCATACTGAGCAGTAAACGCCTAGGTACTGATTTTTCAGAAAAGATTTCTGCATAGGCAGCACGATGACGTGAGTCGCACGTTCTAACGTCAAAAGTCTTTCCAGTACATTAGTTGTCAAATTCTGACAAAACGCGTGACTCGTGCCATCGTACTACCCATGCTGGGTTTTTTAAAATTACAAATAGGTATTGTGCTTTTCCAATACAAATAGTGAAGAAAATGGGACATCCTCCATTTTGATTTTTTTGACAGTTGCCGCTCCCATTCATGCAATGCACTATACCTAGTCCAACATAGGATGATCTCTGACAGCTTGTCACTGTGACTTTACTAGGCATGGGGATAATGTCGAAATAAATTATCGATATTCTAACCAAAGTTTCTGAATGTTTCAAGCAAATCAAACAAAAGGATGTTGTAACATGTTTTTATTCTTGTTAAATCGGTTCACAGCCCAAATCACTATCATCAAAGTCTGATTCTGACTCGCTGGAGCAGTCTTGTAGATTTATAATCAGTTCCTGGGTAGATTGGTCGAATCGTACGTCACGCTCCCAATCATCTTCCATAATTTTTCTTGTTCTGTCTATGTCTTTCTTCCAATTGTCCGATGTGACACTGTCACATGCATCCTTCAGTAACTTCAGCATTTTATTTGCTGTAAAAGGCGGTGTTGTATTATGTCTGGCTGCGTAACCTGTAACAAAGAAATAAAATACATATAAAACACACCATGGCTTGTTGGAAGAGATGTCTTAATAGCTAATCGATGTTTTATTAGCTAATTGATGTTTTATGAGATATTTTTACATTCTTATCTTCCTATGCTATCAAAATGTATTTGATTATAATTTTATGTGAGTACAATAAATTAGAAATATTAATCTAATTGACTTTTTTTAAGCAAACGAGAGAAATGCGAGCGATGGTGAAAGAAACACATAAGCACGTTTACCTTTGACTTGAGCCCAGATCAGCTCTATCGGGTTGTACTGGCAGTGGTATGGAGGTAGCCGAATTACAGTATGGCCCTTTTCTTTTGCTATTTCATCCAAGATGTATGTTGGAGTACGGGGTTTGTGTATACGGACCAATCGTAGTAATTCAGTTTTCAACATCTTTTCGTTGGCCTCTATACCTTTGCTTTGCAGCCACGAAATTAAATCCAATTTCCGGTTGCTTGACGTTGGTGCTTTATCTCTTTGTACGGAGTGGTACGATGCATTGTCCATCACGATGGTATGCGGTTCTTTCAGGTTTTCCAAAAGAGTTAAAAACCACTTTTTGAATCTTTCGAAATCCATTTCTTCATGATATTCGGTGGTCTTTACTGATTTAAACGCCAGCAAACAATTCGGCACAAAGCCAGACGACGTCCCAGCATGTGTTATAATTAATCTTTGCCCTTTGCCTTCGGGCACTTTTGTAGTTGACTCAGCTGTGTCATCCGTCCAAGATCTTGAAACTGTGTGATTTGCGTTTAGCCACGTTTCGTCCAGAAAAACCACTTTGTCCCAGTTTGAGATCTCTTTAATTTTTCGGAGAAAATCAATTCTCTTGAGCGCAACATCTGTCCGCTCCATTAGTATTTTTCTTTTGTCACTTTTTTTGTAGCGGAACCCGATGCTTTTTAGTGTTTTGGCTAACGACGAGTGGCCACCTTTAAATAATTCAGCGTCTTCAAGAGATGTTTGTAGTTTTCTGAGTGTTGGTAACTCTCCACGCGTGTAGTACCCATAAATATGGTTCCGGATTGCTGCGGCATCAAAATCGTCAATTTTTGATATTGGACACGTCCTCTTCCTTTTTTTATTTGGCGTCGACAGTTTTTGCTCTTCGTTTTCCTCTGTCGTCGTTGTCGCAGATGATTGCTCACCATACTTTTCTCTGCTGACACGAATCACTGTAGCAATCCCGATTCCCAGAGCATCAGCAACTCTGTTGCACGCTTGTGTTAATGGCAACAACGGTCCGCCATTTTGACTCTCGCGTTCAAAGTATTCGCGCAAGCGAATCACAAACTCCCGGCTTTCACTATTTAAAACAGTTTTCTTTGTTCTTTTTGGCATACTGTATCCAAAAACAGAACAAACTTAACAAACAAATAACAGCAAAACTCAACAAATTAATAACAATAACGATAACCGAATGGAGACTGAATGAAAACACGTGGCGTATACAAGGCGTTGGCACTCGTACTGAACAAGATGGCAGAATGGCAGATGCAATGCAATCAAACAAGATGGCGGCATGGCGCGGTGAAGCCCACTCTACACACTCACGCGCAAAGCCCGCGAAACATGCATGAATGGATGAATGGGATTTCATTATTGTTTCACGCGCGAGTGTGGAGCGCCCATGAAGCGCCACTCGTTAAAAATTCAGTTTGCTATTTTTTATCGTTGTTTTAATAGTATTTCTATTTCATTTACCTTGTTGTTTGCAATCTATTTTATTTACAAAATATCATCAATATTCTATTATATGTTTCGAGTCAAGATCGATAACTTGTCTTACGATAAGTGTAGCACGTCACTATTTGCCAATAAAGTATTTAAATTGTCTCTATACATTTTACCGTCGAAAAATACGATACTTCATAGGCGTGTTTTGACACTGACAGCTGTCAGAGATCATCCTATGTTGGACTAGGTATATTGTCAGGCAGACAGAATAACATAAAGAATAACAGGGTCATTCCAAATAAAGATCAACTGCGTTTTAGTCTGTGGATAAGGAATCAAGAGGTGTATTTAGACATTATGTTTAATTTCAATAAGCTTTTTTTTTGAGTCGATACTATTTTGTAAAATACAATCAAAGATAAGATAAGGATATCATTGGTGTGCAATAAAGAGTTACTTATTCTTTAGTGTACACCAGACCACATTACATAAAAAATCACAAAGATACACAGTATAATTGGCGCCCTTATTGCCCTGTTTATATTTATAATCAGACGTGATACCGCTAGATCAACGAGCCATTCATATCAACGAGATCTAGGATGAGCAAGTAAGTTGATAGACGTTATTGATTTCCGTATTTTAGTGATTTTTAAGGCTCTTTTTTAGTAACATCGTGCCACAGTGCGGCATACTACAAACTGTGGTATCCGGCTCCTTGTTGCATGCTACAATCGCCAACATCATGCAGCTGATGTACCATGCGGCAGTCTATTTTATGCCGAAGCAACATAGTGTCCGGATACAAGCTGCGACAGTCTGCCACATGACGTAACGTGTTGCTATGTCGCACGATTCTCGCCAGTTTCTCGCCAGTTTTAATTATCGTAGCATGCTACTTTGTGTCATGCCGCAATGCTGCACAGTATTGCCCCAGCATAAATGGGCCTTTACCAATGATTTTCTTACATCTAGCTGGCATCTCGACAAAGCTGAATGAAATTAAATAAGTATAGAGTTATTTCTAAAATGCGCGATAAAAAGTTATGTTTTTTTTTTTCGAGAAAATAGGTAATTTTGAGTGCCTGGGCCAAATATTTTGATTTGGGCTGCTTCAATCAATTTTGAAAACTAAAAACAAGAATCTGTATTTATTATAAACCAGAAATACGTCACTGCATGGCAGTACGTCATCGACTGAGATGCTTAAAAATTATAAGCTCAAAGCAGACTATCAGTTTTTTGTCATATGGTCTTACATAGACGATTAGACCATTATCTATGATAAATTATCAAACAGAGACAATACAAAACAGAAAAACTGTAAAACATTTCATTTAAAAAAATAGTTCATGAAGAATTCATTACATATTTTAACTACGGGCTTGAAACGTGTATTTCTATGGCTATTAGCTTTCGTTACGATATTCTTTTCTGCTATGTACCGCATACCGCTTCTTTACTCAAAATTGTAGTTTATCAGCCTACTTTAATGAATACATTCCACACGTTCAACTATTTTTTACGTGCGATCGTCTTTTTTTCTGGTTAAACTACTGCTTGTGGCTGCGTAGACACTTCCGAAACAAGTGCCGCAAGCAGCACACAGACCACACACATAACACATAGACAATGAAATGTCAACGAGCCAAACTGACAGCTTACGTTCAACTTCAATCAAGTTCAAATTATTTAAAAGTAGGTACCGCACAAATCTTTTTGGAGGTAACGTGAACATAGATCGTTTGCACACCGCTTACTGTCTTTACAGTGTATGTGCGAGTAATTGACGTTGTGTGATGCGTAGTAAATTACTATTAGTCAATGAGCCGTTTTCAGCACAAATTCACAAAGCACTTCATAGATGGCGCTTATAGGCGTCGTATTCCGGTTCTTCTATGGCCACGCCTGTAAGCGCCATCTATGAATTGCTTTGTGAATTTGTACTGAAAACGGCTCATTACTAAAGTAGTCAATTACTCACACATACCTACACTGTAAAGACAGTAAGCGATGTGTAAACGATCTGTGACTATGTTCACGTTACCGCCAAAAAGGGGACATCCATAAAGTACGTCACACGTAAAGGGGGGGGGGAGGGGGTCGACGAAGTGTGACATGGTGTGACAAGGGGTGGGCGGGGTCCTAAGTTTTGTGACATCACATTTCAAATTTAATAAATTGAATCAAGAAATTTGAAATATTCATTAATACTAAAAAATAATTTCTACTCTATCTATATGAACATACGGTTTGAAATGTTTTGTTTGTTGTTGACGACTTCATACCCGCTCTAGTGACACGCCGCACGCGCCGACTATGAGCCCTTTGACTAATGCCGTCAAACGCACCGCACGCGCGACCTCTGATTTCATTGTTTCTATTTCATTCGACAATTGACTTTATCCCAGTGAACGACGTCGTTTTTTCAGTTCTGCTATTTTGTCGATACTGTTACTTTTTTACAACTTATTTCAATTAAACAAGTTCAAAATGAACAAAAAGATAGATATAGGTAATCTTTACCGTAAACTGTATGAAACTTACAGTGCAACTTACACTGATAAAAAAACAGCATATACAAGAAGTTAATTCCTTATGGAAAATTTTGAAAAGTAGTGAAAACATTGAAGGTGAAGTGGAATCTAAAATCAAAGAGCTGCAGATACAAATGACGGAAAAAAAGCGACATTATTGAATTTTTTTTCGAAAATTCCTTCGTCGTCAACATCACGAATACAACTAGAGCCGGAGGAGGAGTTTTTTCTATTTCCTGCAAAGTTGTAATGAAAGGACATGTGGCGGACGTGCTGCAAAACATTGGACGACTTACAAGCCGAACTTTGTAAACAAGGATATAATATCAGTCGATCAGGGTTATACTTAAGACTTCTGCCCAGACGAGTCAATACAGAGGAAGGAAAAAGACACGTTGTAACTGTTCCTGTCAAACTATGCAAACCCGATTCTGCGCTACATTCGAAACATCAAGATGGCACATTTTGTACTGCGACGATAAGAAACCTTGAATCTTTAGCTTCGATTTTGGGCCCTGATCAAGTTTTCTTTTTATCGATGGATGACAAAGCACGCGTGCCATTAGGTATTACAGCAGCAAACGCTCAAGCACCAATATTAATGTACCTTGATTATCGTGTAAAATTACCGGATCATGATTTCGTGGTTGCGGAAAAACATAAACTTATTCCCTCTGTTTATGCAGGTATTGTAGTAAAGAAAGATGGTGAAGGGAAAACTGAAGCTTTGACACATTCTAGGCCTACATACGTAGCAATTCGCAGTGGAAAGCATTCGTCCTCTAATGCAGAGACTCATGCCACAGACATACATAAACTTTCTGAAATATCTGCCTTCGAAAACTTTATAAGAACAAGGGAAGGTTTTGTAAAACCCGTATTTATGTTTACTTGCGATGGTGGTCCCGACGAAAATCCACGATACGAGCCAGTTATAATTTCAACTAAACAACATTTTAAATATTTTGATTTGGATGCTATTTACATTGCCACAAATGCCCCAGGAAGAAGTGCATTTAACAGAGTGGAAAGACGAATGGCGCCTCTTAGTCGTGAACTTACTGGTGCTGTATTAAAGCATGACAATTTCGGTTCACATCTCGATTCCAGTAATAAAACTACTGACCTGGAATTAGAAAAACGAAACTTCGAGAGTGCAGGCACAGTGCTGAGTAATATTTGGAGCCAATTGGTCGTTGATGGATATCCTGTGGTTGCCAAATATATTGTGCCCACAGATCCTACTCTGGATGTTGAACAGGCTAAGGTGATGCAACTTGGAAAAGTGATGCAACTTGGTACGCAAATCATGTGCGGGAATCACAATATTTACTACAAATAGTAAAATGTGAAGTTGTCTCGTGTTGTGGCGTGCAACGATCTAGCCTTCGGCGACTACTACGAGAGGGGTTTTTACCACCACCTCTTTTAATTAAACAGACGGCAACATGTATGTAACAACAGAAAAAGATGACACCGAAGGTAAATTCGCTCCACTATTACTTCAATTGTCTTTGGAACTGCGCACGTCATCACATTTAAAGCAAGTACCGTATGATAGTTACTGCCCCAGTGTCGAGGAATACTTGTGTAAGCGAACTTGTGGCATCTGTGGTCTTTATTTTGCATCATATAAAGCCAATAACCAACACAAACAACTACATAAGAAGCAGCAAGTTTTACCTATTGCAAAGATTCGTCCTCAAAGAATAGCAGCTAGACGTGCCAGAGAAATTCTTTGTTTGGATGATATAAATGATGCCATATGGTTAGATGAAAAAGATGCAGACACCACAAATGTTCCTGACGTTAACAACCCCAATGAGAACGAACTGACTTCTATGCCAATTATAAATACCTAATTTAAAGGAATGTATTCAAAGTCCATGAACTGAAGACGACTAAGTTCCTTTCTTTTTCTTTAATTAATAGTTTATGGATTTGTTATTTTTTCAAATATTTGATGTTGATTTCATAAAAAAAAGTAATCTAAATGGAAATAAAACTAATTGTGGAACTGCTGTTTTAATTTAAAATTTTTAGATGTAAAATTGCAAATTTGTGACGTCACACTAGGGAGGGGGGGTCTCACAAATGTGACCACCTGTGACAAGGAGGGGGTGGGGGTCTAAAAATCATGAAATTCATGTGACGTACTTTATGGATGGCCCCAAAGATCTGTGCGGACTATTACATAGGCTGCACGAATCTTAAAAAGGTTGAGTAGGCGTTTGTATTTATTTACAAACTAATACTACATACTGTACACATGTAGGACTTCATAAGTAGGTATACTATGTTAAACAGTAACTTTATTAGGAAGTGTTTATTCCATTCCATTACATTTTTTATTCCCAAAACACAATTCTGGATAGGTTAGGTTTCCTTGTGTAACGGTTCAATACCTACCTACAGGCAAAAGAAAGAGAACAAAATGATTGTTTTCTAAATATATTTAATTGAATTATTGAACGGATAAACCGGACTGGATGGCTGAGATTCTGTTACTGGATCAAATATATCGCTATCAACTTGTGAAGTCTCGCCTGTCGTCGTTGATCCTCCAGACGAAACTGCATTATTTTCCGCACCAGGCTTTGAAAGGCCTACTCCATTGAGACCCATGTCCATGCAGTCGAAGTGAAGAACCTAAAAAGTTAAGGAAGAACATTATACCTAGGTACTTACCTACTTTTTGGTCGCTGTTCAGCCTTCACTTTAAAATATAATATATACATATATATATATATTTATATTTATTGTTTCTTACCAAAACCGGTGCCTTGTCTATTCTGGTGTCCCAATCCATGCAAACATGCAGCCTTTGGTCCACCACGGAGATATCGAAGAATCTCACGCACATGTCAACCAAGCCCGGTGGCAGATATGGAACGGGAATCGGAACGCAAAAAGGCGGGGGATTTCTGGCTGAAATAAAAACCGATGAATTTTCAATTCAAAAAAGAAAATTCTCACCTTTATTAACTAAAAAAGGCGGTGATATCTGGTAGACTGTATGTAACCAAAAGAAAAAAGGCAAGGGAATTTATGGTTGAAACAAGAACGAAAAAAATAGTAGTTTATGCAACTGTCATATAATGAAGGGTATTAAAACACGAGTGTGAGTTTATGAAACGAGCGCAGCGAGTTTCATAATAGTAACGAGTGTTTTAATACCCGTGTTATATGCAGTTGCATACACTACTTTATCTTCACTAATGCAATTAAAAATTAAATTCACGCGTACGTGTATAATCACAGTGATTTTGCCGCCATTAAAATTTAACCAATGAGAGCGCAGCTGCGCGCTTCAATAAAACGCGACGAACCTGATTGGCCCTGCAATCAAGTTGGTCGCGTTTTATTGATGTTATAATGAGATTTTACGATATCGATGTGAATATTATACCATCATGTGAAATTGCTTAAATTGAGTGTTTTGTTGTCTGCGCTATAACAGTAGTAATTAAAAGTCAAGTATTGAAAACATAAGTAGAATGTTACAACATTAGTGTAGATAAAAGTTTTAACAAAACTCGTAAAACTAACAGTGGATGTGTACGGGGCTGCCATAAACCAAAATTGAATTAAATATGTATGTAGTAATTATTACCTGAAAATGAGTTTCTGTAAACGCTTTCACCATTCATAGTTACTTCCATGTTCAGCGTAGACTCGGAGGGTTCAAAGGTGAGTTTCGTACAAGCTGTAAAGGATACCTACAATTAACTAAATGTTTTATTTTCTAACACGACTCGTTAAACACTACATCATCATCGTCATCAGCCATTTGACGCCCACTGCAGGACATAGGTTTTAGCATAATCGCCACGCTTGGCAGGCGAGTTGGGGATCGCAGTATGCGGTTGGAATCTCAGGAAGACGGTGCTGCCCGTCTCCTGGTAATGTATTTCCTTAGTCGCCTTCTACGACATCCACGGAAGGAAATGGAACACTACATAAAGCCATGTAAATAGTGTGTGGTACTGTGGTAGAGACTTTACCACAGACTATCTACCTATTTATTTAATACTGCGTTCCCGCGAAAATACTATTCCCTATAAACTCCAGAGGTATGTAAGAGAATCGTGTTTTTACAAATTTAATAACACCGTTAGTTAGGTATTCTTTATTTGTTTCCATTCAGTTGGATCTTGGTATAAATCTACAGCGTGGATTGGAAATTGTTAGAAAGGTTTTAAATTTGTTGCCTATTAGTATGTACCTACTACGCGTTAGCAATAAAACTTAGCAAAAATCCCTCGACTTCTCCTTACCTTGTCTATCAAACCCGACGCTTTGTATACGGATTCCCGTGCAGCATTTGCAATGGTAGCCCTCGCAGTTGCAAGGCCCACCGGTGAAGGGAAGTCGCAGCATCCATCCTGGCTTGTACCAGGGACGCGGCATCATATTGCGGATAGTCTGAAAAGAATCCGGGGAAAGGAGTGTTCAGTTACAATAGGCGAGTTACCTTATAATCGGATTGAAGTCGCATTTTATTTATGCCATAAAAAATAGAGATAAACATCTCAAAAAATAAGAAAAATCAAGTTACATACAGGTGCTCAAATACTAAATAAAAACCTTATTAACTAACCCTTTGTTTCTCGTACTCTAAAGCCGACTTGCACCACTTTCTTAAATGAGGCTTAAACAGAAGTCGTTTTAAATTACTACTTAAGTGACATTTGCGAAATGGTGCAAGTCGGCCTAAGAATATGTTAATCTGCTGTATAGTCCGCACAAATCTTTTTGGCGGTAACGTGAACATAGTCACAGATCGTTTGCACATCGCTTACTGTCTTTACAGTATATGTGTGAGTAATTGATTACTTTAGTAATTGACTAATAGTAATTTACTACGCTTAACACTACGTCAATTACTCACACATAAACTGTAAAGACAGTAAGCGATGTGCAAACGATCTGTGACTATGTTCACGTCACCGCCAAAAAGATCTGTGCGGACTATAACAGCTGTTAGTTGGCCAAACAGCGTACGAAAAAAATAAATGACAGCTGCTTTGTTAGAAGTTCACGGATTGTTGTGGTTGTAACAAGAACGTCCTTGGGTTGTACCCAGCGATTATGAGGCGTACAAACCTACCATAGAACAAAAACAATTTCTCAGTCAGTTCAGCGTGTCAGCGTGTTACAGATTCCAAATAGTATTGCCTAATACGCCTACCTCATTAGTCTTCACGTCGTAGTAGACCGAAAAGTCAGCAACGTCCATAACGTGATTTCCATCATGTCTCCATCGACTGAATAACGTTCCTGAAAGGAAAACGAAAGTTAGAAACTTTCCCTTCGCTAGATTTTTCTTTTCTTGGTAATTTATACACCACACGCTTTTTAAAATCTATCTTCTATTTTAAAGCTAGGAAATACTAATACTTCTACCTTTGATACAATTACTAAAGTGCATTCTTACCTGAAACACAGACACCCGAACAAATAACAATGAACGCACACAAGCTCATCTGCGCCATCGTCTCACGCCGAAACAAAAGACTATCGCGCCACCCTCTAATCCAATTATTCGCGAACGGAAGTCTCGAAGGAATAACATTCAAATAGGCTCGAGCGCCAGTGCTGAACTGCGTTGAAGCGCAAACGCGGGTTCAGCTGAGTAGCGAAGTAAGATTTGTATGCACGCTGCGTGTGCGCCGTGGACTTTCTAGCGAGAGAAATTCCTTGCGAAACGGGACGGGCGCCGGACTGACAGTTTCACGTCATTACAGTAGGTAGTAGCGGTGTACGTTTACACTCCTGGTTGGCTGTCAGCCTAATGAATTGTATGACACTTGGGGTCACCTCCTACAATGTAAAACCAATGCTGTCTGGTAATTACTTGGCTGTATTTGTAGATCGTGATTGTAGATCAATAAGAGTTTTACTATACATGTCTTGATGTTTCTATGTTCAAATGTAACAAGCTGTGTCTTGCAACAAAGTTTTCTTTAAAAGTATCTACTTATTTCATTTGTAACAAATAAAGTTTTTTTTATGTAGCCTATATTCGTCCCAGTGCAGGGCACAAGCCTTCTCTCAGAGAGAGAGAGAGAGAGAGAGAGAGAGAGAGAGAGGCAATTTCAAGAGCTGAGGTACGTAAACATCTCAGACACTCAGGTTTCCTTACGATGTTTTCCTTAACCGTTAGCGAGTGGTATTGCTACTATAACTTCACAAATGTACATAATTTAGAAAACAAGGTCATTGGTACCTACATGCCGGGATTCAAACCCCCGAACTCCCTAATGGGAAGCCGGCGTTGTAGGCTCCGATACCACAAATTAAGTATTCAGTACCTACCTATGAAAAAATGAATGTCTCCCATCCGGCTATGTCACGTAAAAATATGTAATAAATAAAGAAATAACCTAACACGAACATAACAATGTCATAACTATTCATATTAATTTGAACTTTTCATGAAAATATGTCTTTGGAATTCCCTTTTCCGGTCTTCACAACTCATCGTTTCTCGTCATCATCATCAAATATATTGAACAAAGATTTGACCACGTTTTCGTCATAATCTTCAATTTCGTCTTCGCCAGATTCGATAACAGCATCCACCCCTCCTTGTGTATTTGGAATTGTCAGACCACCGTTTTCCTCCGGTTTCAACATAGCAATTCCATTTGCTCCCATCCTGAAAAAAGAATGAACCAAATTCAACTGAACTGACGTGATGTGACTGGCATCAAGTGTTAACCTGTATTGGGAAAAATATTATGTAAACCAAATTTTTATTCTTTAGCAGCCTGTTATCTAGCCGGTAGTCATCTACTGAATGACTGAATTCTTTCGAAACATTTTAAGGGGACCATGATTTAGAAACAAATGGTGCTAATTTTGAAACAAATGGCCCGACAAAAAAAATTTTGCCCAAAATTACATTATATAGCATAAACAAACAATACCAAAAAAGTAATAAGAATAAAAAAGCTATAGTTCGAGCGTTTTATGGTCGGCGCCGGCCACCTCAACTGTTATTTCACTTATTTAGGCATATCGAACGATAGACATTTAATCATTTAACGCAATACAAAATCATTTATCAACACCATGGGACCTCCAACCAACCACTTTGAATTTGGGTTCAACACACAAATATTTACGAATATGTTATACCTGTTAAATTATTTATAACTAGCTGTTGCTTGCGACTTCGTTATCGTGGTAATTTTGATGTGTATTTTTCCGGGATAAAAATAGCCTATGTGCTAATCCAGACTATAATCTATCTCTGTGCAAAATTTCATCCGGATCCGTTCAGCCGTTTTTGCGTGAAAGAGTAACAAACATTACAAACATCCATCCATACATACAAACTTTCGCGTTTATAATATTAGTAAGGATATTTATCATAATGAGAAAAATATTCCGTCAAAATATTGCGAATGATTTCAAAATCACGCTGTACAGTCGAGAGCAGGTCCTTTAAAATGAAAAAATATAACTGACAACTTTCAGCAGATTAACGTGTGGAAACCAATGATAAGCCAATAACTTATTGCTGAGGACGTTATCTTCAAGCCTTTTTTAGGGTTCCGTATCCGAAGGATGCCAAACGGGACCCTATTACCAAGATTTCACTGTCCGTCCGTCCGTCCGTCCATCCGTCCGTCCATCCGTCCGTCCGTCCGTCCGTCCGTCTGTCTGTCTGTATCTCATGAACCGTGATAGCTAGGCAGTTGAAATTTTCACAGATGATGTATTTATGTATAGAAATACTAAAAACACAGAATAAAATTAATATTTAAGGGTGGCATACAACAAACGTGATTTTTTGCGGTTTTTTCTCGATCTTCGTGTCTAATGGTACGGAACCCTTCGTGCGCGAGTCCGACTCGCACTTGGCTGGTTTTTTATATATAGCCTTGCAGGGCGCAGGCCTGCTCTCAGAGGGAAAGAGTATGGGCTTAATTATCACGCGTGCCCACCGCGGATAGGCAATTTCAAGCGCTGAGGTATGTGAAGCCTCAGAGAGTCAGGTTTCTTCACCTTTAGCAAATGGTATTGCTTCTATAACTTCACAAATGTACGATACTTAGAAAACAAAGGTCATTGGTACATCCCGGGATTCGAATCCACGACCTCCCGAATGTGAGGCCGGCGTTCTCCCTTTAAGCCTACCACATTTAAAAAAATATGCAGTTGACAGCGCTTATTTAGCTTATCCCTCGTATCGAATATCTATCTAGCTTTTCTAACTAAATGGTCAGTGAAGGAGTTGTCTTTTATCATCATCATCATTGAGCCACAAGAAGTCCACTGCTGGACATAGGCCTCCTTCATGGATTTCCAAAAAGACCGGTTTGAAGCGGCCTGCATCCAGCGCCTTCCTGCCACTTGGATGCGGTCATCTGTCCATCTTGTGGCTGGTCGTCCTACGCTGCGCTTGCCGATATGTGGTCTCCATTTGAGAACTTTTCGGCCCCATCGGCCATCAGTTCTGCGTGCTATGTGCCTCGCCCACTGTCACTTCAACTTACTAATCCGCTGGGCTATGTCGACGACTTTCGTTCGTCTACGGATCTCATCATTTCTGATTCGATCTCGTAGAGAAATTCTGAGCATAGCCCTTTCCATAGCTCGTTAAACAGATAATATATCTGTGTAAAGACAACTCCTTCACTGACCATTTAATCATCTAATGCAAGGCCTAGCGTAGTAGGACTATAACAGTATTTTTTAATAATAATAACAACTGGCTCATGGTAAGTGGCAAACCCCGGTCTCTGCCTACCCCTCCGGGATACAGGCGTGGGTTTATGTAATGTAATGTATAATATAATAACTTTCACAAAACACAATCACTTGCCTTGGTCCCAAGCTAGCATACCCTGTCCTATGGTAACCAGGCAAGGACATCACAAACATGGAAATACACCCAGACTGAGGCAATTTGTATGAATTAAGTACAGCGGCCTCTAGTGGGAATCGAACCCACGAAATCTGTTTTGGGAGTCAAATCGCTGGACCAACTAATTATTTTATCTACACTCATATCATAATCTTCAAATTAAGAATTCAAAGGTAAACACATATTGACAGGCTTTAAACAATACATAACTTTAAAGAAAATAAAAAAATAAAAAGTGTAATATAAAGTTACATTAAAGGTCAGATTTTTCACTTTATGTTACAGTTATTTTTTTTAAAGTGTTGCTGTGATCACGGAACAAAACTTAAGTTTTTCTTTTAATGTCAAAAGTTGACTCTATAAAAAACCTTATTTCATTTTCGTCGTACCAAAAGTGCAACTAAAAATACCTAAAATTGCGCGCGCAAAACTGAGTGCAGACGATTGAATGTCAAGATACTTTTGTCGAAATTGCGCCATTTTGTTTCAAAAATTTTATTATGAGTGTATACCTACACGTAGTGTATGAGACTGCACATAACTTGGTATTAAAACACTCGCGAATGCTATTAAAAAACTCGCCAAGGCTCGTTTTTTAAAATCTCGCTCGTGTTTTAATAACCCTCATTATGTGACAGTCACATAAACTACTATTGTTTATTAATTCAATAGTCATATTAGTGTACTGATAATATCATAATAATATGGACCATTACATTTTTATAACAATGTCGCTCATAAGTACTCATAACATAACCGCGTAAAGGTTAACGTTTTGTCAAGTGTCAATAGCTTCTTGATTTTCTCTCACCTTAAACAGTCGAAAGCCATGTTGAAAAGGTCAAAGTTTCCCCAGTGACCGTACATTGACAGACAGAAATGAATGTTCCTCCCAGGAAAGAACACGTCGGAGAACTTGGCGCAAACTTTTAAGCTCGATATCCTAGGTGGACTTATGCACATGGGCCTTGGATTTTTACCTAAAATTAAAATAGTTTTAAGTATTACAGCAAAATATTGCAGTAGGCACCTACGTTTTTCAATCAGACAAAATCTCTGTAAAGAGTAAATGATGGTTTATACAAAATTATAGTTTTACAATCTGTTAAACTAAGTATACGTACAGTAAAATTCATGGCTTAATTATGGAATTATATGCATACAGAGTATTGCATAAAGGTCCGGCAAAACCTAAGAGGGTTATTCGATTCATAAAATAGTACAAACAACTTATATTACTTTATTACGTATAAATATCCGATCCGAATAAATAAGAATCCGTTAACTAACTGATGCCGCAACTGCTAGGCTGGAGTCTTCGTCATGCAGAAGAGAGCAATCAATTATATAAGCTAGGCACATTGAATTTTAATTCAATGCTAGGCAGTAGATATACGTTAAGAGATTTCTTTAAAGATACTAACATCCTAACATTTTATATTGTTTTTGTTTGAATAACCCGTGCTGAGGACAATTTTAAAAACCTATTTAAAGGCTAAAAATTCCAGCCATGCCGGGACTTCAACCCGCGACCTCTGGCTAACCGTGCCAGCGCACTCCCAACTGAGCTAATGGGCAAGTGCAGGCATCAGTGAAATTTCGAGCCTCTTTACAAATACAGAGAAAGCCTCTAAATAGGTTTATGTCCTCTAAGCCTCTAAATAGGTTTATATCCTGGTAGAAATACTGCGTCCACCCCCAAAAAATCCCATAGTAATACTGCGTCCACCGACTTACTGCGTCCGATATACGGACGCAAGATTGTTTTCCTTCAAAATTTGCCAGAACATAGCTATTATTTCTAGCTATCTATAGGCAAAAAGTTGGCCGGACGCAGTTTTTTTTGGAAAGTGTCTGGAAGAGTATATTGAGGTTCACCGATTTGCCGCTAGAGGCGCTGATCTGCCGTATATTTTTTTGGCGAATATTTTTGTACATTTTACCGCCTCTCCCACGTCCGTGCCTAATTTGTGCGCAACGTTGCCACTTCGCGCGGCAGTGGAATCGCGACGTTGCCGCTCGTGTGCGGTTAGTACTGCGAGTACTGCGACGCGACACCGTTTGTTTATTTATGTTTCTTTTCACTTTGCGCGTGGACTTTGCGGACGCATAATTACCGCTGTGATTATCGAAAAGAAACTACTTGTTAGTTTAAAACTTTACTTTGATAAACCAAACAACATTGATGTCTTATATCTTACTATCATATATGGAAAAATCCGGCCTTGTGAAAGTGACTACAATGTTGTTTATTCTATCAATGATAATTTTTCTATATGTAACGGGGGTTCAAATTACTTTGATTTGGTAATTTGGGGGTTACTTATAAAACAGAATCTATGGATTAGGTTAAGTCACATTGCTGTCTCTTACTGTCATATGAAACATCACTGTCACGCGATAGTGACAACAGTGTGGTTTAACTTAGTTCATGGATTAACTTTTTTATTAGCAAGGGGGTTGGTGTATCCAGGTTGACTTAGGCTGACATTCAGAGACGAAAATTAAGCAAAGACTGGTCTTAGAAATGTCAACATCACGTACATTTTGACATTTCTGAGACCGGTCTTAGCTTAGGTTTTTTTAGAGTACCTATACAGGTTGTTCGGTAGAGACATCTTGTAACTTTTTTGTTTGTGGTTGTAATTGAACAAAATAAGTTTTGACCAGATTCAGTTGTCGAAAATAAAGAGTGACTTCATTCAATTTGCCAATTAAATTATTTTAGACAACTGTATGCATCAGGGATCTGGTCAAAACTTATTTTGTACAATTACAACCACAAACAAAAAAGTTACAATGCACTTTAATGCAATGGATTTTATTTAAAAAACAGTTTTTGTTTGTTACCTCAGTAATTAAGGCATTAAGAAAAAAAACATGTACCCCAATCCCCCAATTTGTTTTGTCGCTTCCTCTACCGAACAACCTGTATACATAAAACATCATAAAACTGATTAGTGTACACATATAAAAAATCATAAAACTTCACGAAGAATTGAGAACCTCCTTAAGTCGGTTAAAAATAAAAACAAACTATATTAAGAGGCTAGGGGATCACGTGACCGTCAACGTTTTCTCTATACAAATGTTTTGTCCCTCTAGAGCTATCGTTTTCTTTTCATAAAATCTAGGACTGCAATTGTGCATGTCCTGTCAGTAATCCTAGATTTCATGAAAAAGAATAATGATAGCTTTTAGCCAGAGGTATTATCCAGAAAGAAAACAGGACTTCGTTTGTATGGAGTGAGCGTTTACCGTTTTTACCCTCTTAAGGTGCCTATAGCTTGAACAACAGCGCCACTTGCGAAGAAAATTTGCTTATCCTAAAGACATAAATTCTTCTTCTTCTTATCGAGTCGATGAAACAAGCCAAAGCAATAATGTGCTGCAAGCGGTGACCAAAATTAGCCACAGAAATACTTTTGATTACGCCTCAACACACTTATTAATTTTGCTTGTTCAAAGTTTACTTATTAATAAATGCACCTATTTGTCCCTACCTATTTGCGTCGGGTTTATTTTTTAATGCATGTGTTTAAAATACATATTTCTATAATGAAGAATGTGTTGAACTGTCTAGACACATTGTAGTAGCCATATACAGGCCCCCTACCAGCGATTACAGTTCATTTGAATCAATATTAGAGGATGTTTTGAAGGTAGCCTCTAGCAGTAATAAGAAAGTCATAGTCTGTGGTGACTTCAATATCGACTTATTGGTAGACTCGGCTTTAAATACCAAATTGACAATAATTTTCAAGTCGTTTAATTTACCCGAAACTACTGCCACCTGCATAGATAATGTTTACTGCGATTGCGACTTTTCAGATAATTCTACAGTAAATTGTTTGAAGTCAGACCACAGTGGTCAAATTGTTCATTTTGAAATAGATAGAAAAAACGCAGAACAGGTTATCCTCTGCCGGCCCGTAACAAGTAAAAAATTAGAGTCATCTAAAGTAGACCTTGAAAGTAGCATAAAAACTCAAGAAAATTACCAAAATGCTAATGCTCATTAAAGTCGTGTCGGGTAGTTTTGAAAAAGTTTTTAAATTGCGGCAGCTAACAAATAATGAGAATTGTCGGGTAGTTTTGAAAAAGTTTTTAAATTGCGGCAGCTAACAAATAATGAGAATAAAGTAGGATTTAGTGATTGGGCAACCTCGGGTATCCGGAAAAGTAGAGACACACTTTATGAACTGTATGACAAAAAGACTTATACATATGACACCAAATTCATACAGCACGTCAAAAAATATTCCAAATTTTTTAAGGCCGTCTGCCATAAGACTAAATGCGATCATATAAAGAATAAAATCTTACAGTCACCGAATAAAATTAAAACAATTTGGACAATTATAAATAGAGAAACGGGTAAAACAAAATTAGGAGACCGAGGTATTTCGCTTAAGATTGATGACAAAATAATAACGACAAATGAAGGTATCGCTGCAGCATTTGAACAGTTCTTCACTAATGTTCCAATCGTGACTACAGCTCCGTTAGACTCGTCACCTGATCGTGCAACAACCTTACTAAAAGACCATGTCTCCTCGTGCGAACACGATTTCTCATTTAGTTACATTGAGCCCAATAACGTTCTTAAAAAATTTAAATTATTGAATCTTAAAAAAACCGAGGACTTGTGGGGTATGTCAGTAAAAATTGTTAGTTCAGTGATCCATGTCCTAGCTTTACCGTTAGCAAAAATTTTCAATAAATGTGTAGATGAGGGAGTATTTCCGAACCTCATGAAATATAGTAGACTAGTACCCTTATTTAAAAGCGGTGATAAACACGATCCAACCAATTTTAGGCCCGTCTCAGTACTACCAGTATTAAGTAAAATATTTGAGAAGATCATCTTAGATCAATTACTTACGTATTTCAATAATTACCAACTCTTTCATAGCCAGCAATTTGGTTTTACTAAAGGGCGGAATACAACAGACGCCCGAGTTATGTTACTTAAACATATTTTCAGCGCGTGGGAGGATCGCAAGGATTTTGTGATTTATCAAAAGCATTTGATTGTGTAGACCACGAAACGCTACTCCTAAAGATAAAACACTACGGAATAAAGGGTGCAGGTTTAGATCTTTTAAGATCGTATTTAGAAGGAAGGGTCCAAAAAGCAGACGTTAATCGTATTAAATCCTCGGGTTCACTTGTAAAAATAGGAGTCCCGCAGCGATCTATCTTAGGGCCGCTCCTTTTCCTAGTCTATATAAAATGATTTACCGTTTATGGTACAAAAAATGTCTGAGATAGTGTTATTTGCTGATGACACGTCACTTATTTTTAAAATAAGGGGACAAGAAAATAATCTTGACGATGCAAATAATGCTCTCTCGCAAGTACTAGATTGGTTCACAGCAAATAATCTGCTGCTAAATTCTAAAAAGACAAAATGTATAAAGTTTTCCTACGTACGAGTAGTTGAGAACAACATAGTAATTGGACATGAAAAATTAGAATTAGACTATCTTCATCTTGCAGAAGAGAGCCATCCGATTTATTTACAAGTTAGGTAGTAGGGTTTCGCTAAGAGATTTCTTCAAAGAAACCAACATCTTAACAGTTGCATGTCAATACATTTATGAAAATATTATAAACGTTAGAAAAAATATCAAAGACTTCGAAAATGTTGGTGGCCACCATAATGTTAATACTAGAAATAAACATAAATTGTCATTTCCACTATTTAGACTTGCAAAAGTTAACACATCCTTTATGGGGCACTGTATAAGGTTCTACAACAAAATTCCTCAAGATATATTAGAGTTACCTCCAACGCGATTTAAAAAATGTGTTAAGCACATTTTGTGCAAAAAGGCTTACTATAACATCAAGGATTATTTAGAAGACAAAGATGTTTGGCATTAAACAGTAGATTAATATTATTTAAAGGATGATTGTGACTAGTGTTCAACACATTCATGACTAATATTTTAAGTTGAAAACTCTGTTAATTAAGTTAAAACGTGTTTTGAAAACAATAAATATGGAGTTTCTTTGTTAGCTTCTTCTCCACATAATCCATTAATTGTGAAACTAACAACTTTGACGCTCATTAAGTAAACATTCTGTTTTTACAATGAATAAAAATATTTTAATTGAATTGAATTGGCACCAAATTCAAAATGGATGCATGAAGTATACCAGATAAAATTTTATTAAACAGTTGTATATTAGAGGACGCGCACTTAATCGTTATTTCTATAGACGTAATAAGATTATCATTATGGTTCATAATATACAAAAAATATACACCCGGACGCAGAAATGTAAATGACGCAATAAGTATAGCGTTATGACTGGATTTTGAATATCCACAGTTGTACTCTTATCGAAAAAATAAGTTGACCACGATCATTAGATGAGATAGATAAGCCAATATACATCGAGATATTGCTCCTAAACCCACGGGAAGTGGTGGACGCCATAAGTCGGTTTTTCGGACGGACGCAGTATCAGTGTAAGGATGTAAATATATATATATATATATATGTCTGTGTGTGTGTGTGTGTGTGTGTGTGTGTGTATGACTTATTCTTTTGTTTTTAGGATTCCATACCTCAAAAGGAAAACCGGAACCCTTATAGGATCACTTTGTTGTCCGTCCGTCCGTCCGTCGGGTCTGTCAAGACACTTTATTTCGGGAACACGTGGAGGTATCTACAGTCAAAAATAGTTACGACCGTTAATGTCGCAAAAAAAACGTATCCTTCGACACTGAAGGGAATCAAAATTTATAGGGTATTTTTCGTTGACATAGAACTATGAAATTTGGTAAGTAATATCGTCTTATTCTACAAGTACACGAAAAAATTTGAAAACTATACATTTGCAATTAAATTATAAAAAAAATGTCTTTGAAGTTCGGGAAAAGCTCGGAAAAAACTGCGAGACTCGATTCCTAAACTATTTATAATGTGTAAGTACCTACCTACAAATTTGTACGGAACCCTCGATGCGCGAGTCCGACTCGCACTTGGCCAGTTTTTAATTTTTTGGGTCAAACCTTGGTCTTTGCCTGCCTCCGGATACAGGCGTGAGTGAATGTGTATGTATTTCCCCCTGAGGGGTCCAACTAATTGAACTAATTTTTCATATACACATAAACTCACGCCGGTTTCCCGGATGGGTACCCCAGAGTCTACCGCTGGCCACGATCCTGACAAATATCTTTCGCTTCATCAACAACATTTATATGATAGATAAAAAATGAGTGGCGCTTACTAATGGCAATGTTAAATTAACAGTAGGTAAGTACCTGATAAAGAATTCTCGTACAGAACCCTGTCATTCATTGACATTGCGACATCGAAAGCGAAATCCCCAGGGTGATACGTGATCTTCATACAAGCCTTCTGATTAAACAAGTCCAATACTGGTCCCGTACAACACTTGCAGACCCCATAGGAACACGAACATGGGGCTCTTATTCCGGTTGGAGATTCAGTTTCATTGCTTTCCTGGTTTTGCCTCGAAAATACTGTGGAATAGTATCTATTGGCTGCTAGCTTCCTCAAATTAATATGGCTTAATGCCATTAATGCACTATCAGGTACATCTGATTCTTTTAATTTATCATATCTTTGGGGTTCGTTCTGAGCTTCACTGACTATTGATTCGGAGGCTATAAGAACAACATTGAAAATATTACGTTCATGTGGGGCATTTAAGCATAACATTTTTAAGAAAAAAGAAGCTGTAAGATTTTCATAGCGTAGGGAATATTGAATTAACATGAATTTTAAAGAAAACTCACCACTTTCATCTCCAAGAGAAGCTGGTAATATAAATACGACTGCAAGATAAAAATGCAACTTTTTCATGTTATTTTGAATTGCGGCGTCAGTGAAGTTGCTCGGACCGCGGCGGTGTAAGTAATAAAACAAACGCTCCACTTCACAAGTCAATGATATGGACCGGTCCGGCCGACTCCAGCGAAATGTTATCTCTTACTTAGTTCATTCTGCGTTCACGAACTTTCACAACGACTCTTCATTTGCATTCCATTCTAGAAATAAAACTTAATTTATCGACTTATGACAAGTTTATTTAATAATATCACCATTAAATAATAGACAACAATAAATAATAATCATACTTAAAAATACTTTTCTTGCTTTTTTTACTAAAACTTGCGAATTTTATTTGGTTTTACGACTCACGCCGTTTACACATAAATAAGTTACTACTCCCCGTCAAAGAACCCTCCAACCGCATCACCTAGGGCACCCAAAGGTCCATCGTCACCACCCCCTCCAAAGATGCCATCATCCAATATTCCAGTTGCAGTATCCTCTACCAGGTCTTCAGCAGCCTCCTGCAAGAATCCCGGTCTGGAATCCTCATTGTTACCAAAGAGATTGACTGGAGCAGGCCCGTTGGAAATTGGCTTTGGTTTCAGGCCAGTTTGTACGCCAGATGATCCCAGACTGAAAAGATAAAAAAGGCGGAGATACTCATTATTTTCCTTTGTAGTTAAAATAGATTGTTTAGGTAGGTATTTACAAAGCTAGTTCTGCTAGTGACCTGGGGATCCACATCATGGTCAGAATGCTCGCTTAATTAAAACTACGTAGAGTTTAAACTGTCGGTTCTTTCACCACATTTTGTTTTGCTCGCAACGGGACTACGCTACCTAATACATAATGAAATTTTAGTAGATTTTTTACCCGAAGCATCGGAAAGAAGCCGAGTAAATGTTGAAGCCACCAATGTCCGCATTGATGTCTAGGCACGCGAACGCATTGCGATTTCGAACGCGGATGTTTGAAATTTCAGCGCACACCCGTACAAATGGCGCTCGTCTTGGGTTGAAGCAAATCGGTGGTGGGTCGCTGGCTGTTGATAAAAAAGCTTTTTAGTTAAAAAGAACAAATCTTAAAATTAACAACATAAAGTTAAAGCAGACTACCGGACACTCGTCGACGAACAACAGTATTATTATTGACTGTCATTCTTACATCGAAAACGAAATCTTCAGGGATAAAACTCATGTTGCCACAAGCGTTCATCCGTAATCTCTGCAAAAACATGCCGGTGCAACACCCGCACTGTCCATCACGACAAGAGCAGGGAAACCTTGTGACTGAACCAGTGACATCATCATTTTCCGGAGGAGGTGGAAAATCGCCTTCTAGGATTGGTGCCTGGGATGCAACGTTAACAGGAGCAACAGTTGGATCTGGGACAGGTACAACATCTTGAATGGTCTCAGGGCTAGCTGCTGCTGGATCTGCTTGGGGAATTTCGTTTTCCTCGTTGACGATTTCATCCTGTTCTTCTTCGTCTTCATCTTCAAAGTCATTGCTTACGTGCACTGGTAACACGATAGTGGCTTGTGACTTGAGCAGAGGCGTCGGTTTGATTGCTTTCTTCCAGACATCACTAGGTATTCTAAAGTGGATAACATCGTAGGCTCTGTCTTCTGTTAGTATTATGTCATCTATTAAAATATAAAATCTTATTAGAGCAAAAGGATTGATTAATTAATAAGAAAAACAGCCTCTCCTTCTTAAAGTACCAAAATTCTGGTGTAAATAAATATCAAATTAGCAAAACAACTTACCATTTCTATACGCTTGACAAGAATTTAAATAAAACGCCACAACAAATATAATATTTAACTTTAGTTTCATCGTTCGTCAATAGAAAGTCAGAGGAAATCAACGTGTGCGTCTGGCTTTCCACTTCAAATTGTAGGCATCGCCTGTCGTCCTCAAGTATTTAACCGGCGACTACAATGCTCCATCGGTAACTTTATTCGTCGGCTTCCGATGCACATAATATGAAACAAGTTTTAAATTTTAATGCTTACGCGCCACCCAAGAGAAAGCAGAAACTTAAAATGTGATTAATGCCCACTTTCGATGTTTTTAATCCGCGATTGAATATCAATGGTTCTGTACGTTGGTAATGGATTGCATCACATACTACTTTAACGTGTCCGTAACTGTCCATTATCAAATTGCAATTATTGTCGGCAAATGCAGTTGACGAGATTCAAACTTGAAAGGAACTTATGTAATATGTGAATTTTCATTTATTTATTCTGACCGGTTATTTCGTTTAAAGGAATTCTAACGCTCAATCTACTTGAAAATAAATGTTTTAATGTAACGAATGTTACATTATTTATAGTCGTTTAAAATTCAGCTCACGTAAGCAATATCTAGTTTTTGTATTTTTTATTACATAATTCATTTTGATAACTTGGCTGACAACGTATTCGTGACAGTAATTCATTAAATTTAATAATTCAGTCTATTAGGAATAGCTATTTATTTGTAATTAAAAGTCCAATAATCCTTTAAGTAGTCCTTTGCACGTAGTTTTTACAACATGTTATTTAAGTTTTTATTTATGGTTTCTTTTTTTGTGCAATAAAGTGTCAAAACAAAACAAATAGACTAAAAGCCGCCTGTGGTTTAAAGGGGATCCTGCCTTTTCGCAGAAAATTGTTACGCTGATTATCACTTGCCAACCAACAATTCACCTATTTTTCACTTTGACAACAAACGATTTACAAATTTTTGTATGGCAACGTTTCATTTGGTAGGATTGTTGTTAAGCTGATTATTATAATGAAACAAAACGTTTTGGGTATTTATTATTTTTCAAATCTTTTACTAGGCCAAACAACTATTAGATGAATAACGTTTCGTCTGTGAAACAGTTCCCTTTTCGTAAATAGATATAATATATAAAAAAAAAACTTGAATACAGTTTTTTTTTTTTGCAAACCTATAGGTTAGGTTAGGTTAGAACTGTGACCAACACACGCACGAGCCGAGCGAGCGAAGCGAGCGTGCCGCGGCAGCGGCCGGCGAGTGCTAGGAAAATTCTATCCATTTTACTAGGTTTTCCTAACCTTTAGGTTAATCTATAGGTTTGCTTAACGAAACTTAATGCAACATTTGGTATACAATAAACAACTGAATGAATATTACGCTAAGTAAAACATACGCTACTTAAAAGTTGGCATTTTGAAAAAATGTCATTATAAAAAGCAAACCAAACAAACAGTTGGCAACTGCGAGGTTGGGAAAAAAAAAAAATAATAAGAAAAGTTGGCAAATGATTATTCCGCAAAATAATATTCTTCGAAACGTTAGTTGCCAAATGAAAATCGGCCAAAAATGTTTCTGCAAAAAGGCAGAGAACCGGTTTAAAGGTTTGTAATTTTCACTTTGCTGTATTGTATAATAATTTAATCAATGCTTTCTCTCATTCAGTCTCTCCTTACGTGTTGCAAAGTAAACAATGTTTGGGTTTATAATGTTTGTTTATATAATGTAGTCATCTAGTGATAGATGCTTTTAAGGGGATCCTATGGGCTAACTTTCTTCTTTTCTTATGGGCTATCTTTTCTTACATCCTAAAAATCACTATTAACAAGATTGAGTGATTGAACAGATACTTTTTGCAAATACGATCGATTCGAAGATATGATTTTATAATAATAACTTCCACAAACTTTCGTAATCACTGCACATTTTATATATTTTATTTTGTGAGTTACACCAATATAATTATAAAACTTCCAATACTTCCACAATCACTTGACCTGGTCCCAAAGTAGGATACTCTGTGCTATGGTAATCAGGCAAGGACGTTACAAACATGAGAAAACACCCAGACTGAGGCCATTTGTACAAATGTTCGGCGGGGCCAAGTGGGAATCGAATCCACGACCTCTGTTTTGCTAGCTAAGTGCCTTAACTTCTAGACCAACGGAGCAGTCAAATTCCATTTTTTTTCTCGGTGGCGCTAGTTACCCTACTGAATCCCCTTAACGATGTTTTATTTATATTATCTTTTAGGTAAGGAGTGGACATATTTAATTTTAGGAAATGATCGTTTTCAATATCTGCCTAAATTTGTTTAATTATCATTACATCTCAGTCAAAAATAAATAACCGCTGAATATTAGCTATTTACACGAATTAAAAGAATAAATTAACTAAAATAAATAATTTCCTTAGCTTACATATAAAACACTAGATGCTACAAAATACTTCGTCATACGGACCATTTTCCTCTCATCATTTTATTTTGTCGACCTCTATGTTTCATATGCTTCTTATTTTTATTATTATCTGATCTGGAGATGCCGAATGAATCACTCAGTTCTGAAATTCCAAGAAGGTCTTCGTAATCATTGTCTTCTTTCTTTCCTTGTTCAACTCTAGCACCTTTATTTTTATGTTGTTTTCTCCCATTTCCGAAAACTCCCATGTTCTCACCAATAGTTTCACCTGCTTCAGTCAGACCTAGTACGTCATAATCTTCATAGTCATCGTCTCCCTTGTTTTTATGTAGGCTTAAACCTTCATAATGGTTTCCTGGAACAATTTTATGGACAACACGGTGGCCTCGGCTTTCGTCAGCAGTCATGAGTGTCATTTCAGAGGAGTCCTCAAGATTGTGCACTATCTGAATCATATCGTCTCCTTGGGATTCAGAGTCTTTTTCGCTTGATGAGCTGTAGAAAGTAGCCGTTGTCATGGTTTTTGGTGTAATGGTTTCAATTTTTTCATAGTTTGACTCCTGCATAGTGCTCATGACACTAGACTCTTTTGAAGGAATGATTGGAGTTACTGGCATGGATGAAAGTTGACCGGCTAACGAAGCAAGTGACATTTGAAGCCCAGGATCCTCAAAGTTTGTAACGGGCTTAGCAGAAGTAGGCGCTGGTATAGGTACAACTTTCTGTGTTACAATGATTAAAGGCTCCGTAGGTCTGAATGATACTGAGCTCAGTTGGATTTGTTCAGTACTGGCAACTGCTGGTTGGTTTTGACTAACCACACCAACAGAGATTGGCTTTGTTGCTTGACTGGTTGTGATAGCATCGCTAATGGCAGGTGGTGTAGGGGTCGTAGTTCGTCTGGTTGGCCGACGGGTCGGTCGACGAGCTGGTCTTCTAGTAGATGATACTGGGCGTACTTTAACAGTCGTGGCTCTTGTTGTCGATAGAGGCCTTGGAGTAGTGGACCTGCTTGCTGGTCTCCTTGTAGGACGTCTAGAAGGTCTCGGACGCTTGGTAGTAGTGGTGGTAGTCGATATAGGAGCTTGTTTTTTCTTATCCTTATTTTTGTTCTTCTTCTTTCCACCTGAGCCGAAGAGATCTCCCAATAAGTCATCGCCGAGAAGACTGAAGCCCGTGTAGTCAGCTTCGCCCACATCGTTGACCGCTGTCAAGTCTGTAAAAGAATGATTGAATGGATAAATTGTATGGTACACTGGGTACTATCCACGTATTAAAATATATTTAGGCTGCCAGTTGCACCACGTAATTATGTATATCTGCGAATATTTTATGCTTGCTTTTTCTGGTGTACAATTGTTATCTTATCTTTAGTTAGATTATATCGTATTCCACTGCTAAGAAAACGTACCCAGACTAGCAAAGCTACATTATATCTTAATATTGTTATTTGTCAATGATGAGGCTCTCACCATCATCATCGTCGTCTTCTGTGAGACCAAAGTCATCATCATCGTCATCGTCGTCATCATCGTCATCATCATCATCTTCGTCTCTCTCATTTTGGGGCACCAGTGGAAGCGGGTCAGCGGCTTCTGACGTCACACCCCTAGGCCCGAACTTGAAGCAAGATACTCTCACTGCCGCTTCGACAGATTTTTTCGCTTGCAGCTCCAAGCCAAGGCAAGCTCTAAATTCTTCACCAGCTCGAGCGATGTTGTATACTCGACCGCAGAATTTAGATATGCCTCCAGGGAGTGGCATGCAAACTGGAGATGGCTTTTTACCTGAAAAGAAAGAGCAGCGATTTTATCACTATCTGATCGTGTTTTTGGTGTAGTAACAGCAGAGTTTAAGATTAAATAGGTACGCACCAGAAAGCGTACGGTTAGTAATAACTTTGCGACCGAAGCTCAATGATACAGCCATTTTATCCCCGTTTAGATACATCAGAGATGCGCATCCTGTAACAGAAATTAAAATTAATTATAGCTGTCATGATTCTCGACTTTTCTGACCAATTTCGATATTTTTTTAATTGATTTAAAACATGATTTCCGTGTGGTTTAGCAATTAATATCACAACTACTCATTGCCAAACTTCGCAAAATTTCAAAAATTCAAAATTTCGAGAGCGAAATGCCTTTCAATTACCCGAAGCCCAATTTTCAAAATGAAGCCTAAATTAAAATGAGATCAACGGTTTTTACACTTTCGTCGTGTTGACATTTGACAATGTGACTTTTGACCACACCTTCTAAATGTTTTTTCTGACTGATTCTGATTCATACGTAGGTACGTGAATGACACGTAGAAAACACTGCAGAGCTAAATTGAGTTGTCGTTATCTCACACTTCTAATTTGTCTTTACCTGGCCCGTCCAAGTTGACGAGCGGCACGTGGAAGTCTCTACAACAATTGCAATAGGCCTCTTGGCACTTGCAGTATTTGTTGATGCCACTGTCGTCGACCTTGATGCCGTTGTCTTCTTTGCTGTTGCTGATTGCCTTCTTGTTGTTGTTCTTTTTTTTTCCTAAAAAAGAAAAATCAAAGACTTTATGTTTAGCATATAGTATTGATAGTTGGGTAGGAACGCGGCCGAATGTAAACTCAATACAATACTGTTTATGTCTCTGTTGAAATTCTCACGCATTTCCTTTTAAAGGCTAACCTGCAAAAGGAAATATGCGTGAAATACAGATTAGTCCCTGAAAATTTTGTTTTCTTCAATGAATATTTGTTTGCAAACTAAAACTTTCTACACATTATTAACTTAATTCCGAACTTACTTACTTGATTTTGGACTCTTCCGACGAAAAATTAAGCAAGTAAATCCGGAATTAAGTTAGTAATGAATATTTATTGTTAGAAGTCAATTAAATTCACTTAAATTTATGTTAGCAACCAATAAAAAAAGCAACGATTTCTTGTAATTAAAATACGATTGTAAAAAATAATAAAGTAAGTGTTGTTTGAACCTGAAATATTAGAATTATAAAGAACTGAAATAAATTCAGCATGCAACTGACATTGCCGGAATCGTATTAACATTTGCTCAAATAACTTCATATATCGCATGTTATCAGACGATTTGTTTAGAGGATACAATAACTTTGAGAATTTTAGTACTTATTGCTCATGACTTTTATTTTTCATAATTAGTGACATTACTCATATTATGTTACCAAATTGGTGCCATATTGAGTGCTTTAGGGCTGGTTTCTGAATTGAGAATTTCACTAAGTAAATACTTAAGTAGCGTTCTGACGCGCTCTTTTCTAAGAAATTCGAAGAGACAGCACTACAGGTAACTATTTACTAAGCGAAATTCTCAATTCAGATATTGGCCCTTAGTTTGTTTTCGTAACCTAACTAACCATCCCAATAGCAAAACAAGTGAATTTGGCATAAAATTACAAAACATCAAGCTTTTGTTTCTATCCACTTTTTTTCTCATTCGTTCGCCCACTGCCGGGTCTAGGCCATGTCCCCGAAATGCCATCTCTCACGGTGCCTTGCCATCCACATACACGGACCTTCCGCCGACTCAACTAGGTACATCATCAAACCATCGGGCTGTGGGTTATTGGTTATTTTATTTAAAAGTTAAACTAAGATCTTATGCTTAGTTTAACATTTTGTCGAGTTTAATTACTCCTGGGCCCTATTTCGTAGTATTAAAATTCATGGTTTACTATGAAGATTTAATGTACATTACAATGTCGATTAACCCACAGATTAACAAGTAGGAAGACTCGGCTACGCAATGTACATCGAATCGTCATAATAAACTGCGAATTGTACGGCCCTGGAGTAACAGTTTTTTCATGGGCAAATTGTTAAGTTACTAAAAAATACTTCCACAACTAACCGACAACTGTAAAATTGTGATTGTACCCTTAACTTGTATTGTAGGGCATTTTGTCAGTCCTTATACACCTGCAGCCTGTGAGTTAGATACACACAGAGATCCTACAACGCCCTGCGTATTCAGTATAACAATGCCTTCAGGGTGCTGCTGGGACTGCCGCGTTTCTGTAGTGCATCAGGGATGTTTGCGGAGGCGCGCGTTGATGGCTTCCACGGCATCACACGCAATAGGACAGCGTCCCTGCTGTGTAGGGTTCGCGGCGGTAGCAACAGCTTTCTGAAGGTTATTGCAGCTAAGGTCGACAATCCCTTCTTGAGGCACTGGGTGGCGGCGCACATATTGTCCGACGTTGGTGCCGCCCAACGAATAATGTGATTGTTGTTGTTGCCTACTTTTTGATGTTTTAATGTGATTATTATATTGTATACCATACTAACGTATTTATAGGACTTACTAACACAAAATATTAATATTATTATTATTTATTATTAATTTCAAATGTAATTGTAAATGTAAATATGGACCCATTGTCTGAAATAAATTATTTGAATTGAATTAACTTATCAGATAGAAGTAATGGATTCGAATAGCAGTGCCTGTGGCTATGTCCGTGTAAGATTAAGATATAGATTGCATTTCTGTGTGTTGATCCAACCCACGTTTACTTATTAAAAATCCGGTCGTCCCTTATGAGTGATTGAGTTATAAACATTCAAATAACTCAGAGAGAGATCTTCTCTAAAAGAGAGAGAGAAGAGTAAGGCTTAAGGCTGGGTTCACCGACATTAGCCTTAAATCAGGTGTTTTAAAATACATTTTACTCTCTAATGGTTAGTACATAAAATCTGAAAAAAAATTGCATTTTAATGTCCTATCTAGGGACGTTAATCATTATTTTATTTATATTTTAAACTCTATAGCACCAAACAAAATCGCGAGCATGAGTCTACATCATAACTAGATGTGGTTTTATTTGAGCTGTACTGAGTTCTGAATAATAAAAATATACCAAAATTACTATCACTGAATGTGTTGGAGGCGTCGGTCGTCAAAATTCTATTAATAGGATTTGTATTTCTGTAATTTCAGAAATGCCTACATTTCCCCCCAATTATTCGCTTGCGCAGCGCAATGATTCCTATACAAATCCGTGCGCTCAGAAAACCCGGCCTTAATCATTACGCGTCCCAACCGCGGATTTGTAATCTCAAGCGCTGACCTCAAATTATAAATCCATGTTGAACACTTCAAACACTCGGGATTCTCCGCGATGTTTTTTTCTTTTCTGTCAGCGAGTGGTATTGTTGCAACAAATTCACAAACGTACATACTTAGTTTAGAAAAGAAAGCCGTTGGTACATGCTGATATCGAACCCATCACATCTCGGATGAGTGGGTCTACCTATGCCACTGCTCAATTACCTAAAACATCCAAGTTTTCATATTACATTACTGGAATTAATGCGAAAATACTCATATTCAATACTTACGCATACTCTTCGATGCTGCGAAGGCGAGGAGCACAAATATCAGAAGAAGTTCGAAAACTAGGGAGAGCTTCATGGTGAAGGCAGAACCCCCTTTCTGGAAAACAATGAGAAACAATAAAAATTTGAAAAATATTCCTCCACAGATCAGTAAGTTCTTTTATGCCAGAGAGAGCTAACCTTAGAATCATAACAAGAATTTCGGACTGCTCAGTATTCGCTAACGGCGAGCGAAGGAAAATACGGATTATTTGGCTGGCTCCACACGTATTGAATTTGTGCCGGTTTTAAAAGAATACTTAAGTAAATACTTAAATATTTTTCTGTCTCGTCTTGTTTTCAGTAATCTGAAGAGGCAGACTAATACTTAAGTATTTATTCAGTGAAATTCTCAAATACCATTAAGTTTCTCCTGAGGGTTAGGCCGACTAAACTGAGGCCAAATCGAAATAGGCTTACTCCATCTGATATCTTTATCGCGGGCAATAGAGCAGTTCAGTGGTAACAGTGTAAATACTGTCCATGAAATTGGATAGTTTCTTTCACAATAGTATCTGTGTTGGTAAGTTTGTAGACAAATAAAAAAATCTGTTTCTATTTGTGGTTGCCACTAGACATAATTAATCATCTAGCTAAAGTAGTTAAGTTAAGGTCTAGGCTTTGTTTATTTTGAAGTTGTTCTCATATAATTTGCCAATAGGCTGTCTAATGCGCGGTAGACCTAAATGAAAAAAAAAATAAAACATTTAAAACAAAACGACTAAGAATACAAAGAACGTCGGGCCTTCACTTGATCGGAAAATTTTATCTTTTGATATAAGAAGACATTTTCCAACATGTTATTTCCATTAATTTAATTACGGTTTACTTTTTATGGTTTTAGGATAACAAACATGTAATTTATATCATCATATTAATTACATCAAAGTTTAGTCCAAAGATCAAGCTACGTCTAAAAATATGTATGATAATACACACTACTTTGACATTACCATGAAATTGGGGGCAATACAACACATAATGTGTAAAAACTTAGTAAAAACTTATAGCATGCTTTAAGTGATGCATTATGCATTATGCATCACTTAAAGCATGTTATAAGTTTTTACTTCATCAAGCATAAATCTATCACAAGTTATACGCTATTAAAGATTTTCCAGGAAATTATAGCTAATTGTCAGGCGATCGAGTGATATTACGCGTTGATGTCTTTTATACGGCGCTTAAAAACAACGTGTTTTACACGTATATTGACATAGTTGTTGAATTATTTTAATGAACGAATAAATTAGTTATTCAATAACGTTGAAATAGTATAGTCTTTAAAGAAACATAAAAAAGAAAATATGTAAATTATATTGAAAGTTGCTTCTTTACAATCGCAAAGTTATCAATGGTGGATTGGTGTAAATTGTGATATCTCAATATCATATTTTGCATCAATTCACCATTGATTTAAATTTTCTCGAACTAATTTAACTCAACTTTAAAAATACTCTATCAGTACTTACTATTAACAAGGAATCACTTCAATACACAAATAAATCAGGCCCACGAAGAAAATACACAAAAATCACACCCGTTCAATGTCAAACGTCCAAGTACAATTAAAGTTTTACGTGAGGAAACCTCATTTGTTAACACACATGCGTATCACTAACACTGATTCAATACAATGATACCGCACAAAACAGTGGCCAGGGAAATGTGCGGTGACGTATGACAGGGCGAGAAAGGTAGCACGTCAAGCTCGGCTATCTCACTCACTCTGAATGAAGAGAAAGCGAGACGCACTCCAACGCAGATGTGGTACAGTCAGTACCAAGTGGATAACCTCGCTCAACTTTAGATACACAGTGAGTTAGGAAGTGTGAGAAAGGACGGCCCATAGTGAAGATTTAGATCCGGTTTCGATGTATGGATATACGCTATTACCTACACAGAAATGGGTGTAATATTATAAGCAATTTACGCTAACATGAACTTGCTAAGGGATGTTCTGAGGTTTTCCATTACCTCAGTAAAAAAAAAACTTTTAATGATCCGGTGATCGGTGCAGAGAACCGAAGTCATCGACATAGTCCACCGAATTAGCATGTTGAAGAACTGATAACCTGATAAAATAGTGTAGGACGTCCTCAGGCTCGATGGAGCGATGATCTTCGCAGGGCGGCTGGCAAGAGCTGGGTGAGAGTAGCCGATGACCGTGCTCAGTGCAATAGCGTAGGCCAACGATGATGATGATGATGACTTTTAATCTGCTAATGAAACGTATATTCTTACGCTGCTTATTATATTCGTATTAGGTACCTACTTATCATTCTATCTTATGATCTGGCTGACTTCATTAGGCGACGGTCTGGAACGGCACTCTAAAACGTCAGTGTAGTGTCACCCATCGACATAAAACACACACTAGTTGTTACGCTATTAATATGGTAGAGACACATTATCACCTTCTGTAACCTATATCAATAATATTAATTCATTAAAATTTTAGTTCTGGATACAAATTGCAATTATTCATTAGCATGATTAGAATCTGATGTTTTATAGCTTCTGTATCTCGCACAAATGTATTCAAACCTTTAAATCTACTCTACATTTTATTGTCCTATCTTCTATAAATATTTTACTTACACACTACAGCTATTCATGCTACAACATTACTTCAATACGTTGAGTATAGTTCTCGTAACTTCTACTAGAGCATTAAACGTGCATTGATCTCGGATATCTCACACTTGATTCAACTGTTACCAACTCTGTATTTATTTAACTACCATGATATTTCTATCTCTTTTCTTTCCATAGCAAAACGGAGCGCAGCTTAACTGCCTCTAAAAACCAAATAAGGTTGTTAAAGCAAGACGCAAAGGTCTGAGTAAGCTATAGCTAGTTTTGACACGGCATGGCCACTTTCTACTGGGTGAAAGTTGAGGGAGTCCAATTCTGAGTATTCGGTCTTGGAGGTTTATTTCGTAAACAATATTTATGATTCTTCTATTGGTAGGATGTAAGGAAAACTGTATTTATTACTTTTAGCAAGAGGATTTAAATGTAGCTTACGAGTACATGAGTTATATATTTTTTTGGACGGATTAATGTTTGCCACTATAGTCCTAGCGCGATATTTACAGAATGATAGACGAATACGAATGTCTATGTCTACCTAATTATTACTTCAATACAAATAGATTACGATAGTCTACCGGCTCTTCCCCAAGAAGAAGAAGAAATATATTTATTATACCAACAAGATACATCACAATTGACAATCATCAATTTGACAATTACTTAAAGGTATAATGTTTGAAGTGTTAAAATAGACAGGTAAACATAAATATTCATAATTTTCCTCAATTATTATCTTCTTAAGATTCTTGGGTCCACGGAAACTTGAAGGCATTCTTGTTAGAAACGGCGAAATTGAAAAGAGAGACAACAAAAATCAATCTATCTAAGCATCGGCATATTATTTTAAAATAGAAAATAGTAAGCTAAGAAATAAATAAATTAAAAAATATATATGTTTATTGCACATAAAATCTTACTTTTCCTCCAACTTAACTATCTGTATAGCTAGCTCGTTTAGCTATCAGACAGTGAAGCGGACATCGACCTTAATCCATGTCAGTGGCGCAAGCAATGCATGATAATAATGCGCTTACATCGCAGCAACGGAAAGTCGAACATAAAAAGTTTATTAACCAGTTAATAACTAATATCTATTTTATTGTAAAGAAAATTGCCCGAAAAAACATTATAATATATTTTTTCCGTACCATTATCTATACAACGTGTGAATATTTCAAGCATCTACTCGTTGTCGTTATTAATATCCAGTAAAAAGCGGCAAAAATAATCACGTTTAGTATATGGGAGCCTCGCTTAAATACAGCATTTATTTTATTTTAATTTAATTATTTATCTTGAAACTGAATATACAACTAAATATTCTATGAATATTTCAAGCGACTACGTGGCACCGTTATTAATATCGAGCAAAAAACGGCAAAAACATCACGTTTTTTGTATGGGAGCCCCACTTAAATATTTATTTTCTTCTGTTTTTAGCATTTTTTGTAATAGCGGTAACGAAAATAGAATAAGAATAACTTTATTTTATAACCACATACAAAAGTGTTCAAATAAACATAAAGTAAGAGTTTACAAAGAGTGAGACGGCTGACAAAGAACTAAGTTAGTGAGTCTTCTGACTCCCAAGCTAGAAAAATCTGTATTATGGCAATCTGTAAATCTGTATCTGAACAGCAGTGGACGGCCTTTAAGCGCAATACATATGAACAATAAACTGCAGTGACACTATATCTTAATGTTAAATACAGGAAAAAAATGGGTGTATGTGTGTTTATGTTTTAAGTTATAAGTTGGGGAATGATGAATGTGTGTGTGTGTGTGAGAGAGAGAGTATGTCTGTGTGTGTGTGTGTGTGTGTGTGTGTGTGTGTGTGTGTGTGTGTGTGTGTGTGTGTGTGTGTGTGTGTGTGTGTGTCTTCGCGGCTTTAACATTGTGCGGTCTGAAGTTAGTCAAAAATCTTCATTGTGCGGTCGGACCTCATTGTGCGGACGTCCGCACAATATTTTGAGGGAGCTTCAAATATAGCTATCGAGTTCTCGCGTTCTGATTGGTCGACTGGTGAAGTATGAGCAAATTTTCGAGGAGGACCTCATATTCGGTATTTTTATCAAGTTGAGTTAACACAAACCAAAACATAGTTCAGGTGTGTACCACCACGTGGCGCCACCAGTCCCCATTGTGTATATAAGTACAAAATGTGATAAAATGCGGACCTTTGAAAAGGACCGCACTTCATGCATGAAATTAGACTCATGCTAAGTATGTATGTTCAATAATTGAGAGCATCACAGAGTTAAATCACTTATTAGTGCGACTATAGCAAAGACAAAACACATCGTAGGTACTATTCAGGGTGTTACGCAAAGATCCTGTTCCTGATCCTGAAGGGGTTAGGCTAGGTTAGGTTTGCAGGATTCTTAGGGGTATTAGGTTTGTAGGGTTTCAGTTTTGTAGGTTTGTCGGGTTCTTGGGTTTGTATAATTGATAGGTTTGTAGGGTTTTTAGAGTTGTCAATTAATTGCCTGTTAGGAAATACGACGTGTGTCGGTTCAGCTAGTTTTAAATAAGTCTTTATTGCTGTAAGTATGTTTTTATTGTTACCATAGAAAGTGACAAACAAAATTTAAAAAAATGACAAAATCGAGTATGTAGTACAAATAGTAATATCAAGTTTAAACATCAGTTTCGTGGTGGGATTATTTTTTTCTTGTTTTTAAGATTTTTTACTATACGATAAGCTACTTGCGGCACCAAAGCAGAATTACGTTAAAAATTGAATAAAAAAAAAACAAGAAAACATTTATTGTTCCAACCACATCACTGCTCTTTATCCTTTGTTAGGACCCTTTCGCATTTTTTTAATAACATTATAAACGTAGTTTTTTACATCTGTCCAACTTCTTCTGTTCAGGTCCGGTTCCCGGCTTCCTCACATTTTTTCTTGTTGGGTACTTCCTTCCTTGGCCAGTAAATTGGCATTTGTCTGTTCATTGCGTCTTTTTCTTCATTATTCCAAGTCCGTCTTCTGAACTCCCTTTTCTCTCTTTGCACTTTTTTCCTTTTATATTAGCAGATTTCCTTCTCTTTTTTACTGGTTCCTCGTCACTTTCAAATTCCGATTCATTAGAAATTTCTTCTTCTTTGCTCTTGGTTTTATTGAGACTTTGCTTAGCAACATTCTTTAGTTTATCTTGTTTCGCATCTAGTTTTTTTGTGTTCTTTGTTGCTTTGTCACTTCGGTCCATATATTTAACGCTTTCTCGTTTCTTTATCATCTAGTTTCAAAATTTTCACAGATTAAAATAGTGTGAAAACGCATTCACGAAGGAATATTATGAAGGCTGCAGGTTAATGTGATTGAGTGCGTATTATAATATTGTGAGGACACATTGTTTAGGTACCTACCTAAATACTAGAAAAGGGAGAGGGTGATTGAGTATGTAATAACATCAAAATGCGGTCGGTGTGTAACTTCTCACAAATGGCACTAAAGTGGGGGCAGTGTGTAAATGCATTTCTATTTAGCACAAAATGCGGTCGGTGTGTAACTTCTCACAAACGGCACTAAAGTATGGACAGTGTGTAAATGCGTTTGTATTTCGCATAAAATGCGGTCGGTGTGTTATTTCGCACGCGTTTGTTCTAAAGTGCGGACCGACCGCATAATAAATTGGGACCGCACAAGCCCGATTTTTGACACAAATTATGAAGAGCTCTATCTCTGTCTCATTCGTGTGTATGGAAACTTAAAATAAAAGTTCATGCCAGAAGGAGATAGCTCTAGATCGTAAACAGATTTACACAATGCTAAGTCAACGGGAAAGGTAGGACCGCATAATGGTGTATTCTGTCAAGGTCCTCACAATATATGAGCCGCGAACATGTGTGTGTGTGTGTGTGTGTGTGTGTATGTGAGAGTGTGTGTGCGCGCGTGAATGTGTTACTGTGTGAGTCTACCAGTGCAGCAGCATCTCTGTTTGGTCGTAATCCAAGTTTAGTAGCAGCTCTTTTAACTTTTCTTTTAACTCAAACTTTCAAAATATATCTGTGAAAATTTCAACTGTCTAGCTTTCACGGTTCATGAGATACAGCCTGGTGACAGACATACAGACGGACAGTGGAGTCTTAGTAATTGGGTCCCTTACCCTTTGGTACGAAACCCTAAAAAGCACTTTCAAACGTCTATTTCGAAAAAGTTTCAAGCTTGAAGTAATTACTACAATCCTTACAAAGTGGAAGCTTTCTACGTCGAAGCTTTCTCGGGTGTCTACATAGATCATAGTAAACAGCCTTCATTTAAAGCCAATACATGGGAGCTAAACCTTTCTCTTAAGGCCAGACACAGCTATCGATACCCTTTCTCCCATTAAATGTTTAAAGAGAAAACAATTTCCCATAAAAAATCTAAATCACTGCTTAAGGTCTTAAGAAAACCAGTATGGGATTAATTTCTAATTGGCATAGATCAACCATTGAATGCAAATCTTAAGCCACTTTTTTCCTTATCCGCTTTCACCCAGGTCTATGTAATGACAACAAAAATCCTTTCAACAGCTCAAATTCAATCCCCTGCCACCGAAAACCAGCCTCGAAGGCTTACTTTCTCGATGCACCGATGCATATCGTTACGACATGTTATGGTTTTAAAATTTCACATTCTATTGTGAGGTGAAACGGGTGGAGCGAGATGCGAGTCGCCTCTCGCCCCTTTCGAGAGAACCTGCGGCAGGCTTTTGCTGAGCTGGCCTCGCAGAGTCGTCCTTACAACCGAGAGGCGCGCGCGCACTTGGTATACCACGGTCCGTCAATATCGGCCGCCCAATATGTCGGTCAATCGGTTTCTATTGACGCTTTCCCTGTTCGCATGTGTGTTCGCCGTAGCAGACGCTGCCAGTGTACTCGGTGAGTTATTTTAATTAATTGCAATTGTCTCCTATTTTGGCATAGCAAGTGGCTTATTTTGTTGGTCGGTTTGGCTTGATTGCGGTGCGACGTGAGTGAGATTCAGCAGTAATAAAGGATTCTATGCTATTACGATCGCATAAGCACTAAATTAAATATTTAGGTTATGAAATAATTAATAAATTAATATATCTATTAAAATATGTTGGTATTAAAGAAAATGTTACTTATATTTAAAATTATACTTTGAATTTATGTTGATTTATCTATATAGCTAATATTATCCATAAACTTATAACGCTGCGTAGAAAAGGAAGCACAAAGTTTGATTGATTGGGAACCATTTAAAACTTTTTTACCGTAACACCCAACATAAGTAATTGATTTCGACGTAACTCCAACAAAGAAGCGTGCGTGTTCAATTATCCACGTAAATATTGTCTGCAGCACGAACTGTTAAATACCCGTTAGTAAATGTTAAACTCTTCAACAATAGCTACAATTTTCTGACAGTGGTTACTCAATACGATCGTAATCTACATAACATCAAACAAAGGCTTATTTATCCTCTGGTTATCGTCATCGTCACTTAGAACACGACCGGTGAAAGTGTTACGAAACTGAACCTTGCCATGACGCATGCGAGAAAGTGCCTTACGTGATGCTTTAAACTTGTGTTTTGGCAACGAAAAAAAATGGTGCATTGAGTACCCTTTCATCGCCGGTGCAAACTCCTCATTCTTTGGAGCCAACAAGCTGTGATTGATCGAGTAATTAAGCGGAAAAACAGCGACAAAACCAATTATCATACAGTTTTGTTCTTAGAATTTGATAACACACTAGTCTGCTGTTGTAATGTGAAAGAAAAGTACGTGGGATTCTCAACCCACGTCCGCAAAAACAATTTCAACTTTTTTGTGAAAACAGAAACCGCCGTGTTTCAAAAACTTGCTTCGCTGCAGTGAAAGCGTATGCGGCCAAAGTAAATAGGCAGGTGCGGCAAGCAGGAGAGAGTCACAACAATGCAGTACTTAGGACACTTAAAAATAGCAACGTTTTCCTATTACATACACAAAGATAAGATAAGAACTGACACATTTGGACGTTTGCAGATTCTAGTTAATCACTTCATCATATTAAAATGCATCAAAGCGTAGAGCTACAACTGTGGATAGGTAGGCATACAGTGAATTAATCGATCAGAAAGATGTCATCCTTTTTTTGTTGGCGCATTCGATTCTATTTTCGAAATTACTCCTGAAAAAGGTATTACCACTCCTAAAGGTGGTGATGGACCTGAGTATTTACCTGGTATAGAACACAGAGTATTTGCCTTCAAAAATTTTTCGCATTCGTTTCAAAATTTTTCGAACTGAACAATGAACAGCGCCAAGCATTGAGCCAAACATAGCTTTGAACAATTTCACGAATATTATTGTAAATGCTTTAGCAAATGATCATCATAGGTACTCATAATATATTAAGATGTCATGCTTTAGCAAATGATCATCATAGGTACTCATAATGTATTAAGATGTCAGACGGCGGAACGATGACAAAATTGCTCGGCTCGGCAAAAAGCTCGAAGCAAAACTATCATTTCGCTAGAATGGTCTCCAGAACGGTCGCTAGAATGCTCGCTAAAACCCTTTCGTTTATTTTGTGAGCTTTTACCTGTAATAAATATACGCTAGAATGCTCAAATCTATCAGCAGCTGTGCATTCTGGTTCTGGCTGTCAACCATTTTAAAACCCGCCTCACCACCCGTCTAAATAAATTAATCTCCCAACCGGATGCCAAACCACTAATCAAGCTGCCCTGCCCACAGATCTACTCGACTGGGATGAAGCTAAAAAGCTCATAGAATCTCCTGAGCTGCGAAACGAGCAAAGCAACCGGAACTGCTTGTGCAAAGGACCTGCTTGCGTGTGTTGTGTGGACTTCAACATCACTTTTGTTGATCTCGGTGGACCGGGTGAGTCTAATGAAAAACCGGGTGAGGACACAGTCCTCTGAAGGGAGAATAGGAGTTGTAGTAATTAATATGAAAAACATTCAGGTACTAAGGTAGAGAAGTTTTAGCTGTTTTTTTAAGGTTTGATTTCATGCACTCAAATTTATCGTATTTCAGTCCTATTCGTCTTAAGGTTGTCTCGAAGCGATTCTTAACGATAAAATAAATCTCCTCATATTGCTCAAAATTACCAAAGAGTATTATTTTTTATTGTATATTTTTTATGATGTACCTACTTTTTTTTAGGATGTGTCCACATGAAGTACATATCGCCTGAAGATGGTTTCTCCGTGAACGTGTCTTATGGAAAAAACATGCTGCATAGCTCTAAAATTCAAGGTAAAATAAAGTTTCATTGCCATTAATGAATGCTGTAATTTTTCCACTTATCTTTCGACTTAATTCTAAGTGAGGTACATTTGTGAGTTTACAAAAAAACAGAAACAACGTATACATTTATTTAATTAGTAGCAGCAACACTAACAGCCTTTGCTTGATATGAATGAAAGTACTGCAAGAAAAAAATTGAAAATAATTCATACTGAGTATCAGGATGACTGCCCGTTGGTCTTGCGGTTGACACGCTAAAGGTTGTGGATTCGATTCCTACTTAAGGCTTGACCTACTTGATTTGTAAAAATGGCTTCATGTTGGCTATATTTCTATATTTGCGATGTCTTCGCCTGGTTATCACAGCACAGGGTGCCCTAGTTTGGGACCAGGACAAATGATTGTGTTGTGTGGACGTTATTATTATGTGTTTATCTCATAAAATGTCAGTGCCCTGCTATACTTTGCGATAACAATGGTGTTCTCGCTTGCAGGAGCCAATCCTGCCCCGATCTGTCTGGACGTATTCAGCAAGTTTGCTCAGCTGTGCGCTAAGTTCAGTGAGCTGGCTCCCACTTCTGATGGCCTACGGGGCTGCTTGGAACTGGAGCCCCGTTTGCTAGGCGAGACCCAGCTGGACTTCCCGGTCGGGTGCTTCAAGTCTACATCTGGCGGCATGGAGATGGAAGACCCACCGGCTGAGCCTGATGAGTAAGTGGAACTAGAGCTCTTTGTTTTCGTTTGATTTGGGCCGGCCACGTACCGTCGGAATTACGTTTCGGAATTTCGTAAAAACATCACACACATACGTTTATTTCAATTCGGAATAGCAAGGCTCAATTGAGAGATGCTAGCTATTGGGTTCAGACCTTTTTCAGCGAATATAGGCGACGATAATATAGTTACATAGTTTATTATCTTTCCTGGGGTATATTATGTTGACTTTATGTGGCAAGACTGTACTATCTACTTCGATTACAGACGTGATGTCCAGTCTCTTATCACCCAATAAAGTTGAATATAATGCTATATAATGGATCAAATAATTTAAGAAGGAGCTTAGTAAACCGTCAATGTAATCCATTAGAGGTTGATTGATGAATCTTGCTGATAAGCAATTGTTGAAAACAAAAAACGTACTAATAGAAAATATGTGCAAAATTGTCTACCTCTACATACTTCCCCACTTAAAGGGACGAGAGATGTCTATCCCTAAGTAATAAGTCCAAATCAGTTGGTGCCTCTGGCTTACTCCTTTAAGAATATGGAACAGCATCCAACTAAAGTATGTGCGAGGAAGTAATAATAAGTTAACAGGTTAAACTTACAAAGTAGGTTACAAAAGGATTACGGTCCTTTTTATAAAGACACTCCTCAGAGGAAGTTTAAATAGTCTGTGGTAAAGAGAAAAACATAATCACAGATCTGAGGAGTGTCTTAGAGGAATCGTGTTTTTGTACATTATACCGTAATTCTTTAGAATACATACTTTGTAAGTTTAACCTATTAACTTATTATTGCTTTCTACTGTGTTTTACACAAATTATATTTATGTTCCAGAGAAACGGAAGGAGGTGAAGACAACACAGAAGAGAACCAAACCGGCTTCGACGCGGAGAACTTCCTTCTAGGGGTCTACCAAACAGCGGAACAAGGCGTAGCCTTCCTTAGCAGCCTATTAGATCTGCCTAACAAACTCAACTCGACGAAGCCAATCACAAAACCCACTGCTTCGACTGCTGAGCCTGTGACGTCATCAGAAACGGCTCAGAGAAGAGGACCCAAGAACCTCAAGCATCCTAACCAATTGTGATAACTTTTAATTCCTATTTTTACTCATAACCTAAGTACAAATGGCACGATGGCATGCCACATTTTTAATGCATTTTGCATTTAGCGCCTGCTGGGGGGTGTGAACTTTGACCATTGATAATAATTGATATGGCTGTTTTGAATTCTGAAATTTACTGCTAATGAATGTATGAGAATCCCATATACTCGTCGACAGAAGAGCCAATAAAATAAGGCGTCTGATGCCTTTTGTCAATGGCCAAGGTTTGTTTTTGATAAATAATTTTGTAGACGTATAGTTTATTTATTTATTGACTGCTTGCTCAGATTTCTTGTACTTCGCACTTTATGTGAACTATTTTTGCTTGAAAAGAGATGTAGATAATAAATATTAAGTTTAAGTTAATTAAACGTACATAAATGTTACTTAACCCATAGAGAATGGCGGGCCGGCATTGGTCTCAAGAAGGTAAACACCGAAGGATCTGTAAAAAATGCTTATGTCAATAGCATAATACCTACAGAAAATCTCTACAATTTTACAACTTTGCTAAATAAATTCTTTCGATAAAGTTTTCAAAAACTTGCCCTATCTAGGCGTAGGGCGCCAAATAGTTCGTATTCTAGTATACACGGCACCTAATTGTTCTAGTTAGTGTCTTAGTAACTGAACTAGTTATAGCTTAGTTTACTAGCTGTTTCATAAGCTTACCTGACTTGACTTGAAATTAGACACGAGACTGCTTACTTTCTCTCGTACATAGTTACAATATATTAAACGGGTCTAATCGCGATTATTTATTGGGTAAAATTTTAATTACCTTAATTCCCGAAGTTTCGGCTACGTTACAGCTGCCATTGTCACGGGTCTACCCGTGATTAGACCCGTTTAATTGATAACTGTATATGAGCAACGCGAGTCATTAAAAATACTTTCTCTCAAAGTGGGGCATGTAAGACATTATAGTTATTTCAGTACTAAGTTGGTTCTCAAACTCACCCAATCTTAGGCCTTAGTCCACCCATCTGCTGCCTGCCAGGCAGTAGCGGGCACGACTGCAGTACAGCAGCCAAATAATTCACACACTGGCGACCGGTGAATCCTCCAGATACGATAGACTCTCCGAAGTAGTAAATGGCCCTAGCGTGATCACAGGCGTGGGAGCTACAGCCAGGCATGGAGTCGCCTCCATTCGGGTAGAAGTCCATGTCGCCAATGTTCGAGAGGTATCCGTTGACGCCGCAGTTGGTGTGAATGACCTCCGTGTAGATGCCGTCGGTGTCTTGGAAACGGTCGCTGTGGTTGATCCAGCCGACGAGGGATGGGTCCAGAGCTGCGGAAGACGTAGTTGGTGTTATTTACTCGTATATCTACTGTGAGGTTCTTCAATCCTGTTATATGTAGGTCTAAAGAGAAAAGGTATTAGGAAAATTTGGCCGTCATTAGTTTTATAATAAATATATTTCTTTCTTAAAATTTCTATACATGTGTTCACTATTTAAATCAAATCTAACTAAATTGAACCAACTGACTCTTCGTCCAAATATAATGAAAAAAGTATCTCACTCCAGATAGCTTTATATATAGTATATTGAAAATGACTCACTGGTATTTTACACTAGTGCACCGCTAGTGTTTTGTTTTGATGATTTATAACTCCAATCCAACAGACCCTCTTTTTTGAGGCTAAAACAGATCATTAAGATCAACCTTTTATTAAAATAAACAAAACTCACCGGTGACGTAGCTGACAGTACCCTCCACGTTCCTGGCAGTGATACCAGCCATGTGACCTCCCAGCCCGTGACCTACGATGTGGTACTGTACGGCCTGACTGCCAGAGGCATTGTTCAGCCAGTTGATAAACCTGGCTACAGACACGCCAGCTGCCACCGTATTGGTCAGCGCAGCCACGTAATTGATCGTGCTTGCGCCAGCCGACCAGTCCACCACAATTACGTTCACGTCTTCCGCAGTGAGGAAGGCTGAAGAGAAAATAAAAAATACACCACGATAAAACTACTCTAGTCCTTAGTCAATCTAGAACACACCACAAACTTAGATCTCAAATTGTTGTAGCTGGCTGTGCCCACGATAATTATGTATTCGTTTGATCATATTGACAGTGTGGAGGAAATGCTGACGAAAAATAAAATCAAAAGAAAAGTTCCAGATTGAGTACGAGTTCAATAGTCACCACATGTTACGACGATGGTCCTGCTTGTGACTGCACAAAGATTCGTCAGCGGTAATGCGTTGTTGAAACATCGGGCTAGATTACTATCAACACTCTAATTTAATTCCTGGCCTATAGAGTTTCCTAGCCTAATGGCTATGATAACGATATAAAACAGACTACCGGTATCGACTTGGTAAGGATAGTAGACAACAGAAAAGCGATAAAATTGCTGATCTGAATCTCTGACAAAACTTCAATCCAGCACGGTAATCTGGCACGGTTAGCCAGAAGTCGCGGGTTCAAGTCCCGGCACGGGTGGAATTTTTAGTCTCTAAATCGGTTTTTAAAATTATCCTCAGCACGGGTTAGTGCAACAAAAAGAATATAATTTAATCCAGCAGTAAATAATTTGGGCTAAGTTGGGTGACGTTGTTGATATGAAGACCGACACATCACCAAGGTCGAAACATGTGCAGTAACGAGAAGAAGAACCTCGACCTAACATGTCTTCGCTACTTTGTAAGTTTTGTAACATCTCTACTTTATTCAATCGAAATAATGTGTCTCGAAACAACGTAAAGTCAAAATATTCTTACGTCAGTGTAATAACACCTTCCCTGTTCCGATAACGTGCGTCGCAATTGTATATTGAATAGAATAAAATAAAACAGAACAGAATAGAATGGAGTGTCGCAGTAATGTGCTGTAGCTACCTCTGTCAGCGTTGTTTGATATAGGTAACTATGAAGCACAGTTTAAATTAATAAGCGCGTAATGAAATATTGCTAGGTAATAGATTTCACCATCTTCACAAGACAAAGGCACAACTTACAAGGCAGAAGGACGGAGTTGAACGGCGATAAACTGTCGTCCCTCCAGCCATGTTCGAGGACTATGGTGCGTCTATTGCTATTGTAATTGGTCAGGGACAGGAGCTCGGTATTGTTAATGAGCAGAGGTTGGCTGACGGTAGGGTTTTCCCTGTGAAAATGGACGAAGCAATAAGTATCGGTTGCGTGCAACATTCAGCCTGCATTCAGCGTTGCAACTTGACTTAGGCAATCTTACATCTACGATTTTGTATGATTTATGCAGCGTGTCGATCTACAAAAAATATTGAAAAACACAAGAACCTCGACTGCGCGAAAGATTTAAAACATGTTGTTTTAAAAACCTAGAACTGAAAAGATAGAAGCACGTTGAAAAGTTTAAATATTTTTTTTAATCATGGTTGACCGTGCTTTAAAAAAATATGGAGTCGGAGACGAATAGAATCCTCCACAGTTAATGGATTTGATAACTCCATCTGCGTTGTTCTTGTGAATACTCTGAACCATGATCATCAAACCAAAAAAAAAAGTCATATACCTAATATGGCGCCAGAAATCGGCCATGTTATTTTTTTATTATATTGGTGTAGCCGTGTCATTCTCACAGGTGACACGAATCTAACGACACATCTCAAGCTAAAATCCCTCAAGCCGTTTAGGCTACAGAGCGTGCCAAAGTAATATACAGGGTGGCCAAATAACAGGTATACACTTTAGTTTTCTAATTTTATTCTACGAAATATAAAATATATTAAGTATTCCTTGTTAAATATAGCATTTAGGGCTGGCAGTTAAACATGGAAAATAATGTCAGACAAATGTCCACCTCTAGCAGCATCGCAGATGCGAACCCTTTTCATCGCGTTTTTCATCACATTTTCACACATTTCCTGCGTTATCTCCGTGACTGTGTCTCGAATATTTTGTTTTAATTGCTGAAGATTCATTGGCCGGTTAGTATAGACACGTCCCTTTAGATAGCTCCACAGAAAAAAGTGCTGAAAAAACTGTTAAATCAGGCGATCTTTGGGGCCAATCAATGTCACCCTTTCTCGAAATTAATCGACCGGGAAACATTCTTTTTAATGTTTCTACTGTGGCTCGTGCCGTGTGACATGTGGCCCCGTCTTGTTGAAACCACATGTTTCCTAAGCCCAATTGATTCACTTGATTCGAGAAAAAATTTATAATCATCTCATGGTACCGATCTCCATTCACTGTAACAGCATCACCCATAGCATCTTCAAAGAAATAAGGCCCAACTACCTCTCCTGACCAAATTCCACACCAAACTGTTACTCGACGAGGATGCAGTGGTCGTTCGTGGATCAAAGAACGTTGTTCTTCTCCCCAATAGCGAGAATTTTGTTTATTAACAAATCCGCTGAGGTCGAAATGAGCTTCGTCACTCATAATAATTTTTTGATGAAAGTTTGGGTCTCTTTCCAGCTTTGTTAGCATAGCATTACAGTAATCACGACGGCATTCATGATCTCAAAGCCGAAGCTCTTGAGTTATCTGTACCTTATATGGAAACAAACAAAGGTCTTTCTACAAAATTGTCTGTATAGAAGTCCTCTTAATTCCGATTTGTTGCGAACGTCGCCTGGTAGACAATGTGGGTTCTTCGGCTACACTTTGACGAGCAATTTGGATATTCTGCTCTGTACGAGCCCTTCTGACATGATGAGGAACTGCTTTATGTGTTACAATGCCATACTGCTCAAATTTATTCACTAAACGAGCTATTGTTAGCCGCGAAGGTAAGTTATTTCTACCAAAAATCGGCCGCAATTTTCTCAGAGTTTCCGCAATACATGATTGGGTCGAGTAAAACGTTTTAATAATTAAAACACGTTGTTCTGTCGTAAAACGCTCCATAATAAATTTGCTGTATCTACACAAAGTAATTTTCATGCAACAACTGTCATATTTAGGTACCGCCAAAACAAAATGGCGGCAAAAAAAAGTTGTCTACCTCCAAGTTGGCCACCCTGTATAAACATAAATACACTCAAAAAAACATAACCCTCCTTTTGGCGCAGTCGGGTAACAAGATAGCAGAAGTAATTGGGGTGCATGAAAGGAGCCTCCCCGAATCGACGTACTTACTGAACCCGTGCGTCTGTCGCACCCTGGCAACAATCTGCGAGTCCCTAAAGCTACTTGTAATTGGCAAATCTTTTCAGTACGACGGCAAACTCAAGCTCAGCGGTAATGCTGACGCTGTGATCAAACGCTAAGAAGAAGAAGAAGTCATTTTGCAGACGCTGTAGTACCTGTGACAATATTTTAAGACTGTGACACGCACGCATTTTATCTAAAATAAAATGTCCCTAATTTTACTTCCTAGCAACGCTTCAGGCCATACGTCTAAAGTATACTCATTATTGTTACTCGTAGAATGTATCAGCGAGATGGATGCCAGTAAAATCAGCCTATTTAATTTTAAGCTGATTACGAGTAAAATAAGTACAGACCTAGTGAAGAGATGGTAAACAATCTGGCGATCAGGTTCGAATCTGACCGTTTCAGCGATGTCACTCATCTTCATCCACATGTCCACGAGGTGGTACTGGCCCAATGCATCTTTCGCATGCTGGTACCTCAGACCTGAGTCTAGTTTCCTCAGGGTGGGATCGGCTGGGATAGCTGAAAGGTCAAAATAAATTAATGCAATTAAAATTGCAGGGCATCCTAGTTTAGGACCAGGAAAAGTGATTGTGTTACGTGGAAGTTATTATTATTATTAATTAACGTAGTTTTTTGTACTGTCCATGAATTATATGTTCTAACGAATCGAATATGTAACGGAATTAAATAAATTAAAACAAACCCGTGGTGATCCCAAGGACACAGACTAGGAGTGTTGGTAGTTTCAGCATGATTACGAATGCAATGCCGCGAAATACTGAAAGTTTCCTAATTTCATACAAATTCTAATAGGGATAATCTAGATGTGTGGCCTATCCATCATAAGTTATCTGATAAATTGCATTATTTCGTGAAGTGCGAGATATCCATGCAGTAAATTATAATTAGGTAGATACCAGGGCAAATACAATTATGACATTGGTGGAATGTAAACTACATCTACACTAAGCAAACAAGGAAACTGGGAAGCAAGGAAATCAAATACCAGGAGACGGGCAGCAGCGTCTTCCTGAGAATCCAACTGCATACTGCGATCGCCAACCCGCCTGCCAAGCGTGACGATTATGGTAAAACCCTTCATGGTTGTGAAAACCACGAAGGAGGCCTATGTCCTGCAGTGGGCGTCAAATGGCTGATGATGAAGATGCAGCAAAAAAAGTAATGATACACTAATAAGTTACCTAATAATTAACACTCTGCATCTACTTATGCAAGGTAACTGAAGGTCATGGCACATTATACTGGCACCGCAACGACACAGCTATGCTCCGAATGTAGGCTACCGCTAGCCGTCAGCACGCTAACCGCGCGTCGCCCGCGGGTGCAAGCTCGCCGTATGCGCGCCGGTTGCAGGGTGCAAGCTTGTGTTCTTCCACGTTCAAACTATTTTGTCAAACTGATTTGACCACGTGGAAAATTCGTTCCTCGTGGTCAAATTAATGTAATGATCATTCCTGTATAAGATTCTAAATGCCAAAAAGTACAGTCAAACCATAGTCAAACTATTTTGTCAAACTGATTATATAGTTCAATGTCAAATGCAGTTGTTACACGGCGAAATAGATGTCGATTATTTTTTAAATAATTTAAGATAATTTGGGTAATTTGTTTGAATGTACTTTTTGGCATTTAGAATCTTATACAGGAAGGATCATTATAATAATTTGACCACGAGGAACGAATTTTCCACGTGGTCAAATCAGTTTGACAAAATATTTTGACTACGTGGAAGAACTCGCAAGCTTGCTGATTGAACCATGCCGTCCGCTATTTTGCGGTGACATTATGAAACATACTATACCTACGACACACAATTTAATGCTCTTTGAATGCAAAGTTAATTGCTGGGTTGCAGTGCCTCTCTAATTCCCTACGACCCTTACATACGGCGTTGGCAGCATAAAATGCTTGGCGATCTTCCTTTAAAAGTGTGTGGATGCCATTCGATACGAGTTCCTCCGACATGGTCATGTCCTATATGCAAGGAGGCGAAGTGTTCGTCTGATACTGTGGAACGGGAGGGAGATTCTAGCTTCGAAGTACAATCTGAGGGCCCTTTAAGCATTACGCGACGGAGAAGTTTAATCTCGACCTCGTCATAGAAATAAGAGAGTTCCGAAAGGAGCTACAGGCGGTTCGGGGAGAGAATCAGGGCTTTCAAGAAGATAAAATTATAGCTACATAAAATTATAACATCGTAGTAGATGTGTGCAATATTAATGCTCTAGAAAAGGAAATAATAACGTTAATAAAACACCCGTATATTTCGAAACTTGCGAATGCTATTTGAGCATTGAATGAATGATTCATCATCATCATCATCAACCCATTATGTCCCCACCGAGGGGCACGGGTCTCTTCCCTGAGGAAGGTATAGGCCATACTCCACCACGGGGGCCAAGTCCGGATTGGTGGAGGCTTGTAGACTAGTGGCTCGTCTACTGTCAGAAGTTGTCAAGCCGCCCTAAGGCCTCTGACTTGGCTTAACGACTGCCATCTATCGACGGCAGCCGGCACCAACAGCTTAACGTGCCTTGCGAAGCACGGAACCGCTCGGAAAAATGCCACGAGCGTTAGGCATAGACGGCGACCCATCCATGCACTGAACGCGCCCTGTGTTGATGAATGATTGTTGAGCTGAAACTGGATATGAACGACAGAGACCAGCACTTGCCAGCCCATGATGTGGGAATAACTAATATTCCAGTGGAGGCAAATGAAAACACGCTGCATGTGATGAAGCTGGTGGGCACAAAGCTCGGTATGTATCTGAATGATCGCGATATTATAAGTACGGAGCGGGTGGGTAGATAGCGTCGTCGTGCGACTCACGCCACGCAGCGCTGCCTTGGGGACGACCTGCTGCAGGGCGCGCGAGCTTATCGGGGCGTGATGACGACTGAAGGCGAGCTTTTTCTTCCAGCTAACCTTGGGTTGGTAGCGGTGGTAGCCTAGTGGGCAGAAGTAGCGGTGGTAGCCTAGTGGGTAGAACAATGGACCCGGAAGCGGGAGACCCAGGTTCAATTCCCAGTGCGGGCATGTACCTATGACTTTTTTTTCTAAGTTATGTACATTTGTGAAGTTATAGTGCAATACCACTCGCTAACCGTGAAAGAAAACATCGTGAGGAAACCTGAGTGTCTGAGCTATTCATATAGCTCAGCGCTTGAAATCGCCAATCCGCGGCGGGCACGCGTAGTGATTAAGCCCAACTCTCTCTCTCTCTGAGAGAAGGCCTGTGCCCTACAGTGGGACTTATATAAGCTGCTTATGCTTATGCAACCTTGGGTTATGTGGATAGTGGAAGGGGTAGTGCCAGGAAAGAGTTATTGCGAGAAATTACATAGACTATAAAAATATAATAAAATACATAGTTATAGCATTACTTATCAAATACATCAACGTAAATACCTACAATACACACTATAATTAAATACAATAAATACACAACTACATAAAATATACTTATCATCATCATCATCATCATTCAGCCACAAGAAGTCCACTGCTGGACATAGGCCTCCTCCATGGATTTCCAAAAAGACCGGTTGGAAGCGGCCTGCATCCAGCGTCTTCCTGCCACTTGAATGACGTCATCTGTCCATCTTATACTTATATAAGATTATTACCCTGAAGTCTGACTGCTACGCGCAGTGTACAGTTCCGTAGAAAGAGGGGGTTTTATCTGTTCGACTAACAACGTCATCAAAGTAATTTTGTACAAAGTTTTCCTATTAGAAGTTGGTCGCCTATTACTCGTTAACTTGTGAATGCTACTTGGCTGTGATAGTTTTCCTTTTAAGTTCACGTTTCTACCATCAACCATTTAGACAGGAGAGGGGCGGGGGTGCCCTACTCGGGCAAAAATTTGTGTTTTAAAGCTTAATATCCACAAACGGAACCCTAAATGAAAAAAAATATCTTCATACACCCACAATGTTTTTAAACGATTCAACAATACTCCACATTATGGTGCGGGCTTCAGTCAGGGTTTCGCAAAGGGCGACGCACTGCGTCAGCACTTGTGGATGTAGTAAATAATGTACTCGTAACCCGAAATGTTGACAGGAGTACCCTATGAGTACTACTTGATTTCTAAAGGGCTTTTTGGACTGCTTAGACATGCGTGCGCAGACCATTACTCTGCCTAGAGCTAATGGGAGCACTCTCTCTTCGGCTCCCTGTCTTCTTGCTAGAGGAGTTTTGTGGTTCGTTCCTGGGGCCTTTGATTTATATCCTATAGAGTGCTGATATTGATTTTTAGTTGTGCATATTATGTTCTTCCGAAGAAATGGCGATAGCAGTGAGCAATCTCGATGAGGATTTAGAGAGAGTGGCAGGCTGGTCTGAGAAAATTTGCTTCTCGCTTAATCGCTGTAAGCCCCAGTGCCTGTAAAAACTCACGCTAAGTCCAAGTGCCTGTAAAAACTCACGCTGAGTTTTCGTGTCAAAAAAAGTGACATGTAGGAACTAATCCTTTTACAATTTTCAATCCTTTTTTTATTTATTTTAGAATCACCAAACAGATAGTTACACTGTGACACGTTACTTAAGTAGCTATAGTATACCAGCGTTACAAAAACATGATTGTAGTGTACTATCTATGGGCAGGTGATCACAATACGCAATAAATTTATTATGAGGGTGGTAAGTAATACAATATCTAATCGAGAAATAAATATGTTGGACCCTGACACTCGCAGACCCAGTTGTCTGAATCAAACAAACACGAAAATAGAAGCATTTTTATTTTCGGTAAGGAGTGTTTCATATAAAAGATATCATAAGTAGCGATTCTGAGAATTGGACAGGATTACAATTGGTTTGTTCGAAAAATTGTTATAAACTGTGAAGACAGATAAATGGCATTTTCGACCCTGTGCTTTACAAATTAAGAACCAAAACGCTTATCCAAAACAGAAGCTATCAGAAGCTGGTATCTGTCAGTTTTATAGCCGACTTTACAAAGATTAATATGAGTAAAAATGGATTAATATGTATCCAAAAAGGAAATGCCATTGATAAAACTGATGTTCATATAAAACCAACGGGTTAGCAGTCTTGATAATCAGTGTAAGGCAAAAATGTACGCATTGGTGAAGTGTGGCCTAATTTTGTGTGTTGCTGCCGCAGGTAGGTAGCTTTAAGATCAATTTGTGTGAGTAGGATGTGGGTATAGTGTAAGAGTGGCCTGTCAAGAAGAGGCAAGAGACAAGCGCTCCCGATGTTGATTTCATCATCATCAGCCATTATTTGATGCCAGGATAGGCCTCCCTCATGGGGGTTTAAAACCGACATTGTACATACAAAGCGTGTGGAATAGGCCTTCGATGTAAGTCGGAGACATAATTCTGGTCACACGTTTAAACCTAAAGATTTGCAAATAACGATGTGCATTCATAAAAAAATAGGAATAAGAACTCTTAGTGTTCCTTGCCTAAGGGGTTTAGGCTACTCGCCTCCGAAAGTTTATTACAAACTGATAATTTTGCTCAATCACAATGAACATATTATTTGTAAAACCCGCAACGGATATCACGTAGGATCTTTCATTTAGTTAGTTTGGGTTTTGGTTACCAGAACAAGGGTGATTGGCATAGCCTAAAACTTGCAAGTTGAAGTGGCAGTGGGCTGGTTATATCTGCGGAAGAATCGATAGTCGACGGGGTATAAAGTTTCTCGAGTGAGAAGATCACAAACTGGCTAACACTGGGTAGGACGCTCACGAGCTCGCTGAACCAAATATATGTGGCAGATTGCCAGATGAGGATGGCCAGAGACAGAATGAAGTGGCGTACTTCGGGATGCCTAGGTACAGCAGTAGTGGCTTAACCTGAAGATTTTATAATGGGAATCTTGGGTGATGATGATGATGTCTTACAACCAATTCTTTAGCTCCACAAGCAACGTTTCGTTTTAGAAACTGTTGTTTCACAATGACATCCAAATATAAATATTCATTTCAAAGGCATCAATTTACAAAAAAATACCCACTAATTTACTACGGCAGTTTCATGTATGTTTTTAATTTGATTAAAATGATTAATTTCACGCTGTTCCTTTCTTTTAAAATACTATATTACTTAAGAAGAGTTTATTTATTATTATTGCAAGAAAAATAATTACATTACAGTTAAAACTATTGCGTAATTAATTGCATTAAACATTATTTACATTATACATTATTACATTTAAAAATTATAAAAATGAGAACGTTAAAATTATATACATATGTAAAATTTACTTTAGATTTAATTTAAAATTAACATTAATTAAAAAAAAAACAAAATTGAGTTGGCGTACTTGAAAAAGAGTTATTAGTTTTCGGCCATTCTTTCGATTGGCATCATAAAAGTAGGCGTGTTTTTTACATTTAAGTCGGTTCGAATCCCAGACGAAGCAAGTAATTTTTAGAAAATCTTTAAATGCAGAATTACTTACTTTTAAATATAACATAAAGTCTTCTTTTAGCAACATACCCTATCTGCGATATTTAAGGTAATTTCCCTTTATGTCCCATAACTTTGGGACGCCCTGTATATATTTTTATTTGTATCTATGGGTGATCTTTAAGGGAAGCATAAACAGCCTATAAACGCCCCAATCCATGGCACAGACCTTCTTTCAGAGTATAACACCTACCCACCGCGGGTGTGTGATTTGAAACACTAACGGCCATATTTAGATAGGTATATAAATCACGATCCCTCTAAAGCACCCCTCAGAGGCAGTTAATATAATCTATGGTTACGTCTTTTCCTTGTAAAAACTCCACCACAGACTATTTTAATCGACGTTTACCAATTGTTTTAAGGATTCGTATTTTTATAAATAAGATTGTTATATTTTTAGCATTGGCGTTATCTGTCTTTACACTAAGTATTTTAATATGAAGCTTTTTGGTGTCATAAAACCAGTAATACTTGCGTTGTTAGTACCTTTCTTTTGACATCTCATATAGCAAAATCCATCATAGCGTTAAAGATACACAACGTGTCGATGGACACAGTTATACATACAAACACACGAAAAACATTACTCTCCTTCTGGCGAAGTCGGGTAAAAATAAACGATTCCATACAGATTGTTCGAAGGTTAGCTGTTATCTCACTTACAATTAATTTAAACGATTGGCTTTATCAGTTTAATTATGAACGATTCCATACAGATTGTTCGAAGGTTAGCTGTTATCTCACTTACAATTAATTTAAATGATTGGCTTTATCAGTTTAATTATAGTTTTTCATAATTTTTTCATATTTACTCAAAATCGTATTATCATTATCAATACTTTTAGCATTTGGATATATGTACTTACTAATATTGGCCTAATTGCTTGTACGAATACATCTAAGGATAATTAACCATTCGATTTTGTTTTATGGACACACTAGCTGATCTTTCAGATGATTCCATTGCAATTGGTTTATAAAGGCAATCTTTAATAATTTTATCAACCCTGAGAAGATCAAGGCTCGGTTAATGTTCTAACTAAAACAACAATTAATAAATTGAAATTTCGTAACAAAGTTCACTCTGATACTCCATACGGGTACCTACCAGAGTCAACAGCGGATCAGAGGAATCTAATTAGGAGACCATTAATGCCAGCAAGAACTTTGAGCTATGATACGTTCTATAGTGTGAATTTGAAATAGTTAGGAATATTTTTGGGATTAATGTTATTTTTAGTAGGTGTAAAAGTATTGCCATGTTTTCCTGGTATACAAACTCTACGATCCCACCAATGTGAATTGATTCCATGTTTTAACAAAAATATTTTTTAAAACCTATTTTGATGCTAAAAATTCCATGCCGGGACTTGAACCCGCAACCTCTGGCTAACCGTGCCAGCGCTCTCCAAACTGATGACATCGCTGTACCTACATGATTATATTCTTTTTGTTGCACTAACCCGTGCTGATGTAGATTTTTACATCGGAATGATGCGATATCATTCCGATGTAAAAATCTAACTGCAAAGTGGGTTACTCGGGCCTGCAAGTGATGTAAATTGCTTCGGCCAGATGTCGCTGTTTGTACGTAATACAGAGAAGTTTGTAAAGAGGCTCGAAATTTCACTGATGCAGCATTTTAGCCTCTAAATAGGTTTTTAAAATTGTCATCAGCACGGGTTAGTGCAACAAAAAGAATATAAAAATATTTTTTTCATTAGACAGATAATATTATTATGTTCTTTAAATCCAGTAAATAGATAATAAGTAATGTTCTTTGCATTATATTAATATCTATCTAACGTTTTTTTTTTTAAATTAAAACGAGGAATCAATTCATAATGGTGGGATCGTAGAGTTAAAACAGATTTTTGTTATGATGAGTGCTTAAAATTATTTCATCGTATATGCGTGTACAGGCGCGTCTTTGGAAGAATCTCAAACGCACCGTTAACTGCCAGATAAGCGGAATCAGGAACTTCCTTCACATTACAATGACGCTGACGCGATCAACGACCATTTTTTTATGTGTTAGGAAAGGCTGACGTGACCATCTCTGATTTGAATTACTTTACGTTTCACCGACATCATGAGTCTAGTGCTTTTGCATTCGCTACTTTAACTACCTTCGACATGTCAAAAATACTGACATCGATCAAAACTAATGCTACTGGAACTGACTTGATTGACATTAACATGATATTGCTGACGCTACCTAGGACTTTAATGGTCTTGACTGCTATTGTTAATCGTAGTATACAGACAAGTACTTTTCCGACCGACTGGAAGACTGCGAAAGTTACTCCGATCCCCAAGAAACTTCAACCAAGAAGAATGCCGCCAGAGATAATTTAATTTTCTGATTAAATCAATCACTTGAAAAAACTCCTAAGTCAAAATCATCTTCATAAAGTGTCTCAAATTTCAGGAAAATCCTAAAACATAATAGCGCAAAACATGTGCTACTGTACGGTATTGATATATAATTAGGCCACTGTTCGTGATGCTCCTGATCTCACTTAGGGTCTGGCGACCAACGTTATGGGTCTGTCTAACCAGTAACACATGCTGTGTCCAAACTTCAGACAGTCCCCCTTTTTTAAAGCCATGACACACATCGTCACACCCGATGAACTCTATTGTTAAAATTTTCCATATGATTCTTTCTACATGGTGAAATTCATTTGAATTCACAGTTTGGAGTCAAAGGTCGGAAATCACGAATAAGTATTTACAAATATGTTTTATCATTACTGATAAATCATTAATAATAAATAGGTACGGTTTTCCACAGTGACAATAACATTCCTTCAAAATACGGTGAACGAATTCAAAGTCACCCTGTAGTTATAATTAAGTAAATCTGTTTAATTTTAATTCAACAAAATATTGTTTTCTTGTCAGCACCATCATTTTTGTTTTATGTGTGTTCTGTCTTTTTATACTTTTTATATCCTATTCTTATTCAAAATAGTTAAACGGTCCATAAATTACCTCTGCATTTCTTTTCAGCATCAGGCTTCGGTATCGGCCTCACAGATGTCGTCTTCCATCTTTACACTCGGTAAGACATTTTACTAGTAACTCTAATCACACAACTTATCCACAGCCATTTTACTTGTACACTCGTACTTACGTATATCTTTATCTTCTTCTATCTATACTAATAATAAATCTGTAAGGGTCGGTCATGGAGTAAGTTAGTTTGTTTTCAGAGATATTGTGTTTATAGGCTCAATATATGATACTGAAACTAATTTCACGATTTTTAGAATTTTTTTCTGTCTGTGTGTATGTATGTATGTATGTTCCTCCATAACTCTTAAACCAATTATCCGAATTTGATGAAATTTGGTATAAAAACATATAGACATCTGGGACACAGGATAGGCTATTTAAATTCTAGCTCCAATTATGATAAGACGTGGCCCCCATGCAAATGCTGCTTCGTAAAAATCGATATGTACGCGAACGGAGTCGCGGGCACAGCTAGTTAATACAATAAAGGCCTTACATTTTAAATCTTGCTACAAATAAAAATATATTTTCACGTGCAACTCCTCGATACTAGATTATCCTGGCTATGAACGAGCGGAGGTTCCAAAAACTGTTAACACCAATGTACCATAAGTCAATGAAACAAAAAAGAAACTTATATTATTACTATTGTTATTTATTTTATTTATGTTACTTATGTTATTTATTTAATAACAGTGTTCTTTATCTATCTATGTAACCCTTCGCTATAGTAAAAGAAAACAAGGCAGGAAAGACCAATTCTACGGTGTTAACTCGATGCTGATGCTAAAAACCACCAATTCTTGTAAAATTGTGCCTACGATGACAAAGCCCATACCCTCTCTTGTAGAGAAGTCCTGCTCATAAACAAAGAAACAAACTATAATATCGCCTTTCAGGGCTAATCCAACGGCCAGTCAACCGCTACTGGCGACATTGGCCTCCATCATGACGTCATCATTCTCCCTCTCGAGGCGTACTGTCTTCACTATCCACAACTTCGCCGAAGGTGCCGGAGGAAACTTCAACGCTTTTGTCGTGCCTGGTAAGTGAAAGTTTTAACTTGACTTTACTTTGCATAATCAGCCTATATGCGTCCCACTGTAGGGCACAGGCCTTCTCTCAAGGAGAAAGTATGGGCTTAATCACCACGCGTGCCCACCGTGGATTGGCGATTTCAAGCGCTGAGGTATGTGAATAGCTCAGACACTCAGGTTTCCTCATGATGTTTTCCTTTACCGTCAGCGTGTGGTATTGCTACTATAACTTCACAATGTACATAACTTAGAAAACCAAGTCATAGGTACATGCCCGCACTTGGGATCGAACCTGGGTCTCTCGCTTCCGAGTTCGATGTTCTACCCACTAGGCTACCAACGCTCTCCCACTAGGCTACCAACGCTCTTTACTTTGTATTAGGCTGAAAAAGCACCTTGCTAAAGTACATGACCTCATTCATACAAATATATTTTTGATTCAGACGACCGAAATTGAGACTGAATTGCTCGTCCGACGGACGATTTGAGGCAGATGAGGAGCATGGCCAAGGACAGGAAAAACCACTTTATGACGCGTTTTCATAAAACTTTCACACAACTCTTCTCGTTTTCAGCCGAACTGGCTGCTGAGGATGTTAACGTGATCGCTGTGGACTGGAGCCCAGGTTCCAGTATGTACACGGTAGGGTTGACCAACGCGCCGGAGGCGGGCAAAATTGTCGCCACTTTCATCAATATCCTGATCGAGAGTTTTGGGTACAACACTGACCAGATCAAAATCGTCGGCGTGGGACTCGGTAGCCATATCGCTGGCATTGCTGCTAGGACGGTCCCGGGGGCCATCTCGCATATTGTTGGTGAGTATTTTTTTTCACGTATAACTAGTAAAAAATAGTACTCCATGACCGCTCTTATGATGTACGAAACTAAGACTATATTGTATAGGTATAATCTAAGCTATGAAAAACCCTAATAAACAACCTCGTTGCGGAGATGTGGCCATAAACACTGTCAAATGTTCTAGGTGAAGCTTAGTCTTTTCACTCTACTTCATAAATTAGAGACTTTTTTGTCCCACACATTACTCCATCGATAAGAATTTATATACCTAGGTATCTACCGAAATATATTGGCCACTCTTATTTTTGTGGATTGACTAAAACGCGGTGAAACAGGGTAAATTCAATTTAATTATATTGAGCGAGATGCTTTCAGATCCAGAGGAATTTTTTGACAGACGTATATTACAAACGACAAACTTCAAAATATAAAAAACTAAATCTATTATCCTGGATCTCATTTCACAACATTCTCCCACCCTGGGGTTGCGAAGTCAACGCCGGTTGTTCGTCGCCCAGTTCGCGTCCCGTAGCTCCAACGGATAGAGGCGCTGGATCGGCCTTAAATAGACTACACCTTCTTGCGTACGGACCGTGGCAGCTCGAACGTGACCATCTCGGCCTCGATGGGTCTCGATAATAATACCTATTGGCCACTTTACGCGCTTAGCTTCAGTTTCTAGCAGGACCACTTCGCCTACCTCTAAAATGCAGCCCTTCTCCTTGCCCTTCTGTACAAGCATTGCTAGATACTCTTTCCTAAATCGTTCGCGTAGGTCTTCTCTCAGTTTATACAAGTACTTCAGGCGTCTATTCAATTAATCTCGATCTGCTAGATCCAGATCGGTGACCTCTCCTCGAGGAATTCCTTGCAAGAAGTGTACGGGGGTCAACGGTTTCAACTTCTCCGTATCCTCCGTAATGTATGTCAAAGGTAATGCATATTGATTACAGACTCACAATCGCACAATATTGTTTCAAGTTCTACGTAGTTGACCGTTTTTTGTCCTAGATTGCGCCTTAGAAGTTCCTTTACGGAACGTACTAAACGCTCCCACCATCCTCCCCACCACGGCGCGGCTGAAGGATTAAACTTCCATTTGATGTTCTGTATGCTGCTAAACGCTGTAATTTCATTCCAGTTTAGACTACTTAGTTGATTGGCCGCTCCATGGAAATTTGTCCCATTATCCCTATATATAACATCTACCTTCCACGCCTTGCGATGAATCTCCTTAGCGCCATCAAAAATGACTACGTCGATAGCGACTTGGTCAGCTCTAAGTGAATAGCACGGTAAACAGCACATGTGAATATCACTATCCACACCTTCCCGCCTGAAAGTAAGAACAGTGGGCCAGCCAGGTCGATACCCGTTACCTCAAATGCAGCCGCTGGTTTCATACGATCCTTTGGTAAGGGTGCTGTAGGCGCCTCAGCGGGTTTTGCTGTTTCACGTTTACAAGCCAAGCATTTAGAAATGGCCGTCTTCACTAGTCTTCTTACGCCTGTGATCCAATATGTCTCTCTTAGATTTGTAATCAAGGTATTAGATCCAGCGTGATTTAACAGACGGTGCTTGTCGGCAATTAGCCTTACTACTATTGGGTGCTTCCCTGGTAATAATATAGGCATTGTGAAGGTTGTGGGTTCATCTCCTAGAACAAGTTTCGTCTTTATTCTTATAAAACCTTCGGGGTCAGTGAATGTACGAAGATTCTTTGTATCTACCGTGTCTATACTCTCGTTTTGTATCAGCTTCAACAACCGTTTTTCGGCAATCCCGTACTCCTCTCCAGTTGTGTCCCCTTTTAATTTGCTACTAACGTTTCTGGAGCTATACTTAAATCTCAGTATCCAGGCAACTAATCGCACTATCATTCTGTATTTAGAAAAGTAGGTGAGCGTTAATAAGAATGTAGATGTTTCTGTAACGTTACTAACTATTAGTCTTTTCTGTCTCTCTGTATCCACGTCCGATTTGTCACCCAATTCGAAACTTATTGGCCAGTCGCTTTCCTTCCTCCTGAGCCAAGCAGGACCTTCCCACCACTTACTGCTAAGAAGTGTTTTTGCATTGCAACCTCTGGATGGTAAATCAGCCGGGTTCATAGACCCAGGTAAATGGCGCCAGTCATCTGTGTTCGTAGTTTCCCTAATCTCCTTCACTCTGTTCTTGACGAAAATGCTCCAATCACCATCTGTGGTAATCCAGGTAAGTGCTACGCTTGAGTCAGTCCAGAAGTAAGACTTACAATTTTCTAGCTCTAATGCGTGCTTCGCCTGTGTGTACAATCGCATTTCTATCAAAGCCGCCATTAATTCTAGCCGTGGAATGGTGACTTCACAGATTGGAGCTACCTGCGTTTTGGCTAAGACTAATCGTACCGAAACCCTTCCAACCTTTTCACTCCTTAAGAATATTGCGGCCGCGAATGACAGTTTGCTCGCATCACAGAAGACGTGGATACTATTTTGGCAGGTGTCGATTGATTCTATTGTGAGCCTTCGCTGGACTTGGCACTTATTTAGTAAGTGGACGTGCTTATGCCATGCACCGAACTCGTCTTGTAAATCGTCTGGCAGTTTAGCGTCCCAACCTATGTTCAATGCCCAAGTTTTCTGAAGTAGAAGTTTTGGTATTAGGGTAACTGGACATGTTACCCCGATAGGGTCAAAGATACTTTGTGTTATATTTTTGACACTTTCTCGTTCATATGAATTTCTCGCACGCTCAAACCACAGTGAAGTTTATCGGTTTTCAGTCTCCACGTCACGCCGAGTACTAACAAATTCTCTTCGTTACCGGTCATTTCCTCGTTGGTCATTGGAGCTGTAACCCACCCTCGTAGTTCAAACTTGCCATCTAACATTATCTTTTTCGCATCTTCTATAAACAGTTGTGTTTCCTCGACAGTTTCCAAGCTGGTTACACAGTTGTCGACGTAAAAGGATTTTATGAGGCGTTCTGCAGTGTCTTTATACTTATCTGTATACCTTTACAGATGATAATTGATAGTAGCACCCAAAAGAAAGGGGCTTGACGTGATGCCGAATACGACGCGACAGTGGCGATAAGTGATTAGCGCTTTTTCCTCGCTATCTTTCCACCATAGGAACGACAAGTATTTCCTATCTTCTTCCCTTAAAGATATTTGTAGAAAAGCTTTCTTAATATCTGATGTTACTCCGATTGCGTTTCTCCTGAACTTTGTGAGTAATATCGGTATCTGCTCAAGGCAATTTATGCCCTTTTCGAGAAATGAGTTTAGAGAATTCCCGTTGAAGTCTGTAGCCGATGCATCGAACACCGGGCGGACTCTGGTAGTTTGGCTGGTCTCTTTAATAACTGCATGATGTGGAAGATACCTACTGCTTAGGGGTTTGTTCTGCATAAGTCTCTTCTATAATGCCCACATCTAGCCAGTCCTTAAAGATTTGTCCGTAGCCTTCGAATTCATTCAATTGCTCAAGTCTTCGAGTGGTTGATATTAACATTTTCTCCCCCAGTGGCTTATTATCTAGCAGCTCTGCATGACCCGGTTTCCAAGGTAACCGACCATACCGACCTTCAGAGTTTATTTTGATCGTGCTTCGTAGTTCTTGTAGTACCGTAGCTTCCATGTTTGCCTTCTTTTCGATTTCTGCTGGATCTTTAATCCCTAGGGTTTTTAACTCTCACAGCTCAGCTATCTGCAAATTGACTGCAGCCACAGTGTTACAGACGTTCGTTTTACGACCCTGTACTGTCCAACCTAGCTTGGTTTTTATCACCGTTATGTTGTCATCCAACTGCATTAATTGTTCAGTGAACAGCTGTCCCGCATAGTCAGCACCTATTAATAAATCAATTGCTGGCGCACCTTCGCCCACATCAATCGGTGCCACGCCGAGCTTCTGCAATTTTAATATTATTTCATTGGTTTTGCTTAGTCTGGGTATATGACCACAAATTTTTCCTTTGTCCAGTGCTGACATTTTTAGTGAAAACTGATTATCCAAACTGTGGACGTAGAACTCGTAAACCTCATGTTCTTCGCACTCAGTCTTTACGCCACCGAATAGACAATGAGACAGAGTTTCTCTTTTCACTGGCTTCATATCCAGCTTTTGAGCGATATCCCGACGAATGTATGACTTTTGAGCTCCTGTGTCTATAAAAGCTCTTACGCTCAGACTGTAATCTCCATTCGCGATTTTCACTGTAAGTGTCTGTAGGAGAGTGGTGCCCATTTTGGTTTGTGATCCATTATTTTGCGCTTCTGACATCTCGGCCTGTCCTGCCTGCTGGCTTGGCGACTTTAAGTCTGGGCACATCAGCACACAGTGGCGTTTTGCGCATACAAGGCACTTTGTCTTTCTTGTACAAACTTTAATTTTGTGTCCCGATTTTAGGCAGATCATACACCCTTTCTTTTTGGTTAGAAGCTTCTTTCTATCCTCAAAGGACATCCTATTTGCTTTATAGCATTCTAAGCTATTGTGTGGCTTATCGCACCAAACACAAAGTTCTTGTGTTTTCTTCTTACCTACGTCGTTGGTTGACAAAAGGCACGATGCCGTTGGTTGCTTTTTGCCGTTATTTAAACAATCATAGTCGTTGTCTGTCGACAAACCGGTACGCGCCAGCTGTATGCGTTCTTCTGACTCCACTTCGCGTTTGAGGAAAAGCAGTAACTTGTTGAAGTTGTCGTCCGACTTGTCCCATTCACTTTGTGACCTCTCCCATGCCCTAAGTACGGATTTGGGCAAGGCGGACTCTACGAGAGGAAAGAGCAAGGCGGCATATTTGTCAGAAGTTACACCTAAGCTTTCTAATGCTTGCAACTGAGTTTTTAACTTATCATATAAGTGACTTAGTTTGGGTGTTACCTTGCTTTTTGCTTGGTCGAGTACTAAGTGTAGTAGTTCGCGCACGTAGATTTCGATCAACAGATCGTCACGGGCAAACCTGGCCTTCAGTTGCTCGACTGCCTTCTTGTAGTTATCTCCCGAAGGGGGGAAACTTGCGACAAGTGTTCTTGGTAGCGAATCAGGCACGGTGCATTGGTACAGATACTGGAACTTGTCTTCGTTATCCATGCTTTCGTCACTGTCAATTTTCTTGAATTGCCCCCAAAAGCCGATCCAGTTCTTGACGTTTCCATTGAATTTCCTTAGTTCGATCTTGGGTAGCTGGAATCGACGTGCTTGGCAGTTGGAACACGTAGAACTGTTTTGAGATCTGACGGTGTCGATGGGGCTATTCTCGGAACCACTTCCATGTCTTCCGGTGCTCCTTTCGAATTCCGTTTTCATTTTCTTCCACTCTAGCTGGTAGTTTTCCGCGGTCACGGTGTCTTCGAGTATTTTTTCTTCGTCGACGTCGGGTGTCTCCAGCCAAAAATCCATAATTTTTTGGTCAACCACAAATAAGCTTTCTGCTTTCAGTTTGCAGAAATTGAATTCAGCTGTGGCTTCTTCCTGTTCTGCTATCTTTTTCTCAAGTTTTGCCCTTGCCCTCGTGAATAGGCCCCTCAGCAATCTCCGTTCTTTCATTGCCAAATCCATGTTTAAGGTTCGTATTTTATATAGTCACGGTCGCCAGCTGTTGTGGATTGACTAAAACGCGGTAAAACAGGGTAAATTCAATTTAATTATATTGAGCGAGATGCTTACAGATCCAGAGGAATTTTTTGACAGACGTATTTACAAACGACAAATTTCAAAATATAAAAAACTAAATCTATTATCCTGGATCTCATTTCACAACACTTATATATTTATGCTGCGCTGTGCGGCGACCTGCATAGTTTTGAGTTTGACTCAAACTTATTACACTTCGGATAGCAGGCAGGCGATGTGCAAGATGAGCCAAGGCCAGTTGTTAGTTCTATGCAAATTTTGGGTACTTGGACTCAGTTGATGGTCATCACCCCAAGATGGCACCGCCAATATCTTTTCGACCGTTCGTTCTACCGGGTCAGCAAGAGATAAAAATGAGCAGGAAGGAATAGAGACCAAAGTTGGCGGCCTTTGCCCAGCAGTGGGATGAAAGTGACTTGGGATTGAAATAAACGTCGCAAACTTATAATAGTCAAGACACTGAACTCTACTGCAATACCTGCCAACAACATCTACCACATATAATTTCCAGCTCTCGACCCCTCCTTCCACGGCTGGACCCACCACCCAGACCGCCTCAGCCAGAGTGACGCGGCGCTCGTCGAGGTCCTCCACGCCACCGCTGGCATAACTGGCTACGACTATCCCTTGGGTCACCTGGACTTCTACGCGAACGGAGGAACTTACCAAAACGGCTGCGGCACTGACGTTTCCTGCTCTCACATCTTCTCTTACGTATTCTACGCGGAGTCGATCTATGCTGAGGGGAACAATGGGCCGAGATTTGTCGGCACAGCCTGTGACTCCTACGAAGACGCGATAGCGCTGAGATGCAGTGGAAATAGGGATGTCGTCTTTGGTGGAGTCGCTTCAAAAACTGGGTAAGAATACTACTTTCGAATTTTTGACTTATTTATTGCTTTGCTGGCAAATAACTTGACCAAATGATTTTGACTTGGCATGGACATATAATATTTCGGGGCTGATTGACGGAGGGTACGGGATGTGACTTAGTTTTCTTCGGACCTTAGTTATGTCAAATTACACATTGAATTAAAAAAAAATATATATTTTACGAATCCATCGCAAACTCATTCCGACTACACGGATTTTTGTTTATATTGCCTTCTATACGTTTACGTAAATAATACACATCAACAAATAGTCATACTGAGATGTTATACTAAAATTCAGTGCAGGTGCACCAACTTTAGCATTTAAGTTGATTAAGTTCTTTTTTTGTTGACGGATGGTCGATTCTTGTTTGATCGATTCCATTATTTCCTTTTAAGGCACAGAGCCTTAAAAAATATAATTAATGTACATGTACATAACTAACTCTTTTGTGTCTGTAAAAAAATACCTGTGGTCCGATCAGCAGTAGAATTTTCACCTTTATCCTTCCTTCTTTACAGGGCAGCTGGAATCTTCATTTTCACAACGAACGTCGCACAGCCTTTCGCTCGGGACTAATATGAACGAAATTATATATTTGTAAACAAATAATTCTAGACTTTTCTTCCACTTGATTAGATACTTCTAATTACGATTCGTATCAGTTCGTATTTTTCCATGACTTCTATTATCAACCTCAGCACTGTCCTAAAGAATGTTCTGATGAACTTGATAAGATCCTTATATTTAGGGTTCTTCAAAAACAAAATATCAAAACGGCTGGCTGTTTTTAGTATTAGTCGACAACACATCAACCTTTAAACGCGTACATTTTACTAAGATTATGATTAACTTCGTCGGGACAAACATGTTAAACATTGATCTGAGGCCTGATGCACACCAAATCCTGGCTGAATCCTGGCGTTTGCGATAGAAATTAGTATGGAATTTGACAGTTAGATAATTGTAATCGTTCAGTATTTGGTGCGCGCAATATAGGAGCAGGTATCAGTTGTACGGAGGTACAATGAACTTCTTTTCTATTGGGTTTGTTTCTTTTCTATTGTGTTGAGGATCCAATCAAACAGCCAATAATGTACGCCACTTATTTCTACCTCCGGGCATCATCATCCATCCGAATCATTACTATGATCGTCGCTATCCTATTACTTCACTTGAGTATTCAGTTCTAATTATTTTGTCCAATGTCCTCAAAAAGCAAAGGATCTTGATCATTAGCAGTATCGCTAAAATCTAAATAGTGTCACCGGTTTTCAGTGTCCATAATTCATGTTTTCAATTATAAAAAATTGGGGTTTTCTTATAAAACCATGACTTCTCCGTAATTCTAAATTAATAAAGTTATACAATAATTAATGCTTCCGGTTTAACGACCGCTGTCATCTTGATACAAATCTATTGATCCATTCACAGACCTGTTTAAATCTCAATCTGTGCATTCAATAATGTAGTGTTGCCATCAGACCGACCGCTACTTTTCAAATCGAATGAATCGATACAGAGAAAAAATAGGTATATTAAGCTGAAAAAAAAAATAGCATAACATAACTTTTGTTATTTCGTTTGATAATACCTACTTCATTTGCATATTTCTTTATCCACCTGTTCATTTAGATTATTTGCGGTTTACTTTATATATTAGGTAACAGATTCAACAGTGTGGACCTTCATCATCATCATCATCAGCCATTTAACGCCCACTGCAGGACATAGGCCTCCTTCGTGGTTTTCATAACCATGAGGGGTTTTGCCATAATCGCCACGCTTGGCAGGCGGGTTGGCGATCGCAGTATGCGGTTGAAATCTCAAGAAAACGCTGCTGCCCATCTCCTGGTAATTTATTTCCTTAGTCGCCTTCTACGACATCTACGGAAGGAAATGGAGTGACGCTATTCTTAATCCAGTGCCACACGGATCTGTGGATCTTGTGGACCTTAATTTGACTGAATCGCTCGGATGCTGATCTTTAAATAAACCTTTAAATTAACTAGGAAAGCGGTGGTTATGTATTAACAGAACGCTTGCATCACATTCCAAGGTGTTGGGTGCGAATCCGACATTGTATGTGATTTTTTTATAGCAGTACGACTGTCTAATGTTTATGGAAAACATCGAGAGGAAACATGTGTATGAGGTACACCCCATGCGTGCCCCCATACCTCACCTCACTCCAAAAAAGCTAAGCATAGTGGCAGATTACACTCCTCAGTCTTTTGTACATTCTGCCGCAGCGTATGTGTGTGGTCCAACGTATGTAAAGCCTTATCGGAAACCGGCTTGTTCGGGGGGCTGAAAGTCATCGAGCTTGCGTGCGAGACGATTCGTGCCCTAAAGTGGGAACATAACGTAATCAGTACCTACACATGTAAAGATTTACATGCCTGACTGATTATGTTATGGATGACTTTGCAACTAAAATGTTATGGTTTATCTACATAGACTGCATATTATATATTATTATGTAAAGGTGATATGAGGCATAATCACCGGGCTTTCTACTCGCATCACGTAAATCAATTATATTACATTTCAGTTATAGTTTATGAAATGGTGACTGATAGAATCGAATTGATGATCGATATAAATTACATTTTGCAGCACTGAATGTCATCGTTCCTTATCTGTGCTACGTCATCATTATAACCACAGAGAATATAATCATATGTGTTCTGTGGTATAATCACCACGTTTTCAACGGTTTTGCGATGGTTTTCTTCATGATCAGAATGTATATTTCTTTATTAACTATTTCGCATGAAGTCAGAATGTATATTTCTTTATTAACTATTTCGCATGAATTTTAGTATTTCTGTGAGACAGAGTATCAGTAAAATAAATGCCTGTAAATGAGTTAAGCTAGAGACTTCTTGTGTTTTGGTAAGTCTCCATGCAATACTATTACATCCTCGTCCGGAGAATTACTTTAATGCTAACAATAGTATTTTAAAATTTTAAGCCAGTACTACAAATTAAGGTTTTTCATTGTGGCATAACTTTGTTGCTAGCGATTCTAAGTGTCTTAACCACTTGATCTTTTTCCTTTCAGAGATGAACTACTGGAACCTACCTTACCTACGATTTGTAATTACAGTTAGGTACCACCTTCTGTATCTGGCTCAAAGTGCGATTAATTTGCTTTCTTAACGTTATAATATGTAATAATGAGAGGTAATAAATATACGTACTTACACGTATTATTTGTTATCAATTGGGTAGTCTGATTCATAAATGAAGAATCACTGTAAACCTATTTTGCTAGCCTTTGTTATCTATGATAGTTCCAATTGAGCTGTAGGCAACTAACCATTGCTCAACTTGCTGGAAATAACTTCAAATTGAGATTTTTTTAAGCCAGCTACTAATGGCACAGTAAATGTTCAAGGTTGCCTTTTACCGATAAATAAATGTGGGTGAATTTGAAAAAAATCTTAGAAAAGTCCCACTATTTCACTTGTTCTGGTGGCCAAACACGGCAGACGTTTTGCTTATGCTTGCCGGAGAGAAATTATTTTTTCACTTCTCATGCTCTAAAAGTTCGTCTTTATGTCGTGCGTAGGCGACATAAAGTCGCTTTTTATGCTCTAGAGCATAAAGTAAAATCTTCATCGAAGACCAAGGCAATCGCTGCAACAGCCACACGAACATCTTTAACTTCATACAACAACCTCTTTATTTTATTTCGTTTCGTTCGTATTCTAAGACCAAGGCAAAGATACCAACAGCCAAAGTACACAATAAAACTTCATGAAATAAACTTATAATTTGTATTTCGTCTCATTTATTATTTTTTATATTTGTTTATTTTTCAATTTAGTAGATCAGTATAGTATTTAAGCCATAACAACAACTTATCATAGTTATAAAAAGAAAATGTTTTTATAACTGAGCAGTATGTAACGACCTTAAGTCAGGTGTCACGTCCCTACAGAAAAAAAAAAGAAAAAAAAGTTAATTGGCGGGAACCATAATTATTTTTTCATTGTAATATTTGTGTTACAACTTAAAATTGTTTTTTGATTAACGATAAATAATGTCGTCAATCGAAGTGAAAAGTAGAGTGTACAACTCGTCCATAAAACCCATTTTACACTCGACTTTATATCTATCCTCGCTCGCAAGCTCGCTCGGATGGATAAACGTCTCGAGTAAAATGGTGCGTTTTATGCACTTGTTGTACAATCTACTATTTTATCACATCTATTCAAAACGAGCTAGTTTAGTCCTGGTAAACAGGGACCAAAGTAGCTCTTTGATCCCTAGGGATGAAAAGTGATTTGAATTTGGAATGTGGATATTTCTAGTAAACATTTCAATTTACCAAAGAGATCAATCACTAACATTGTATGAACAAGTAACTGGCTGTATAATTAAATAACCGCGCGCGATCCAAATTTAAAAAAAAACTTTATGAATAAATAAAAGACGCTCGAAATGAGATTCCTCCGCCATTGTTCGAAAATGTTCACATGCTCAAATTAGGATTTTACTAAGTTTTTAAACAAAATTTGTGTGTCTTCAAGCAGTGAGAATGAAAGTATTCTATTAACTTCAGAGAACATTGTATCGAGTGCTAAAAATGTGGTACCAACGTCCTATTTTATTTTTATTCATAAGTTGCACTTACTTATTTTTCTCAAACATGCTTGGTAATTTGAGCATTATTTTGACAACCTTCTTCAACATAAATCGAAATTAAATTCTTTTTGTTGCACTAACCCGTGCTGAGGACAGTTTTTTAAGAACCTACTTAGAGGCTAAAAATTCCACCCATGCCGGGACTTGTACCCGTGACCTCTGGCTAACCGTGCCAGCGCTCTCCCAACTGAGCTAATAGGCAAATGCAGGCATCAGTGAAATTTCGAGCCTCTTTACAAACTTTTCTGTATTACGTACAGGCAGTGACATCTGGCCGAAGCAATTTACATCACTTGCAGCCCCGAGTAATGCACTTAGCAGTTAAGTTTTTACATCGGAATCATATCGCTGTACCTATATGATTATATTCTTTTTGCTGCACTAACCCATAATGAGGACAATTTTTAAAAACCTATTTAGAGGCTAAAAGTTGCTGCCGGGACTTGAACCATCTACTGCACAGGTCATAACAATGTTTAGAAAGTCGACACTATTTGGGTTTTTTAGTGATTTAATAATAGAAAGTAGCCATTTTACACAAAATTCGTTTATGCCAATCGATCCTGTTTCTAATAGGTACTGATCAAAAACTTCTATAGGACCAACCATCATTGGAGTACTAAAAAAGTCAAATATTGCAAAAAAGTTTTCTCGTACATTTTGTATGAAAATTTTAAACAAATATGTTTTTGATGTCAGTTGATCCTGTTCCTTATATTGATAAAAACTTCTATCGAACCTACGGTCGCTGATCTCCAACGAGTCTTTTAAGAAGTCCAACTTACCTTTTTTTATTTCTCAGACCTTTTTGTTAAGTGAATAAAAAGATAAGTTTAAAAACAATTAAAATTTCGAACTCATCATTTTATTTTGAAACAAGAACGGATTTTGACAGCTTTTTGCGTCAGAAAAGCTCTTTGTGTGTGTGAATTTTATAGATGCCCTTATTAGGAAGCAGCGATATGTTCGACAAATACGGTCCTTTTTTTGAATAGTTTCGAAATTTCCTGCCACTGAGCAATGAACGCTAGACAACAAAGAAGCTAACAAAGACTAACAAAGAGCCAAAAAAAAATTTATTATGTAAAAGGCCCCTTTTTAATTCCGTGCATTTTTTTAAGAAAAGCACTATATATGCCTCGGCCGAAATCGCCTGCGGCTCGGCCTTCAAACTCATACTCGACCTGCAATTGCCTATTTCGCTGCCTTTGCAATAGTGTACTATTTTTTAATTATTATTGTGTCCCGGTGCACTGTGTGTGCCTACACCAGTGTCAAGTATTTGGGGAACTTAGCATAAAGGTAGGGACACGTAACTTATTTTACAAAAGGGAAAATGGGACGTAGTTTGAAAAAATATTTTAGAACCAGCTGTTAATTTTCAATATTTAATAACAACAATGATCATCATCATCAGCCATTTGACGCCCACTGCAGGATATAGGTTATGAAAGCCATGAGGACAACAATGATGATTCAATAAAAATATATGCGATCACTCGCCATCTTGCCCACGTAGTTATTTTTTTGTTTGGATCGATTTATCGACCTATCCGAGAAAATCGACATTTCGTTATTTATAATTTACACATACTAACATACATACATAAACTCACGACATCCCATCTCAGAGGGGTAGGCAGAGACCAGAGACTGCCACTTGTCACGATCCTGACATATTACGTTGGCTTCCTCAATATTCATTCGTTGCATGCACGGACGCCGGTTTCGGGTACTTTTTATCTTGCTCTTTGCTAATACATCCCCTATTTGGACGAAGTATGTCCGCCTATAGTAGTCATGGCAGAAACGATGGAAGACCTCGGCATAATGCTGGAACACCTCAGTCGAGTTTCCCAACGTGTGGGCCTTAAAATGAACATGGATAAACAGAAGGTCATGTCGAACGCCCGTGTTGTGCCCACCCCAATAACATTAGGGAACTCGACCCTCGAAGTTGTAGATGAATACGTCTACTTAGGACAAACGGTCCAATTAGGCCGGTCCAACTTCGTGAAAGAGGTCAATCGTTGAATCCAACTGAGCAGCATTCGGGAGACTTAGAAAAGTCTTTTCGTCTAATATACCTCAATCGCTCAAGACAAAATTATACCTACCACCAGTGTGTGTTACCAGTGATGACTAATGGCACTGAAACGTGGTCTCTCACTATGGGCCTCAGGAGAAAGCTCAAGGTCACGCAACGAGCTATGGGCTCAAAGGGCTATGCTCGGAATTTCTCTACGAGATCGAATCAGATTGATGAGATCCGTAGACGAACGAAAGTCGTCAACATAGCCCAGCGGATTAGTAAGTTGAATAGGCAGTGGGCGGGGCACATAGCACGCAGAACTGATGGCCGATGGGGCCGAAAAGTTCTCGAATGGAGACCACATATCGGCAAGCGCAGCGTAGGATGACCAGCCACAAGATGGACAGATGACCTCATCCAAGTAGCAGGAAGACGCTGGATGCAGGCCGCTTCCAACCGCTCTTTTTGGAAATCCATGTAGGAGGCCTATGTCCAGCAGTAGACTTCTTGTGGCTGAATGATGATGTCCGCCTGGGACGTCCCTTACCGGCCCTTCCACCTACATTCACTCGATATATTTATTTCTTTAATCTTTCTTACTTCATCCTCTCCACATGTCCAAACCAACGCAGCATTCCTTTCTCAATCCTAGTCACTACATCCTCTTTCAGTCCACAACGTTATCTAATCAAACTATTTGTTTGTAAAAATATTCAATGTGCGAAATTGACTTGTGTACTGATTTATTATATTATGTATACATAGAATATAACTGAAGATGGATGATGGCTTAGAAATTCATGACTATATTCAAAAGAGAATAAGCGCCTATGCTCTTGGACGTTCCACATCTATGGAGATTATACTTCTAACATAAGTCTATAACTGGGTGAGAGTCAGTATTAAATGAAGTTTCAAGAAAATATTGACTTATAGTAAGAATGTAGACGAAAGAAAAACCTAATTTTACGAGATTAATCGTTGCAAATCAACGTCTTTTATTTACGATGCAATCTACCTACATTTTCCTGTTTCGTGCTTCAGTTCTAGCATGCCAGTTTCTGTATCTAAACTTTGTAATTAAAAAGAATAAGAATAAAAAATTGCTGTATTACTAAAAATTACTTTCTATTCCTAAAATGAGTTTGAGCGGACAACAAGCTGAGCTGTGCTGACGGGAGACGGCGTAGTGAGGTAGGATAACAGAATACTGAATTTAATACAACCACAGAAAGGTCTCGAGGGTTCTAACCCGACGGGAATGAAGTCGCGGGCATACCTACTATAAAACTATTAGCGTGGGTGTTATTTAGGTATATGCTAAAAAAATATAACAATCTGACGAGTCATATGATAAAAAAGCTGTACGAGATATTATAGGAGAGCCTAATTTTGACAAGCTATTCTATCCTTCCGAATTGAATAAACTAAGCACATTGTTTAATGAATACGCAGTGTTGCAATCGAAGTCAGAAAAAAAGTTAGTGATATTTCAAACTTTTGCTTTTATCATAATCATAACGAATTAGAAAAAGATACTGTTAAAAGAAGCAGATAACAATTGCCAATAAATAATCATTTGTTCGCAAAAACAGAGCATATTTTAGCCAGTATCCATTCACTATGAAATACGGTTCTTACGGGTTTCGTGGCAAGTTAGTATTAAGGCGTATGTAAGGGATAGTGTAACTAAAATGGTTTAGTTAGAAAATCTTACTTCCCGAAACGTGATAATTAATTTAAATAGCTAGCTCATTAAAATATCCTAGTGTATATCGCTCTTCATCTTTCTCTAATAAAACGTTCTTCTCTCGTACGAGTATCATCATTATCATCATTCAGCCACAAGAAGTCCACTACTGGACATAGGCTTCCTCCATGGATTTCCAAAAAGACCGGTTGGAAGCGGCTTGCATCCAGCGTCTTCCTGCCACTTGAATGAGGTCATCTGTCCATCTTGTGGCTGGTCGTCCTACGCTGCGCTTGCCGATATGTGGTCTCCATTCGAGAACTTTTCGGCCCGAGTATCTTTTTTTAATATTCTTTTATCCGTACCCAAAATTTATCTTACCTAACTATATCAGTTTCGTGATCTAACTTCTTTTATAATTTTGCTTCTTTCTAAGCCACTAATAATTTCAGTATGCGCTAGTAGCGCACTTCCCACAATTCCTGGTGACAATAGTGACTATGTGGAAGGCGAGAGCCGCTATATTTGGATGCCGGACGGTGAAGGCAAGCCGCATCTGGTTGACCTTGATGAGCCCGTAGATCAAGCACTGCTCAAGAATTTTGCCAGAAATGGTGCAAATAACCAATACTGGCTTTTCACCAGGTATTTATTAAAAACTTTGAACAGTTGTGATTTTCATATTATAATCATAAACATAAACATCACACACTTTTCTATCACACGAATTTCAGTCGAATTTACAGAGCTAGATCTTGTGGTCTGTCCAATGTTCTATCTATGGTAGAATAAATATCTTTCTTCTTCTTAATCTTCTGTTTTTTTCTGTCATTGTCTATATAATTTTACCCCAGCTTGTGAAGAGATCCAACAGACCTGAAAACTGCACATTGCTTTCAATCTTCACCCTACTCGTATTGCAGTCCTTATTTTTTTAATAATGATATTACAACAAATCTCGAAACGGACTTCTAATCATATTATTAAAGTTCGTTTCACGGATATTGTACAAAATATATTCTTATAATCTTCAGCTGATTTATTTAGGTACTTTAATTACATGGAACTTTCTTCTCAATACCCAGACGTAACCCTAATAACGCCCAGATCATTGTAAACGGTAACGCCAACACAGTATGGAATTCGAATTTCGTTGCCGGCCGCCAGATAAAAGTTATTGTTCATGGTTGGAACAGTAATGGCAACAGTGAAATCAACCCAATGGTCACCGCTGGTAAGCAATAAGAACAAAGTCAAGTCAAAATCAAAATACTTGAATAGTGAACATCAGAAGATAATGCGGGCGTCCATATAAAACAAGCTTTAAATCTTTTGGAGAAAGAAATCGACTCCAAACAGCCTTCTCAAATTTGTGTATCAATAATAAATTTTTTTTAAACTTAATCTACAAATCGTGAATTTCTTCTTTCGGAACCAGATTATGACTCTTCCTGTGTCAGAGTTAAATAATTGTGACGAATTAAGATTTCTTGTTCGATTATTTCAAACTTCTGTTGAATTGTACTGTACTATATTATTGTTTAATTCTCATATGTAATTCCTGCTGTACATAAATTACACTAGGAATTCATAAAGAATATTCTATCTATCTATGTGTCTTCACAAAATTATCTACATATATTTTGTAACATTTCCAGCTTTTCTCGCCGTACTCGACTGCAACGTCATCGTGGTAGACTGGCGTGCTTTGGCTAACTCCAACTACGTCACTGCCGCCAACGGAGTCCCTAGCGTCGGCCAGTTCCTCGGCAATTTCCTCGTTTGGTTGATGAACCTCACCAATGGCAACTGGAATGACGTCCACTTGGTCGGATTCAGTTTGGGCGCTCACGTTGTCGGCAATGCTGGACGCCAAGCTGGCGGTATACCGCGCAGGGTTACTGGTACAGATACGGTATTTTTTAATATATTGAAAACTGTTCATGTCTACCACTCTTAAATAATCTTGATCCAAGAGAATAACCCATCAATCCCCGTACAGTTATTTTAATTAATAACTGTACGAGTAGAGGAGAGTGCGTGCAGCTCTCGCTCCGTCGCACAGCAGATGTTGTAAGTTGGACGATGGTGGTGGAAGAAAAAGATGCTTTTTATACATTTTTTGCAGTTCATTCATGCTATTTGGAGAGCACGGTTATGTAATTAGTAATAAAAAAATGTTGTTTAGACTATTACTTTTAAAGAATAAAATCAAAATTTAAAACCGTCCAAGGGCATGTCGGGCCATGTTCAGTGTAGGGTTTCGCAGAAAGAGGGGTTTATTAACAGAAGTAACAACTTCATCAAAGTAATTTACAATGGATTTTGTACGAAGTTTTCCTTTTATAAGTTGGTCGTATATTACTCGTTAACTTGTAAAGCCTACTTAGCCGTGATAGATTTCCTTTTAAGTTCAATAATTAGTTCATCAAGATATGTGCTACTGCCCTGAATTTTTTCACGTTTCTACAAAGCGAGATAAAAAATTCGACATTTTATTCTACTGGCGTAATAAATATGTCTATCTATGCCAAAATTAAGCTCTCAAGTAAGTACTTATCGTCTCCGTGCTCAGCCCTGGACAGACAGACGGACAGACAGACAGACATACGGATGGACATGGCGAAACTATAAGGGTTCCTTGTTGACTACGGAACCCTATAAATTTGTTGACAAATCTTTTTTTGGAAAATTTGATAACAATTAGTGTGCCATTTCTTCGTCTTATAATTTTTTTGTTTTATTTTTACATTTGGTGATCTTACGATCTTTGGTGAACCACCCAAAATTAATGGTTTTGTTTACAGAATTACATAATTTTAGTAGTTAAAGTTGTATCTGGCGAATGGCTTGAGACGACTCGCGGACGGTAGTAGCACATTACAAATAACGGCAATGCACGGTGCACGGCCCGTAGAAATACGAAACGATTAGATACTTGGCCAGACACAACATAACTTAATTGAAGAATTGAACTTACGAACTCCATTACATTAGTATCTCACGATCACGAGATAGTCTGGATTTGTGAGGATTAAGAAATCGCAAAGTCAATTCCTTTATAACCAGGTCTCGACCCAGCCGGCCCTCTATGGATTAACAACGGCAACGCCCTCAGCCCCAACGCTGGTCAGTACGTCGAGGCTATCCACACTGACGGCGGTCTCTTGGGCATCTTCAACCCTGTTGCCAACGCTGACTTCTACCCCAACGGAGGCAGGAACCCCCAGCCAGGGTGCTGGATCAGTACTTGCTCCCACAGCCGAGCTTATGAGTTGTTCGCGGCTTCCGTGCACCTTAACCACCTGGTTGGAAGTCTTTGCGGTAACATCAACCAAGCACAAACCGGGCAGTGCTCAGGCAACCGTTTCAACATGGGCAACGCTATTTCGAACAAGCAAGGGTAAGGATACATAAAGCACAAGCATTATATGTTTGTGTTCCTGGTACAATTCTGACAACAAGCAAAAATGCCGTTATCCACCATCCGGTCGATTTTGACTTTTTGATGACAACATAATATGAAAAAAAATCTGTATCGATCCCTCCAACCCAATTTTTACCAGCTTTTATACTTCCAGAGACAAAAAACTGAAAATTGCCATTATGTTAGTTAAATTATTAAATAATAATTGTGTTTAATAAAGCCAAAAATATATTTTCGTTAAGCAAAATTTATCGTTACTGATTAAAGGTAAAGCTATTTTAAAGTACTCAAAAAGATCTTTTGATACCTCAAGTGTAGTCAAAGCATTTATAGTTATGAAGTAGCAAATATTTTTATTATTTCCGTGGGTTTTTGCGCATTATACTGTGGCATAACTCGAAAGTAGATTTTTGGAGATAACGGCATTTTAGGTTGTGGACGGCAGAATAAAGAAAATTCTTCTCTTATCATATATGTACAGTTGACACCGCAACCTTCTCATCCGTGCACTCTATTCAGTAATCAGCTTTATGTGCTGCAGACTGTACGTCAAAACAAACACTAGCACGTAACACTTCAACATCCGTACTTTGATCCATCAGCAGCAGGCAGTACAAATTGATAATTTTAAAATGTCGAAGAAAACGTACTTATCTTAGTGACAGTACCATTTGTAGGGTTTCACACCCTTAAAGTTTCGTCATGTCCATCCGTCAGTCGGTCAGTCCCTCCATAGTTAGCTCAGAGACGCTTAGTACCTACGATATAGTTGAAATTTGGCATACCATAAACATACATATTAGTGATGCCAAATTAAAGGTATAATGAAATCTTAGAAAAATATTTGAGAAACTTCAAATTTTATTTCTATAGGGTATCGTTGAATTTGTAATAATTGGAAATATTGTGGGTTTAGAAAACCATTTTTTTTCAGGGATCCGTTTGAAAACAATTAAGCTTTAAAGGGCAATTCATTGTTAAAATAGAGCATCCCCCCTTCTCCTCCGCATATTTTGACGCCAAACTATGGAACCCTCCATACGCGCTCAATGCGCGCGGCCCCATACGCGTTTCGCCGGTTTTTTCCAGAAAAACATACTACTTCTAAAATCACGTACCATCCGCTCAATTAAAATATTTTTGTTTCAGATCCGGTCTATATGGTCTAACCACCGGCAACAGTTGGCCGTTCTAAAGCAGACTTGTTTAAAATAAAATTTTATTTCAAAATGAAATCTTTAATTTTATCAAATTTTTAAATGATAACTTAGTATCAAACCTTACTTGTAATACGTGAAGTGACAGGAAAGGTCCCCAATAGAATCAGAACCTAATTTGAATCGTTTGTCATAATAATACCTATATATCAATGGAACTACTCACCTTACATGACCTTACTTAATCCATTGAATTTTAAAATTCAATGCTTAATCCTCACAAACCCTTACATTTACCAAATGTGTAAAACCAAACGTAAATTGACAATATTTTTTTATCTAAGGTTGCCTGGAAATTGGAAATTGCTATTAGCAATAAGGCCGCCAATTGTATCTTTTCTTTTGTCATTGCTGTTTTTCTATAACATTTTTTCCGGTATACAATAAAAAATATTCTTATCTTATCTTCTAAAGTATATCCTATCCTACTAATAATAATGTGAAAGTTTGTAAGGATGTTTGGATGTTTGTTACTCAATCACGCAATAACGACGGAACGGATTTCCATGAAACTTGGTGTACAGATAGACAAAGACCTGAATTGAGACATAGCATACTTGACATCCCGGTAATGCGGTCCCGTGGGATAATATTTATTTTAAGTTTAAAATAGATGGCGTTGTGCGAACGAACATTGTGTTTTAAAAATAGTCGGCGTGGTGCAAGAATCGTATAAACAGATTCTGTGGTGGTACGAAGTTCGCCGGGACAGCTAGTTTTTATATATATAATTCTTTTTATAATACGCTGGTTTGTCACCTAACTCCTCATAGACGGATGGACCTAGATGGATGTGATCTAGATCACATTTTGTATGTATTTTGTGTGCGTCCCTGGATGGTTTGAAAATACAATTGGACCCGGTAGGTGGCGTTGTGATCGCGTTTTCAGGAAAAAACGGACTTTTTTAAATAGTTGACAACAACTAATTTTTTTTGTTGCCTCCTTGGTTGGTTTGAAAATACAATTGGTCTCGGTAGATGGCTTCGTGATCGCCTTATCTGGAAAAAACGGATTTGATAAACAATTGGCACCTTAATTTTTTTTACTGCCTTCCGATTGTTTGAAAATACAATTGGACCCGGTATATGGCGTCGTGTAATCGTGTTCGCCTTTTCGCCATTACGGCCTAGCTAGAAAGAACAGAGGGAAGGTAAATTACTTGTAGACTAGTGGCTCGTCTACTGTCAGAAGTTGTCAAGCCGCCCTAAGGCCTCTGACTTGGCTTAACGACATTCCAGATAATGTTTTTAAATTATTTTAAAACTATAAACAAAACCGCGCCCAGACTTTTTCCGTCCACTCAAATTTGTGCGCTGCTATCAGCAGAACATGTTGGGTCTAATGTATTGTATATTTCTATCAAAAGTTGCATGTTTTTATTTTATGTAACTTGTTTGACACGTGTTCTTAGCAAATAAATGTATCTTTATCTTTATCCGTTTTGGCAAAAAAGTGTCAAACTAATCTCTCAATCACATTAATAGTGATTAATAGTGACTCATGGCCATTAGTGATACTGCATGGAGCCCCTTAATGAATACGCAAATTTGTAAAGCTTGCAGGGTGACTATTTACTAATATTATCGTTCGTTAGGATTTGGTACTCGCAAATTAGATACTTATGATTATAACCATAGATATATCTTTGATAATGATACTGGAACGTAACCTTAACTTTAAAGCATAACTATTATTTACCGTAAAATTTTATCGTATCTCTTCAGCGCACAGTGTTCTAATCAGAGATCTTGAATGATACGATAAAAAATTACGATAAATAATTATGCTTCAAAGTTAAAGTTATAAATAATTATGCTTCATTGCAGTGTCAATATGAAGATATTGTTGGTGGTGGCGGCTCTTGTAGCAAGTTAGTATTTTACTAGTCTGTTTTTTAATTCCATGCAAAAAAAGAGGCAGTGTTATCGTAACAAAATAATATAACGTCACACTCGGTAAATTTTAGTTTTACTGTAAAAAAAAAGGAGACTCGTGTGACCACAAACCTTATTGCATCAAAGACATTAATATTTAGTCACTCATAAAAGAAAAGTATTTAAAATAATACTAACATAACTCACACAATTTTTATTTGGAAGTAAAATGAGTTTATACCTTTTTTTACGTATTGGCAACACTTAGATGTTGATAACATTGGGTTTGAGGTTTGACACATTCATGAAGACGTAATTTATTTTCAAATATTCCGTTTTTTTCTTGGTTCCACGAATGTTTCTTCCCGTGTTCCCTTGTGATTTCGACAATTTCGACAACTTTTTCGATTCCACATGAGTGGATGATGGTGGATGCAACATGTGAAAGAGATTTATATTGTATAAATAAAAGATCTTTTTACTTTTGTTGGCATAGATTTCATTACCACCTTAGATTTATGGCCGTCACAGATGACGGCGTTAAAATATGCAATATTTCATTTTTTTAATAATAAGAGAAGGGTTTTTTGGGAATGTGGATGTGTGGATTCGATTCATGCAAAGTTTCTGTTATTTTCGCACCAAAGCTGACCGGCCAGTGCGGCCGGTGAAACGCGAGCATCAGCGCGCTTTGATTAAATTTTTTGGCAATAAAGACGATTTCACTTTATCTCTTTCAAACTAGCAGTGCATTCGCACCCCGAAACAACTGTGTAAAACCACAGAAGCGAAATTCCTTTCATGCGATATATTTTACGTGGTGCAGGAAGGTTCGGTGAAACCGTGAGTGATGTGCTCACCATTGATATTGATGCCGCGTCCCTGCCATTCCAGAAGCTTGAAGGCATCTTCCAGTCCGTTCGTGAACAGTTTCGAAGAGATAACGACTTCCTGTCTCACGCCCCTTTTCAATGGAATTGCCTCCGAATTCTGCTCCTGTACTCGGACCGACATGGTGGCGTTGTTGTACAAGCACTTCAGCACCTCGATATACCGATAGTCAATACGGCAACGCTGGAGAGACTCGAGCACTGCCCATGTCTCGATCGAATTGAAGGCTTTCTCATAGTCCACAAACGCTAAGCAGAATGGCTAATTATACTCCTCAGTCTTCCGTTTAATTTGCCGCAGCGTTTGGATGTGGTCTATGGTACTATAGCCCTTTCGGAAACCGGCTTGTTCGGGAGGCAGGAAGTCATCACACCTGCATTCGAGACGATTTGTGAGGACCCTCGAAAACAGCTTATAAACATGGCTCAGAAGCGAGATGGGTCGGTAATTCTTCAATAGAGTGTTATCCCCTTTCTTGAAGAATATAGGATTAGAGAGTTCTAATTACCATTTATACAAATGGTCATCAAGTAATCATCTAAATGTGTGAATTAGGAAAGAGAAAATAAGCAAACACAAGTTGTTCAAGTTAATTACTACATATAATAAAAAATAGTTTAATCGACAACAAACATAATATAATTGGCTACATATCTAGTCATTTTCATGTACTTTACAAAAAAGTTTAAGTAATGGTTAAACCAGATGTCACTGCCTGTATGTAATACAGAGAAGTTTGTAAAGAGGCTCGAAATTTCGCCGATGCCTGCACTTGCCTATTAGCTCAGTTGGGAGAGCGCTGGCACAGTTAGCCAGAGGTCGCGGGTTCAAGTATCCTAAAATATTTCGTTTTATTGTTACACAATATACACAACGAGATAGAGCTCATATTATATGCTTATACGGAGTAGAGAGAGTAGAGCTCATGGTCCAAAATGGTTTTTTTTTTATCTGTAATAAGCTTTATAATAATTTTAACTTGTTTTTTATCTTCGTACTTAGTATGCGCGGCTGGCGCAGTGCCCCTGGTCCCAGGAGACAATAGCCACTATGAGGAGGGTGAGAGCCACTACATCTGGATGCCGGATGGTCAGGGAGTGCCACGTCTAGTCGATCTAGAAGAGCCCGTAGATGAAGACGTGCTCAAAAACCTCTCAAGGAACGGTGCTCTTAACGAGTATTGGCTATTCACCAGGTATATTATTTAATCTTTATCATCATTTTTATTGAATTAACACGTCATTTTCTAATCCAGACGTTTTGCTACTCAGATATTTTTGATCATATCGTTACAAGATCCAGACGTTTTGCTACTAGGGTATTTAGCGTTAATGTCTGTTTAGCACCAATGGCGTTTCAATATCAGGACGTTAGGGCGATATCTTCATTCAGCAAAATGGATATTCTGATAGGGATAATTTTTTATCACATCTAATTTTCTTAAATTACTTGAGAATTATTTGATGATTTCGGGCGTAATCCCCGCAACCCTCAGTTTCTTGTCCACGGAAATGCAGACAGTGTGTCCAATTCTAACTATGACAATAGACTCCCGGTCAAAATCCTCGTGCATGGATGGACCGGCAATGGTAACATTCCAATGAATCCAATGATCACCGCTGGTAAGTTCTCACCTCACAGATAAACCTATACAGGTTTGAGTGACAGTCTGCTGTATTAAATATATACTTTGTGAAATTTCTTGAGTAAATAACTATAAAAAAACAGAACATGTCTTTTTCGGTTACAATAGCAAACCTAGTTTGGGACCAAAACAATTAACTGTGTTAAAAATAAAAAAATAAATTAGACTTAGTGACATTAGTAATATTTTAAAAGCAACACTGTTATGAATACTCATTGCAGCCTTTCTTGATGTACAAGATGTTAACGTCATGTTGACTGGAACCAGCTCGCGGGCACCAACTACATCACCGCAGTCAGTAATGTCCCCAGCGTCGGCGAACACCTTGGCAATTTTCTCATTTTTCTCATTCTCAATGTCATTTGGACATTGCACGTATAGTTCAGAGTTTGTGGCGGGCCACACAATATTGTATTCCACTTTCAATCATCAAGTCTATGTGTAGATACTCTACTACTACTGAGTCTATGTAATAAATAAAAATATAACTTTTTTTTTTCTTTGTTTGATATTAGAATATCATTATTGAACTCAAAATATTAAAATTATTGCCAAATAATGTTGATGACCAGGAAGCAATCTAATCTAGCCAAATCCAAATACAAAGTTCCACCGCGCACTAAGCCTCTGCTTCTCGCAATCAACAACTACTCTAAAAACACGGAACCGCTCCTGTTACTTCGTAAACCAGGTCTGTCTTCGCGTCAACTGATTGCTATTGGACTGCTTCAATGTTTGCTGCCTTTGGTAGGTCACATGGCTTCGGGTTCCAGGCTCAGGTTCACTTCTTCAATAAAATTGGTTACTAATTTTATGCATCAACTCATTTTTTCGCGGGTTGTATGCTGGAAATTTTGGACTCTTCACACTAAATGCTGAAAGGATAGCTATTCAATAAAAATATAATTTTCATACGTTTCTTTTTCCTATTCTAAATAATATTTTTGAAAGGATCTGCCTATAGTCGAACACTTGAAAAGATAAAATGGCTGACATCTAACCGATTAAATTACTACCAAATTCTGGCCAGTAAATGACCAGTAGACAAGCACAGCTTCCTTACGTAAGGCTTTAATGTCTATCACAATTTACTTATCGTACGGTTTCCGGTATCTATCTGTGGTACCAGGTTAATGATAAACCATCACGACATTGTTTTCTAGGTTTAGACCCGGCTGGACCGCTATGGCAGACCAACAGCAACGCAATGAGCAGAGCCTCCGGCCAGTACTTCGAAGCGATTCATACTGATGGCTTACTGTTGGGAATTTTCAACCCAGTTGGTCACACCGACTTCTACCCCACTGGGGTAAGGCATCCCCAACCAGGATGTACGAACAGCTCTTGCTCTCACGATCGAGCCTACCCACTGTTTGCAGCATCCATCTACTTCAATCATCTGGTAGGACGGCAATGTGCAAGTCTGATTGAAGCTAGTTTCAGTAGATGCTCTGGTAGCACCCTTCACATGGGTAACTCTATTCTAGAAAAACGCGGGTGAGTATTTGTCGTGTGTGATTTGCTTGCTCTGCAATAGAATCTACGTCTTTGACTGGTTCGACATAGAAATTTCTGCCAACTGCCAAGCTAACACGATAGGCGTATATTCTGCTTATGTCTACAGTGTCGGTCTTGTCTCTCTTTCTAGCGATAAACTTACCATTTACGTCTTGCTTTAACCTGTTTGATTATGACCTTGAAAAGAACAATAAAAAACCATGGTGGTCCGATCGGGTCATTTATAATTCTACACACTAAAGTCTGTTTTTTAATTCGATGCAAAAAAAGAGGCAGTGGGTAACACTAAAATATATCGTTATACCCGGTAGATTTTTGTTTTACTGTAAAAAAGTATGTTAGATACAAAGATAAACCACGTTCTGTAATCAGAAAATGTAAACAAAGACTTACCCCCAGTTTCTCGTACACCAGCACGCTGCTGCTGTTAACAACTGTCAATTGACCAAAGTGCATACAAAAAAAACAACTGACAGCTGTTAACAGTATAGATTAATGGTTGTTAGTATACGAGAAACAGGGGATAAGAAACTTAATAATAGAACACAATAACAAACACTCAAAGATCATGGTCTTCTCTGCACGATCCGCGTGGAGGCTTCAGTGTCTGCCGGCGTCTCCGGGCCGATGTGCACCGTCAGACTAGCCCAAGAGCGCCGAATCCTCCCGTTTTACGTAGGTATATTTCTCGCCGCGAGAATAATAACAAACCAAGCCAAAATTACCACGTTACCACAGAACACATATACCCACGTTACAAGAGTAAAAAGTAGATTAGAAAAAAGAAACAAATGTCAAATCTAATACAGATTAAAAACGGTCCACCCCTAGCATCTGTGTTGCCAGCCTCCGCATTTACTTTTATTCTAAACAACCCCTCGCTCTGGGCTGAGAGACTCAGACCGCTTAGTCAATCGGAAGGCGAGAGAGTATAGCTACCGCTCGTTGCAGAATCGAACCGTCGACCAACACATCCGCGATGCGTAGAGTTCCATCCTCCCCAGACAGCCACTATAAAATGCGGCCCGGCGCCAAAACAAGGATGGCCAATTGGCCTCTTTCAATAGTACCTACCAAATCTTCTTCGCTAGGAGGCTCGGTTCTGTCTGTCCACTTCACCCTTTGCTGCAAAACTGCAAGTATTCAACTGACCAACGATTCCAAAAGTCCTGGCCCATTTGTTACAACATTTGACAACGCGACAATCGTGTCGTACGTTCTTCCCTCCAGGGGTATTCAAGCAGGGCAGTAAGCGGCTGCGCAATCAAAAAATGACCAGGAGTCGGACCTCCAGGTCGTTTGAATCAGGGGACAGGGGACAGAAAGGACAAGAATTGAGGGTCGCCTCTACTTTACAAAACACAGTAACAGTAACAAGCTCCTCAAACTTCAGGACAGAGTTTCTCCGATCACGCGGTGGAGGTGGGTCATCGGTGACTTGACGGCAGCTTCAAAGATGAACAATTTGGAGGACTAAACCGCCAAGTTACCCCTTTCTGGGTAAAAATTTGACTAAACCTATCAAAACTATTTTCTAAAAATTATTTTACAGCACCCTTGTAATTTGAGCCATTGTCGGAGCGGATAAGTTGTTGAGCTGAAACTGGATATGAACGACAGAGACCAGCACTTGCCAGCCCATGATGTGGGAATAACTAATATTCCAGTGGAGGCAAATGAAAATACGCTGCATGTGATAAAGCTGGTGGGCACAAAGCTCGGTATGTATCTGAATGATCGCGATATTGTAAGTACGGAGCGGGTGGGTAGATAGCGTCGTCGTGCGACTCACGCCACGCGGCGCTGCCTTGGGGACGACCTGCTGCAGGGCGCGCGAGCTTATCGGGGCGTGATGACGACTGAAGGCGAGCTTTTTCTTCCAGCTAACCTTGGGTTGGTAGCGGTGGTAGCCTAGTGGGCAGAAGTAGCGGTGGTAGCCTAGTGGGTAGAACAATGGACCCGGAAGCGGGAGACCCAGGTTCGATTCCCAGTGCGGGCATGTACCTATGACTTTGTTTTCTAAGTTATGTACATTTGTGAAGTTATAGTGCAATACCACTCGCTAACCGTGAAAGAAAACATCGTGAGGAAACCTGAGTGTCTGAGCTATTCATATAGCTCAGCGCTTGAAATCGCCAATCCGCGGCGGGCACGCGTAGTGATTAAGCCCAACTCTCTCTCTCTGAGAGAAGGCCTGTGCCCTACAGTGGGACTTATATAAGCTGCTTATGCTTATGCAACCTTGGGTTATGTGGATAGTGGAAGGGGTAGTGCCAGGAAAGAGTTATTGCGAGAAATTACATAGACTATAAAAATATAATAAAATACATAGTTATAGCATTACTTATCAAATACATCAACGTAAATACCTACAACACACACTATAATTAAATACAATAAATACACAACTACATAAAATATACCTATATAAGATTATTACTCTAAAGTCTGACTGCTACGCGCAGTGTACAGTTCCGTAGAAAGAGGGGGTTTTATCTGTTCGACTAACAACGTCATCAAAGTAATTTTGTACGAAGTTTTCCTATAGAAGTTGGTCGCCTATTACTCGTTAACTTGTGAATGCTACTTGGCTGTGATAGTTTTCCTTTTAAGTTCACGTTTCTACCATCAACCATTTAGACAGGAGAGGGGCGGAGGTGCCCTACTCGGGCAAAAATTTGTGTTTTAAAGCTTAATATTCACAAACGGAACCCTAAATGAAAAAAATTATCTTCATACACCTACAATATTTTTAAACGATTCAACAATACTCCACATTATGGTGCGGGCTTCAGTCAGGGTTTCGCAAAGGGCGAGGCACTGCGTCAGCACTTGTGGATGTAGTAAATAATGTACCCGTAACCCGAAATGTTGACAGGAGTACCCTATGAGTACTACTTGATTTCTAAAGGGCTTTTTGGACTGCTTAGACATGCGTGCGCAGACCATTACTCTGCCTAGAGCTAATGGGAGCACTCTCTCTTCGGCTCCCTGTCTTCTTGCTAGAGGAGTTTTGTGGTTCGTTCCTGGGGCCTTTGATTTATATCCTATAGAGTGCTGATATTGATTTTTAGTTGTGCATATCATGTTCTTCCGAAGAAATGGCGATAGCAGTGAGCAATCTCGATGAGGATTTAGAGAGAGTGGCAGGCTGGTCTGAGAAAATTTGCTTCTCGCTTAATCGCTGTAAGCCCCAGTGCCTGTAAAAACTCACGCTAAGTCCAAGTGCCTGTAAAAACTCACGCTGAGTTTTCGTGTCAAAAAAAGTGACATGTAGGAACTAATCCTTTTACAATTTTCAATCATTTTTTTATTTATTTTAGAATCACCAAACAGATAGTTACACTGTGACACGTTACTTAAGTAGCTATAGTATACCAGTGTTACAAAAACATGATTGTAGTGTACTATCTATGGGCAGGTGATCACAATACGCAATAAATTTATTATGAGGGTGGTAAGTAATACAATATCTAATCGAGAAATAAATATGTTGGACCCTGACACTCGCAGACCCAGTTGTCTGAATCAAACAAACACGAAAATAGAAGCATTTTTATTTTCGGTAAGGAGTGTTTCATATAAAATATATCATAAGTAGCGATTCTGAGAATTGGACAGGATTACAATTGGTTTGTTCGAAAAATTATTATAAACTGTGAAGACAGATAAATGGCATTTTCGACCCTGTGCTTTACAAATTAAGAACCAAAACGCTTATCCAAAACAGAAGCTATCAGAAGCTGGTATCTGTCAGTTTTATAGCCGACTTTACAAAGATTAATATGAGTAAAAATGGATTAATATGTATCCAAAAAGGAAATGCCATTGATAAAACTGATGTTCATATAAAACCAACGGGTTAGCAGTCTTGATAATCAGTGTAAGGCAAAAATGTACGCGTTGGTGAAGTGTGGCCTAATTTTGTGTGTTGCTGCCGCAGGTAGGTAGCTTTAAGATCAATTTGTGTGAGTAGGATGTGGGTATAGTGTAAGAGTGGCCTGTCAAGAAGAGGCAAGAGACAATCGCTCCCGATTGTGATTTCATCATCATCATCAGCCATTTGACGCCAGGATAGGCCTCCCTCATGGGGGTTTAAAACCGACATTGTACTTACAAAGCATGTGGAATAGGCCTTCGATGTAAGTCGGAGGCATAATTCTGGTCACACGTTTAAACCTAAAGATTTGCAAATAACGATGTGCATTCATATAAAAATAGGAATAAGAACTCTTAATGTTCCTTGCCTAAGGGGTTTAGGCTACTCGCCTCCGAAAGTTTATTACAAACTGATAATTTTGCTCAATCACAATGAACATATTATTTGTAAAACCCGCAACGGATATCACGTAGGATCTTTCATTTAGTTAGTTTGGGTTTTGGTTACCAGAACAAGGTTGATTGGCATAGCCTAAAACTTGCAAGTTGAAGTGGCAGTGGGCTGGTTATATCTGCGGAAGAATCGATAGACGACGGGGTATAAAGTTTCTCGAGTGAGAAGATCACAAACTGGCTAACACTGGGTAGGACGCTCACGAGCTCGCTGAACCAAATATATGTGGCAGATTGCCGGATGAGGATGGCCAGAGACAGAATGAAGTGGCGTACTTCGGGATGCCTAGGTACAGCAGTAGTGGCTTAACCTGAAGATTTTATAATTGGAATCTTGGGTGATGATGATGATGTCTTACAACCAATTCTTTAGCTCCACAAGCAACGTTTCGTTTTAGAAACTGTTGTTTCACAATGACATCCAAATATAAATATTCATTTCAAAGGCATCAATTTACAAAAAAATACCCACTAATTTACTACGGCAGTTTCATGTATGTTTTTAATTTGATTAAAATGATTAATTTCACGCTGTTCCTTTCTTTTAAAATACTATATTACTTAAGAAGAGTTTATTTATTATTATTGCAAGAAAAATAATTACATTACAGTTAAAACTATTGCGTAATTAATTGCATTAAACATTAAACATTATTTACATTATACATTATTACATTTAAAAATTATAAAAATTAGAACGTTAAAATTATATACATATGTAAAATTTACTTTAGATTTAATTTAAAATTAACATTAATTCAAAAAAAACAAAATTGAGTTGGCGTACTTGAAAAAGAGTTATTAGTTTTCGGCCATTCTTTCGATTGGCATCATAAAAGTAGGCGTGTTTTTTACATTTAAGTCGGTTCGAATCCCAGACGAAGCAAGTAATTTTTAGAAAATCTTTAAATGCAGAATTACTTACTTTTAAATATAACATAAAGTCTTCTTTTAGCAACATACCCTATCTACGATATTTAAGGTAATTTCCCTTTATGTCCCATAACTTTGGGACGCCCTGTATATATTTTTATTTGTATCTATGGGTGATCTTTAAGGGAAGCATAAACAGCCTATAAACGCCCCAATCCATGGCACAGGCCTTCTTTCAGAGCATAACACCTACCCACCGCGGGTGTGTGATTTGAAACACTAACGGCCATATTTAGATAGGTATATAAATCACGATCCCTCTAAAGCACCCCTCAGAGGCAGTTAATATACTCTATGGTTACGTCTTTTCCTTGTAAAAACTCCACCACAGACTATTTTAATCGACTTTTACCAATTGTTTTAAGGATTCGTATTTTTATAAATAAGATTGTTATATTTTTAGCATTGGCGTTATCTGTCTTTACACTAAGTATTTTAATATGAAGCTTTTTGGTGTCATAAAACCAGTAATACTTGCGTTGTTAGTACCTTTCTTTTGACATCTCATATAGCAAAATCCATCATAGCGTTAAAGATACACAACGTGTCGATGGACACAGTAATACATACAAACACACGAAAAACATTACTCTCCTTCTGGCGAAGTCGGGTAAAAATAAACGATTCCATACAGATTGTTCGAAGGTTAGCTGTTATCTCACTTACAATTATTTTAAACGATTGGCTTTATCAGTTTAATTATCAACGATTCCATACAGATTGTTCGAAGGTTAGCTGTTATCTCACTTACAATTAATTTAAACGATTGGCTTTATCAGTTTAATTATAGTTTTTCATAATTTTTTCATATTTACTCAAAATCGTATTATCATTATCAATACTTTTAGCATTTGGATATATGTACTTACTAATATTGGCCTAATTGCTTGTACGAATACATCTAAGGATAATTAACCATTCGATTTTGTTTTATGGACACACTAGCTGATCTTTCAGATGATTCCATTGCAATTGGTTTATAAAGGCAATCTTTAATAATTTTATCAACCCTGAGAAGATCAAGGCTCGGTTAATGTTCTAACTAAAACAACAATTAATAAATTGAAATTTCGTAACAAAGTTCACTCTGATACTCCATACGGGTACCTACCAGAGTCAACAGCGGATCAGAGGAATCTAATTAGGAGACCATTAATGCCAGCAAGAACTTTGAGCTTCTATAGTGTGAATTTGAAATAGTTAGGAATATTTTTGGGATTAATGTAATTTTTAGTAGGTGTAAAAGTATTGCCATGTTTTCCTGGTATACAAACTCTACGATCCCACCAATGTGAATTGATTCCATGTTTTAACAAAAATATTTTTTAAAACCTATTTTGATGCTAAAAATTCTATGCCGGGACTTGAACCCGCAACCTCTGGCTAACCGTGCCAGCGCTCTCCCAACTGATGACATCGCTGTACCTACATGATTATATTCTTTTTGTTGCACTAACCCGTGCTGATGTAGATTTTTACATCGGAATGATGCGATATCATTCCGATGTAAAAATCTAACTGCAAAGTGGGTTACTCGGGGCTGCAAGTGATGTAAATTGCTTCGGCCAGATGTCGCTATTTGTACGTAATACAGAGAAGTTTGTAAAGAGGCTCGAAATTTCACTGATGCAGCATTTTAGCCTCTAAATAGGTTTTTAAAATTGTCATCAGCACGGGTTAGTGCAACAAAAAGAATATAAAAATATTTTTTTCAATAGATAGATAATATTATTATGTTCTTTAAATCCAGTAAATATATAATAAGTAATGTTCTTCGCATTATATTAATATCTATCTAACGTTTTTTTTTTTAAATTAAAACGAGGAATCAATTCATAATGGTGGAATCGTAGAGTTAAAACAGATTTTTTTATGATGAGTGCTTAAAATTATTTCATCGTATATGCGTGTACAGGCGCGTCTTTGGAAGAATCTCAAACGCACCGTTAACAGCCAGATAAGCGGAATCAGGAACTTCCTTCACATTACAATGACGCTGACGCGATCAACGACCATTTTTTTATGTGTTAGGAAAGGCTGACGTGACCATCTCTGATTTGACTTACTTTACGTTTCACCGACATCATGAGTCTAGTGCTTTTGCATTCGCTACTTTGACTACCTTCGACATGTCAAAAATACTGACATCGATCAAAACTAATGCTACTGGAACTGACTTGATTGACATTAACATGATATTGCTGACGCTACCTAGGACTTTAATGGTCTTGACTGCTATTGTTAATCGGAGTATACAGACAAGTACTTTTCCGACCGACTGGAAGACTGCGAAAGTTACTCCGATCCCCAAGAAACTTCAACCAAGAAGAATGCCGCCAGAGATAATTTAATTTTCCGATTAAATCAATCACTTGAAAAAACTCCTAAGTCAAAATCATCTTCATAAAGTGTCTCAAATTTCAGGAAAATCCTAAAACATAATAGCGCAAAACATGTGCTACTGTACGGTATTGATGTATAATTAGGCCACTGTTCGTGATGCTCCTGATCTCACTTAGGGTCTGGCGACCAACGTTACGGGTCTGTCTGACCAGTAATACATGCTGTGTCCAAACTTCAGACAGTCCCCCTTTTTTAAAGCCATGACACACATCGTCACACCCGGTGAACTCTATTGTTAAAATTTTCCATATGATTCTTTCTACATGGTGACTTTGAATTCGTTCACCGTATTTTAAGGACGGACGTATTTTAGGGACATTCTAACCATGATTAAGAAACATATGGTGCTATTTTTAAAAATGTTAATTGTTACCCAAAATTAAGCATAAACAAATAATATCAGGATGAAAAGTAACTCATAAAAATCCAAAAAAACAATGTTTCAGCGTCTTTTAATTGTTTACACAAATAGGACGTCAGACTCTTAAGCATTTCACATGTTAGAAAACATTTTTGAACGTTACCGTACTTCCTACCACTTCGAATTTGAATTCACAGTTTGGAGTCAAAGGTCGGAAATCACGAATAAGTATTTACAAATCTGTTTTATCATTACTGATAAATCATTAATAATAAATAGGTACGGTTTTTCACAGTAACAATAACATTCCTTCAAAATACGGTGAACGAATTCAAAGTCACCCTGTAGTTATAATTAGGTAAATCTGTTTAATTTTAATTCAACAAATATTGTTTTCTTGTCAGCACCATCATTGTTGTTTTATGTGTGTTCTGTCTTTTTATACTTTTTATATTCTATTCTTATTCAAAATAGTTAAACGGTCCATAAATTACCTCTGCATTTCTTTTCAGCATCAGGCTTCGGTATCGGCCTCACAGATGTCGTCTTCCATCTTTACACTCGGTAAGACATTTTACTAGTAACTCTAATCACACATCTTATCCACAGCCATTTTACTTGTACACTCGTACAAAATGATAGCGAGTGGTTGAGTGGATGGTTTGCTGAGGGAAACACGTAGGAAATAAATACTTATGTTTTATTATAATTAGCAAGGCGTATGACAGTGGCAAGACCAAACAGACAATGACAATAAAAATGGAAATAGAATCAAATATAAAAACATGACGTTTTATAATAAAATAGGTCGCACCACAGCCAGTCGCCAACATACCGGACCCCCAGTGGAACACTAACAACCGGTGGTGACTGACTAGGGTGCGGCTTCCATCAAAATAAGTTTACGGGCCGGTCGGCGCAGGAGCCCGTCCCTGGTGTGGACGTCTGCTACGTGGACCGCTCCGTCGGGCCCTAAGTAGACCTTCACTATCCTTCCCCAGTCAGTCACCACCGGTTGTTAGTGTTCTACTGGGGGTCCGGTATGTTGGCGACTGGCTGTGGTGCGACCTAATCAAATATAAAAAAACGTATATCTTTATTAATACAATAAAGGCCTTACATTTTAAATCTTGCTATAAATAAAATTATATTTTCACGTGCAACTCCTCGATACTAGATTATCCTGGCTATGAAGGAGCGGAGGTTCCAAAAACTCTTAAGACCAATGTACCATAAGTCAATGAAACAAAAAAGAAACTTATATTATTTTAGTTATTTATTTAATAACAGTGTTCTTTATCTATCTATGTAACCCTTCGCTATAGTAAAAGAAAACAAGGCAGGAAAGACCAATTCTACGGTGTTAACTCGATGCTGATGCTAAAAACCACCAATTCTTGTAAAATTGTGCCTACATTGATGACAAAGCCCATACCCTCTCTTGTAGAGAAGTCCTGCTCATAAACAAAGAAACAAACTATAATATCGCCTTTCAGGGCTAATCCAACGGCCAGCCAACCGCTACTGGCGACATTGGCCTCCATCATGACGTCATCATTCTCCCTCTCGAGGCGTACTGTCTTCACTATCCACAACTTCGCCGAAGGTGCCGGAGGAAACTTCAACGCTTTTGTCGTGCCTGGTAAGTGAAAGTTTTAACTTGACTTTACTTTGCATAATCAGCCTATATGCGTCCCACTGTAGGGCACAGGCCTTCTCTCAAGGAGAGAGTATGGGCTTAATCACCACGCATGCCCACCGCGGATTGGCGATTTCAAGCGCTGAGGTATGTGAATAGCTCAGACACTCAGGTTTCCTCATGATGTTTTCCTTTACCGTTAGCGTGTGGTATTGCTACTATAACTTCACAATGTACATAACTTAGAAAACCAAGTCATAGGTACATGCCCGCACTTGGGATCGAGCCTGGGTCTCTCGCTTCCGAGTCCGATGTTCTACCCACTAGGCTACCAACGCTCTCCCACTAGGCTACCAACGCTCTTTACTTTGTATTAGGCTGAAAAAGCACCTTGCTAAAGTACATGACGTCATTCATACAAATACATTTTTGATTCAGACGACCGAAATTGAGACTGAATTGCTCGTCCGACGGACGATTTGAGGCAGATGAGGAGCATGGCCAAGGACAGGAAAAACCACTTTATGACGCGTTTTCATAAAACTTTCACACAACTCTTCTCGTTTTCAGCCGAACTGGCTGCTGAGGATGTTAACTTGATCGCTGTGGACTGGAGCCCAGGTTCCAGTATGTACACGGTAGGGTTGACCAACGCGCCGGAGGCGGGCAAAATTGTCGCCACTTTCATCAATATCCTGATCGAGAGCTTTGGGTACAACACTGACCAGATCAAAATCGTCGGCGTGGGACTCGGTGGCCATATCGCTGGCATTGCTGCTAGGACGGTCCCGGGGGCCATCTCGCATATTGTTGGTGAGTATTTTTTTTCTCGTATAACAAAAAAAAATAGTACTCCATGACCGCTCTTATGATGTACGAAACTAAGACTATATTGTATAGGTATAATCTAAGCTATGAAAAACCCTAATAAACAACCTCGTTGCGGAGATATGGCCATAAACACTGTCAAATGTTCTAGGTGAAGCTTAGTCTTTTCACTCTACTTCATAAATTAGAGACTTTTTTGTCCCAGACATTACTCCATCGATAAGAATTTATATACCTAGGTATCTACCGAAATATATTGGCCACTCTTATATATTTATGCTGCGCTGTGCGGCGACCTGCATAGTTTTGAGTTTGACTCAAACTTATTACACTTCGGGTCGCAGGCAGACGATGTGCAAGATGAGCCAAGGCCAGTTGTTAGTTCTATGCAAATTTTGGGTACTTGAACTCAGTTGATGGTCATCACCCCAAGATGGCACCGCCAATATCCTTTCGACCGTTCGTTCTACCGGGTCAGCAAGAGATAAAAATGAGCAGGAAGGAATAGAGACCTAAGTTGGCGGCCTTTGCCCAGCAGTGGGACGAAAGTGACTTGGGATTGAAATAAACGTCGCAAACTTATAATAGTCAAGACACTGAACTCTACTGCAATACCTGCCAACAACATCTACCACATATACTTTCCAGCTCTCGACCCCTCCTTCCACGGCTGGACTCACCACCCAGACCGCCTCAACCAGAGTGACGCGGCGCTCGTCGAGGTCCTCCACACCACCGCTGGCATAACTGGCTACGACTATCCCTTGGGTCACCTGGACTTCTACGCGAACGGAGGAACTTACCAGAACGGCTGCGGCGTTAACGTCTCCTGCTCTCACATCTTGTCTTACGTATTCTACGCGGAGTCGATCTATGCTGAGGGGAACAATGGGCCGAGATTTGTCGGCACAGCCTGTGACTCCTACGAAGACGCGATAGTGCTGACATGCAGTGGAAATAGAGATATCGTCTTTGGTGGAGTCGCTTCAAAAACTGGGTAAGAATACTACTTTCGAATTTTTGACTTATTTATTGCTTTGCTGACAAATAACTTGACCAAATGATTTTGACTTGGTATGGACATATTTAGGGGCTGATTGACGGAGGGTGCGGGATGTGACTTAGTTCTCTTCGGACCTTAGTTATGTCAAATTACACATTGAATTAAAAAAAAAATGCCTTTACGAATCCATCGCAAACTCATTCCGACTACACGGATTTTTGTTTATATTGCCTTCTATACGTTTACGTAAATAATACACATCAACAAATAGTCCTACTGAGATGTTATACTGAAATTCAGTGCAGGTGCACCAACTCTAGCATTTAAGTTGATTAAGTTCTTTTTTTGTTGACGGATGGTCGATTGTTGTTTGATCGATTCCATTATTTCCTTTTAAGGCACAGAACCTTAAAAATATAATTAATGTACATGTACATAACTAACTCTTTTGTGTCTGTAAAAAAACACCAGTGGTCCGATCAGCAATAGAATTTTTACCTTTATCCTTCCTTCTTTACAGGGCAGCTGGAATCTTCATTTTCACAACGAACTTCGCACAGCCTTTCGCTCGGGACTAATATGAACGAAATTATATAATTTGTAAACAAATAATTCTAGACTTTTCTTCCACTTGATTAGATACTTCTAATTGAATCGTGTGATTTTATGATGTCCTTTCATTACAACTTTGCAGGAAATAGAAAAAACTGTTTTATTCAAATACTAATATCTACAACAGCAATATTTTAGCATATTATATTGATTTCTGTATGAATAAACTACAATTTTTTTTCTAATGTAAATCAATAGGTAGGTGTAAATAATTTAATAAAAAAAAATGGGCAAGTGTTATTTTAAAAACACATGTGACTTGTGTTGTTTTAAAATCACACGATTCAATTACGATTCGTATCAGTTCGTATTTTTCCATGACTTCTATTATCAACCTAAGCACTGTCCTAAAGAATGTTCTGATGAACTTGATAAGATCCTTATATTTAGGGTTCTTCAAAAGCAAAATATCAAACCGGCTGGCTGTTTTGAGTATTAGTCGACAACACATCAACCTTTAAACGCGTACATTTTACTAAGATTATGATTAACTTCATCGGGACAAATATGTTAAACATTGATCTGAGGCCTGATGCCCACCAAATCCTGGCTGAATCCTGACGTTCGCGATAGAAATTAGTATGGAATTTGACAGTTAGATAATTGTAATCGTTCAGTATTTGGTGTGCGCAATATAGGAGCAGGTATCAGTTGTACGTAGGTTCAAGGAACTTCTTATCTATTGGGTTTGTTTCTTTTCTATTGTGTTGAGGATCCAATCAAACAGCCAATAATGTACGCCACTTATTTCTACCTCCGGGCATCATCATCCATCCGAATCATTACTGGCACATCGCGTCTCTTACATCGCGTTCTCTTTGCTCCGCCGCGACTATCTTCGTCGCATTACAGATCGTCGCTATCCTATTACTTGTAAGGTTTTATTATTTTTAGTGCGAAGTTTATTATATTTACGAATAAAATGGAAATTAAAAGTCGCTGAACTGACCATTCTGGTGACGTCATAACCGACGGCGGTGGGAGTTGAGTGGGGTGGACGCGTTTTGGCGCGAGGGCACTCCCGGTCGGACGGTGAAACCGAAGAGACGTGACTAGTTGCGATTGTTTTCTATGTTACGAATTTATGTAATCCGTGGTAATCGTGAAATATACTTTTCACTTCTCATGCTCTAAAAGTTCGTCTTTATGTCGTGCGTAGGCGACATAAAGTCGCTTTTTATGCTCTAGAGCATAAAGTAAAATCTTCGTCGAAGACCAAGGCAATCGCTGCAACAGCCACACGAACATCTTTAACTTCATACAACAACCTCTTTATTTTATTTCGTTTCGTTCGTATTCTAAGACCAAGGCAAAGATACCAACAGCCAAAGTACACAATAAAACTTCATGAAATAAAATATTTGTATTTCGTCTCATTTATTATTTTTTATATTTGTTTATTTTTCAATTTAGTAGATCATTATAGTATTTAAGCCATAACAACAACTTATCATAGTTATAAAAAGAAAATGTTTTTATAACTGAGCAGTATGTAACGACCTTAAGTCAGGTGTCACGTCCCTACAGAAAAAAAAAAGAAAAAAAAGTTAATTGGCGGGAACCATAATTATTTTTTCATTGTAATATTTGTGTTACAACTTAAAATTGTTTTTTGATTAACGATAAATAATGTCGTCAATCGAAGTGAAAAGTAGAGTGTACAACTCGTCCATAAAACCCATTTTACACTCGACTTTATATCTATCCTCGCTCGCAAGCTCGCTCGGATGGATAAACGTCTCGAGTAAAATGGTGCGTTTTATGCACTTGTTGTACAATCTACTATTTCTAAATCTAAAAGGTGTTCGTTATTTTCGAGAGTGATTACATACTTCACTTGAGTATTCAGTTCTAATTATTTTGTCCAATGTCCTCAAAAAGCAAATTTCAGAGATGAACTACTGGAACCTACCTTACCTACGTTTTGTAATTACAGTTAGGTACCACCTTCTGTATCTGGCTCAAAGTGCGATTAATTTGCTTTCTTAACGTTATACTATGTAATAATGAGAGGTAATAAATATACGTACTTACACGTTTTATTTGTTATCAATTGGGTAGTCTGATTCATAAATGAAGAATCACTGTAAACCTATTTTGCTAGCCTTTGTTATCTATGATAGTTCCAATTGAGCTGTAGGCAACTAAGCATTGCTCAACTTGCTGGAAATAACTTCAAATTGAGATTTTTTTTAAGCCAGCTATGTACTAATGGCACAGTAAATGTTCAAGGTTGCCTTGTACCGATAAATAAATGTGGGTGAATTTGAAAAAAATCTTAGAAAAGTCTCACTATTTCACGTTCTGGTGGCCAAACACGGCAGACGTTTTGCTTATGCTTGCCGGAGAGAAATTATTTTTTTATCACATCTATTCAAAACGAGCTAGTTTAGTCCTGGTAAACAGGGACCAAAGTAGCTCTTTGATCCCTAGGGATGAAAAGTGATTTGAATTTGTAATGTGGATATTTCTAGTAAACATTTCGATTTACCAAAGAGATCAATCAATCAATCACTAACATTGTATGATCAAGTAACTGGCTGTATAATTAAATAACTGCGCGCGATCCAAATTTAAAAAAACTTTATGAATAAATAAAAGACGCTCAAAATGAGATTCCTCCGCCATTGTTCGAAAATGTTCACATGCTCAAATTAGAATTTTACTAAGTTTTTAAACAAAATTTGTGTGTCTTCAAGCAGTGAGAATGAAAGTATTCTATTTACTCCAGAGAACATTGTATCGAGTGCTAAAAATGTGGTACCAACGTCCTATTTTATTTTTATTCATAAGTTGCACTTACTTATTTTTCTCAAACATGCTTGGTAATTTGAGCATTATTTTGACAACCTTCAACATAAATCGAAATTAAATTCTTTTTGAGGACAATTTTTTAAGAACCTACTTAGAGACTAAATATTCCACCCATGCCGGGACTTGAACCCGTGACCTCTGGCTAACCGTGCCAGCGCTCTCCCAACTGAGCTAAAAGGCAAATGCAGGCATCAGTGAAATTTCGAGCCTCTTTACAAACTTTTCTGTATTACGTACAGGCAGTGACATATGGCCGAAGCAATTTACATCACTTGCAGCCCCGAGTAATGCACTTAGCAGTTAAGTTTTTACATCGGAATGATATCGCTGTACCTATATGATTATAATCTTTTTGCTGCACTTACCCATACTGAGGACAATTTTTAAAAACCTATTTAGAGGCTAAAAGTTCCACTCATGCCGGGACTTGAACCATCTACTGCACAGGTCATAACAATGTCTAGAAAGTCAAAAAAATAGTTATGTTTTGACGTTTTTCTAAGTATAAGTTTAATTTCTCTATATACATATTTCTCGAATATTTTTGCAAATATGGAATCAAAGCTATTGGTCTATAGTATTGCAGACGCTCACGATCTTCTTTTTTAAAGAGGGGTTTTATTATAGCCATTTTCAAACCGGTTGGATATTTCCCTCCAGATATGCTAAGGCTAATAATATAACTTCAGTGACCGCAAATTTTGATAGCCACGTATGTAATAATTTTTGTGCTGATACCATCATATTCGACACTATTTGGGTTTTTTAGTGATTTAATAATAGAAAGTAGCCATTTTACACAAAATTCGTTTATGCCAATCGATCCTGTTTCTAATACTGATCAAAAACTTCTATGGGACCAACCATCATTGGAGTACTAAAAAAGTCAAATATTGCAAAAAAGTTTTCTCGTACATTTTGTATGAAAATTTTACACAAATATGTTTTTGATGTCAGTTGATCCTGTTCCTAATATTGATAAAAACTTCTATCGAACCTACGGTCGCTGATCTCCAACGAGTCTTTTAAGAAGTCCAACTAACTTTTTTATTTCTCAGACCTTTTTGTTAAGTGAATAAAAAGATAAGTTTAAAAACAATTAAAATTTCGAACTCATCATTATTTTATTTTGAAACAAGAACCAATTTTGGCAGCTTTTTGCGTCAGAAAAGCTCTTTGTGTGTGTGAATTTTACAGATGCTCTTATTAGGAAGCAGCGATATGTTCGGTAGGGTCGTCAACGTCGCGCTTGAGCCCCATGATTCACTCGAAACTAGCGACAAATACGGTCCTTTTTTTGAATAGTTTCGAAATTTCCTGCCACTGAGCAATGAACGCTAGAAATGCATGGCTCTTTGTTAGCCCAATAACGTCATATCACATCTTGCGGTACCATCTTGCTACTTCCGATAATGTCGCATTTTTCATAATAAGGGCCCAGGGCCCGGAAAGTGGCACTGGTGCTAGCGGCAGGAATGTGACCGGAAATTTCGAAGCTATTCAAAAAAAGAACCGTATGTGTCGCTAGATTCGTGTGAATTATCGGGCTCAAGCGCGTCGTTGACGACCCTTCCGAACATATCGCTGCTTCATAATAAGGGTTAAGTAGGTGCATTATTTAACAGCTATCGTAATAAGACAAAAATGAGCTCCAATTATTAATATGTATTTTGGAAGAAGCCTGGCTACCCATAGCACAGGGAATCCTAGTTTGGGAGCCAGTAACCACTTTTTTAACCCTTTTCTAAATAAAGTTTTTTTTTCATTTTAATTTTTTCAATTAAGAACGTTTACACTTGCTAGAAGCATATTACATAAATAATAAAAATACATCAGCTGCGTTGTAACGGTATAGGATCAAATATCCAAATCGGCATGTGCCAACCAGAAAGGATATTACAAATCTTTCAAGAAATCTTGCACAAGGTGAACCTTTTAAGATAAATCTGCGCTCCACCCATTTATACTAAATAAAAATTTTGTCATTTCTGTTCCCACACTTATCGAAACTTATGCCGAAATATTATCAAGTAGGTGTCTCACATCGTTTCGCACTACAGATATGGAAGAAGTATGGTTATAAATGTTACCAACAGGGGCGACTATTTCAAGCCTTACATTCAGGAGATTCCGCTCGAAGACTTACTTTTTGCAGGTGCTTAAGAGGAAAAATAAGCACAGACAACTATTTTCCGAATTTCATATTATGGTCTGATGAAACTAATTTTTCTAATAATTGAATATACAACCAGCAAAATCATCATTATTGGTGTAGAGAAAATCCTCTCAGGTTTCGGAAAACCCATAATCAAGTTAAATTTTCTTTTAATTGTTGGTGTGGTGTAATGTGGAACCGAGTGATAATAGTGGAATTTTATGAAGACACCTTGAATTTCAACATTTATGACAACATAATATTAGAGAATCTTGAACACCTCGTCGATGATAAGCTTGCCGGTGTATATGTTATTTGTCTTGTGTGTAATTAAGTATAATAATGATTAACCATATCGGAATCACGAAGAGTGTTTTTTCAACAAGATGGCGCTCCACCACACAACAGGCGTAGTACACTTTCTACTTTGAACCGACAGTTTGGTGATCAATGGATAGGAACACATGGTCCTAATTCTTGGCCAGCCCGTAGTCCAAATCTGACGCCTCTAGATTTCGAGGGGCTACTTGAAAACTGAGGTTTACAAAAAGCGATACGATAGTGTTCAAGAACTAAAAGACTCGCTAAGCGTAATTTTCTATGGGATTCATCCAAATAAATTGTCAGCAGCCGCTAGGTCGGTACAGAAACGATCAATCTATGCATTCGTCAAAATCACGGACACTTCGAACAGCTGATATCATAGGGCAAGAAACAGCAACATTTTTGATAAGAATAACATCATCACGATAGGTTTTAATAATAAAAAATTGAAATTAATATGATTTCTAGATATTTTTGATATGTGTAAATTTACATACCGTACTGTTTTGTATTTCAGTTACACAAATTCTTTCTTAGGACCAGCAATGATTTTCTACGAAATTGTGAGGAAAGTTTTTGGAGATTTTTGACTTTTTTAGTTCTCTAACGATGGTTGGTTCCATAGAAGGTTTTGATCAGTACCTATTAGATACAGGATCAATTAGCATAAAAAAAATGTGTAATGTGGCCATTTTCTTGCTAACTGTACATTTTTGGGTGAATGGGAATCAAAATTTTATGAAAACTTATAGATAGTTTCTTAAGACAATTTTCGTGTAGCTGCAACGAATGAGGTACTGCCCCGCTGAAAGTTTCCACCCTGTATAAGGGTACATTTTATAAAACTAAATAAGCCCGTATATTTGAAATTTTATTTTTTTAAAACCTATCAAGGAAATTTTAATTGAAATTGTAATTTCATTGTTAAAAAAATAAAAAATACAATTTCGAAGGAACCCTCCATTCGGACCTGTCTTGATTTCAGTAATTTTCCGAGCGTTAATTCATTCACATGCATAATCGCTGTTGTTATCTGTACGCTATTGAAATCTATCATCGATAGAAGTTTAAATAAATACACTTCGGCGGGCTACCAGGAAGCAGTTCATCGTTGACTCTGCAAAATATAATAATCATGAAGTGCTTTGCAAATTCGGCTATCATTGCAGCTACGCTCTCAGGTAAGAAATAATCATCAAATACTCCAAATTTACCGCTTTACATCCAAAGTTCTCCTGCCGGGTGTTCCTTAGAAAATCACTGTACACACCATTATTTACTTCCCCTATTATTTTAAGACAAACTATTACTGCAAAGAAATAGAAGAACTTGGGACTGTAGGGGCACTGACAAAACCGAATTTAAACTCGAGTGTTTTCCTTTCCAGTATGCGCTTGCAGTGCAATCCCCTCCATCCCAGGGGACAATAGCCACTACGTGGAGGGCGAGAGCCGCTACATTTGGATGCCGGACGGTGAAGGCAAGCCGCATTTGGTAGATCTGTTTGCCGAAGAACGATTGTTCGACACCAGTGATGGCAGTGACAATGAATACTGGCTGTACACCCGGTAGGTACTCAATACGATTCTGAGGTTTCCTTTCTTTTTCAACATAAAATTATATTGTAGAGTAGAGGATGTGACTAGACTTTTGACTGAAAACTACAAAGTAACAGTAGGTAGTAACCTAAGATTTTCGTTTTACCTGTTGGTTGAGTTACATTCCTATTTATTTTAATACCAACCAAGTCCGTTTTGCCATTGTCTTGTAACAAGAAGTTTTGAAATTTTATTACATCACAAAAGTTGTGATGTAATAAAATTTTAAAACATAATAAGCTATTGCTAGTGTTTCGTAAATAATATTATAATGTTATAAATAATGTACGTCGGTAATTGGACTATATTTTCCATCGAATTGTAAAGTTTTAGGCAGTTACAATTTTATTAATAAAATAAAGCACATTGCATCTATCGTCATCAGCTGGTTAAAGCAGCATTTGGCCAGCGAGGTAGGTAAATGTTTTAGATAATGCTTTATTTATTATAAATAAAAGCCCAGCCAAGTAATTGAGTGCCACCACCCAATAAAATTTGGTAATTTAACTAATTTAACCACGTGGCAGCGACATATCGATAACGTCACCTACCCCATTCTGATGTATGTATAGGATATCCCGTAGTGAAATTATCTTGGACAATTCTTTTCCTATCAAGGGTAGATGTTTTTACAGCTCTACCTCTTGTAAGAAATTAAAAATAACAAATTACCCACGTTTCCAGGAACAACCCGACAACAGCGGATCACCTCGTTTACCAGGATGAGAGCAGCGTTAACAGCTCCAACTTCAAATACGGCTTTCCTTTAAGAGTCATCGTTCACGGTTGGAACAACGACGGCTCTAGTACAGTTAACACTCTCCTCACTGCTGGTTAGTATCCACCCCAGAGAAAATATTGCGATGGTTTTATTAATAATTAAAGCTGCGTTTCTTTCATGAACGCTCTACAAATGTTTAATCCTAATAACTGGCTTCGGAGATACATGAGGATCGAAAAGAGCTTATATCGGTTCGTGCCAGGCTGCAGTTAGTCTGGCACACTCTGTGCGCCTAGATTTGACATTTAAAACTCAAGTCAGTACTCAGAACACTCTTTAAAGCTTTTGATTTTTCTTTCATGATTGGTCCTGGCCAATATTTACAGTAAAAATAATATTATCCTAAATTTAATAAGCAAATTTCCCAAGCTATGTCCAAGCTCCATTTCACAAAGAAAACTTTTTATAAAGTGATTTAAACACGTATTTAGTGGAAAATGTACAATAGTATTTATTCAGCACAAGAAGAAAAAACAGAGTACTACATAAAACATCATGTCAATCAAACAATGTCGAGATGCGATCGGCCAGGATTAAAACAAGGTTCAGCCAGTCGGTGATGAAACCTCTAACACGCCATCTTAATCCTGGACGACTTCCAGTATATCTTGCACAAATGACTTATGCTTACAATTAGGCAGTGCCTTCGTGAGCACATCAGCAGTCATCTGCTCGGTAGGCATATAGGTTAATTCAATGACTTCATTATCAATAGCCTCACGAACATAGTGATACCTTATGTCTACGTGCTTCGACCGTTTATGAAACACCGGATTAGTGGCAAGTTTCGCTGCAGACTGGTTATCACTATACAGTGTTACAGGGTTAGTCTGACCTATCAATTCAGCAAGAACCGCACGGACGTATACCGCTTCTTTGGCCGCTTCAGACAAAGCTATATACTCCGCCTCGGTAGACGAAAGTGCGATACAAGATTGCTTATAACAACCCCAAGAAATTACATTTCTACCTAACTTAAAGATATACCCCGTATATGATTTACGATCCGCCCCGTTAGCCCAATTAGCGTCAGTAAAACCATAAAAACGAAACATATCATTTTCAACACTTTTCCTGTACACTAGACCTAAATTCATTGTGCCTTTTAAATAACGCAATACATGCTTAGCCGCAGCAAAATGTTCAGCTGTGTAACAGGTATTATACTGACTTAAAAAACTTGCAGCAAATGAAATGTCAGGTCTGCTGATCACAGACAAGTACATCAGGCCACCTATCAACTCCTGATATGGTAATCTACTGTCGTGTGTAGCGCTGTCAGAAAACTTCAGACCTACGTCTAAGGGCGTCTTAGCTATTTTACAGTCGTTCATACCAAAACGTTCAAGTAACTTTTCGATATAGTTTTTCTGACTCAGCTTCAACTCACTACTAGTACGATCTACTTTGATGCCTAGCATGTGTTTAACCGCACCTAAATCTTTAATAGTAAAGTTAGATGCCAGTGACGCTTTCAACTTCTTAGCCAGTTCGTCACAATTGTAGAAAACAAAAAAATCATCTACGTAAAGGGCGATAATAATGGTTCGGTTACCCACTCGGCGACTAAAGATGCAGCTCTCATGCTTGCTTTGCGTGAACTTCTCTGCTAGTAAGACTTCCTTTACCTTATCGTACCAGGCACGAGACGCCTGTTTTAACCCGTACACGGCTTTCTTGAGTCTGTAGACTTTATGTTCATCGCCTTCTCTTATAAACCCTTCTGGCTGTGACATATAAATTTCTTCTGTCAAGTTACCATTCAGAAAGGCTGTTTTTACGTCGAGGTGATCAATCTTCAGATCTAACTCGACTGCAAGAGACAATAGCATTCTTAACGAGCTGTGTCGTACCACTGGAGAGTACGTTTCCACATAGTCGATTCCAAACTTTTGGGTAAACCCCTTTGCAACCAATCGCGCTCTATAACACACTATTTTTCCAGTAGCATCGCGTTTGATTTTAAATATCCACCGATTCTTAACAATATTCTTATTTGCCGGTCTGTCAACTAGCTCCCAAGCCTCATGCTTATTAAATGAATCAACTTCATCTTGCATAGCTTGCCGCCACAAGTTGCTATCACTCGATTGGAAAGCTTCTTTGACAGTTGTGGGCTCATTCAGCTCTAACTCGAGCACAGACATTGTCCTCGGTACTCTTGGCCGTAAGTTATAGGCTGGCCCATCATTAAATGGTTCCCGTGGTATGCCACCTGTCTCAGTAGATGAGCTCGGCCCTTGCTCGACCGCTTCGAACCAGACTTCAGGTACTACCGGCCTCTCCGCCTCAATCTGTGTCTCTACATTTGGTGGCAATGGCATCTCCGCCTCAACCTCAATCTCAGGTTTATCCTCCTCGTGACTTTCTTCGACGATGGCACCGTCATCACTTGTCGGAAAGAATATCTCCACGGACTGCTTACTCTTGACACCTGGGAATTTTATTTCATTAAAAACAACGTCACGACTTCGAAAAACTACCTTTTTCTCTAAATCGTAGAGTCTATACCCATTATTTTCATAACCAAGAAATATACAACGTGTACTTTTTGGTTCAAGCTTATTTCGCTTTACTTTGTCAACATGAGCATGAGCTTCGCAGCCAAACACACGTAAGTGTTTCAAGCTCACTTTGTTACCTGTCCAGGCCTCCTCAGGAGTTTTCCCCGAGAGCCTTTTCGATGGTGACAAATTTATTAAATGCGCTGCGGTATTGGCAGCTTCAGCCCAAAATTTGTGGTCTAGATTTGACGTGTACAACAGGCACCTTACTTTTTCTAATAACGTCCGATTCAGCCTTTCCGAACTGCCGTTCTGTTGCGGGCTGTAGGGAACAGTTACCTGGTGAACTATCCCTTTACCTTTCAAAAAATTTTCAAAGTCTCTGTTCACGTACTCGGTTCCGTTATCTGACCTCAAAATTTTTACTTTATCACCAGTTTGAGTTTCAACTAAATTAATAAAGTTTTTCGTGTATGCACTCACCTCGCTCTTACGCGCAAGGAAATACACAAACACCTTTCTCGAATGATCATCCAAGAACGTCAGGATGTATCTTTTGCCTCCAAGCGAATTCACCGGCAATGGACCACACAAATCGGTATGGATTAATTCCAATCGTTTTGCAGCCACAGACTTCTCAGGATTGCTAGGAAAAGGGAAACGGGCTTGTTTTCCTTTTAAACAAACCTCACATGCAACGTCCTTACAAGGGTCCTCCTGAAAACTAATATCATTAGCAAGTCCCTGCCTCAAAAGCTTCATATTATTACCACTTAAGTGGCCAAGTCTTTGATGCCAAGTCGCTGTGCTAATAGTAAGATTTGCCCTTGTACTGCAAGTCTGAAGTTTATACGCACCTCCCACGTCATTTGCCTTAATTGGTAAATCGGTCAAATTGGAAATTGTACAACCATTAGTATCAAAATTTACAGTACTACCCTTCTTAATCAATTGAGAAACAGATATGAGATTAACAGATAGCTTAGGTATATACAACACGTTAGTCAACATCGCGTTACCAGACAACTTAACGTTACCTATACCTGTACACTGCAGTTTATCTCCACTAGCAATGGTGACGGAACCACCTCGCGATTTAAAGTCTGTCATCAGATCACGCTTGCCAGTCATGTGATTTGTAGCTCCTGAGTCTATATACCACGAAGATTCCAAGCCCGCTCCAGTACTGTATGCTGACAAAACAAGGTTTCCTGAAGAATGCTTTTCGTTGCGACAGTCCTTCTTCAGATGTCCTTTTTGTTTACAATTCCAGCACCACGGTTCTCTCTTTCGACCAGAATTATTTTTCGACTCTACCTTGTGCTGTTGTGCTTTACTCGTTCCGGAGTCACTTCCAGAAGCGCATTTTCTATTAGAAAACAAGCACTCACTCGAATCTCCACGAGTAGACCAATGTTGATCCTGCAGTAGTTTGGATTTTACTAGATCGGATGTAATGGCAGCTCCCGAATGCTCCAATGCCATGATCATCGGCTCGTACTGCGATGGTAAACCTTTGAGCATCAGTGCACCAAGAAACTCGTCATCAACAGGTTTGTTCATATTCGCCAATTGCTGCGCTAATGACAAAATTTCATTGACGTAAGCTTCCATGCTATTGAAGTTTTCAAGTTTGACAGCGCACAAATTCTGAAGTGTACGAACTCTCGAACCAAGTCCTTTGTCATCATACGCACGTTCCAGTGCATTCCAGGCGTCTTTCGCCGTATCCGCCGACATCAAGTGTGAAAAACATGACTTTTCGACGCTCAAACAAATCTTAGATTTAGCTATTTCGTCATGTCGTTTTCTCACCTCAGATGTTGTATTGTCATCCTTACCGTAACCGCATATACAGGTCCATAAATTGTCGTGAATCAATGCATTTTTCATCACAAATTTCCACTCGACGTAATTTTCACGTCCGCGTAATTTTTCATGAGAAAAATTTTGATTTTTACTTTCCGACATATTTATAACAACCTTTCACTATTTTATGCTGGGCCCATAACCTTTTATAAAGTGATTTAAACACGTATTTAGTGCAAAATGTACAATAGTATTTATTCAGCACAAGAAGAAAAAACAGAGTACTACATAAAACATCATGTCAATCAAACAATGTCGAGATGCGATCGGCCAGGATTAAAACAAGGTTCAGCCAGTCGGTGATGAAACCTCTAACAAAACTTCATCCAAATCTATGGTTAATCCGAAAGAATCATATGTGATGATTACATTACAAATTATTAATATTATTTCTGATCTGAATTGAAAATTTTAATACACAATCTATAGGGATGCTATGAACAAACTCAACTCAGTCAGCCTCTCTCCCGTATCATCTACAGCATTCCTTGACACCGAAGACGTGAACGTAATCTGCTTGGACTGGAGTGACCTAGCCAGCGCCTTCTACACGACATCGGCCGCCGGAGTGCCCAGCGTTGGGGAGTACCTCGGGAACTTCCTGGCGTGGCTCCTGGACCTGACTGGTGGTAGCTGGGATGACGTTCATATGGTCGGGCACAGTCTGGGCGCGCATGTCCTGGGCACCGCTGGGCGGGTGGTCAACGGCTCCGCTGCAAGGCTCACTGGTATGTCCTTAAAGTTATTGTTATATCTGGCATCCATCTCGTTCGTACCTACATTCGATTTTTGTCACAATAAATCATCCAGGTAATACGCAGGGTTTAAGATTTTGTACGGTCGTGACAAGTGAGAAACTGGGTCTTGCCGGCTCCTCAGAGATACATCTCGTCTGGACTCGCTCTAACATTTTGAATGTAAAAAATGTTTACTTCTCTGAGGCTTTGCTAGATAATAAAATAACGGACATTTTAAATACTTTTAAATATTCATATACATACAGAAAAGTTGCTACAAAAATTATTAATTTCAACAGCAAATTTTCTTTCTCAATAACTAGGAACATACAGAAATAAAATAAGTAATACAAATGTATCTTAAATGTCCATAATTTTATATGTAGCAAAGCCTCAGAGAAGTAAACATTTTTTACATTCAAAATGTTAGAGCGAGTCCAGACGAGATGTATCTCGGAGGAGTCGGCAACACCCAGTTTCTCACTTGTCATGCCAGTGGTCGGAGTAGGTATATTGGTTTTTCGTACTTGCATCATGATATCGTAACATGGACATGCCATTTTTCTCAATGTCTTAAACGTCATCGCCATTGTCATCATTACCATCTGTTTTTTTGTAAATGGTAATGATGAAATGTAAACGATAATTATGTAATGTGTGTTTTATGAGCAATAAGCGTATATCTAAAACTATGATATACCTACAATTATTGCAATTTTTTTATTATATTATTATCGTCGACTACCACGAGTTGAACAAAATTTCACTAAATGAAAATATCAGATTTAGACAGAATTTATATAAGTAAAACACACATCTCATCATTACCATTTGCTGCAAAAGTTGTAAAACACAAACTCTAAATAAATAGATAACTCTATGGTACACCAGTAATTTACAGAGATAGGGATAGATACGATCGGCGTTCTTATCGCTTGAAGCGATCTTTTTCAGACAACCTTTGGATGGACGGGACTGAAAGATGATGAGAGTTTGTAGGTGTACATTTGGCTTGATTTGATTTGATTCAATTTAATTTGATTTATTTTGATTTTCTTTAATTGGATTTGATTTGATGTGATTTGATCTGACTTAATTTAGTTTGATTTGATTTAATTTAGTTGAATTGATATGATTTGGTTTGAATCAAATCAAATCAAGCCAAATGTACACCTACAAACTCTCATCATCTTTCAGTCCCGTCCATCCAAAGGTTGTCTGAAAAAGATCGCTTCAAGCGATAAGAACGCCGATCGTATCTATCCCTATCTCTGTAAATTACTGGTGTACCATAGAGTTATCTATTTATTTAGAGTTTGTGTTTTACAACTTTTGCAGCAAATGGTAATGATGAGATGTGTGTTTTACTTATATAAATTCTGTCTAAATCTGATATTTTCATTTAGTGAAATTTAATTCAACTCGTGGTAGTCGACGATAATAATATAATAAAAAAATTGCAATAATTGTAGGTATATCATAGTTTTAGATATACGCTTATTGCTCATAAAACACACATTACATAATTATCGTTTACATTTCATCATTACCATTTACAAAAAAACAGATGGTAATGATGACAATGGCGATGACGTTTAAGACATTGACAAAAATGGCATGTCCATGTTACGATATCATGATGCAAGTACGAAAAACCAATATACCTACTCCGACCACTGGTCATGACCCTACAAAATCTTAGACCCTGCGTATTTCCTGGATGATTTATTGTGACTCAGAAGATGGTCCATATTATGGGGTTGAAGAAATACACATAACGGGGTAAGAACGTTTTACCCAAATATTCTTAAAAGGTACAATTCCTGAAACTCGTCATGACATTTGCCACAACTTTTGTTCTAATTTTTGAGGTTAAAATACGTACATCTATATTATACAAAAATCTCGTGTCACAGTGTTTGTTGTCAAACTCCTCCGAAACGGCTTCACCGACTTTTATAAATGTTTTTGAAATATAAATGACTTCTATAAATGTTTGTGTAAATTTGGTAGGTCTGAGAATAGGTCGTAGTCTAATTAATATAGCATAAAAACTTTTGCGCGGTCAGTTAGTAAAATATAAAAATTCGAAAGTTACAAAATATAAACTCTATTAAATATAAACTATAAATTGAGTGCTTCAGACATTGCCCATTATAGAGGTAACCCTGTACCTATAATACCTACAGAACAATAACTCGTTGAGACTGTTTACAATTGCCATTCACATATTACCCATGGTAAATATTCTGACGAAAGATAAAAAACTACTGCTTATCAGCCTGTACACAAATGCATACTTGCGTTTACCAAATGCGTTTATTTATCACTGATGAAAGATAAGTAAGATCTGACTTATAGCATGTCTAATTAAAAAAACCGGCCAAGTGCGGGTCGGACCACGCGCAGTGTAGGCTTCCATAGAAAGAGGGTTATATCTGCTTTACAGAAGTAACAACTTCATCCACGTAATTTTCGTAATAGATTAAACAATGGCAAATCTAATTTTGGTTACAAATAAATTAATTTCATTATTAATTTTGTACGAATCATTTTATAAGTTGGTCGTCTATTACGCGTTCACTTGTAAAGCCTACTTAGCCGTATTAGTTTTATTCTTTTTGTTGCACTAACCCGTGCTGAGGACAATTTTAAAAACCTATTTAGAGGCTAAAAATTCGACCCATGCCGGGACTTGAACCCGCGACCTCTTGCTAACCGTGCCAGCGCCTCCCAACTGAGCTAATGGGCAAGTGCAGGCATCGGCGAAATTTCGAGCCTCTTTACAAACTTCACTGTATTACTATAGGTAGCTACATCTGGCCGAATGGCCGAAATTTCGCCGATGCCTGCACTTGCCCATTGACTCAGTTGAAAGAGCACTGGCACGGTTAGCCAGAGGTCCCGGGTTCAAGTCCCGGCATGGGTAGAATTTTTAGCCTCTAAATACGTTCGTAATAGTTTTGCTTTTAAGTTCAACATAATGTGCTACTACCCTGATTTTTTGCACCTTTCTACCACCAACCGTTTAGGGAGGAAGGGGGGATGGCGCTGTAACAAAATTTGCGCTTTAAAGCTTTGATCTTCCTACACCCACATTATTTTCAAACGACCAAATTTTATTCTACCGTTTTGTCGGCATACCAAATTTAGTCGGCATACCGTCTATGCCAAATTTCAGCTTGCTCGTACTAATCGTCTGAACTAGGCCGTGGACAGACGGACAGACAGACAGACACAGACAGACGGACGGACATGGCGGAACTATAAGGGTTCCTTGTCGACAACGGAGCCCTAAGAAAGAGACCGAATAACTATTTTCCTCTGGCTTAAACAATATAAACGGCAATGTCATATCGCGAGAGACAAATAGTCACCCCGTCCCTTTCTTCAAATGATTAGTATTATGACAAATTATTTAATTAGATAAAAGGCAATGTTATTAAATTGAATCGATTTAATCCACTATTTTTACAACACCATTCTTTGTAGTTATGGAAGAGGGGTGTCTACTGCTACAGTAGTTTTATATATAACAGTAGATACCGTGAATGTACGTAGTCTAAGGTGTAGTGGATAATCGAAATATAGAATTTTGTATTTGTATAATTATTTCCAGGCATGGACCCTGCCGGCCCAACTTGGGGTGGCAACAGAAACGCCCTTAACACGAGCTCTGCACGTTACGTGGAGACGATCAACACTGACGGTGGTATTCTGGGCATCTTTACACCTATCGGCCACGCGAACTTCTACCCCAATGGAGGTCGCAACCCTCAGCCCGGCTGCCTCCTCAGCACCTGCTCCCACAGCCGCTCCTACGAGCTGATGGCGGCTACGATCTACCACAACCACAAAATTGGCCTGAGTTGCGTGGATATTGATGAGGCTGACGATAACAGCTGCACTGGCACAAGACATTTCATGGGCAACAACCATATGCCTAAGAATGGGTAAGCTGCTTAAGACTGCTCCCTTCAGACTCGCAAATGAATGCATAATTATTTTTTAGGGTTCCGTACCCAAAGGGTAAGGGGCCCTATTACTTAGACTCCGCTGTCCGTCCGTCCGTCTGTCCGTCCGTCTGTCTGTCACCAGGCTCTATCTCATGAACAGTGCTAGTTAGACAGTTGAAATTTTCACAGATGATGTATTTCTGTTGCCGCTATAACAAATATTATAAACAGAATAAAATTAATATTTAAGGGGGCGCCCATACATTTTTGCCGTTTTTTGCTCGATACTAATAACGGCAACAGGTAGACGCTTGAAATATTTACAGAATATTTAGTTCTATATTCGCTCAAAAATAAATCATAGTTAAATTAAAATAAAATAAATATCTATGGAGGGCTCTCATACAACAAACGTGATTTTTTGCCGTTTTTTCTCGATCTTTGTGTCTAATGTTGATAATGGTACGGAATCCTGCGCGCGCGACTCGCACTTGGCCGTTATTTTTAGTTGCAATGTTCTTTACAATTCAAAATTAACGCTCCATTGACAATCTGCTATAACGTGGCTATAACGTACCATTTGGTACTGTCGCTATTTTTCTTGATTTTTTTTTTAAAGACTGTCAATAATCGTATGACTATCTTACAAAAAATAATTATCGATAGCGTTTCCAACTGGAAAGACATTGGTGAAGTTTGTCAAGTGCATGGATGCGAGTTATAAAGGCACATTTTTGTTTGTTTCAGGTCGGGAATCTTCAGTCTTTCAACGGGATCGGCCTCGCCCTACTAAATCGATATTTTGCTTCATGCTCTACCGTTTCCTACCTCTAACGACCATTCTGAAAGCAATTCTGTAGAATTCGTCGTTCTACAACTCGTTCGGGCTGTTGTACCTAACTAGAAAACATAATGTTCTTAGTTTTAGTTTGTAATTTGTACAATAATCTAATTAAATACATACAAAACTCGCGTTTGTATCCCGGAGTTACTCAGACATACCTATGTCTGAATATGGATCTGTATTTACAAAACAAATATGTTCATTTATTTGATAATTATACCTAAGCAGTTAAAGATGAAACTGAACAAATACAAGTATTACTTACTCATATCTCTTCAAATATTATTATTTTTAACTCTATCACATTTTTTTTAGTTCACCTTGTATATCGTGGTAAGATTCGTACACTTGATCAACAAGCTCTTAGTCAATAATGTATTTATTCAATTCTTTGTACTTTGTACTTGTCTTTGTCAGATAAAATAAAGTATTAAAAAAAACTTTAGTTTTAATTCCGCATCGCATCTATCGTGTTGTCTAGTGCAATTTTGTTGATCTTTACAGTTATTACATCTGGTAAGTTTTTTCCGAATTGATAATCTTCATTTGCATATAAATAAAACTTTTTGTTGTAAAACAATTTTATTGAGTTTCCTATTTCTATGGGAATAAATAATATCGATACGCATGCGCTTACGCTGATAACCACTAACTGAGCCTTACTTAAACAAATTTTTAGCAATATCTGGTTAGTATATTGTAGGGAAAAATATATATGTTACACTTGAGAATATTTCTGGAAACATCTTTGTCTCCGAAACACATAGGGTTGACTCTACACCACATTCACAGTCGAACCACATTGTTCGAACCTGCGAACGCCAAGCGTAGCGTAGCGTATAAGGTGGAGTAACCGGAAAGGAAAAAAGTTTAGATTTAAAAAGTTGTTTCTGTCTGTCTGGAAAATTTGGGATTTTGATAGGTTCTGATTATATTCGTTTAAAATGTTATTTTTCACTTCTCATGCTCTGAAAGTGCTTATTTGTGCAGGATATAGGCTGCACAAAAACGAATTTTGTGCACAAGTGCATTAACGTATCTACTCATAAATGTATCTGTATGAAGGCAAAGAAATAGCCATACAGCCAAACACAATAAGAAGTTCATAGATAGAATTTGTTATTATGTAATATTTACTTTAATTTATTTGCCTTACGTGTTTTTTAAAACAAAAGATTTCTGATTTCTGAATAGTATAGGCTGTATAGGTCTGCAGTCCAAGCCTAATATCAATGTCGTAAGATTTAAAAAAAGTAAAGCGGCGGGAAACAGCTCTTGTTTTTTCGTGCGTTTATTAATTTCTTCAATTTGCTAAATTATACTACTGTTTTATTTCCTCGCAATCGAAGTGAAAAGCAAAGTTTATAACTCGTCCACAAAATCATTTTATCCTCGACATTACTATCAGCCCCCTTCGGCTCGGGCTGCTAAGTCTCGGATTTTGTGCACTTATTGTAAAATCTACTATTTCAAGCAGATGGTCTAGTTTTCAGTAAATTTTTTTCTCTTTACAATCGGTTTAACGCGTTTTTGTTCTTCGACTTTTTTTAATAAGATTGTTTTTGTCGAGTTATTCGACTTTATATTTTGCATGATTATACACTAAAAACAATCCCGCCCCCCTTGGGGGAAGTAAAGGAGCCCTATTGAAAGCAAAAAAGAAAAAAAATCAATAAAATAATAATTATCTACACTCATATCATAATCTTCAAATTAAGAATTCAAAGGTAAACACATATTGACAGGCTTTAAACGATACATAACTTTAAAGAAAATAAAAAAAAAAGTGTAATATAATAGTAGTTTATGCAACTGTCATATAATGAAGGGTATTAAAACACGAGTGTGAGTTTATGAAACGAGCGCAGCGAGTTTCATAATAGTAACGAGTGTTTTAATACCCGTGTTATATGCAGTTGCATACACTACTTTATCTTCACTAATGCAATTAAAAATTAAATTCACGCGTACGTGTATAATCACAGTGATTTTGCCGCCATTAAAATTTAACCAATGAGAGCGCAGCTGCGCGCTTCAATAAAACGCGACCAACCTGATTGGCCCTACAATCAAGTTGGTCGCGTTTTATTGATGTTATAATGAGATTTTACGATATCGATGTGAATATTATACCATCATGTGAAATTGCTTAAATTGAGTGTTTTGTTGTCTGCGCTATAACAGTAGTAATTATAAGTCAAGTATTGAAAACATAAGTAGAATGTTACAACATTAGTATAGATAAAGTTACATTAAAGGTCAGATTTTTCACTTTATGTTACAGTTATTTTTTTAAAGTGTTGCTGTGATCACGGAACAAAACTTAAGTTTTTTTTTTTAATGTCAAAAGTTGACTCTATAAAAAACCTAATTTCATTTTCGTGGTACCAAAAGTGCAACTAAAAATACCTAAAATTGCGCGCGCAAAACTAAGTGCAGACGATTGAATGTCAAGATACTTTTGTCGAAATTGCGCCATTTTGTTTCAAAAATAACCGTAGATTTATGTATATAGTACAAAGCTTGTCAAACGTGTTTTCCTTTGATTCCTTACTTTAAAGATTGAGACATGAGTGTAGATAAAGTAGTGTATGAGACTGCACATAACTTGGTATTAAAACACTCGCGAATGCTATTAAAAAACTCGCCAAGGCTCGTTTTTTAAAATCTCGCTCGTGTTTTAATAACCCTCATTATGTGACAATCACATAAACTACTATTAGGCAATTTTTGCAAGTTTTTTTTTTATTTTTTTCTTGCTTTATGTAGGGGCGATCTTAGGAAGCAAAAAAGGTACCATAAAATTTGGTACCATAAAACGCACCGTTTTCGAGTTATGAACAAAAAACTGACTTTGCTTCAATGGACTTCAAGGATTATGTCATCGTGTACAATAACATTAGAATTAGCTTTGTATTTTCAGACTCAACTGTTCCAAGGGTTATTTCATCGTGTACAATAACATTAGAATCAGCTTTGTATTTTCAGACTCAACCGATCCAAGGGTTATGTCATCGTGTACAATAACATTAGAATCGGCTTTGCATTTTCAGACTCAACCGATCCAAGGGTTATGTCATCGTGTACAATAACATCACGACCATAAAGAACGCTAGGTACATGTCGGATCGCCCGATGAGTGTCATCGTCCACGGTGGAAGGGATCTAAATCAGATATGCGTATAAAATTAATTAAAGCTGGTACGCACTATACCATTTTTTTGGGTTCCGTACCCGAAGGTTGCTAAACGGAATCCTATTACTAAGACTTCACTGTCCGTCTGTCTGTCTGTCTGTCTGTCTGTCCATCTGTCTGTCTGTCCATCTGTCTGTCTGTTTGTCTGTCTGTCTGTCTACAGGCTGTATCTCATAAACCGTAAGCTAGGCAGTTGAAATTTTTACAGATGATGTATTATTGTTGCCGCTATAACAATAAATACTAAAAACAGAATAAAACAAATATGTAAGGGGTTCTTCCATACATTTGTGCCGTTTTTTGCTCGATATTAATAACGGCAACAGGTAGACGCTTGAAATATTCACAGAATATTTACTTCTATATTCGCTTCAAAAATGAATAGGTAATTAATGTAAAATAAATATTAAGAGGGGCACCCATACAAAAATTTTTATTTTTTGCAGTTTTTTCTCGATCTTGGTGTCTAATTTTGTATAAATAATGGTAAAGAACCCTATGTGCGCGAGTCCGACTCGCACTTGGGCGGTTTTTTCTTTTATTTGTGTGAAAGGGTTGCCAGGGGCACAGGGCTCACTAGCTCTGCAACAAATGTCACTCTAAATATTATTCTGTAGATACAAACGTGGATGAGTCGACGTCTTCCGTCTTCCTGCCACTCGGCAGGAAGACGCTGGATGCAAGCCGCTTCCAACCGGTCTTTTTCGAAATCCACGGAGGAGGCCTATGTCCAGCAGTGAACTTCTTGTGGCTGAATGATGATGATGAGATACAAACACTTTTATCATTATCACAGTAATCACTATTGCAGTCGATACAAATACTTTTGTCGATAGAATAATGTTCTAATAATGTCACTCATTGGGTCCCACGCGACGAGTTTCGCAAACGTGGTCGGCTAAGGCAGAGGGCAGGACGATCTCTCAACCTTTTCGCCCGGATGGGAGAGGAAGGCTCACAATAGCACGGAGTGGAGGATCACGGGGAGGCTTTTGCCCAGCACAAACCCGGCTAACTAAAAAAATGTTTGGAGCGATATGTATCTTTTGCATTTATGGTTGAACTAACTGCTGCCAGCGACTTCTATCTTCTGATGTGTATTTTTTCGGGATAAAAGTACCCTATGAGCTATTCCAGACTATAATCTATGGAAAAGGCGATGACACAAACTGATCTGAGTATTCTTTCTTCCAGCTTTCCTCTATTCCAGAAGCGTTAATGTTTTGGTCGTGGATTGGAATAACATTGCCGGAAAGCTTTACAAAGATGCTGCTAGAGGCGTGTTTGCCGCCGGGAAACACTTTGGTGAATTTCTGATCTAGCTCAAAAATGCCACTAGTGGCAACTTCGACAATTTCCACTTGGTGGGACACGGTCTGGGAGCGCACCTGGCCGGTATCGCTGGGAGAGCAGTCGAGGGAAAGATTGCAAGAGTTACCGGTAAAGTGTGTATTATTCAAAACTCACTTAAGCTTTTTTCCACATAGGGTTCACAAAATTTTCACTAAAAATTCTATTTACATGACGCAGATGAATTTAAACACGTTTTTCTTTTGAATCCAATGAAAATCATGCACTAAAAGTGTTTTAATAAAATAGGAGAGGCCATGTTAAATGATAAAGTTTTTCTGTGCGACTGATACACGTGGTACAAAGACGCGCCATACAAATCGAACTCAAACTATGACGTCGCAACTTGCACGTAACGGAGCGTTTATTGATATTTGAGTTATCTCATAAAATAATGTTTTTATGCATCTACACCCTTATAAAGAAACGTTTAGAATTCAATAAAATCTAATAGTAATCTAAATCTAATTATATTTTATTATTGGACTAACTATATTTTTCGCTGTTTTTATGATCCGGAAAACCCCGAAAAATAGTTATTTGTTATGCAAAGCTGCAAAGTTAATTTTTGGCGCGAGTACCTTGTATTGAAACCTGAACAAGCGAAGGATTCTAGGATTGAGCCACGAGCGAAGCGAGTGGTTCAAATATAGAATCCTGAGCGTAGCGAGGGTTTCAAAGGTACGAGACGCTAAATAACTTTGCTGCCGAGCGCAACACACAACTTTTCACCTCACTAAAGCGAGGAAAATGTTAGGTGCAAGAAAAACCGTTTTAATAATAAGTATTTGCATTTCAATCATCAATGGACTGGCTGCAGAGAATATAAACTATTACGAAACCAATGAGGTTCTATATATATGTAATTTATTGTAGGAAACCTTTATTGAATAAAAATATTCGAATTTTAAAAACACTTTCCACGCTAGCGGATAAAGTGCGATTTTCCACGCAGATTTCGAATGATAAACAGAGCTTTTACGAGCTAGTGAGGTGAAAATAAATTTATTGTTTTATTTTATAATTTTTCCGAATTTTTTTATACGTTTTCTATGTTATGAAAGCAATGTCACTGCAATCTAAGTTAGACGCAAGTTCCCCATTGCATTGGATCAAGCACATAGAACACAAAAAGTTCTGACCTGGCGACCGCGGACCGGACAGTGGTTGGATCTCAGGAAGACGCTACTGCCCGTCTCCTGGTAAGTTATTTCCTTCGTCGCCTTCTACGACATCTACGGGAGGAAATGGAGTGACGCGATTCTTAATCCGGTGCCACACGGGTAGTGGTATAACTTATCGTTATTGAAGAAGTGGATTTCAGGTTTTTCGTTTATCCAATCTTACATTTGTACTGATTCAGCCTTCCGTTTCAGGCTTAGACCCGGCCAGCCCTGGTTGGAAGGACAACCCCAAGGCCCTCAATAAGACTTCAGGGGTTTACGTCGAAACAATCAACACGGACGGGAAAAATGTGGGCATCTTTTACCCCCTTGGCCACGTCAACTTTTACCCGAATGGTGGAAAGGGCATGCAACCTGGTTGCTTGACCAGCCGCTGCTCGCATAATAAGTCTTGCAAGCTATTCGCGGCCTCTGTACGCTACAATCACTTAGTAGGCGAGAAATGTAACGACCTGGAAGAAGCACGAAAGAAAGCCTGCAATGGTGACACGTTTATGATGGGCAACGGATTATTTCCAAAGAGAGGGTAAGCTTGTCGGTTGTTATTGATTTACCTAATTACCTAATATTACAGAAAACATCACTTAACAGAAAGCATAGTAAGCGTCAGAGGCCTTAGGGTGGCTTGACAACTTCTGACAGTAGACGAGCCACTAGTCTACAAGCCTCCACCAATCCGGACTTGGCCCCCGTGGTGGAATATGGCCTATACCTTCCTCAGGGAAGAGACCCGTGCCCGTCGGTGGGGACATAATGGGTTGATGATGATGATGATGATAGTAAGCGTGGTTTTACAGAGACGCTTACCATCCGCGCGGGTGGTAAGCGCGGCCTATAAGCCATATTGCCATCAGCACGGGCCCATCGTTTTATCTATATGTAACGATTCAAGACACTCCAAGCTCGTAGCCCGCGGCGCTTACCAACCACGCTGGCGAAAGCGGCACCGTAAAGCCACACTAAGCTAAAGAAAAACGGAAGGCCCATTAACAAAATAAATAGTATTTTTTAATGACTCGCCATGGTCATACATAGTAATATATTAAACGGATCCAACCGCGATTATTTATTAGGTAAAATTTAATTACCTTTGATTCCCGAAAATTAGTAGTTCCCAATCCGCCCTCAGCTATTTGTACATTTTGATACAATAAGTACCAAATATTAAACTTAACAATGGGACTATCTTTAAGATTTTTCCCTGTGTCGATGACCTTGAGCGTTCAGGAACTAAGTAAATAATTAAAAAATAATAAGTGAAAGTGAAAAACATTTATTTCCATTGTGACACAAATGAACATAGCAAAAAAAAGTTAAAACAAATTTATGGAGAGAAACGAGAACACAAAAATAATAGTACCTAATACAATCATGCTGAACACAAGTGCTACATACAACAGAAAAAGGCTGGAGCTCAGCAAGATGCTAGTCAATGGCGACTAGCGCTGTTTTTCTGCTGCACCTGACTCGCTTAGGTCATACGGAGTGCTACGTAATACATAATACCTATAATAAATCAGTATACAAATAAACGTACATTGAATATTTTTAAATCGATTACATCTGTATGTCTGTCTGCTTAAAAACGCATCGCACAAAAACCGATGGACGAAATTGAGTAATACTTACCATGATTATAACTTAGGCTACCGGATATAAAAACAAAAATTAAATAAATTGTATCCGTCACTAAATAAAACCAATTTTAGATGACCGCTGAGCTCTCAGTATTAAGACATCCATGGTATAAGGAGAGTTAATGGGTTGCTATGGAAACCAGTCAAACTTTAGCGGGCACAAAATAGCTTTTTCTTAAACATGCGCGGAAATATTGTTATTACTTTTGAATAAAGAACACGCGAAGTATCATATTTACGTAGACTGAAAAACCAAAATCACTTCCCGGCGCGTTCTTTGAATTTGGAACGAAGAGCGCGCCGGCAAAGTTGTACGAAACGATGTGCTGTTTGAATTTAGAACTCTTTCATCTATCGTACACATTGCGTTCTCGTGGCTGTATAACTGTATAGCCACAGATGCGTTTACCTTTCGACACAAACTGTAGAATAAAAATAAAATTGGCGGTAAAGCGGAGTTCGTTGTTATTTTGTTAATAAAATAATTAAAATGAGTTCCGATGATTCTGAAAGTGAAAATGAAATGAATATTGACTGCACTCCACCAGATTTAAGATCGGAAGCTAAATTAGCGATGGAAAACCTGCTTCCAGCAAAATCAAAAGAAAAAATTATTATGTAAAAGGCCCCTTTTTAATTCCGTGCATTTTTTTAAGAAAAGCACTATATATGCCTCGGCCGAAATGGCAATTGCCTGTCTCGTATAATTGAAGTCCTCGCCTGCGGCTCGGCCTTCAAACTCATACTCGACCTGCGATTGCCTAATTCGCTGCCTTTGCAATAATGTACTATTTTTTAATTATTATTGTGTCCCGGTGCACTGTGTGTGCCTACGCCAGTGTCAAGTATTTGGGGAACTTAGCATCGTAACTTATTTTACAAAAGGGAAAATGGGACGTAGTTTGAAAAAATATTTTAATAACAACAATGATCATCATCATCAGCCATTTGACGCCCACTGCAGGACATAGGCCTCCCTCATGGTTATGAAAGCCATGAGGACAACAATGATGATTCAATAAAAATATATGCGATCACTCGCCATATTGCCCACGTAGTTATTTTTTTGTTTGGATCGATTTATCGACCTATCCGAGAAAAATCGACATTTCGTTATTTATAATTTACACATACTAACATTCATACATAAACTCACGCCATCCCATCCCAGAGGGGTAGGCAGAGACCAGAGACTGCCACTTGTCACGATCCTGACAGATTACGTTCGCTTCCTCAATATTCATTCGTTGCATGCACGGACGCCGGTTTCGGGTACTTTTTATCTTGCCCTTTGCTAATACATCCCCTATTTGGTCGAAGTATGTCCGCCTATAGTAGTCATGGCAGAAACGATGGAAGACCTCGGCATAATGCTGGAACACCTCAGTCGAGTTTCCCAACGTGTGGGCCTTAAAATGAACATGGATAAACAGAAGGTCATGTCGAACGCCCGTGTTGTGCCCACCCCAATAACATTAGGGAACTCCACTCTCGAAGTTGTAGATGAATACGTCTACTTAGGACAAACGGTCCAATTAGGCCGGTCCAACTTCGTGAAAGAGGTCAATCGTTGAATCCAACTGAGCAGCATTCGGGAAACTTAGAAAAGTCTTTTCGTCTAATATACCTCAATCGCTCAAGACAAAATTATACCTACCACCAGTGTGTGTTACCAGTGATGACTTATGGCACTGAAACGTGGTCTCTCACTATGGGCCTCAGGAGAAAGCTCAAGGTCACGCAACGAGCTATGGGCTCAAAGGGCTATGCTCGGAATTTCTCTACGAGATCGAATCAGATTGATGAGATCCGTAGACGAACGAAAGTCGTCAACATAGCCCAGCGGATTAGTAAGTTGAAGTGGCAGCGGGCGGGGCACATAGCACGCAGAACTGATGGCCGATGGGGCCGAAAAGTTCTCGAATGGAGACCACATATCGGCAAGCGCAGCGTAGGATGACCAGCCACAAGATGGACAGATGACCTCATCCATGTGGCAGGAAGACGCTGGATGCAGGCCGCTTCCAACCGGTCTTTTTGGAAATCCATGTAGGAGGCCTATGTCCAGCAGTAGACTTCTTGTGGCTGAATGATGATGTCCGCCTGGGACGTCCCTTACCGGCCCTTCCACCTACATTCACTCGATATATTTATTTCTTTAATCTTTCTTACTTCATCCTCTCCACATGTCCAAACCAACGCAGCATTCCTTTCTCAATCCTAGTCACTACATCCTCTTTCAGTCCACAACGTTATCTAATCAAACTATTTGTTTGTAAAAATATTCAATGTGCGAAATTGACTTGTGTACTGATCTATTATATTATGTATACATAGAATATAACTGAAGATGGATGATGGCTTAGAAATTCATGATTTTATTCAAAAGGTAAAAAGCGCCTATGCTCTTGGACGTTCCACATCTATGGAGATTATACTTCTAACATAAGTCTATAACTGGGTGAGAGTCAGTATTAAATGAAGTTCCAAGAAAATATTGACTTATAATAAGAATGTTGACGAAAGAAAAACCTAATTTTACGAGATTAATCGTTGCAAATCAACGTCTTTTATTTACGATGCAATCTACCTACATTTTCCTGTTTCGTGCTTCAGTTCTAGCATGCCAGTTTCTGTATCTAAACTTTGTAATTAAAAAGAATAAGAATAAAAAATTGCTGTATTACTAAAAATTACTTTCTATTCCTGAAATGAGTTTGAGCGGACAACAAGCTGAGCTGTGCTGACGGGAGACGGCGTGGTGAGGTAGGATAACAGAATACTGAATTTAATACAACCGCAGAAAGGTCTCGAGGGTTCTAACCCGACGGGAATGAAGTCGCGGGCATAGCTACTATAAAACTATTAGCGTGGGTGTTATTTAGGTATATGCTAAAAAAATATAAGAATCTGACGAGTCATATGACAAAAAAGCTGTACGAGATATTATAGGAGAGCCTAATTTTTACAAGCTATTCTCTCCTTCCGAATTGAATAAACTAAGCACACTTTTTAATGAATACGCAGTGTTGCAATCGAAGTCAGAAAAAAAGTTAGTGATATTTCAAACTTTTGCTTTTATCATAATCATAACGAATTAGAAATAGATACTGTTAAAAGAATCAGATAACAATTGCCAATAAATAATCATTTGTTCGCAAAAACAGAGCATATTTTAGCCAGTATCCATTCACTATGAAATACCTGGTGGTTCTTACGGGTTTTGTGGCAAGTTAGTATTAAGGCGTATGTAAGGGATAGTGTAACTAAAATGGTTTAGTTAGAAAATCTTACTTCCCGAAACGTGATAATTAATTTAAATAGCTAGCTCATTAAAATATTCTAGTGTATATCGCTCTTCATCTTTCTCTAATAAAACGTTCTTCTCTCGTACGAGTATCATCATTATCATCATTCAGCCACAAGAAGTCCACTACTGGACATAGGCCTCCTCCATGGATTTCCAAAAAGACCGGTTGGAAGCGGCTTGCATCCAGCGTCTTCCTGCCACTTGAATGAGGTCATCTGTCCATCTTGTGGCTGGTCGTCCTACGCTGCGCTTGCCGATATGTGGTCTCCATTCGAGAACTTTTCGGCCCGAGTATCTTTTTTTAATATTCTTTTATCCGTACCCAAAATTTATCTTACCTAACTATATCAGTTTCGTGATCTAACTTCTTTTATAATTTTGCTTCTTTCTAAGCCACTAATAATTTCAGTATGCGCTAGTAGCGCACTTCCCACAATTCCTGGTGACAATAGTGACTATGTGGAAGGCGAGAGCCGCTATATTTGGATGCCGGACGGTGAAGGCAAGCCGCATCTGGTTGACCTTGATGAGCCCGTAGATCAAGCACTGCTCAACAATTTTGCCAGGAATGGTGCAAATAACCAATACTGGCTTTTCACCAGGTATTTATTAAAAACTTTGAACAGTTGTGATTTTCATATTATAATCATAAACATAAACATCACACACTTTTCTATCACACGAATTTCAGTCGAATTTACAAAGCTAGATCTTGTGGTCTGTCCAATGTTCTATCTATGGTAGAATAAATGTCTTTCTTCTTCTTAATTCTTCTGTTTTTTTCTGTCATTGTCTATATAATTTTACCCCAGCTTGTGAAGAGATCCAATAGACCTGAAAACTGCACATTGCTTTTAATCTTCACCCTACTCATATTGCAGTCCTTATTTTTTTAATAATGATATTACAACAAATCTCGAAACAGGGACTTCTAATCGTATTATTAAAGTTCGTTTCACGGATATTGCACAAAATATATTCTTATAATCTTCAGCTGATTTATTTAGGTACTTTTAATTACATGGAACTTTCTTCTCAATACCCAGACGTAACCCTAATAACGCCCAGATCATTGTAAACGGTAACGCCAACACAGTATGGAATTCGAATTTCGTTGCCGGCCGCCAGATAAAAGTTATTGTTCATGGTTGGAACAGTAATGGCAACAGTGAAATCAACCCAATGGTCACCGCTGGTAAGCAATAAGAACAAAGTCAAGTCAAAATCAAAATACTTGAATAGTGAACATCAGAAGATAATGCGGGCGTCCATATAAAACAAGCTTTAAATCTTTTGGAGAAAGAAATCGACTCCAAACAGCTTTCTCAAGGAAGAATCATAATCGGGTTCCGAAAGAAGAAATTCACGATTTGTAAATTATGTTTAAAAAAAAATTATTATTGATACACAAATCAATAATAATTTTTTTAAACTTAATCTACAAATCGTGAATTTCTTCTTTCGGAACGCGATTATGATTCTTCCTGTGTCAGAGTTAAATAATTGTGACGAATTAAGATTTCTTGTTCGATTATTTCAAACTTCTGTTGAATTGTACTGTACTATATTATTGTTTAATTCTCATATGTAATTCCTGCTGTACATAAATTACACTAGGAATTCATAAAGAATATTCTATCTATCTATGTGTCTTCACAAAATTATCTACATATATTTTGTAACATTTCCAGCTTTTCTCGCCGTACTCGACTGCAACGTCATCGTGGTAGACTGGCGTGCTTTGGCTAACTCCAACTACGTCACTGCCGCCAACGGAGTCCCTAGCGTCGGCCAGTTCCTCGGCAATTTCCTCGTTTGGTTGATGAACCTCACCAATGGCAACTGGAATGACGTCCACTTGGTCGGATTCAGTTTGGGCGCTCACGTTGTCGGCAATGCTGGACGCCAAGCTGGCGGTATACCGCGCAGGGTTACTGGTACAGATATAGTATTTTTTAATATATTGAAAACTGTTCATGTCTACCACTCTTAAATAATCTTGATCCAAGAGAATAACCCATCAATCCCCGTACGTTTATTTTAATTAATAACTGTACGAGTAGAGGAGAGTACGTGCAGCTCTCGCTCCGTCGCACAGCAGATGTTGTATGTTGGACGATGGTGGTGGAAGAAAAAGATGCTTTTTATACATTTTTTGCACTTCATACATGCTATTTGGAGAGCACGGTAATGTAATTAGTAATAAAAAAATGTTGTTTAGACTATTACTTTTAAAGAATAAAATCAAAATTTAAAACCGTCCAAGGGCATGTCGGGCCATGTTCAGTGTAGGGTTTCGCAGAAAGAGGGGTTTATTAACAGAAGTAACAACTTCATCAAAGTAATTTACAATGGATTTTGTACGAAGTTTTCCTTTTATAAGTTGGTCGTATATTACTCGTTAACTTGTAAAGCCTACTTAGCCGTGATAGATTTCCTTTTAAGTTCAATAATTAGTTCATCAAGATATGTGCTACTGCCCTGAATTTTTTCACGTTTCTACAAAGCGAAATAAAAAATTCGACATTTTATTCTACCGGCGTAATAAATATGTCTATCTATGCCAAAATTAAGCTCTCAAGTAAGTACTTATCGTCTCCGTGCTCAGCCCTGGACAGACAGACGGACAGACAGACAGACAGACGGATGGACATGGCGAAACTATAAGGGTTCCTTGTTGACTACGGAACCCTATAAATTTGTTGACAAATCTTTTTTTGGAAAATTTGATAACAATTAGTGTGCCATTTCTTCGTCTTATTATATTTTCGTTTTATTTTTACATTTGGTGATCTTACGATCTTTGGTGAACCACCCAAAATTAATGGTTTTGTTTATTAACTTTACGTAGTTAAAGTTGTATCTGGCAAATGGCTTGAGACGACTCGCGGACGGTAGTAGTACATTACAAATAAAGAGTAGTAGTGTGCAAGTCCAGCACACGCAGCAATGTACGGTGCACGGCCCGTAGAAATACGAAACGATTAGATACTTGGCCAGACACCACATAACTGAATTGAAGAATTGAACTTACGAACTCCTCTACATTAGTATCTCACAATCACGAGATAGTCTGGATTTGTGAGGATTGAGAAATCGCAAAGTCAATTCCTTTATACCCAGGTCTCGACCCAGCCGGCCCTCTATGGATTAACAACGGCAACGCCCTCAGCCCCAACGCTGGTCAGTACGTCGAGGCTATCCACACTGACGGCGGTCTCTTGGGCATCTTCAACCCTGTTGCCAACGCTGACTTCTACCCCAATGGAGGCAGGAACCCCCAGCCAGGGTGCTGGATCAGTACTTGCTCCCACAGCCGAGCTTATGAGTTGTTCGCGGCTTCCGTGCACCTCAACCACCTGGTTGGAAGTCTTTGCGGTAACATCAACCAAGCACAAAACGGGCAGTGCTCAGGCAACCGTTTCAACATGGGCAACGCTATTTCGAACAAGCAAGGGTAAGGATACATAAAGCACAAGCATTATATGTTTGTGTTCCTGGTACAATTCTGACAACAAGCAAAATGCCGTTATCCACCATCCGGTCGATTTTGACTTTTTGATGACAACGTAATAACCATGCGAGAGGTTCCGGGTTCGAATCCCGGCTGGGAACAAAAAAAAACCCAGGTCTTGGATGTTTACATGTTTGTGATGTCGTTGTTTCTGGTTCCCACGACACAGGGTATCCTAGTGTGGGGCCAGAAGCAATGTATGTGCCTGTATGTAAATGTTTAAAAAAAAAAAATCTTAGAAAAGTATTTGGGAAACTTCAAAGTTTTTTTCTATAGGGTATCGTTGAATTTGTAATAATTGGAAATATTGTTGGTTTAGAAAACCATTTTTTTTCAGGGATCCGTTTGAAAACTATTAAGCTTTAAAGCGCAATTCATTGTTAAAATAGAGCATCCCCCCTTCTCCTCCGCATATTTTGACGCCCAACTATGGAACCCCATACGCGTTTCGCCGGTTTCTTCCAGAAAAACATACTACTTCTAAAATCACATACCATCCGCACAATTAAAATATTTTTGTTTCAGATCCGGTCTATATGGTCTAACCACCGGCAACAGTTGGCCGTTCTAAAGCAGACTTGTTTAAAATAAAATTTTATTTCAAAATGAAATCTTTAATTTTATCAAATCTTTAAATGATAAATTAGTATCAAACCTTACTTTGAATACGTGAAGTGACAGGAAAGGTCCCCAATAGGATCAGAACCTAATTTGACTCGTTTGTCATAATAATATATATCAATGGAACTACTTACATTTACAAAAGATATTCTTAACGTTATATTAAAACCAAATGAGATCCCATACGCACCTTCCAGCGCCATCATCAGACCACGGTCACCAAGTGTGACCAAAGATCTCATCAATACCGATCAAGTAAGACCAAACTCGAAGGGTTTACTGTTAAAACCAATTAAAAATATCTACTGTCAGATTTGGTTAAATACCTACTGTCACATTTGGATATGAGTAGACACGGGTATATGATTATTTACTCTCGGGCGAGTAAGTACCGAGTAAGAATCCCATATCCCAAATACTTGAAACTGGCGAGGCAGAAACCATGAAGAACCATAATAAATAATAGGTATCTAACTGTTTTCCCGCTGAAATTTGTTGATTTCCATAGCAACCGATTGGTTTCCCTGTTGTGAATACAATTTACCAGCTAAGGTAGATATTTATTGTAAATTTCATACCCTTTTTAGATGTTAGCGTGATGTTTAGTAGTCTAACCCCCGGTTTCTCGTACACTAACAAGCTGTTAATCTACTGTTAACAGCTGTCAGTGGTTTTTTTTGTATGCACTTTGGTCAATAAACAGCTGTTAACAGTAGATTTACAGCGTGTTAGTGTACGAGAACCTGGGGGTTTTTACTCAATTTAATTCTACGATTTTTGCGTAATTCGCGTTCTAACAGACAGACAGACACACAGACAGACAGAAAAACAAATAGACAGACAATCGTATTTTTTTTTTGCATTTTTGGATTCTGCGTTCGTTCTTTAGCACAGCTCGCTAGATTTTTTCAAAAAATTTTCTATGTACAGAATTGACTTGTCTACAGATTTATTCTATTTATGTATAGAAAACACGATTCCTTGATACACTCCTTGGAGCTGATGATCTTGGAAATGCTCCATCCCGATTTAACCAGGTTGGAATTTCCAACCGTTTGAGAGCTATTATACTATCTCACAGACATACACAGAGAGACAAGACGAGAAACTTATAACACCCCTCGTTTTTCAAAGTTGTGGGTTAAGAGGCTCAGTAACACTAGCGCCACTAATAGAAAAAATCCCATCTTTTAGTACAGATCCGTTTTCGCAAAAAAGTGTCAAACTAATCTCTCAATCACATTAATAGTGATTTTTGAGACTCATGGCCATTAGTGATACTGCATGGAGCCCCTTAATGAATACGCAAATTCGTAAAGCTTGCAGGGTGACTATTTACTATTAACCATAGATATATCTTTGATAATGATACTGGAACGTAACCTTAACTTTAAAGCATAACTATTATTTACCGTAAAATTTTATCGTATCTCTTCAGCGCACAGTGTTCTAATCAGAGATCTTGAATGATACGATAAAAATTTACGATAAATAATTATGCTTCAAAGTTAAGGTTACCTACATTGCAGTGTCAATATGAAGATATTGTTGGTGGTGGCGGCTCTTGTAGCAAGTTAGTATTTTACTAGTCTGTTTTTTAATTCCATGCAAAAAAAAAGGCAGTGTTATCGTAACAAAATAATATAACGTCACACTCGGTAAATTTTAGTTTTACTGTAAAAAAAAGGAGACTCGTGTGACCACAAACCTTATTGCATCAAAGACATTAATATTTAGTCACTCATAAAAGAAAAGTATTTAAAATAATACTAACATAACTCACACAATTTTTATTTGGAAGTAAAATGATTTTATGGGCATTTCTCCACGGGGTCCGAACTTGAAGGCCCGGCGCATAACATGTCCAGATTATCAAAATATACCCCTGCAAAAAATACTACAGTATCCTCTAGGTCCTCGTCTACCTGGAGAACATGCAAACTTTGCTGAAAACCGTTTGCAACTCACAGAAAAAAAATCTGAAATGGCTGAAAATGACCTTCGGTGGCTTGTCCCCAACCCAAAACTTGACAATTTATAATTATTTTTGTAAAACTCAGACTGTTTTCGGGGAATGTATTTATGTTCACATATGCTCAGATAGTTAAAGTACCTCTCATTTAAATACCATAAGAATCTAAATAATAGCTCGCCTACAATAGCAAGATGTTTGAGTGTCCCTTGCTTCTGCCTGAATCCGGTGGCACTTATGAACCAAGCGTTTCTTCGGTCGTAGATTACTCTAGGAATTCGCGGTGTGGATGAGCCATTTTGTCAGTTACGCCGTAGCGCCCGAGGTCAACGGACGGGTGATTGAATGAAAGTCTTAGGAAATATCAGGGTAAGTAATTGATTCTTGAGATTTGGTCCAGGGCACACTTAGACTTCGGTGGAGGTGTTATTGGAAAGAATACTTGTTGACTGTAAAATCTAGTGCTTACTGTACAATTTATCTCAGTGACTAATTTCTAGTGCCTTGAGCTGGGGTTGATACGTGTTGTTGTTTAAGAGTGAACTTGAAAAAACATATCTTTTCTGATTACGGTGTGCCTGATTTCGGTGGCTTTTTGAGCACCGAAGTCAGAAAAACTTCCACCGAAGTCAAATTTGCCTGATTTCAGTGTATTTCGTTCGACTTTAGAGAACCGAGGTCAGATTCCTTACATGTAAGTTTCAAGTAGGATATGCGCATTTGTTTTTTTTTTTTAACTAATCGCTAACTGTGAAAGAAAACATCGTGTGGAAACCTATGAATAGTTTTACACGTGTAGATATTTTCTTTACTGTTAATAATAACGACAAAAATACATATGTTGTTTCTGTCATAATTGATTTCAGTTAGATTGTTAGTTAACTTGAAAATGTGAAACATGTACCTATTCGTGTGTACATTTTTCCATGTGTATGTGTGTGCTTATTATGTCTGTATTTGTGAATTATGTGAATGTGTCAACAATGGCAAGTTTAAAGTACCTACAAGAAAGAAAGTGGGTGTACATTTCTTAAACATAGTTTTCTTATAGTTTGTGGTCAGTCGGTGTGTAAGTTTATGTAGGTATGTACAGTAGGCTCTACATCAACCTACTCTACCTACCACTCTATTCTATTTCAGCTGACCATGGAGCAAATAAAGCAAAAACAAGCTGCAAAAAAAAACAGGAACATAAAGAAAGAAAGAGTTTGAAGGAGCGTGCTAGGAAAGTAAAAATCAAGAGTGAATCCTTTATGAACGACTTAAGGAAAAAGACAAACAGCTTTACTTAAAAAGGAAGATGGAAGGGAAGATTGTTAAGCTATCTTTACCTGTACTTTGTATTACCTCATAAATTAAGTATAAAAGACAATATTTTTAAGAAAGATATATTTTTCTTAGTAAGTTTTATCTTTATGAAAGTATGAAATTGCCGATTTGTACTAAAAATCTAAATTGTTTATTTTTTAAATTTTTAACAAATTTATTTAATCAAAATAGTTGCCATTATTATCAATACATTGCTGCCATCTAATGGGAAGGTCATTAATGCCTTTGCGATAGAACTCCGACGATCTAGCCTGCACAAACTGTGTGAAAGCATTTTGTACTGCCTCCTGGGAAGAAAACTTCTTGTCACGTAGATAATTGTCCAAATCACGAAAAAAATGGTAGTCCGTTGGAGCAAGGTCTGGTGAATACGGAGGATGACGAATGGTTTCTAACTGCAGCTCCTGAAGGGTCAAAATGGTTTCTCGTGCTGTGTGAGGTCTCGCGTTGTCGTGGAGCAATAATGGTGAAGATCGTTTTCGTATTTTTTTATTTTATTGATTTGACGCAAGTGATTCAATATTGTGGGTAAGGTAACGTTAAACCATGCCGCTAATTCCTGGGTAGTTTGACTAGGGTCGGCTTACACTATCTCTCTTAATTCATCGTTATTCACCTGTGTGGGCGGTCTTCCTCGTGGCTCGTTCTTTAAGTCGAAATTTCCATCACGAAAGCGTTTAAACCAAAATCGCACGGTGCGTTCATTAGTAGACCCCTCTCCAAACGCAGCATTGATATTGCGGGCTGTTTCTGCCGCGTTAGTTCCGCGTCGGAACTCGTATTCAAAAATCACTCGATTTTTCGCAGTATCCATCTTTCTTGTCTAAATTGAATAACAAAAACAATTGAAAGTAGATATTCAAATGTTTCACATTTTTTAAAAAAAGAACATCATAGAAACCATTTGAAAAAAGTTTCATTCGAAAAACTCAAACCATGAAGATTCTATGTCAATTCAAAGAACCTATTGCAATAAAACGGCAATTTCATACTTTAACCCCTATTATTTTCCGAAGACTGATTTAAGTCTGAAAAACATTTATGGAAAGTTATGTTTGTCGATTTTTTTATTATCTCAATTACTATTATTGACAAGTACAAACCGTAGCATAAAAAAATATAATAAAAACATATCTTTGAATGTTTACACAACATTTTGTGTTGAATAAGTCCAAAAGACTATTTTGCTAAGTAAATTTTATAATAAGGTTATCGACAATGTTAAACAAATATGTTCATAAGACTGAATTAAGTTTAAGGAAAGTTTTGTTTGTAGAATTTTTATTTGATTATTATTAAACACATTTTACCTACGTAGATTATTTTATTCCATTTTATGGAATTTAAAGTTGAGTAATGTTAAATTCGCTTTTCATGAAAAAAAAAACGTTAAAATGGAATAAAATAAAGTCCGGAAGTAAAATTCGCATCGTATGTGTAATTTTCTTAAAATAATTTATCTCTTTCATAACTAATTATGCCATGTTAAAACCAAATAAAGGGTGTCTCGAATTTCTTTTTGTTTTTGGTGTAGTCACTTTATAAAAACAAGGCTATACTGAGACAAAAATGTATAGTTTGACTTTATTGCGAGTTTTGATAAAATTTTGCCACTTTTTTTTGGAAGGATTATTATTTTTCGTTCTAGAATAGTTAGCTAGAAATAGTTACCTACTCACGCAATTCGTGTTAGATTTTTAGCGCTTGCATGACGAGCTGACAGACTGACAGATGAGAAAAACTGACTGAAAAAATGTGATTTTAGGTAAAAGAAGTAGGTACTTTAGAGCTTAATAATGTATGAGAATTACAATAAACAAGTTGATTGATTATATCTGCCCGGTTTTTATTTATTATATCCTCTTTTAATTACTAGACAATGCCTAACATTACTGGTATCAAATTGTGACTTTGGCACGTTAAATGATTCTCTGGTCTTTTTCTGATTCCAGTGAATTATTTCCTGATGTCGATGCTTACAATCTGATATCGGTGCAGGTAGTCAGATTTCGGTGTTAGTTTTTCTGATTTCGGTGCTGGTAGTCTGATTCCGGTGTATAGTTTTCTGATTTCGGTGTAGTCTGATTTCGGTGATTTAAATATTTCGTTTTATAACCGAGAATCTGGGTACCCAAAATATATCATGATTTATAGTTTTTAGCCCTTTATCCAAAACAATCGATAAAATTCCCGAAAGACGAAAAAAAAAACGACCACCGAAGTCAGCCATTTTTGCCTCTTCTGGAGAAATACCCTTATACCTTTTTTTACGTATTGGCAACACTTAGATGTTGATAACATTGGGTTTGAGGTTTGACACATTCATGAAGACGTAATTTATTTTCAAATATTCCGTTTTTTTCTTGGTTCCACGAATGTTTCTTCCCGTGTTCCCTTGTGATCTCGGTAGACTGAGGTGACAGGCGTCTTTCTGAAAGCATTAACTGTTACCCTCGGCAAAAATGATTAAGTTACGTTCCAAAAATATTTTGGCAAATTTTTAAATTGAAATTGACACTACAATAATCTCAAAAATACTTATTATTAGTGATTAAAATGAAAAATCCAATCTAGAAAACAATTATTTTATCTACGCTTTAAATTCAGTGGCTACCACTTCGTTATATATTAATATAGTAAAGTTCTTCCGTCCTTCTACTATAGAGGTGTTTGAATCTTTCCTAACCGTTTCAGAGCTGTTGACTGGGGAGCCGCTACGTCCTGTTTTTGGTAAACTTGCTGTTCAGAAATTGAGCGGCTAAAGCGCTGCCCGTGCTTTTGAATCGCGTAATTTTGAACATATCTCATGTCCCCTGCCTATTTCATAGACCTGCAATTCATGATTTACTATGACAATTCGATGTACATTGCAAAGTCGATTAAACCACAGATTCACAAGCACGAAGACTCGGCGTGTTTTATGAAACGCGTCCCTCTATAGCTGTGATCTGTGTTCGATAAAGATTGCTGCCAAAGTATCATGTTGAAATGAAAGCTGTCTTCTTATGCCAATGCCTCCCTTCGCTTTTTGTAATCGCGTATAGCCAAATGCCAAGGCAATTTTTTTTATTTTTAACGCAGCCAAACGAGCCTTTATGGCCTGAGACACATAGCGAGGGCGCGGAAAAGACGCGTCGTCTTTCCAATTCACTTTCATATAAAATATACTGAAGGGGCGGGACAAGGCCCACGCAGAAGAGACGGGGCGAGGCAGGCCGCGAACTCTGTGTGGCCAGGCCCTGTGTATTCAGTAATAAATTGGCCCTATTAATTGGCTCCGCGGAGGAATAATGGAATTCACGAAGAACAAGAACTGATACCAATCTTTTTTTTAATCGTTTTGCTTGATATCCTCCCGACATCCCGACATGGGATTCGGAGATCTTTTATAGCTCAACGGTTTTTCCTCAACGTGGTCGTAAACTGAATTTATTCGGAAAACGGGCATCCATCATATAACTAAGTGCTAAGGGACTTAAGCCAGGGAAAATAACTGCACTTCTTCTTCTTAGCGTGTCAACACAGCGCTGGATTCAAGGCTGGACTTGAGTTTGCCACCGTGGTGACAGGATTTGCCAATCAGACTGACACAATCACACTAATATGTATCTTTTGTTATTTTTCGTCTTTTTTGCGACGAATATTCTTTTATTACAGTTTTAAAAAACAATTTATTTATAACTAACATACTTTCTAGGGAGTTGTGCTTATATGTTTTATTCTTGTACAATAATTTGCACTCTAACTTATTATGCTTATTTATTTAACATTTTTATTGTACAATCAACGTCTTATAAATAATTTATTAACTTTACATTTAATATATCTTGCTTCCTTATTTTTATGATCTTATGATATACCTACTATATGGTCTTATTTCTGTTCACAACCTTTTTTGCCACCTCACAGCAATAGCTTATAAATACTTATAAGCTATTGCTGTGAGGCATAAATATATTTCTGACTTTTGTATCTAGCATTATTTCATGTAATGATTCCCTCGTTATATTATATCCTATTACATTTTCTACATCCTATCGTTTTCTACTAAACCGAGGACAATATATTACAACGCTCATCCACCTCACGATCACATATACACGAGGTGGTTCGAGTTCCTCTTTGCATTTGATTGAAACTTTGCAGATACTTCGAGAAACCACCGTGACCAGTCAAAACCTGTACCAGGCTGGAGAGAGTCGGATCTTTTTTACTAGCTTATATGCTATGGTAGCATCTGGGAAGAATGTTTTTGTTACTTCAGCAGTTGAGTCACTTTTATACCGCGTATTCCACTCTTGCACTGTTTCCTCTCGGATGGCTCTCTTGAGGAAGGACACAGGGCACGAGTCATAATCTGCCTTAGTCTTCAGTGCCGCTTTCATTACCTAGGACTCCTAAGTGAGCAAAACAAAACAATCTAATGGTTTTGCCTTGGTGTCTGATTGCCTGGGTATTTTTTCTTATGGCGAAGGCTAGTGAGATGATCGATGACGGCTAGACGATCTCGAGTCGCTAAATATATTGTACTCCGTTTCCCTTCTCCCTGTGATTAGTTAGGTGGTATCCTGTAGTGCGTACATTTCGGCCTGAAATACCGTACAAAACGGTTCCAGCTTGAGCTTTTTAGTGGTTACCTTTTTACCATAATCTCTACCAAGTGTATGCAGCCCCCACCCTACCCTCTATTTTGCTACCATCGGTAAATATTTGTAGCTTTTGGATGTTATGTTTCCTTAATATCTTGATATAGATATCCAACCTTTAAAATGAGTTAGAATTCCGGATTTCTTCATCCGTTGGTCAAACGAACCGATTATGCCACAGATTAACAAGAAGTATGAGTGATAGCTAACTTTACTATAGTAATCGTCTACGCAAAGTACATCGTGTTATCATAACACACTATGAGTTGTACTTTTATGAAACGTGGCCCATGTGGTGGTTACTTCGACAGTTCTTCATACACAGACTTGACTATAATACTTTTTGTAGAGGCTAACCGCTTGCAACTTCGTGTTGCAGATAGTCGAGTTTGGCTTGCATGTCGACTTGCTTGTGAATAGACATAGGTTATCAGCGTAGTCCAGTTGGTCGGTTAATACCACTCTGAGCCTCGTCGCCTCCTGTCGCTTGTCCTAGGCATTATTCCGTCCAGGGATGATCAGAAACAGATAAGATTCCTAATCGTCCTGAGAAGAAGACAGCCATTCCTGTTTTCAGCGTAAACCGCACTGTCTTCGGAAAGAAAGAAAGAAGTTATTTAGTTAACACGAAGGTACACAAACAAAATACACGTACGTCAACAAAACAAAAATTAAGACAAAACAGTCGTGAAGAGAACATGAGAAACTATTCACGAGTCGCGCGCCACTCAGGCTGTGCTACGACCCCAATAGGATAACTCTCTTCGTGCTGTGCTGTATGGAGCACTTGTTATTCATTATTATATTACACACTGGCTGTGCCCTCGACTTCGTTTGCGTTGGTTTAGAACATGAAGTTTAGTGCCCTTACCACTTAATCCAGGCCGTGGTCTCCGTTCTCAATTTCACCCCTGGAGACATTTTCGCAGCTGTATTCTATATTGCATTTGCCTTATTTTTTCTATGACGCATTTAATTAAAATTAATTAAAACTTTTTTCAAAATTCCGTTCCATTTTCCGTACGAAAAAAAAAGTACATAATATTATGAGCTTCCTTCGGAGCGGCGTTGTCCCGAGTGGCGGTTCTCCTCTTCAGACCCCGCCGTCGCGTCCATGAAATGCAAATTAATTTTATTTTTACGTAAGGAAAACTATTTACAAAACGGATATTAGCCAAAGAAGAAAAATGTAAACTTGTGTAAATTGATATAAAGACTACATTGCTAGGGATGTTGGCCAAAGAGCTGCCAAAAGATTTGAGTGCTCAAATAAACTAAATAATGTTAATAAGATAGACAACAATAATTAAAGATAAAAAGTACCCAAAGCCGGCGTGCGTGCATGCAACGATTTATGAATGTGGAGGAAGCGAAAGTGATCTGTCAGGTCTGTGGTAAGTGGCAGTCCCTGGTCTCTGCCTACCCCTCTGGAATACAGGCGTGAATTTATATAATGTATGTATGTACAACAATGATTTGGCACACTCTAGGATTTGCAACGTTGAGGATATTTGCAAACATATTAAAATAAAAGATACTCGTAAGGATCTAACTATTCTCTCACAGAACATAAGAAGTATTTACTGCAATGTACATGATTTTCAAGTAAATCGGAAAGTCAGACGTTCACCTGCCCCCTCAATTGGAGAAATACTCAAATAGGTACATATTTTATTATGTTCTTTTTGTTGCACTAGCCCGTGCTGAGGACAATTTTAATAACCTATTTAGAGTCTAAAAATTCCACCTATGCCGGGACTTGAACCCGCACGTCTGGCTAACCGTGCCAGCGGTCTCCCAACTGAGCAAATGGGCAAGTACAAGCATCGGCGAAATTTCGAGCCTCTTTACAAACTTCTCCGTATCACGTACAGGCAGCGACATATGGCCGAAGCAATAGCCTTTAAATAGGTTTTTATATATTTTATTGACAAACTCACCTTTGATTTAAGCGTGACAAATTAATCATACATAATCCGGAACATGTTATTTATTACACGGGATATCTGCCTACTTCTCACAAAGTTAAGCCGATTACCATGATAACGAAATACCGAATATATTTTTAAGCGTCTTATTTCGCCGCAGGGTGCATAATATTATCACCGTTAAATCTTCATAATTAACAGTACTGCTATTTGCCCTATACGATAATAATCTACAGGAGTTGATTTACACATAGTGGATACCAAAACTTTGGCCTTTGCATCTACGTAATGAGATGATTTATACAGCGTCCAGTGGCACCGTCACTTACATTAGATGGGTGAAGGGGCCTCTCGGACGCTGCTGTGCCTGGGACATTGTTTTAGATGGAGTAGCCTTGCCCAGCACCTATGCCATCCTGACAGCTTAGTCGGCCTAGCCCACAGCAAAGATGTGCGGAGCCAAACAAGCCGCGGGTTTCCTCACGATGTTTTCCTTCACAGTTAGCGTGTGGTATTGCTACAAATTCGCAGATTTACGTAACTTTTAAAACAAAGTCATATACAATCCATGCCCGCACTGGGAATCGAACCTGGGTCTCCCGCTTCCGACTCTATTGTTCTACCCACTGGGCTACCGCCACTTCCTATACCAAATATACGTAATTATATGCTTCGCAGTTTGGCCAAATGGTGTACTACATTAAGGTTTTTTATTTTTTTGAATAAAAAAAAAAACAAAATGATACCAAAAACAACAGGTTTATTCAAGGACTAGCTGTGCTCGCGACCTCGTTCAGGTTAGAACATGAAGTGACCTTGGCCCTTAATCCAGGTCATTGTCAAATTTTCATCTCTTGAGACCTTTTCGCGGTTGTATTTAATTCAGTATTCTATTATTCTACCTCACCACGCCGGTCGCCCGACAGCGCAACTTGTCATCCGCTGAAACTCATTTCGGGTGGAATAGAATGTTCACTATAATACAGTGATTTGCGATTCGGATCTGTTTGAGGAATATTGCCTAACGCAGCGTGGGTGCCCATCAGTTCATTGAACCTAAGGTCTAAGGCAGATTGGTGGTAGCGGCTGAATGAGGGTGAAAAGATGTGGCGTGCCTTGGGGAGGCTTACACCGAACATGAATATTCGTGCTGGACGTGAGCGTGATAATGGCGGGACCATTTTGTTAAATTCTAGGTAAGAAGCAAGAGGTAGAAATTTCTTATTGTAGGAAGGAATAAGTAGGAATAAGGTATAAAATAATGAGATAGACAGTTTTAAAATCCCAGCTGTGGTCCCGCCATTATCACGCACACTGCTGGACTGATAGCTTAGATTGGAATGAGCTGCCCGGATATATTCATTAAAACTTCACTTTTTCTAAAACAACACTTACGTAGGTACTCTGTTAAAAAATATCACCATAAACAATCATACATAGTTTATTTTTGCATAAAAGACGAAAAATATTTTAATATTTTCTAGTACGCAAATTAGTCTTTTTCTGCTCCAGACCGAGGATCAAATCTTATTATATTTTGGAACGTAGCGATCGATAGTTTTTTGGGGTTCCGTACCCAAAGGGTAAGGGACCCTATTACTAAGACTCCACTGTGTGTCTGTCTGTCTGCCTGTTACCAGGCTGTATCTCATGAACCGTGATAACTAGACATTTGAAATTTTCACTATGATATATTTATAATGCTTCTATAACAACAAAAACTAAAAACAGAATAAAATAAATATTTAAGTGGGACTCCCATACAACAAACGTGATTTTTTTGCCGTTTTTTGCTCGATAATAACGGCAACAGATAGGAATAATTAGTTGTATATTCACTTTAAAAATATATAATTAAATCAAATTATACAAATGTTCTATGGATAATGTTATTATTAGCATTGTATTGTTATGTTGTCTATAATCTATATTGACTGCTTCTGATACCTAAAACAAAAGTTTACATTAAATGAGGCTGTACGTTTAGAGACATTTTCCTACCCTTCACGGCAAATTATACGTTTTAATTTTTTTTTTAATAAAAAGTAAAATAAAAAAACTACACCACAAAAAACACAGAAATTCGAATATTCGTTTAAATTCAATTTCACGTTTTTTCGTGAATATCACGTCAAATTGTGTTTTCAGAAAGCAAATGCACGAGTCCGTATAAAAAACTTCACGACATGTCAAAACTTTTCAAATAAATACGTGGAAACGACGTTCATATTGTCACGTTACCGAGGGTTGTATGAAGGAACAACCCATGGTAACGGAAGCTAAAGAAATAAAAAGAAAGATTTAGAGGTGTAAAAATATAATCATCAAAACCCCTAACCTATAATTAAACTAAAAACTTAATACTAATAAAAACATCAAAAATTGATATAAAAGAAACCTTAGGTCCCAAAAGGGTAAGCAGATCGTGGAGGCAGGCCGTGGAGGCAGGTCGTGGAGACAGACAGGCAAGTTGCGAAGGCAGGCCGTGGAGACGGGCAGGCAAGTCGTGGAGTCAGGCCGTGGAGACGGACAGGCAAGTTGTGAATTCAGGCCGTGGAGACGGGCAGGCAAGTCGTGGAGTCAGACCGTGGAGATAGACAGATAAGTTGCGGAGACAGGCCGTGGAGACGGGCAGCCAAATCGTGGAGTCAGGCCGTGGAGAGGTAGACAGGAACTCAGGTAAGTCTCTCAAGCAAGAGTTCAGGTAGGTCTCACAAGTAAGACTCAGGTAAGACTCTCAAGTAGGAGTAAGACTCTCAAGTAGGACTCAGGTAAGACTCACAAGTAGGACTCAGGTTAGACTGACTCGAAAGCCTTCTTGGGCGGCTTTTATACCCCAAAAGTAGTTCGATTCTAATATTCAAATTTGATCTGAATCTGCGTCAGAATTCTTCTGGAAGTTTCCGGATCCTGTTCCAAATCCATAATTTCGAATTCTAGATCTTCTTTCTCTTTCTTGCATTAAATTCATAATTTCGATAGGAAGTTTCCTTATTCGACCTTCTTAGTATGACGATTATTTGACATAATAAAAAAATAATAAAGAACAATATTCAAATAAAAGAAATATCTGACTAACAGTTGAATCGTTGACAGTAAAGCAAAACACAATATTTACAATGTGAAAAGTGGAAAAATAATTAGAAATACGTATTAACTTTGAAATAATAGTGAATCAACATTATGTTTTCGTTCGTGATAATAATATGAAAGTGTTGTGAAATTGGATTTCAGTGGTTCAACTTGGACAAAACGTAAGTCTTTTTGCATTGATAGAAAGAGTAGGGTGCTAGGCAATAGAATCGCGCTAGACGCGTAAGCTAAACCCTACAATATTAAGCTCCTAAATATGCCCATGAAATGCTTATTTGTACCCGTTACTAAGGATAAACCATTATTCTATGACCCCTCAGAGGTTAAGGGATAATTACTTTGCCATAGACAGATGACAATATTGACGATTGAACTGTGGTGGATATATAATAATATGTACTGTTGAAGGTCCTGACTTTCGAGATATTATTGAAAGGGCGTCTTGATTGATAAACGTTGTGTATAATTTATTGTACTGGGCCGAGATGAGAGCATGTTACATACTTATATGACTACGAATGTGTGATTTTGGTGTCACCACACTACACTTTCTTCCATTCCCATTTTTTTTTATGTACCTAGGCTCTATACGTCCTACTGCAGGGCACAGGCCTTCTCTCAGAGAGAAAGAAAGAGAGAAAGTGTATGGGCTTAATCATCATGCGTGCCCACCGTGAATTGGCAATTTTAAACGCTGAGGTATGTGAACGCCTCCGACACTCAGGTTTCCTCACGATGTTTTCCTTCCCAGTTAGCGAGTGGTACTGCTACTATAACTTCACAAATGTATTATTTACTTACAATATTATATTTCGGGCTGGCCTCACCTTTATTCATTTTTAGGGTTCCGTGTCTGTCCGTCCGTCCGTCTGTCACCAGACTGTATCTCATGAACCGTGATAGTTAGATAGTTGAAATGTTCACAGATGATGTATTTCTGTTGCCGCTATAACAATAAATACTAAAAACAGAATAAAATAAATATGTAAGAGGGGGGGCACCCATATAACAAACGTGATAATTGTATGTAATGACGCTAAAAGTTTTGAAAATGACATAAATTGTAAAAATTACATAAAAATAAAATGAAACTATTAGTAAGGTAACGGAATGGCTAAAATCTAATGATCTCCGAGTTAATGCGAATAAAACAAAATGTATGCAATTTAAGAGCGTAAGAATGATACCACAAGAGATTAAGGTAGCATGCAATAAAACTAATATAGAGCAGTCCTCGTCAACCACATTCCTAGGGATAGTTTTGGACGAACACAGCACATGGTTACCACATGTAGAAAAAGTATGCACTAAGTTAAATAGGTTTGTTTAACGCACTGCATAAACTCAGAAATACATCTGAGGTTGCCACATACTACGTTCATAACAAATATATGTTGTTATAAAATTTAAATAATTAATCTGTTAAAAAACTGAAATAAAAAATAACCAACAACCCGACTGCTGAGCATTATCTACTACTAAGGGGGTTCAATAAGTAGTGAGAATGAATGAGATGCAGTTTACTTTTATCAAATGTTATTTTATCTTTCAACATAGTCACCTTTTAGTTGTATTTTTGTATAATTCTCGGCTGGGCAGCATTCGGGAAAGTTAGAAAAGTATTTTGGTCTAATATACCTCAATCGCTCAAGACAAAATTATGCAACCAGTGTGTGTTACTTATGGCACTAAAACGTGGTCCCTCACTATGGGCCTCATAAGAAGGCCATGCAACGAGCTATGGAAAGGGCTATGCTCGGAATTTCTCTACGAGATCGAATCAGAAATGATGAGATCCGTAGACGAACGAAAGTCGTCGACATAACCCAGCGGATTAGTAAGTTGAAGTGGCAGTGGGCGAGGCACATAGCACGCAGAACTGATGGCCGATGGGGCCGAAAAGTTCTCGAATGGAGACCACATATCGGGAAGCGCAGCGTAGGACGACCAGCCACAAGACGGACAGATGACCTCATCCAAGTGGCAGGAAATCGCTGGATGCAGGCCGCTTCCAACCGGTCTTTTTGGAAATCCATGGAGGAGGCCTATGTCAAGTAGAGGACTTCTTGTGAAAAGAATTAGGGAACTCACTGACGTTGCAACTGCTAGGCTTGTTTATTTTAGTTACTTCCATAGTATTATGTCCTACGGTATACTACTATGGGGCCGGGCAGCAGACATTGAGACTATCTTCATCTTGCAGAAGAGAGCCATCCGATTTATTTACAAGTTAGGTAGTAGGGATTCGCTAAGAGATTTCTTCAAAGAAACCAACATCTTAACAGTTGCATGTCAATACATTTATGAAAATATTATGTACGTTAGAAAAAATATCAAAGACTTCGAAAATGTTGGTGGCCACCATAATGTTAATACTAGAAATAAACATAAATTGTCATTTCCACTATTTAGACTTGCAAAAGTTAACACATCCTTTATGGGGCACTGTATAAGGTTCTACAACAAAATTCCTCAAGATATATTAGAGTTACCTCCAACGCGATTTAAAAAATGTGTTAAGCACATTCTGTGCAAAAAGGCTTACTATAACATCAAGGATTATTTAGAAGACAAAGATGTTTGGCATTAAACAGTAGATTAATATTATTTAAAGGACGATTGTGACTAGTGTTCAACACATTCATGACTAATATTTTAAGTTGAAAACTCTGTTAATTAAGTTAAAACGTGTTTTGAAAAGAATAAATGTGGAGTTTCTTTGTTAGCTTCTTCTCCACATAATCCATTAATTGTGAAACTAACAACTTTGACGTTCATTAAGTAAACATTCTGTTTTTACAATGAATAAAAATATTTGAATTGAATTGAATTGAATTGAATTGTGGCTGAATGATGATGATGAAAATTTCTAATGTCCTTATTGACTAATTAACCTAGCACCCGATTCGATGTATGAAAATGAAGTGACGTCATACTAAAAAACTGGGCACCGCCCAGGCCGCGAGATTGCAGCGTTAGCTGCCTTGTGTCGCCGTTCCCACAACTAGGTGAAGGCTGCGTCAGCGGTCCTCCTTAAGGGTCCGTATGTAACAAGTAATAAAAGAAATTGACAAAGAAGTAAAATCAAACAAAGACGAAGAAACAGGTACCAAATATTTTTTTGCGATTAAGTTATCCGTACACGTAATCGATAATAACGTAAACATGCAACTTAGCTTCGGTCAGTAATCGTGAGCGCCCCAGAAGATAAGCATCGAGACTCCATCAGCCTCAATGCGCGTGACTAGCGAGAGAGTGAGCACTGCAATGCTTCTGTACACTGCACAATGCATATCAATGCAATGCATGTTGCTTCTCTAAAAGACATTTGAGACATGCGCCTAGTTAGTTTCACTCGCGAATAACGCATCACACAATAATAATAACGCATAGAATAATATTACACATAATATGAATAAAATATTATTGTAAGATACTAGCAAAGAAGAATTAATGTAGCTCGTAATCAACAACTCTCCTTCCTATGAATGTCAATGGAGGGATTCTAGACTTTCAGGAGAAAATCTAGAAGAAAGAATCTACAAAATTATGTTGGGCTCCCTTCGAACAGATCTCCCAGGAACTTATAAGAAGTCCGGTCCAACAGAATCCATCGGGCACAACGATTCCCCCTACCTCTTTCATGCAGCCATCATTGCAACATATATAAAATCTCTCCCGCATCTAACGAACCATCACACTTACATTCCTTCTTCTTTCTCTCCTCTTATCTTATTCTAAATTTAATAGTAGATTGTTTACCGAGGGATTAAAATACTATTTTTAAGGCGAGAGTGTTTCTTTGAGGGATGAAAAGTACACCACTCGAGCTTAAAAATAGTTTTACTCCAGAGGTGGACACTCTACTTTTTATCATCCTCTATGAGAAAATAAGTGAACGCAACCATATTATGAATAGTGTTATTTATTTTGTATCACATTGTTAGCGTCTGATATGATACACTCCGGACTTAATATTTCGTTATCACTGCTTGAAGACTCACTCATTTTTACTCTAGTAAAAATATCAATGACGATTAGAGAAACATCATCATCATCAACCCATTATGTCCCCACCGAGGGGCACGGGTCTCTTCCCTGAGGAAGGTATAGGCCATACTCCACCACGGGGGCCAAGTCCGGATTGGTGGAGGCTTGTAGACTAGTGGCTCGTCTCCTTTCAGAAGTTGTCAAGCCGCCCTAAGGCCTCTGACTTGGCTTAACGACTGCCATCTATCGACGGCAGCCGGCACCAACAGCTTAACGTGCCTTGCGAAGCACGGAACCGCTCGGAAAAATGCCACTAGCGTTAGGCATAGACGGCGACCCATCTATGCACTGAACGCGCCCTGTGTTGCTTAACCTTCGTGATCGTTTAAGATCACTCAGGCAGCCGGGGCTACGAGCGATTAGAGAAACGAAAAGACGGAATGCATTAGGCGCCTTTTTTCAGTTTTTTTTTGCTCGCGCGCGGTTTTCTTTTAAACAGCCAGCAATTTGTGCAACATTGCTCGTGCTCGTGAACAATGTTGCGCTGTGAACTTAGCAACAATAGCAACAAGCGCGTTCCAAATTCAAATCACTTTTATTCCCTCAGGGAATAAAAACGCCTTTTAGTCCCTGTTCCCGGGGAACGAACTAGGTCTTTTCGAATAGATGTGATAAAAAATACATTTCCCTATATTCTCTCTAATGTTAAAACTTCTCGCAAGACATTTCCCAGCTACTCTTCTGCTCGTCATGATCCTGAGAGATTAAATTATTCTACTATTGCAGATACATTTCCCAAGCTTCATGATATGAGATAACAATGTCTCCAATATGCACAGGCGCCGCCGGGATAGGGCACACCGCTGGGGGTGTTGAAGTTTTCCCCGTCTTAAAATATGTTCGTATTGACTAGTAGAACCCCCTTTTACTACTGTGGGGTCGGGCAGCAGACATTGACACGATCTTCATCTTACAGAAGAGAGCGATCCGATTTATTTACAAGCTAGGTAGTAGGGACTCGTTAAGGGATTTCTTTAAAGAAACTAACATCTTAACAGTTGCAAGTCAATACACTTACGAAAATATAATGTATGTTAGAAAAAACATCAGCAATTTCGAAAATGTTGGTAGCCATCACAATATTGATACTAGGAATAAATTGTCATTTCCACGTTTTAGACTTGTAAAAGTTAATACATCCTTTATGGGGCATTGATTTTAAAAATTTTTGACTTTGACTTTATTTTCCCTCCTGCTATTTTTGAAAGTACTTATTTTTTTACAAGTTGTAACAAAATCGTTAGTTAACATACACGACGTTTGGGATAAAAACGGATCAGATTTACAAAATGTTGGTACAAGTCTGTTAGGTGTAGGTACTCTAGCCGACCTGCTAGTTCTAGTTTAATACTTCAATACTTTATTGGCCCAAAAATACAGCAGTACAAATAATATAAATCAGTAATGGCCTATACTAGGAAACCTGTATCGCAGGCAATTAAAACCTTCATTGTTTGAAAGTGCTACTACCATAAACCAACACAGTGGCTAATAGAAAACAAACGAAAACTAAAAGTTCTAGTTAGACTTGACATTTCCGCACTTAGCCTCATAGTTGGGGCGTTGTACGTAGCAAGCGCTAACAAAATATGTAAATACCTCTGACACTAGGGTTTCCTCACGAAGTTTTCCTTTGAAAGTGAAAGTGAAAATGTTTTATTTACCTCAAATTTTACAAAAATAATAAATATGAAGTTTTCTTCATTCATATGCTGTGGTAAAAAGGAACGGGCTTGCCGTTAGCGAGTGATATTGCTACTACAACTTCACAAATTTACGTAACTTACACGACCTTTCGAATGAGATGTCGGCGTTGTACCGCTCGCTGCCACAGCTCGGACAGGACCGGACCTACGGACGGGTTCGTCCATTTCATAAAACTACAATTCGTTTATAATGACAATTTGAGGTACATTGCATAGCAGAGTCGTTTTGTTAATCTGGGGTTAATCGACTTTTCAATGTACATCGAATTGAAACCATGAATTTTATTTTTATGATTTATAGTTATGATAAGATACATTATGATGGCTCTACTCACTAAATTGATAAGTTAATGTGCTAAGTTAATGTGCTTAGCATTTTATCAGCAATTTTCATTTCTTGCAATCGCTAAGATAGGTACTATAAATAAGTGATTGATAGGTGGTTTTTCAAAAACTGTTAACACGTAATATCGGATTAACAAACACACACCCACGAAGCTTACACACACAAAGATTCATTCTTGTATTTTTCTGTCTATACATAAAATAAATCTGTAGACACATCAATTCCGTATAGGTACTTATTGATTATTATTAGAAACAAAATATCAGGCTATGCGAAAGAAAGGATGTACAGTCAGAAAATGCAAAAAACATCGATTATGTCCCTCTCTCTGTGTCGGTCTGTTCGAACGCACGCGCACACTTGCTCCATGGTTTATGCATTCAGTAAGAATAGTTTACAAGATATGGGGATCGAAAATTGCAGTTTCCGGCACTCACTGACTCACTCACGCACTCACTGATTGATCATCAAAAGTCTAGGGTATTTCTAATAAAGCAAGAGATTTAACCTATACCTAAACATCAATAACAGGTTTGTAGAAACTGTCCGTACAGTGGGCTCGAGGTTCTATAGACCCAACCGTACGAGTAGACCACAAAAGCTCTCAAACTATACTCTCGACCTCATGGCTAAACGTCGCGCGTTGCAACTGCAGTCCTCCGAGGATGCTAAGTCATATAGGCAGCTCAATAGACATATCTCAAAGTCTATGCGGCACGATATTCGGTCCTTTAATACCGAACGTATTAAAGAGACTATAGAGCGGAACAAGGGCTCCAAAGTGTTCGCAAAAGACTTGTCTATTGGGCAAAGCCAGCTGACGAAGCTGAAGAGAGAGGACGGCAGTATAGCGTCGACCAAATCAGAGGTGCTGAGGGAGATTGAGAGTTTCTACGGACAGCTATACACCTCAGTCGCAAAACCTGTTAGCAGTTTGAACAAAGATCCGAGAGCCAAACTGACCCGACATTATACCGAAGACATCCCGGACATCAGCCTGTACGAGATTAGGATGGCCCTGAAACAGCTCAAGAATAACAAGGCACCAGGAGAGGACGGAATCACATCAGAGCTCCTGAAAGCGGGTGGAACACCAGTACTTAAAGTCCTTCAGAAGCTCTTCAATTCCGTCGTGCTCGAAGGAAAACCGCCAGAAGCATGGAACAGAAGCGTGGTGACGCTGTTCTTCAAGAAAGGGGATAACTCTCTATTGAAGAACTACCGACCCATCTCGCTTCTGAGCCATGTTTATAAGCTGTTTTCGAGGGTCCTCACGAATCGTCTCGAACGCAGGTTTGATGACTTCCAGCCTCCCGAACAAGCCGGTTTCCGAAAGGGCTTTAGTACCATAGACCACATCCACACGCTGCGGCAAATTATACAGAAGACTGAGGAGTATAATTTGCCATTCTGCTTAGCGTTTGTGGACTATGAGAAAGCCTTCGATTCGATCGAGACATGGGCAGTGCTCGAGTCTCTCCAGCGTTGCCGTATTGACTATCGGTATATCGAGGTGCTGAAGTGCGTGTACAACAGCGCCACCATGTCGGTCCGAGTACAGGAGCAGAATTCGGAGGCAATTCCATTGAGAAGAGGCGTGAGACAGGGAGACGTTATCTCTCCGAAACTGTTCACGAACGCACTGGAAGATGCCTTCAAGCTTCTGGAATGGCAGGGACGCGGCATCAATATCAATGGCGAGTACATTACGCACCTTCGATTTGCCGACGATATAGTAGTCATGGCAGAAACGATGGAAGACCTCGGCATAATGCTCGACGACCTCAGTCGAGTTTCCCAACGTGTGGGCCTTAAAATGAACATGGACAAAACGAAGGTCATGTCGAACGCTCGTGTTGTGCCCACCCCAATAACATTGGGGAACACGACTCTCGAAGTTGTAGACGAATACATCTACTTAGGACAAACAATCCAACTAGGCCGGTCCAACTTCGTGAAAGAGGTCAATCGTCGAATCCAACTCGGCTGGGCAGCTTTCGGGAAACTTAGAAAAGTCTTTTCGTCTAATATACCTCAATCGCTCAAGACAAAATTATACAACCAGTGTGTGTTACCAGTGATGACTTATGGCACTGAAACGTGGTCTCTCACTATGGGCCTCATAAGAAGGCTCAAGGTCACGCAACGAGCTATGGAAAGGGCTATGCTCGGAATTTCTCTACGAGATCGAATCAGAAATGATGAGATCCGTAGACGAACGAAAGTCGTCGACATAGCCCAGCGGATTAGTAAGTTGAAGTGGCAGTGGGCGGGGCACATAGCACGCAGAACTGATGGCCGATGGGGCCGAAAAGTTCTCGAATGGAGACCACATATCGGCAAGCGCAGCGTGGAACGACCAGCCACAAGATGGACGGATGACGTCATTCAAGTGGCAGGAAGACGCTGGATGCAGGCCGCTTCCAACCGGTCTTTTTGGAAATCCATGGAGGAGGCCTATGTCCAGCAGTGGACTTCTTGTGGCTGAATGATGAAACATGTTATTAGACATGACTATGAAGATTGTAAAGAAGGAAGGGGGGTCTCTCAAATAAAATTTTATCCAAGACGCCACCTCCTCACGCAATTTTAACAAAATGAAACCGAGTCTCTCCAGCGTTGCCGTATTGACTATCAGTATATCGAGGTGCTGAAGTGCTTGTACAACAACGCCACCATGTCGGTCCGAGTACAGGAGCAGAATTCGGAGGCGATTCCATTGAGAAGGAGGGTGAGACAGGGAGACGTTATCTCTCCGAAACTGTTCACGAACGGACTGGAAGATGCCTTCAAGCTTCTGGAATGGAAGGGACGCGGCATCAATATCAATGGCGAGTACATCACTCACCTTCGATTTGCCGACGACATAGTAGGCATGGCAGAAACGATGGAAGACCTCGGCATAATGCTCGAAGACCTCAGTCGAGTTTCCCAACGTGTGGGCCTTAAAATGAACAGGGACAAAACGAAGGTCATGTCGAGAGCCTGTGTTGTGCCCACCACAATAACATTGGGGAACTCGACTTTCGAAGTTGTAGACGAATACGTCTACTTAGAACAAACAGTCCAACTAGGCCGGTCCAACTTCGTGAAAGACACGGGAAGTCTAGACTGCTAGGTGTGGTCAGAGGTTTGCGGGCGCGGACGGATGTTTAGGTGAACTACCTCTCTCTCTGAATGCTGCGACTGTACTCCTGATGATTTCTGCTTGATTTACCAACTCTGCTTGGTCCAAACCTCGACTTCTCTCATTCAAAACCATTCATCATCCATTTTATGACTTGCCAAAAATGTTGGTCCCACGTACTTGAAATCAGACCCCGTTCATAATTCGGCGAACACCTCGAAGCTAGTTATGGTTAGAGAATATTATTTATATTACGCGGTGTATTACCCGTCAGACCATTTAAGGATTGTATGGTAAAGTATGTAAATTCTAGAATATTGTAGATTCGTCATTGAAAATATGATAGCATCGTTACAAGTCGTTTCATTCGAAAATCCTACGGGTTTCGCAAAAATATTTGTTGTTCTGTCTAGACAAATTTTTAATACTATGTAATACATTTTGAAACTCGTGAAATTACACAATAAACTCATTTTTCCCAAACAAAGTCGACATCAAACCCATGAATTCTTGAAAGTAAAGTCCCCGTAAGGCGGCGTAATTCTAACTTGTCCGTAGCTGACGAATAATTAAATTTAATAAACATCCATAAAATATTTATTTCAAATTCATCTGTATGGTCTCTCTAGGTAGACCCTCTGTTCTCATTTATTTCTTAAAACGAAGTCCGAACGACGCATCAGAGGCCAAATGTAAAGATTAACGTGAGCCTTAATAATCACGCGCTATTGTCATATAAATAAGGTCGATGTTGCTCTAGAAAAAAAACAATACTTTTGCCACAGCAAGATTACATTACGCTCTTTAGTTTGGACCGACATTTGTGATTTCGACGAATCTTGCTTATAAATATGTGTGTACGAGTTACACGGTTGGCATAACTTAACGATCTTCGAGTGTATCAATAAACCTTTAAGATACATTATTATATCTGGAGAAGTTTCTGTTCCCCCTCAATGGGTGGACGTTTATCCCTTCCTACAGTAGAAAACTTCTTTAAGATCACAACAGGTGGCGATACTTGTATCGGTTTTAGGAATATGCTGCTGAAAACTGTACGGGTGAAAGCGTTGACCATTTTAACCGTTACATGCTCAAGAAAAAATAATTAAAAAAAAGCAATAGAACATTGTACACCGAGGGGAGAAAACGATCGATTCGAGCGTGTGTTTAAAGGAAACTCGAAAACAGAAATAGAACTTTCTCCCAAGTGCTTCATACTAGACCTACGAGGAAAATAAAATTAATTACAATAATTAAAAGCGCACTGTTATTAAATTATCAATTTGGTAAAAAACAAAATTTAGCAAAACAAAACAAATTGCTGCGCTTGTTATTTTTTTCGCAGTGCAGAAAAAGGTTACCAGCCTCCTTTTATTGAAAATCGAGCACAAAAAAAATTCCATCTCTTTTTTCTAATTATTTGATATTAAAACCTTTTTGAGATATGACGTTTGTATTTTTTATTATATTGTTTTTGTTGCACTAACCCGTATTGAGGACAATTTTAATTTTAAAAACCTATTTAGAGGCTAAACATTCCACCCATGCCGGGCCTTGAACCCACGACCTCTGGCTCACCGTGCCAGCGCTCTCCCAACTGAGCTAATGGGCAAGTGCAAGCATCGATGAAATTTCGAGCCTCTTTACAAACTTCTCTGTATTACGTACAGGCAGCGACATCTGGCCGACGTGAATTACATCACTTGCAGTCCAGAGTAACCCACTTTGCAGTTAGGTTTTTACATCGGAATGATATCGCTGTACCTACATGATTATATATTCTTTTTGTTGCACTAACCCGTGCTGAGGACAATTCTAAAAACCTAGTAAAGAGGCTCGAAATTTCAACGATGCTTGCACTTGCCCATTAGCTCAGTTGGGAGAGCGCTGGCACAGTGAGCCAGAGGTCGCGGGTTCTATTGTTAGCCTCTAAATAGGTTTTTAAAATTGTCCTCAGCACGGGTTAGTGCAACAAAAAGAATATATAATTTTCACTTCTCATGCTCTAAAAGTTCGTCTTTATGTCGTGCGTAGGCGACATAAAGTCGCTTTTTATGCTCTAGAGCATAAAGTAAAATCTTCGTCGAAGACCAAGGCAATCGCTGCAACAGCCACACGAACATCTTTAACTTCATACAACAACCTCTTTATTTTATTTCGTTTCGTTCGTATTCTAAGACCAAGGCAAAGATACCAACAGCCAAAGTACACAATAAAACTTCATGAAATAAACTTATAATTTGTATTTCGTCTCATTTATTATTTTTTATATTTGTTTATTTTTCAATTTAGTAGATCAGTATAGTATTTAAGCCATAACAACAACTTATCATAGTTATAAAAAGAAAATGTTTTTATAACTGAGCAGTATGTAACGACCTTAAGTCAGGTGTCACGTCCCTACAGAAAAAAAAAAGAAAAAAAAGTTAATTGGCGGGAACCATAATTATTTTTTCATTGTAATATTTGTGTTACTACTTAAAATTGTTTTTTGATTAACGATAAATAATGTCGTCAATCGAAGTGAAAAGTAGAGTGTACAACTCGTCCATAAAACCCATTTTACACTCGACTTTATATCTATCCTCGCTCGCAAGCTCGCTCGGATGGATAAACGTCTCGAGTAAAATGGTGCGTTTTATGCACTTGTTGTACAATCTACTATTTAATTTTTACTGCACTGCTACGGAGGGCAGGAATGAAATTCCATGTAACTTTTCCCGCCGCACATTTATAAGGGAGAAATGACGAACTTTGTAACCCGTACATGAACGAGCAATGATACACTTTCTGAGTGGGTGTGGTATAAAAAAATATCATAATTCTCGTCACAAACAACTTATTAGGACTTAGACATACAAAGACCACGGGAATATCATACCAATTACATCTAAAGGGTGAGTGGGTTATACAGAATCATAATTTTAGACGGCGTATTAAGCGCAACCACGTAATCCGTTCGATATAGAAAAGCTTTGTTAGGAGGCGTGATTTGCAGATTTTTTTTTTACAATTTTCTTACCAAATTGGTCATTCATCATCATATTGTAACAGTGTAAATAACTCTTTTTATTCTGTGCTATCCTTTTAACTAAAATTTGAAAAGTACGTCACCCACTAGATTTCTTTCGAATTTCTGGACTTACTGCTCTATATTTCGAGCAGAGTGGTCGTAACTAACATACAGTTTTTATCACTTATCTACAGTTTTAAAATAAACGCAGTTTTTCTGGAAGTCATATACATTTTAATTACCCGTGCATCAAGAATCCTTCAATATTACTCGTTTTTAAGCTACTATGCACTTCATCAGACTAACATTCTTAACAAAAAGTCATGAACTTCCGCCAAAACTAAAATTTAAAAATATTGCCAAATCTGGTGTCAAAAAATACTGGATATATATATAAGAAATTGTTAAGTTTCTTGTCTTGACGGGATTAGCAGGGTACACAAAAATTGTGTAACTTTTAAATTTTCAGATCATCTTTCAAAAACTATCCTAATTCGGTTTGAAAATTTAAAAGATGCACAATGTTTTCTTGTTCATTAAAACTCTGCTAATTCCGCGAAGACAAAGAACTTCGCGAGTTCTTCTAATAATGCAGCCTAAATACCTACGTCCCACTGTAGGGCACACCACGCCAGCCATTTCCAACGGCAATTTCAAGCGCTGAGGTATAAAAATGTAAAAGTCTTTATATATACACTCAGGTTTCCTCTTAGAAAATCTGGCATTTTGAGAAAGGGTGATTATGATATTTATTTATTATGAGATATAGTAGGTACAATATAGCCTAAATTAGCCTATAATAGTCCTATATTATATAGGACTCAGTCTTGACAGACCGGAGGGACTTCATGTTCTAACTCAACGCTAACGAAGTCGCGGGCACAGCTAGTTATGATTATGTGTATTTGTACACACACCCAATCACAGTCGTTGGCGCGTCTACTTACACCCTACAAACGTGAGCAAAAATTGTATAATAGATTGATGGCCACTAGGAGATATTGCGGAAGTATCAATTGCTGTAAGGGACACGTACCCAATTTTTCAGGAGAGCAAAAAGAAGTTTTTTTTTTTCGCCAAAACGGCTTGTATCTTTTTTTTCTCTGATCCTATTTGAGTGATGTGTAAGGAAAAGTTTCTTTGAATTCGCTGTTCTCTTTACCTATGTAAGTAGTTATAAGCTAAACCCTACAGTTGCAGAAGTAGATGTCCCTTACGCTAATGAAAAATTTGTTCCTGTCCTTTAAACTACTGAAACTTGTGATCAAATCTAGGTCGGATTGCTATAAGTGACATGTAAAAACTTAAACATTGGGGTCATTACAGTGTAAGGGTCATAAGTATTGAATCTAATGTAAGTAGTCCAGTGGGCTACAGTATTTAAAACCTTAAAACCACTGAACTAGAGTTCAAAATTCTTATATCACTCATTATATCACGGCTATAGTGCAAATTTCCTTTACTAGGCTTGATAATACAATAGTAAGGGTTATGAAATAGTAATGCACAGTAATTAAGAAAAATATTTTTATTTAAAAAGAGAAAATAATTCGTTAACACGAAAATAGTTAAAAATGTCGAGAACTTAATTGAATCGTGTGATTTTAAAACGACACATGTCCTTTCATTACAACTTTGCAGGAAATAGAAAAAACTGATTTATTCAAATACTAATATCTACAACAGCAATATTTTAGCATATTATATTGATTTCTGTATGAATAAACTACAATTTTTTTTTCTAATGTAAATCAATAGGTAGGTGTAAATAATTTAATAAAAAAAAAATGGGCAAGTGTTATTTTAAAAACACATGTGACTTGTGTTGTTTTAAAATCACACGATTCAATTATTTTCAAGTACCTAATCAATCTTGGTCAGTGTCATCTTCATCTGTCTCCATAAGTTTATCAATAATTTTGGATTTATTGGAAGACAATAATACTCATGATGGAACCTTTTGGCTAATTAAAGGACATGAATGAAATGAAATTAAATTAATGAAACGAAACAAACGAGATGAAATGAAATGGAAATTAAATGAAATGAACTGAAATGAAATGAATGGAATGAAATTAAATTAAATAGTTTATTTTCACGAAATGAAATGAAATTAATGGAATGAGTGAAATGAGTGATGTGAGTGAATTGAGTGAAATGAGTGATGTGAATGAATTGAGTGAAATGAGTGATGTGAGTGAATTGAGTGAAATGAGTGCAATGAGTGCAATGAGTGAAATGAGTGAAATGAGTGAAATGAGTGCAATGAGTGAAATGAGTGCAATGAGTGAAATGAGTGATGACAAGTGGCATGAAGACGCTGGATGCAAGCCGCTTCCAACCGGTCTTTTTGGAAATCCATGGAGGAGGCCTATGTCCAGCAGTGGACTTCTTGTGCCTGAATGATGAATGAAATTAATGCAATGAAATAGTTTATTTGCACAAAAAGTGGTACATAGTTAAAGCTGGTAAGATATAAATAAGTTTCTTCACATTATATAAAAGAATACTATTATATCTTTGAGATTTTCATGAAAATTGAAACGTTTATACGTTGCCTCTTTTTCTGCTTGCATGTCTTGAGTATTTCCCTGGTCTGGATTATTCTCATTTTTCGTACAAAAGGTACATTTTGTCCTTTTTGGGGATGTGGATGGAAAGGTTACTTTGAATAACTAAGTGAAATAGTACTAACAATGCTTTTAGTATGTTTAATGTAAGGGTCAAATAGTTTGTCTAGTGAGACTTACTTTGATTTTCAGTGCAAATAATATTCTTTACATCAGTTACATTAAATTTTGTCGAAGAAATCGTGTTAGGCAAGCCAAAAATGTTTGGCGTAAGGAACATTTTTTTGCACATATCTAAATTCTGTAAATACCATCCGATAGAGGAAAAAAATCCAATAAAATGAAATGTAACACTTATTTTCGACCAAAATGTCCCATACAGCAGATGATACTTCCGCAGTCGATATATGTAATTAATTAGCAGGTAAATTCTCAGATATTATGAACATTATAATCCGATATTGCACCAACTTAGATAAGTTTTGCAATATAAAAGGTAGTGCTCCAGGAGTAGACTCATATTCCACCGTAACTACCGACTGTTTCTCCAAACGTGAGAATGAAACTGTTGGTGGTATTATCTGGATTAGTGGCACGTTGGTATCCCTTCTCTTTATTCGCCAACTATTGACAAGCCAACCTTCGACCACTTGCTTAAATCGTTGTTGTTTATTTTCTTGGCAGTATGTGCGGGTGGTGCAGTCCCTGTGCCAGGCGACAATAGCCACTATGTGGAGGGTGAGAGCCGCTACATCTGGATGCCGGACGGTGACGGCGTGCCGCATTTAGTGGACCTAGAGGAACCCGTAGACCATGCTCTGCTCAACGATGTCACCAGGAACGGCGCTAACAACCAGTACTGGCTTTTCACTAGGTAAGTGAACCGGTTAAGGTTAATACATTCTCAAAAATTCGGCATGAATTTTGTCTCACAGTTCTCTGTTTTTAGGCGTAATCCTAACAACCATCAGATCCTGGTTAATGGCAACGCCAACAGTGTCATCCAGTCAAACTTTAATAATGGTCACCAAACCAAAGTAATTGTGCATGGCTGGAACAGCAATGGCAACAGTGGCATCAATCCTCTTATTACATCTGGTACGTAAATAATCTTATACATAGGCAGCGTATACATGTCCTACTGTGGGGCACAGGCCTTCTCTCGATATACATACATATATATATATTGTAAAAAATGTTATACATACAATTGCCGAATTTGGTTTGATTTATAGAACAGTATTCTTAGGATAACAACAAACAATAAATTGTGAATTGGACTCCTGAAAATAATATATATATATATATATATATATATATAAATAAAGAGGCGGTTCACGTCCAGGTGGAATTTTTAGCCTCTAAATAGGTTTTTAATAAAAAAACAAAAGAACATTCGCGTTTTTGTTAGCAGTTCCTATATAGTCACCAAGAGCCTACGTACAACTACAAACAAAGTGACGTCTGTGATTTTCTTAATTTTTTATATGGTACAGATAAGTTCTGTCATTTTATGTGGCTTTCAAGTCTTCTGAGTGTTGTTATTGATTGAAGTGCGAGTTAATTTAGTTTATAAAGTCGAACTATAGATGGAACTAGAAATGGAATGTCTACTCAGTACTTATCCTCCTGAGAGTAAATACTCAATCTATAACAATGCTCAGAAGACTAGAAAAGCCTCTTTCAAGTCTTCTGGGTGAATTTTCTGTAGTTAAAAAGTTTAGGCAAATTCAATGGCGTCACTTTGTTTTTAGATGTACGTAGAATTTTCGCCACCATATTAAGAACTGCTAAGTGTGGTTTTTCCGCACGGGTGGTAAGCCCGGCCATATTTGCCATCAGCGCGGGCCCAGCGTTTTACGATGTAACCATCCAAGACATTCGAAGCTCGTGGCCGGCGACGCTTACCAACCGCGCTGGCGCAAGCGGCACTGTAACACCACACTAACAAAAACGGATGATTTTAATATTTAGTGGCCAGCTATAATTAAAAACCTAAGCAAAAAGTTTTACTCCGCTTAGAAATCTTATTCCCCTAATTGCTTCGAGCAGTATGTTTATGGTGGAACGGAACCGTAAGTCTAGTCCGAATCGTTCTTGGTATGCTCTACTTTAATGTGCTATTTTTTTGTTGCTAGCATTTTTGGCTGTTCTTGACTGCAACGTGATCGTGGTCGACTGGCGTGCTTTGGCCAATTCCAACTATATAACCGCTGCCAACGGTGTTCCTGGCGTTGGTTCGTTCCTTGGAAACTTCCTGGTCTGGTTGATGCAAATAACTAACGGCAACTGGAACAATGTGCATCTGATTGGGTTCAGTTTAGGCGCTCACGTTGTCGGCAATGCTGGACGCCAAGCTGGTGGTAGACCGAACAGGGTTACTGGTATGTGCTCTTTTTCCTAATAAAACTTAAAGTCGGTCTACACTTTAATGATTTTGATAAAAGGGAATAATCCGTTAACCCTTCATTGTCTCATGATATAAAATAAAATATTAATTTTGATCGGGTTATGATAATGTTTACCTTTGGGACCATTCTTAATGAAATGAAATGAAATGAAATTATTTATTTCAGACCGAGATCCATAGTTTTATAAAATTACAATAATAAATGAAATATACATGTCACAGACGGACTCACAAAATTCTTATATAATTATTAGTCAATCAGATCACACATTAAAAGTCAATTTTACGATTACCAATTACAATGTCAATTAATAAACTATTCGTATTTGGAATTTTGGAAACTAATTTCTATAACCTAACTCTTTTAGTAGTAATAGTAATAATTTATTTGCTTCGAACAACAAGATTCATATTCGCTTAGTACATTTCACAAGGAGTATTGTATCTATCGGCATCATACCTGTTGATAGCATGAAATAATTTGTCATCTACTGAATGTTTTAGCAATGGAACTGTTTTATCCTAGGCCGATCGGAGGGATCCAATTGTCCATCTTACGCAAATTTAACTGGAAACATTAGCTACTCAGATCAATTATATTTTTCTTAACTGTCTGTAGGAAAAACAGTGTGTGCTATGAATTAAAACACTTAAAAAAACAAGATTTAAAAAAAAAATTAATTCATATAAATTGACTGTGTCAAATTCCAGATTTGTATGGCAAATAAAAAAAACTGAGAATTTTAATAATTTTGCTTATTAAAAATGTTTCAATTAATGATACAGAACAAACGATTTTCAGGTTAAACGTTAATTCAATATAACAGTATATACCTAAATATTTTTAACCATTCCTTGGTAGGTCTTGACCCTGCTGGACCCCGCTGGGGTGGGAACAGCAACGCTCTGAACCGCAACTCTGGTCAATACGTCGAAGCCATTCACACCGATGGTGGCCTCCTCGGAATAATGGACTCCATTGCCGACGCTGACTTCTACCCGAACGGCGGCAGAAATCCTCAGCCAGGATGCTGGATTAGTACCTGCTCCCACAGCAGGGCCTACGAGTTATTCGCAGCAACCGTTCGCAATGACCACCTGGTGGGGAGGCGATGCAATAACATAAGAGAGGCCGAACTGAGCACTTGCAGCGGCGCCAACCTTAGAATGGGTAACCGCCACCTCAATAAGCGAGGAACTGGCTTATACTCACTGAGGACTGGGGCGAACTGGCCCTTCTAAGTGTTCGTCTTCTTACTTTGACCCACGCATCGACTCTTATTTGAAGAACTACAAGTAAAATGCTGATCGGCGCTGACTAAATATTATATATACACACAAGAGAAAATCGGCGAGTAGAACATCAACACAAAATTCTAAAACTTTGATATCACGTCACCATCGAAATCAAATTTCGTCTTGACATGTAGAATCCCCCATTTTTAGATGTGTCAGGTATTTTGTTATACTCTATATACAAGCATTACAAATAAACAATTATTTAAATATTTTAATTATTAGATTTTTATTGTGTAACCAATTATACCTCATCTTTACGCCGTTCTCTCAACATGTGCACATGTTGCAGGATTTACATTTGTTTCATGTTACAGCCGCTGCTAGACTTTATTGCTTATTTTTTCATGGTTCAGTATTATTATTTTTATTTTAGTACTGTTGGTATAACCCCTAATAATTAGAAACTAACTGGCCCGGCAAACGTTCCCTAGAGTGAGACAACCGAGCATTAAACAGCGTCTGTCTCTTCGTCACAGTACAAATAAAGAATAAAAATGCATACATTCTGTACTAAGCATCTTCCATCTTACGCGCCCGGCGGTTTTCATCGCGCTTCATAGACGTTGTACTAGATCGCTCTAGCGCGCGGCGCCGTTTTCGTTTGAGCAAAATAAAATCTAACTCCTTTGCGGTAGAAATCAAAGTGGCTTGATTTTATTTAACTCGTAAAAACATAACTTAATTGTTGTAATTTTTTTTTTATAAACCCCAGAGTAAAACTTTATTCATAACACAACAAAAAGAAAACTAATTGAAATAAGAAAGTGGACTTAACTAATATATAAATGATAAAAATATATAAATTCTATATTTACAAATAAAACACCTGCCTCAGGTCACTGTCCCGCGGTAATGAGCCCAGGACGCTGGCGCCGTTACCTCTTTGGATGGCTAGGCTTATCCTCTGGCCGAGGTACGCGCCAGCCCTCTGGTCTCCCGATGCGTCGATTAGGCGCGCCGTTAAGTCTTTGAACAGCAGGCGCGCCTCTGGGCCCCAAGTGCCTATGGTTTCGACCCCAAATGGCGCAAATATGTAATTGTTTTCTATTGAACCGTATTTGCGCCGTTTGAGGCTTTCGGCCGCGCCAGCCGCTGAACCAGCGGCTCTCCCACTCTGGGAAACATGAGAGGGTGCCAGCGTGTCACCGCATGTAGCGTCCCATACCAGCGGCCTCCCATGTTTCCAGGGGATCAATGTCATGCCATTGGGCCTTCTAGTATCGTCGCGGATGATGCCTGGAGGTTCCAGCGTGGCTATGGCAAAGGCCCTCCGGATGATGTCATTGAGAGCCGCGTAGCGGGAAAGGCGGCTATTGTAATTTGTATTATTTCTGGGTAATACGTACCTATTGTTATATGAATGAGTCATTGTGGAAGGTGTATTTACATGTAGTATGTGTACGTAGGTATATTTATACGACATAAAATGATAGTGCGGCGCACGAGAGCACTTAAAGTGAAGCCGCCACTGGTGACAATACAACAAAGGAAAAGTGAAAGTTGAAGTACTGTACCTAGGTAGGCAGGCACTTATCGATTTAGAGTACATCAAATCTATGATCCAATACATTATGATAGTACTAATACCATAATCACGCCCTCAATATTATGAAAGAATCTTGATTTTCAAGTCCGATTTGTTCCAATGGAACTAATCGATGTAGAACAGCATATGTATATAAAACAACTTTACGCTATGAGCTTCATTCCGGATAAGCTAATAATGCGTAGTGCTTACGAAAGTTTTAGTCTTCTCATACTCCTTGGGTCAAATACTTTATGTAGAATGTTACCTGAATGTATCATATTCAGGTAACATTCTACATTTAAACCAAAATCCAACAAACCATTCGCGATTATACAGGGTAAAGCAAAATCTCCCCAATCGTCCCGAAATCCGGAAGTCTTACCAACACACAATATTTCAATATAGCATGGAACGTATTATTATTATGCTGGCAATTTGGCTAATTCGATCAGTTTATTTAATGAAATAGTGTAAAATCGTAACACGGTAATACTAGTGGGTTTAGGGTTCCGTACCTCAAAAGGAAAAACGGAACCCTTGTGGGATCACTTTGTGGTCCGTACGTCTGTCTGTCAAGACCCTTTATCTCAGAAGCGCGTGGATGTATTGAGTCAAAATTAAAACCATATAGGTATTCAAGTTTACAGTCCCTTAAAGCTGTGAAAAAATCAAATTTCTAAGTTAACGTAAAAAAAGTTGCGGCCGTTTATGCCGCAAAATACGTATATTTTGATACGCTCAAGGGAATCAAAATTTATAGAGTACTTTTCGTTGACCTTGAACTATGACATTTGGCAAGTAATATCTTCGTATATTACAAGTATAGGAAAAAATGTGAAAACTGTATTTGTAATTAAAATATAAAAAATATATTTTATATCCTCATTTAAGGGTTTGGTGCACAATGTGACCATGTCACCCAAAAAAGAAAAATATATCTTTGGAGTTCACGAAAAGCTCGGAACAATTGCGAGACTCGATTCCTGAACTATTTATAACATGTAAGTACCTACCAATTTGCACTTATCCGGTTTGTTTTCTCGATAATAGTAATAATGTTACTGATTTAGTATAGTTTTAGAATGCAGTAAGTGCCTGAACACTTCACTATGCAAGCCCATGCTAAAGTGATCAGATTCCATTAGCGATTGCTGATCGCTAAAAACAGACAAGTGCGAGTCGGACTCGCCCAACGAGGGTCTCGTACAAATTTGTACGGTATTTGATTTTTTCACAGCTTCAAGGGACTGCAGACCTGAGTATAATATGGTTTTAATTTCAACTCGATACCTCCACGCGTTCCCGAGATAAAGGGTCTTGACAGACAGACGGACGGAAGGACAGACAATAAAGTGATCCTATAAGAGTTCAGTTTCTTTTCCTTATTCGTTTAAAAAAACAAAATTTATATTTTTATCTGATTAAGAAATAGAATCACGTATGTAATCGTCAGCTAGCTTTGCCCAATAAACATGTATTTTGCGAACACTTTAGAGCCCTTGTTTCGCTCTATAGTCTTTTTATACGTTTGGTATGAAAGGAACCAATATCGGGACGCATAGACTTTGAGATGTGTCTATTGAGCTGCCTATATGACTCAGCATCATCGAAGGACTGCATTTGCAATGCTCGACGTTTAGCTATGACGTCGAGAGTTTAGTTTGAGAGCTTTTGTAGTCTACTCGTACGAATTTAATTAATTTAAAATTACTAATGTCCTTATTGACTAATTAACCTAGCACCCGATTCGATGTATGAAAATGGAGTGACGTCATACTAAAAAACTGGGCACCGCCCAGGCCGCGAGATTGCAGCGTTAGCTGCCTCGTGTCGCCGTTCCCACAACTAGGTGAAGGCTGCGTCAGCGGTCCTCCTTAAGGGTCCATATGTAGCAAGTTAAACAATAAAAGAAATTGACAAAGAAGAAAAATCAAACAAAGACGAAGAAACAGGTATCAAATATTGGTTTGCGATTAAGTTATCCGTACACGTAATCGCAAATAACGTAAACATGCAACTCAGCTTCGGTCAGTAATCGTGAGAGCGCCCCAGAAGATAAGCATCGAGAATCGAGACTCCGTCAGCCTCAATGCGCGCGACTAGCGACAGAGTGAGCACTGCAATGCTTCTGTACACTGCACTATGCATATCAATGCAATGCACGTTTCTTCTCTAGAAGACATTTGACACAAACGCCTAGTTCGTTTCACTCGTGAATAACGCATCACACAATAATAATAACGCATAGATTAAAATTACACATAATATGAATAAAATATTATTGTAAGATACTAGCAAAGAAGAATTAATGTAGCTCGTAATCAACAACTCTCCTTCCTGTGAATGTCAATGGAGGGATTCTAGACCTTCAGGAGAAAATCTAGAAGAAAGAATCGACAAAATGATGATGGGCTCCCTTCCAACAGATCTCCCATGAACTTATAAGAAGTCCGGTCCAACAGAATCCATCGGGCACAACGATTCCCCCTACCTCTTTCATGCAGCCGTCATTGCAACATATATAAAATCTCTCCCGCATCTAACGAACCATCACACTTACATTCCTTCTTCTTTCTCTCCTCTTATCGTATTCTAAATTTAAAATACATTTCCCTATATTCTCTCTAATGTTAAAACTTCTCGCAAGACATTTCCCAGCTACTCTTCTGCTCGACATGACCCTGAGAGACTAAATTATTCTACTATTGCAGATACCTTTCCCAAGCTCGACATGAAAAATTGTTGGTTTAGTTTAAAAGAGCGCCCCTCGACGGAAAAAATCTTTTGCATCTTTTCCCTCTCTACTTTACGAATCCTCTCCTGGCTAGCTTATTATTAGACTCGCGAAGTCTTCACTGAGGACTTGTCTTAAGGAATACAGTAGACACGGGAAGTCTAGACTGCTAGGTCAGTGGCCTAATTACGCGCACCAAATCCTGAGCGATTCCAATCGTCTAACTGTCAAATTCCATACTAATTTGACAGTTAGACGATTGGAATCGCTCAGGATTTGGTGAGCTTAATGTAGGGGCTGGTCAAAGGTTTGCGGGCGCGGACGGATGTTTAGGTAAACTTCCTCTCTCTCTGAATGCTGCGACTGTACTCCTGATGATTTCTGCTTGATTTACCAGCTCTGCTTGGTCCAAACCTCGACTCCTCCCATTCAAAACCATTCATCATCCATTTTATGACTTGCCAAAAATGTTGGTTCCACGTACTTGAAATCAGACCCCGTACATAATTCGGCGAACACCTCGAAACTAATTATGGTTAGAGAATATTATTTATATTACGCGGTTTATTACCCGTCAGACCATTTAAGGATTGTAGGGTAAAGTATGGAAATTCTAGAATATTGTAGATTCGTGACTGAAAATATGATGGCATCGTTACAAGTCGTTTCATTCGATAATCTTATGGGTTTCGCAAATATTGTTGTTCTGTCTAGACAAATTTTTAATACTAACTGTGTAATACATTATGAAACTCGTGAAATTACACAATAAACTCATTTTTCCCAAACAAAGTCGAGATCAAACCTGAGGGATACAGAGGATACTTTTTAGAACTATTTTACCCCAAAAAAATCAACTGACAAAATGATATGCTAACTTCCCGTAGCATATCATTTCGCAGCAAATCGAAAACTTATGTAAGTATTCATCGCATACACCTATGCTTTACAGTTCCTGATACTTTTCAAGAATAGTTCTGACTTTGACATGACTACTGCTCTATCTTTCGAACAGAGATGACATACAGTTTTTTATCACTTATCTACAGTTTTAAAATAAACGCAGTTTTTCTGGAATTCATATACATTTTAATTAACTAAGGGTGCTTGATGACCCTTCAATATTACTCGTTTTTAAGCTACTACGCACTTCATCAGACTAACAAAAAGCCCACCGGGGATTGGCAACTTCAAGCGCTGAGGTATAAAAATGTAAGTCTTTATTAAAATAATAACAAAAAAAATATATATATATATAAACACCTCAGACACTTAGATTTCCTCTTAGAAAATCTGTCATTTTGAGAAAAGGTGATTTTGATATTTATTTATTATGAGATCAGTACAATATAGTACTCAGTCCTAACAGACCGGAGGGACTTCATGTTCTAACTCACGCGAACGAAGTCGCGGGCACAGCTAGTTATGATTATGTCATTGTGTGTTTGTACATACACCCAATCACACTCGTCGGCGCGTCTACCTATAGGTAACTATATTGCACCCTACAAGCGTGAGCAAAAATTGCATTATATATCGTAATCATTGATGGCCACTAGGGGATTTAATTAATTATCAGGTAATTTCTCAGATATTATGAACATTATAATCCGATATTGCATAAACTTAGATAAGTTTTGCAATATAAAAGCAGTGCTCCAAGAGTAGACTCATATTCCACCGTATCTACCGACTGTTTTTCCAAACGTGAGAATGAAACTGTTGGTGGTGTTATCTGGATTAGTGGCACGTTGGTATCACTTTCTCTTTATTCGCCAACTATTGACAAGCGAACCTTCGACCACTCGCTTAAATCGTTGTTGGTTATTATCTTGGCAGTATGCGCGGGTAGTGCAGTCCCTGTGCCAGGCGACAATAGCCACTATGTGGAGGGTGAGAGCCGCTACATCTGGATGCCGGACGGTGACGGCGTGCCGCATTTAGTGGACCTGGAGGAACCCGTAGACCATGCTCTGCTCAACGATGTCACCAGAAACGGCGCTAACAACCAGTACTGGCTTTTCACTAGGTAAGTGAACCGGTTAAGGTTAATCCATTCTCAAAAATTCGGCATGAATTTTGTCTCACAGTTCTCTGTTTTTAGGCGTAATCCTAGTAACCATCAGATCCTGGTCAATGGCAACGCCAACAGTGTCACCCAGTCAAACTTTAACAATGGTCACCAAACCAAAGTAATTGTGCATGGCTGGAATAGCAATGGCAACAGTGGCATCAATCCTCTTATTACATCTGGTACGTAATTAATCCTATACATAGGCAGCGTATATATGTCCCACTATGGGGCACAGGCCTTCTCTCGATATTGTAAAAAAGGTTATACATACAACTGCCAAATTTGGATTGATTTATAGAACAGTATTCTTAGGATAACAACAAACAATAAATTGTGAATTGGACTCCTGAAAATAAAAAAATATATATATAAATATATATTTTTTTATAAATAAAGAGACGGTTCAAATCCAAGTGGAATTTTTAGCCTCTATTAGGTTATAATAAAAAACAGAAGAACATTTGCGTTTCTGCTAGCAGTTCTTATAAGGTCACCAAGAGTCTATGTACAACTACAAACAAAGTGACGTCATTGATTTTCTTAATTTTTTATTTGGTACAGAATAGTTCTGTCATTTTATGAGGCCTTCAAGTCTTCTGAGTGTTGTTATTGATTGAAGTGCGAGTTAATTTAGTTTACAAGGTCATTATGCCAGGTCTGACTGAAATCTAGGTATCCCGAGCTGTCACTCTGCTTCAAGAGGGTCGAACTATAGATGGAACTAGAAATGGAATGTCTACTCAGTACTTATATATCACTTTGTTTTTAGGTGTATGTAGAATCTTGGCCACCACATTAAGAACTGCTAAGTGTTGTTTTTCCGCACGGGTGGTAAGCCCATACTTATAAATATGGCCATATTTGCCATCAGCGCGGGCCCAGCGTTTTACGATGTAACCATCCAAGACATTCGAAGCTCGTGGCCGGCGACGCTTACCAACCGCGCTGGCGCAAGCGACACTGTAACACCACACTAACAAAAACGGATGATTTTAATATTTAGTGGCCAGCTATAATTAAAAACCTAAGCAAAAAGTTTTACTCCGCTAAGAAATCTTATTCCCCTAATTGCTTCGAGCAGTATGTTTATGGTGGAACGGAACCGTAAGTCTAGTCCGAATCGTTCTTGGTATGCTCTACTTTAATGTGCTATTTTTTTGTTGCTAGCATTTTTGGCTGTTCTTGACTGCAACGTGATCGTGGTCGACTGGCGTGCTTTGGCTAATTCCAACTATGTGACCGCTGCCAACGGTGTTCCCGGCGTTGGTTCGTTCCTTGGGAACTTCCTGGTCTGGTTGATGCAAATAACTAACGGCAACTGGAATAATGTGCATCTGATTGGGTTCAGTTTGGGCGCTCACGTTGTCGGCAATGCTGGACGCCAAGCTGGTGGTAGACCGACCAGGGTTACTGGTATGTGCTCTTTTTTCTAGTAAAACTTAAAGTCGGTCTACTCTTTAATGATTTTGATCCAAGGGAATCCTTTAACCCTTAATTATATCATGACATAAAATAAAAAAAAAATTGATAATGGGTTATGATAATGTTTACCTTTGGCAATTTTTTAGCAATGGAACTGTTTTTTTCTAGGCCGATCGGAGGGACCCAATTGTCCATCTTACGCAAATGTGACTGGAAACATTAGCTACTCGTTCAGACACAGATCAATTATATTTTTCTTAACTGTCTGTAGGAAAAACAGTGTGTGCTATGAATTAAACCACTTTAAAAAAACAAAAAATTAAAAATTTTGATTTAATTCTTCGGATAAATTGATTGTGTCAATTTCCAGATTTTTATGATAAATAAAAAAACTGAGAATTTTAATCATTTTGCTTATAAAAAATGGTTCAGTTAATAATACTGAACAAACGATAATCAGGTTAAACGTGAATTCATTATAACAGTATATACCTAAATATTTTTAACCATTTCTTGGTAGGTCTTGACCCTGCTGGGCCCCGCTGGGGTGGGAACAGCAACGCTCTGAACCGCAACTCTGGTCAATACGTCGAAGCCATTCACACCGATGGTGGCCTCCTCGGAATAATGGACTCCATTGCCGACGCTGACTTCTACCCGAACGGCGGCAGAAATCCTCAGCCAGGATGCTGGGTTAGTACCTGCTCCCACAGCAGGGCCTACGAGTTATTCGCAGCAACCGTTCGCAATGACCACCTGGTGGGGAGGCGATGCAATAACATATGGGAGGCCGAACTGAGCACTTGCAACGGCGGCAACCTTAGAATGGGTAACCGCCACCTCAATAAGCGAGGAACTGGCTTATACTCACTGAGGACTGGGGCGAACTGGCCCTTCTAAGTGTTCGTCTTCTTACTTTGACCCACGCATCGACTCTTATTTGAAGAACTACAAGTAAAATGCTGATCGGCGCTGACTAAATATTATATATACACACAAGAGAAAATCGGCGAGTAGAACATCAACACAAAATTCTAAAACTTTGATATCACGTCACCATCGAAATCAAATTTCGTCTTGACATGTAGAATCCCCCATTTTTAGATGTGTCAGGTATTTTGTTATACTCTATATACAAGCATTACAAATAAACAATTATTTAAATATTTTAATCATTAGATTTTTATTGTGTTATACCTCATCTTTACGCCGTTCTCTTGCACATGTTGCAGGATTTAGATTTGTTTTATTTTACAGCCGCTGCTAGACTTTATTGCTTATTTTTTCATGGTTCAGTATTCTTATTTTTATTTTAGTACTGTTGGTATAACCCCTAATAATTAGAAACTAACTGGCCCGGCAAACGTTCCCTAGAGTGAGACAACCGAGCATTAAACAGCGTCTGTCTCTTCGTCACAGTACAAATAAAGAATAAAAATGCATACATTCTGTACTAAGCATCTTCCATCTTACGCGCCCGGCGGTTTTCATCGCGCTTCATAGACGTTGTACTAGATCGCTCTAGCGCGCGGCGCCGTTTTCGTTTGAGCAAAACAAAATCTAACTCCTTTGCGGTAGAAATCAAAGCGGCTTGATTTTATTTCACTCGTAAAAACATAACTTAATTGTTGTAATTTTTTTTTATAAACCCCAGAGTAAAACTTTATTCATAACACAACAAAAAGAAAACTAATTGAAATAAGAAACTGGACTTAACTAATATATAAATGATAAAAATATATAAATTCTATATTTACAAATAAAACATCTGCCCCAGATCACTGTCCCGCGGTAGTGAGCCCAGGACGCTGGCGACGTTACCTCTTTGGATGGCTAGGCTTATCATATGGCCGAGGTACGCGCCAGCCCTCTGGTCTCCCGATGCGTCGATTAGGCGCGCCGCTAAGTCTTTGAACAGCAGGCGCGTCTGGGCCCCAAGTGCCTATGGTTTCGACCCCAAACGGCGCAAATATGTAATTGTTTCCTATTGAACCGTATTTGCGCCGTTTGAGGCTTTCGGCCGCGCCAGCCGCTGAACCAGCGGCTCTCCCACTCTGGGAAACATGAGAGGGTGCCAGCGTGTCACCGCATGTAGCGTCCCATACCAGCGGCCTCCCATGTTTCCAGGGGATCAATGTCATGCCATCGGGCCTTCTAGTATCATCGCGGATGATGCCTGGAGGTTCCAGCGTGGCTATGGCAAAGGCCCTCCGGATGATGTCATTGAGAGCCGCGTGGCGGGAAAGGCGGCTATTGTAATTTGTATTATTTCTGGGTAAAACGTACCTATTGTTATATGAATGGGTCATTGTGGAAGGAGTATTTACATGTAGTATGTGTACGTAGGTATATTTATACGACATAAAATGGTAGTGCGGCGCACGAGAGCACTTAAAGTGAAGCCGCCACTGGTGACAATACAACAAAGGAAAAGTGAAAGTTGAAGTACTGTACCTAGGTAGGCAGGCACTTATCGATTTAGAGTACATCAAATCTATGATCCAATACATTATGATAGTACTAATACCATAATCACGCCTTCAATATTATGAAAGAATCTTGATTTTCAAGTCCGATTTGTTCCAATGGAACTAATCGATGTACATGATTAATGACTATTATATAACAATAAATAATAATCGAAAAGAAGAACAGCATATGTATATAAAACAACTTTACGCTATGAGCTTCATTCCGGATAAGCTAATAATGCGTAGTGCTTACGAAAGTTTTAGTCTTCTCATACTCCTTGGGTCAAATACTTTATGTAGAATGTTACCTGAATGTATAATATTCAGGTAACATTCTACATTTAAACCAAAATCCAACAAACCATTCGCGATTATACAGGGTAAAGCAAAATCTTCCCAATCGTCCCGAAATCCGGAAGTCTTACCAACTCTTTGTATCAAAGAGTACAACCGAACAACTAATTACCTACTATGGGGACAACTTCTAAATCGCAAAAAAATATCAGCACACAACATTTCAAGGTCATTAACTTGTAATTTGAGCATGGAACGTATTATTATTATGCTGGCAATTTGGCTAATTCGATCAGTTTATTTAAAGAAATAGTGTAAAATCGTAACACGGTAATACTAGTGGGTTTAGGGTTCCGTACCTCAAAAGGAAAAACGGAACCCTTGTGGGATCACTTTGTGGTCCGTACGTCTGTCTGTCAAGACCCTTTATCTCAGAAGCGCGTCGATGTATCGAGTCGAAATTAAAACCATATAGGGATTCAAGTTTACAGTCCCTTAAAGCTGTGAAAAAATCAAACTTCTAAGTTAACGTAAAAAAAGTTGCGGCCGTTTATGCCGCAAAATACGTATATTTCGATACTCTCAAGGGAATCAAAATTTATAGAGTACTTTCCGTTGACCTAGAACTATGAAATTTGGCAAGTAATATCTTCGTATATTACAAGTATAGGAAAAAATTTGAAAACTGTATTTGTAATTAAAATATAAAAAATGTCTTTTATATCCTCATTTAAGGGTTTGGTGCACAATGTGACCATGTCACCCAAAAAAGAAAAATATATCTTTGGAGTTCACGAAAAGCTCGGAACAATTGCGAGACTCGATTCCTGAACTATTTATAACATGTAAGTACCTACCAATTTGCACTTATCCGGTTTGTTTTCTCGATAATAGTAATAATGTTACTGATTTAGTATAGTTTTAGAATGCAGTAAGTGCCTGAACACTTCACTATGCAAGCCCATGCTAAAGTGATCAGATTCCATTAGCGATTGCTCATCGCTAAAAACAGACAAGTGCGAGTCGGACTCGCCCACCGAGGGTCTCGTACAAATTTGTACGGTATTTGATTTTTTCACAGCTTCAAGGGACTGCAGACCTGAGTATAATATGGTTTTAATTTCAACTCGATACCTCCACGCGTTCCCGAGATAAAGGGTCTTGACAGACAGACGGACAGACAATAAAGTGATCATTAAGTTCCGTTTTTTTTCCTTATTCGTTTAAAAAAACAACTAGTATTACTGTGTTACGATTTTACACTATATTTTTATCTGATTAAGAAGTGATATAGAATCACGCATGTAATCGTAAGCTAGCTTTGCCCAATAAACATGTCTTTTGCGAACACTTTGGAGCTCTTGTTTCGCTCTATAGTCTCTTTAATACGTTTGGTATTAAAGGAACGAATATCGTGCAGCATAGACTTTGAGATGTGTCTATTGAGCTTCCTATATTACTCAGCATCCTCGAAGGACTGCAGTTGCAATGCGCGACGTTTAGCCATGACGTTTGAGAGCTTTTATGGTGTACTCGTACGAATTTAATTAATTTAAAATTACTAATGTCCTTATTGACTAATTAACCTAGCAAACGATTCGATGTATGAAAATGGAGTGACGTCATACTAATAAACTGGGCACCGCCCAGGCCGCGAGATTGCAGCGTCAGCTGCCTCGTGTAGCCGTTCCCACAACTAGGTGAAGGCTGCGTCAGCGGTCCTCCTTAAGGGTCCATATGTATAAAGAAAAGTATAGTAGATCGTCTCCGTCACTCCTTCAATCCGCAGTCTCGTTCTGATATGGTTTGTCAGTAAATAACTCCTTCTGGCATACGAATCCTGTCCTGTCACTACTCATGTTATGACATCCTGTCCTAACATAACATAACATAAACTCACCCCTGTATCCCAGAGGGGTAGGCAGAGACCAGGGACTGCCACTTGCTACGATCCTGACAGATCACTTTCGCTTCGTCGTTGCATGCACGACGTCATTGCATTCTGTCCTAAAGCCCTAATAATAATAAATAATTTTTATTCCAGCCAAAGCAATATTAAATAACAAAACACTAGAACGAAGTAACTAAAGAAAATCTTCAATGCAGAACTCATAGTAGGAAACACTGACGCTCCTTCTGCTCTCGCTAGTTAGTGTGAAATCTATAAATAGAATGCTGGAATACACCAAATAAACAAAATACACAGATAATAATAATGAAATATCCCGCGCGACATGAAAAATTGTTGGTTTAGTTTAAAAGATTTTAGTTTAAAAATCTTTTGCACTTTTTCCTTCTCTACTTTACGAATCCTCTGCTGGCTAGCTTATTATTAGACTCGCGAAGTCTTCACTGAGGACTTGTTTTAAAGAATACAGTAGACACGGGAAGTCTAGACTGCTAGGTCTGGTCAGAGGTTTGCGGGCGCGGACGGATGTTTAGGGGAACTTCCTCTCTCTCTGAGTGCTGCGACTGTACTCCTGATGATTTCTGCTTGACTTACCAGCTCTGCTTGGTCCAAACCTCGACTCCTCCCATTCAAAACCATCCATCATCCATTTTATGACTTGCCAAAAATGTTGGTCCCACGTACTTGAAATCAGACCCCGTTCATAACTCGGCGAACACCTCGAAGCTAGTTATGGTTAGAGAATATTATTTACATTACGCGGTGTATTACCCGTCAGACCATTTAAGGGTGTTAAGTATGGAAATTCTAGAATATTGTAGATTCGTGACTGAAAATATGATAGCGTCGTTACAAGTCGTTTCATTCGAAAATCTTACGGGTTTCGCAAAAATATTTGTCGTTCTGTCTAGACAAATTTTTAATACTAACTATGTAGGTAATACATTATAAAACTCGTGAAATTACACAATAAACTCATTTTTCCCAAACAAAGTCGAGATCAAACCTGAGGGATACAGAGGACAAACCCATGAATTCTTGAAAGTAAAGTCCCCGTAAGGCGGCGTAATTCTAACTTGTCCGTAGCTGACGAATAATTAAATTTAATAAACATCCATAAAATATTTATTTTAAATTCATCTGTATGGTCTCTGTAGACACTGTTCTCATTTATTTCTTAGAACGAAGTCCGAATGACGTATCAGAGGCCAAATGTAAAGGTTAACGTGAGCCTTAATAATCACGTCCTGTTATCATATGAATAAGGTCGATGTTGCTCTAGAAAAAACAATACTTTTGCCTCAGCAAAATTACATGACGCTCTTTAGTTTGGACCGAAATTTATGATTTCGACGAATCTTGCTTGTAAATATGTATGTACGAGTTACAGGATTGGCATGACTTAACGATCTTCGAGTGTATCAATAAAGCCTTAAGATTCATTATTATAGGTACCTGGAGAAGTTTCTGTTCCCCCTCAATGGGTGGAGCATACTTACGTTTATTCCTTCCTACAGTGAGGCGATACTTGTGTCGGTTTTAGGAATATTCAGTTGAAAACTGTACAGGTGAAAGGGTTGACCATTTTAACCGTTACATGCTCAAGAAAAAAGAATAAAAAATGCAATAGAACATTGTACACCGAGGAGAGAAAACGATCGATTCGAAAGTGTGTTTCAAGGAAACTCGAAAACAGAAATAGAAATTTATATAGAACTTCCCGAGTGATACATAGTGCTTCACACTACACCTACGAGGAAATAGTACATTGTTCACCGAGAGGAGAAAGTGACCGATTACCGTCGAGGGTGTCGTTTGAAGCCCGAGCCGTAGGCGAGGGCTTTAAAACACCCGAGATCGGGAATCGCAGTTTATCTCGAGTGATACATAGTGCTTTATACTACACCTGCTTGGAAAGATTTCGTTTCTCGGTGAACAATGTACTATTTTTTATGTTCGCTGCTAAAAAACAAAACAACACTTGCTAGCGTTAGCGCCCTGCTGGGCGGGAATGGATTTTCATACAACATTCCTTTCTGAGTGGGTGTGGTATAAAAAAATATCATAATTGTCGTCACAAACAACTTATTAGGACTTAGACATACGAAAACCACGGGAATATCATACCAATTATATCTACAGGTGAGCGGGTTATAGAGAATCATAATTTTAGACGGCGTATTAAGCGCAACTACGTATTAATCCGTTTTAGATATAGAAAATAGAATCGCTCGTAGCCCCGGCTGCCTGAGTGATCTTAAACGATCACGAAGGTTAAGCAACACAGGGCGCGTTCAGTGCATGGATGGGTCGCCGTCTATGCCTAACGCTAGTGGCATTTTTCCGAGCGGTTCCGTGCTTCGCAAGGCATATATTGAATAACGATATCGTAATCATTGATCACTAGGGGATTTAATTAAATTGAAATTGAAATTGAAATTGAAAAATGTTTATTCCGATACCACAACACACATAAAATCTATTAATTAGCAGGTCATTTCTCAGATATTATGAACATTATAATCCGATATTGCATAAACTTAGATAAGTTTTGCAATATAAAGGCAGTGCTCCAGGAGTAGATTTATATTCCACCGTATCTACCGACTGTTTTTCCAAACGTGAGAATGAAACTGTTGGTGGTGTTTTCTGGATTAGTGGCACGTTAGTATCCCTTTCTCTTTATTCGCCAACTATTGACAAGCGAACCTTCGACCACTTGCTTAAATCGTTGTTGTTTATTTTCTTGGCAGTATGCGCGGGTGGTACAGTCCCTGTGCCAGGCGACAATAGCCACTATGTGGAGGGTGAGAGCCGCTACATCTGGATGCCGGACGGTGACGGCGTGCCGCATTTAGTGGACCTGGAGGAACCCGTAGACTATGCTCTGCTCAACGATGTCACCAGAAACGGCGCTAACAACCAGTACTGGCTTTTCACTCGGTAAGTGAACAGGTTAAGGTTAATCCATTCTCAAAAATTTGGCATGAATTTTGTCCCACAGTTCTCTGTTTTTAGGCGTAATCCTAACAACCGTCAGATCCTGGTTAATGACAACGCCAATAGTATCACCCAGTCAAACTTTAATAATGGTCGCCAAACCAAAGTAATTGTGCATGGCTGGAACAGCAATGGCAACAGTGGCATCAATCCTCTTATTACATCTGGTACGTAAATAATCCTAAACATAGGCAGCGTATATATGTCCCACTGTCGGGCACAGATATATTACATAAAGAGGCGGTTCAAGTCCCGGCATGGGTGGAATTTTTAGCCTCTAAATAGGTTTTTAATAAAAAACAAAAGAACATTTGCCTTTTTGTTAGCAGTTCTTATATGGTCGCCAAGGGTCTATGTACAACTACCAACAAAGTGACGTCAGTGATTTTCTTAATTTTTTATTTGGTACAGAAAAGTTCTGTCATTTCATGTGGCCTTCCAAGTCTTCTGAATGTTGTTATTGATTGAAGTGCGAGTTAATTTAGTTTACAAGGTCATTATGCCAGATCTGACTGAAATCTAGGTATCCCGAGCTGTCACTCTGCTTCAAGAGGGTCGAACTATAGATGGAATTAGAGATGGAATGTCTACTCAGTATTCAATATATTCAGCAATACTCAATCTATAACAATGCTCAGAAGACTAGAAAGGCCACTTTCAAGTCTTCTGGGAGAATTTTCTGTAATTAAAAACTTTAAGAAAATTCAATGGCGTTACTTTGTTTTTAGGTGTACGTAGAATCTTGGCCACCACATTAAGAACTGCTGTTTTTCCGCACGGGTGATAAGCGCGGCCATATTTGCCATCAGCGCGGGCCCAGCGTTTTACAGTCTGGTAAGGATGAATAGACTATACGATGTAACGACGATTTAGTGGCCAGCTATAATTAAAAACCTAAGCAAAAAGTTTTACTTCGCTTTGAAATCTTATTCCCCTAATTGCTTCGAGCAGTATGTTTCTGGTGAAACGGAACCGTAAGTCTAGTCCGAATCGTTCTTGGTATGCTCTACTTTAATTTGCTCCTTTTGTGTTGCTAGCATTTTTGGCTGTTCTTGACTGCAACGTGATCGTGGTCGACTGGCGTGCTTTGGCCAATTCCAACTATGTGACCGCTGCCAACGGTGTTCCCGGCGTTGGTTCGTTCCTTGGGAACTTCCTGGTCTGGTTGATGCAAATAACTAACGGCAACTGGAATAATGTGCATCTGATTGGGTTCAGTTTGGGCGCTCACGTTGTCGGCAATGCTGGACGCCAAGCTGGTGGTAGACCGATCAGGGTTACTGGTATGTGCTCTTTTTGCTAATAAAACTTAAAGTCGGTCTACTCTTTAATAATTTTGATAAAAGGGAATAATCCGTTAACCCTTCATTGTCTCATGCATGATATCGGGTTATTGGCTTATCGGGCCATTGATCGGGTTATGATAATGTTTACCTTTGGCACCATTCTTAATGAAATTAAATTAAATTATTTATTTCAGGCCGAGATCCATAGTTTTATAAAATTACAATAATAAATGAAATATACATGTCACACACGGACTCACAAAATTCTTATATAATTATTAGTCAATCAGATCACACATCAAAAGTCAATTTTACGATTACCAATTACAATGTCAATTAATAAAGTATTTGTATTTGCAATTTTAGAAACTAATTTCAATAACCTAACACTTTTAATAGTAATAATAATAATTTATTTGCTTCGAACAACAAGATTCATATTTGGTTAGTACATTTCACAAGAAGTATTGTATCTATCGGCATCATACCTGTTGATAGCATGAAATAATTAGTCATCTACTGAATGTTTTAGCAATGGAACTATTTTATTCTGGGCCGATCGGAGGGATCCAATCGTCCATCTTACGCAAATGTGACTGGAAACATTAGTTACTCGTTCAGACACAGATCAATCATATTTTTCTTAACTTTCTGTAGGAAAAACAGCGTGCAAAAAAACAAGATTTAAAAAAAATAATTTAATTCTTCACATAAATTGACTGTGTCAAGTTCCAGATTTGTATGGCAAATAAAAAAAAAACTGAGAATTTTAATAATTTTGCTTATGAAAAATGTTTCAATTAATGATACTGAACAAACGATTTTCAGGTTAAACTTTAAAATATACCTAAATATTTTTAACCATTCTTTGGTAGGTCTTGACCCTGCTGGGCCCTGCTGGGGTGGGAACAGCAACGCTCTGAACCGCAACTCTGGTCGATACGTCGAAGCCATTCACACCGATGGTGGCTTCCTCGGAATAATGGACTCCATTGCCCACGCTGACTTCTACCCGAACGGCGGCAGAAATCCCCAGCCAGGATGCTGGGTTAGTACCTGCTCCCACAGCAGGGCCTACGAGTTATTCGCAGCGACCGTCCGCAATGACCACCTGGTGGGGAGGCGATGCAGAAACATAAGAGAGGCCGAACTGAGCACTTGCAGCGGCGGCAAACTTAGAATGGGTAACCGCCACCTCAATAAGCGAGGAACTGGCATATACGCACTGAGGACTAGGGCGAACTGGCCCTTCTAAGTGTGTATCTTCTTACTTTGACCCACGCATCGACTCTTATTTGAAGAACCACATGTAGAATGCTGATTGGCGCTGACTACCTAAATATAATATATACACACAAGAGGAAATCGGCGAGTAGAACATCAACACAAAATTCTAAAACTTTGATATCACATCACCATCGAAATCAAATTTCGTCTTGACATGTGGAATCCCCCATTTTTAGATGTGTTAGGTATTTTGTTATACAAAGTACGTACGTTGTTATACAAAGTTCGTCACAGTACAAATAAAGAAAAAAATGCATACATTCTGTACTCAGCGTCTTCCATCTTACGCGCCCGGCGGTTTTCATCGCGCTTCATGGACGTTGTACTAGATCGCTCTAGCGCGCGGCGCAGTTTTCGTTTGAGCAAAACAAAATCTAATTCCTTTGCGGTAGAAATCAAAGTGACTTGATTGTATCTAACTCGTAAAAACAACTTAATTGTTGTAATTTGTATTATTTATGGGTAGTACGTATTGTTATATGAATGTTTTGGGTCATTGTGAAAGGTGTATTTACGTGTGTATTTACATGTAGTATGTGTACGTAGGTATATTTATACGACATAAAATGGTAGTGCGGCGCACGAGAGCACTTAAAGTGAAGCCGCCACTGGTGACAATACAACAAAGGAAAAGTGAAAGTTGAAGTACTGTACCTAGGTAGGCAGGCACTTATCGATTTAGAGTACATCAAATCTATGATCCAATACATTATGATAGTACTAATACCATAATCACGCCTTCAATATTATGAAAGAATCTTGATTTTCAAGTCCGATTTGTTCCAATGGAACTAATCGATGTACATGATTAATGACTATTATATAACAATAAATAATAATCGAAAAGAAGAACAGCATATGTATATAAAACAACTTTACGCTATGAGCTTCATTCCGGATAAGCTAATAATGCGTAGTGCTTACGAAAGTTTTAGTCTTCTCATACTCTTTGGGTCAAATACTTTATGTAGAATGTTACCTGAATGTATCATATTTAGGTAACATTCTACATTTAAACCAAAATCCAACAAACCATTCGCGATTATACAGGCTTAAGCAAAATCTCCCCAATCGTCCCGAAATCGAAACCGACTCTTTGATACGTACAACCGAACAACTTTTTACCTACTATGGGAACAACTTCTAAATCGCAAAAAGATATCAGCACACAATATTTCCAGGTCATTAACTTGTAATTTGAGTATGGAACGTATTATTATTATGCTGGCAATTTGGCTAATTCGATCAGTTCATTCATTGAAATAGTGTTAAATTCCGTACCTCAAAAGGAAAAACGGAACCCTTGTGGGATCACTTTGTGGTCCGTACGTCTGTCTGTCGTACTATATATAATATAGGTATTCAAGTTTACAGTCCCTTAAAGCTGTGAAAAAATCAAACTTCTAAGTTAACGTAAAAAAAGTTGCGGTCGTTTATGCCGCAAAATACGTATATTTCGATACTCTCAAGGGAATCAAAATTTATAGAGTACTTTTCGTTGACCAAGAACTATGAAATTTGGCAAGTAATATCTTCATATATTACAAGTATAGGAAAAAATTTGAAAACTGTATTTGTAATTAAAATATAAAAAATGTCTTTTATATCCTCATTTAAGGGTTTGGTGCACAATGTGACCATGTCACCCAAAAAAGAAAAGATATATCTTTGGAGTTCACGAAAAGCTCGCAACAATTGCGAGACTCGATTTCTGAACTATTTATAGCATGTAAGTACCTACCAATTTGTATAGAACCGTCGCGTCGGTGGGCGAGTCCGATTTGTACTTGTCAGGTTTGTTTTCTCGATAATAGTAATAATGTTACTGATTTAGTATAAGTTTTAGAATGCAGTAAGTGCCTGAATACTTCACTATGCAAGCCCATGCTAAAATGATTCCATTAGCGATTGCTGATCGCTAAAAACAGACGAGTGCGAGTCGGACTCGCCCACCGAGGGTCTCGTACAAACTTGTACGGTATTTGATTTTTTCACAGTTTCAAGGGACTGCAGACCTGAGTATAATATGGTTTTAATTTCAACTCGATGCCTCTACGCGTTCCCGAGATAATGGGTCTTGACAGACAGACGGACGGACGGACAATAAAGTGATCCTATAAAAGTCCCGTTTTTTTTCCTTTATTCGTTTAAAAAAACAACTAGTATTACTGTGTTACGATTTTACACTATATTTTTATCTGATTAAGAAACAACATAACATAAACTCACGCCTGTATCCCAGAGGGGTAGGCAGAGACCAGGGACTGCCACTTGCTACGATCCTGACAGATCACTGACTGATTATGAAGTGATATAGAATCACGTATGTAATTGTATTCAAGATACTAATTAATTTGATTTAATTAATTTTTAATACAGCGTTGGCCAAGCGGTATGACGTCTGATTACCATCCTGGGGTGGTAGATTCGATTCCTGCTGGAGGCTGTATTGCACTTTATTTGTCCAAATGGCCTCGGTCTGGTTGTATATCCATCAAGTGCTTGCCAGGTTACCATAGCACAGAGTATTTGAGACCAGGGCAAGTGATTGTGTCGTGTGGCAGTTATTATTAATATTATTATCACACGATATTCAGTACATTTTCATTAATTTGGCGAGTCTGATCGGGATTGTTTAGTAGGCAAAGTTAATTACGATGATTCCCGACGTTTCGATAGTGGTGCAACAGCCGTGGTCACGTGTAGAGAAAGTAAGCATCGCGGCATTAAGGGGGTCCAGGGAGTAACACTAGCGCCACCGTGGAAAAAAATCCATATCTTTTTTTACAGATCAAATTTGCATAAAGTGTCAGTACAATCTCTCAATCATGTTAATAGCGATTTTTTATGACCTATGGCACTGAACCTAAGGCAAAAAACCTAGGACTAGATAGACTAGATTAACGCCAGAAACGGCCGTTTTTGGTCCAGGTTCGTGATCCTAGGTTCTTTGTCCTGGGTCATAAAAATCACTGTTAACAATGATTGAGAGATAGTGGTCGACATCACTCTGTCCTCGAAGTTGTCGGCCACTATGTACACCTGGGACTAACAGTCCAGTTAGGTTAGTCCAACTTTGAAAAAGAGGTCACACATCGAATCCAAATCGGATGGGCAGCGCCCGGGAAACAATAGTAGATTGTGTCTCTAGGGAGCAAAATGATATATTTACGGCGAGGGCGGTATATTGAATCCTGAGTGAAGCGAAAGATTCTACAATAGAATCCCGAGCGTAGCGAGGGATTCAAGTGTTTACGCCCAAGACGGAAATAATTTTGCTACCGAGTGACACATACTGCTTTTCACACCTGCTATAAGGAAAAATTATTTATGTGCCGTAGAAGACAATTATCTATGATCGATTGCAACAAAATAAAAATCGAATTGGAATTACATTTTGTGAAAATCTGCACACGGATCATGCTGAGGGCAATAAAAAAAAACTAGAATATCAGGGAAGAAAAGTACAACTTTGATCCCTCATTTGAGGGAATCAAGGGATCTTTTCTGAATAGCAGGTGTGAAAAAATACATTCTCGCGTCCAAAATAGCTCAGTGTCTCAAGACAAAGGTGTATGTATAACCAATGTGTGTTGCCAGTCATGACTTATGGATGAGAGACACGGTCGCTGACTATGGGTCTCATAAGAAGGCTCAAGGTCGCCCAACGAGCAATGGGGAGAGGTATGTTAGGAGTTTCACTGCGTGATCGAATCAGGAATGAGGAGATCCGCAGAAGAACCCGAATTACTGATATAGCTCGAAGAATTGCTTAGTTGAAGTGGCAGTGGGCGCGGCGACCGCGGACCGGATGACGCAGCGTGGGCAGGCCCCCCACCAGATGGTCTGACGACCTAGTTACGGTGGCGGGGAGTCGCCGGATGCGGGCGGCACAAGACCGGGAAGCTTGGAAAACCATGAGGGAGACAGGACATATCCCGCAGTGGGCGTCAAATGGCTGATCGTGATGATGATGCACTTTTCAAAAATATCTCGACACAAACTCGAATCTATTAGTCCGCGTGTCATTGTTCTGTCAGACGGAGAGGCGGTACTAATTGGGCGCATTTTTTAGGGTCCCGTACCCGAAAGGTGCCAAACCTGTCTGTCTGTCTGTATGTCCGTCCGCCTATCTGTCTGTCCGTCTGTCACCAGGCTGTACCTCATGAACCGTGATAGCAAGGCAGTTGAAATTTTCACAGATGCTTTATTTCTGTTGCCGCTATAACAACAAATACTAAAAACAGAATAAATTAAATATTTAAGGGGCGCTCCCATACAACAAACGTGATTTTTTTGCCGTTTTTTTTTCGATATTTCTCTGTTAGATAAGAGCGTAAAATTCAGGGAGTAGCACATATTATATTGAATTTAAAAGGAAAACTATCACGGCTAAGTAGGATTTACAAGTCTATGAATAATAGTCAACCAACTTATAAAATGAAAACTTCCTACAAATTCCATTGAAAACTTTGATCAAGTTGTTAGTTGTGTAAAGCAGGTATTCAAATATACCTAATCCTAATATCAATAAAAAATCCACTCCTTCTAAGGAACCCTACACTGCGCGTGACCCAATACGCTCTTGACCTGTTTTTAGAACTAAATGTACCCACATGTTGTTGCTGTCTTTAATAACTAACTAAACAAACAACCCAAGATAATCACTACCTACTTCAATCTATTCTTGTCTTATTTTTCAATCAAAGGGCCGTCATGCCTATACTTCAATCAAATAAGTGAAATCAGATAAATTGGTACTTTACTGTAGATAAATTGTTATAAAGTACCTACATTACAGTAAATAGCTCTTCAAACATCATAATGTTTATTTTTCATAAGAAAACTGATAATACCTACGCATTAATTATATTATTATCATAAGGAAAAATCTCTGTACTGTGTTTATTTGCCTGCTGTTAAGGCTGATTTTACATCTGGCAATCCTCTCGCTCGCACATTCTAACCAATAAACTCAGGCCTATATCCCCGTAGACGTAATAAGCCTATGCTTGCTTGATCATATCATGGTTTGCAACTTGCCACAACTCGCCAAACGACAAACGCCTTTCGCTTCCATCCAAACAAAACGAAAACTTAAAAACTGAAAAATTTTCAGTGCTAGACAATACGGGAGACAAAATGGAATGACGCGATCCGAATCCGAATTCTATGTTTAGACGATTCACTCTTGTTTGTTAGGCCCAGTGAATAGATCCATCCAGTAATGTCGTATAAGCCCCTGTGTTACGCACACCAAATCCTGAAGGATTCCATACGTTTAGCTGTCAAATTCCATACAATTGCTGTCGCAAACGATTTTGTGCGGATAATTAGGCCGATGAGGTGAAATCCTGTCGGAATCCTGACGTTTGCAATGGCGATTACTATGGAATTCCACAGTTAGACAATTGGATTATTTGATTAGGATTTGATATATTTAGTAACGCAGAATTGATGGCCGATGGGGCCGAAAAGTTCTCGAATGGCAAGCGCAGCGTAGGACGACCAGCCACAAGATGGACAGATAACCTCATCCAAGTGGCAGGAAGACGCTGGATGCAAGCCGCTTCCAACCGGTCTTTTTGGAAATCCATGGAGGAGGCCTATGACCAGCAGTGGACTTCTTGTGGCTGAATGATGATGATGATATTTAGTAAAAGAGCGTCAGTTCACTAACGAATACATTCGGCATTTGACGTTTATTTTGCTTTTAAATTATTCATTCCGACTGAAAGATGTTATCGCCTTTAAATTACGTTGAGCGATACTTATGGGCGATAAAATCGGTTAAAAAATAACTATCACACAATAAGACTCCACCATTTTCTAAGCAATGTAACAAGTAAACGAAGATATTCAGTTGATAAAGGAATCCGATATCGGAACCAGATAAAGGGCGAATAGAGCTGTTTTCATTATGATATAATCTTTCAAACAAAATACTAGTGATTAATGGCCTATATAAATACAAACGATTTCCAGTTCCACTTCATAGTTAGTACCTATCTATGGTGCTATAGAAGCCTTCCCCGAAACAATGAAGTCAGTTTTGCTGATAACCTTCGCTATAGCAGGTGAATATTGTTAACTTGTTTCGTTATTTGGGTGGGTGCATTTCCACGACTGTGATGCTCTTGCCTAGTTACCATAGCACATGGTCTGCTAGTTCGGAACCAGGACAAGTATTGTGTTGAGTGGAAGTTGTCATTGTAATATCATTATTTTAAGCAGCCTTAAAAAAGAAGGAGGAGGTTGCCGACTTCAATTCGCGTGACTTCAACTCACTTGTCTATTTTTATCTTTTTTAAGCGTCGCTATCAGATTCGCTGATATTATTTCTGCTAGCTATCACAAATTGCATTCGACCACCTGACTGCCTTTTAGAGCTATCGCTCACGACGACTTAAAAACGCGATTCAAACGCGATAAACGCGTCCAATGGGTGAAACGGGTTGAATCGGACCCATCCGACAATATTCAAGTAACATTTATTAGGTGACTTGAAAACGAAATATAAGGCAACGCGTCGACTTTAGAAAACAATTATTCATTATGAATGTTCAGATTTTTTAAACAAAACCTCCTGTTTAATACCTTAGTTTGCTCTGCAAGCGTCCTCGTCGACCCCTACAAGGCATATGAGGAGGGAGATCGCTACTTCTACTTTCCCGGAGATGGGGACGGCATCATGCACTTGGTAGATACCCAAGAGCCCGTCGACGAAGACTTCATCAACAGCTACACCAGGAATTCCGCGGACAACGGTTACTGGCTGTTCACACGGTACAAGAAAAAATGCATCATACGTGTAGACAAAGCTGAATAAAATGAAATAAATGTGACTTTTTGCATTTAAACTTATTTATTTCTGGCATACCTTATGAAAAGACCTTCATAATTTTTTTGCGTATAAATTCAAAGATTTCATGTGGATTTCAGGAACAACCCCAATACCGCCCAAATTCTTCTCATCAACAACCCCGACAGCGTCCAGAACTCCAACTTTGATGCAGCAAAGGACACCGTATTCCTCGCACACGGCTGGAACGGAAATGGCGGCAACGGCATGAATCTCCAACTTAGAGAAGGTTAGTAAAACTCTTCTTGCTTGCTAGAAGTTGCCACTTATCTCCTAGGATTGAGAAAAACCGATTGAAGTTTAGATTTATGATATCTTGTAACAGTCTCCCATTCTCGGCAAAAAACTGTTTTCTTAACCCTCGGAGAAATACTTTTCTCCAAGAAACAAGAACCGAAGCAACAAGTTTTTGCATCTAGACAGTCTCCCGGCGTGGAGACCCACGTGGTCATCGGGGGACTGTCGACACGCAAAAACGGTCCAATTTGCTTGTTCTCCAAGAGTTAAGAAAAACCGATTAAAAATTTAATCCACGACGTGGGCGTCGGAAATTGTAAGCTTACACTCCCTTCGAGATTCTTTTCGATGGCTCGTAGTTAAATTTCACTCGCAGCTCAACTTCCCGACACCCTCCTCAGCTTTTCTCCAGGACGGCGATGTGAACGTCATCATCCTTGACTGGAACCGCCTGGCCAACCGCAACTACCTCACGGCGAAGGCCGGAGTCGCCGAGGTTGGCCGCGGTCTTGGCCAGTTCATTAGGTGGCTGACCACTCAGGGCCTGTCCTTGGAAAAAGTCCACCTGGTTGGGTTCAGTTTGGGAGGACATCTGGTCGGCAATGCCGGCCGCGAGCTTGGCGGCGCTGTGAAGAGGATTACGGGTTGGTATTTTATCACTTTTCCTATAAATGTCACGTTTTTAATAAGACCAAACTATTGAATCAAACTCAATTTATCTAAAGTGATCTATAAAATTTATCCTGTTGAATTCCCGGTAATTCAAACAGTTATGTTTAGCAAAAAGCAAGTTCACAATAAAGAAAAAAATTGTTTATAATAATTATTTCACATAAAAAAAGTTACAAACATATCGTTGTAGTTAGGACGTATTATCGTCGTTAGGTCGGAGTAAATACTTTTCCACCGCAAAGTCAAATTTTTCATCGTTTTTTTGTAGCTTCAAGTCGCATGTCTCTATGTAGTTCTTGCAATAAATTATTTTGTCTGAGTTAATAGCACTTTGGCTTTTGCCAAACTCTTCTATTGTAACAATCCACATAAAACCGTTTGACTATTTAAACGTGCCAGCTTCTCCTGCCACTTTCCAGCTCTGGACCCAGCTGGCCCTCTGTTTTACACAGACAGTAACCGCCTAGCGAAGAGCGACGCCCAATACGTCGAAGTCATGCACACGAGCACAAACCTCGGCTACACGGACCCCTGCGGTGACGCTGACTTCTACCCCAACGGGGGCACCAGCATGCCTGGCTGCTTTATCAGCAATTGCTCCCATGGAAAAGCGTTTGGCTACATGGCTGCCTCGGTTAAGTACAACCACCTGCTGGCCAACGAATGCGAGAGCCATAGAGACGCGAGCCGCGACAGGTGTACCGGGGAACTGTACGAGATGGGCAACAGTGACCTTAACAAATCCAGGTTAGTGCCATTACTGTCAATCAGCCCTTATTCGTCCATAGCTGGATATAGATCTCCCCCAAAGCATGTCACTTTATGGCCGGTAATGCCGGCCACTAGGCATTACTTTTACCAGCCCCAGAGATCTAACAATAATCTTCGCGCCGTTTTGACATAGAAAATGTCTTTTCGTTCGCTCCAGTGTAAGCTCCGATTTCACGATTAAGTGCGATCCCCTTATATCTCGGAGAGTTGTGAAGATATTATATTCAAGAAAAGCTCAAAAGACGCGTAATTACGAGAACTTTAAGGTACAGAAAGAATTATTCGAGAAAGTCAAAAAAGAAAAAAGAAATGGCCGAAATAGTGAAAAAAAAAATCAATTAATTCCGATTTTTTATTTTGGCGCTCGATATTTTGGAAACGAAGAATGATATCAAAAATTTGAGAAAATCTCCTCTGGACAATTTATCAGTTACAATTTGAGCCCAAAACAAAGACGATCGGGTTAGGGTTTACCTGTAGCCTAAACTTTTTGAAAAGAGTCAAAAAGTCAGGACATTTTTGACATGACATTTAATAACTCGATTCATTTCCAAATCTGTGATTTTCTAATGAGTTAACGTCACTTTGAAGCGTTGGTAGCAATGACAGAGGCCCCCTCGCACATCGCATTATTTGAATGCGCAGAAGATGCCTTCAAAAGGATGACACACACCAACGCGGTGGCGGTGACGGTGACGGTGACGGTGGCGATGGCCATTGCGGTGGCGGTCCATAAATAAATAATTTACGGCTATAGTATTTTGTATGGACCGCTACCGCCACCGCGTTGTTGTGTTTTATCCTTAAAACGCGCTGTAAACGAGATTCAGTCGCAGCCAGTATTCTCTTGCACACATCCACAACTTAAGTAGCGCGTTTGTATTGATACCAACGCGCAAAGTCGATACAAGTTGTATCGACACAGATGCGATAATTGACATCTTTTCAAAATTGTATGGAGCTCTAATTCGAAAACCATTTCGAGATTTGGCTTTGTAAAGCACGTAAAAATTACTTTCAGTATTTTCTGTAGCTGCATTTTCGAGAAAATAGTAAAAACACAAAAATTCGATGATGACGTCACATCGTGGCTTTCAGTGAACGCAACTCGAACACGGCTTTGCCACGATAAAAAAAAAGTCACGTCAATGACCTCTATCCGTCAACGCACAGAGCGTTGAAACGCCATCCATACACAGTCACAAGATATCAGGGTTACCATACTTACCATTATCAGTAACCATGAAAAAGTAGCTACAACTGTGACAAACTGATAGCAAAAAAACTCCGAAGGCAGTTAAAGGCAATACAAACACAAAGCGAATTTAAAAAAAGGAACAACTATATACATACATAAGGGATGATGAATATTGAACTAAGCAGATCTAATATTGTATGAAAGAAAAACCTATTAGCAGATGTTAAAAAATACAGAAACGGTTTTTTTACATGGTCCTGGCAGTACTAAAATAACATTTGTCAGTATGTTTTTTTAAGATGTTAGGCAAAGGAAAACATATCTGTGAGCCTCGTTGTTTCGTCACTTCCGGCAAAAATATTTTAAACTTTAAAATTAAATATTTATAAGAAAACGTACGTATTTCAGAAAATAAAAAAATACGTGTCTCCTATCTTTGTGATATCTTTTCAAAATCAAAATTACATCAGTAGGTTTTTTTGATGAAAAGATGTCAATTACGCGCGTTCTCTATGGCGTTATGGGCGCGATCTATCGATACAAACGTACGTGCAACGCGATACCAACTCAAACTCAACAATCTGCTTTTTGCGTAATAAGGGCGAAGTGCCTCATCTCACGGGAAGGGCCCTTGGTGAATATTTTCGGTCAACGTTTCACCGCCCTATTCAATCTAATCGGTTGGGGAACTTTGTCAACGACATTATCTCAATATCTAATCTTCGGTTATTCCCAATTCTACAACTTAGTAAATACTGTAGCCGGCCCTAATAAGCAATCAGAGGTCTTATTAAGCGCACCAAATCCTGTCGGTATGCTGACGTTTGCTATAGCTATTAGTATGGAATTTGACAGACGATTGGAATCGTTCAGGATTTGATGCGCGTAATGTAGGAGCTGATAGATGACTGAGACTCCTGCCATATGTTGCCGCAGTGGTTAAAACTTTGATTATAATTTCACAGGAGCGGTATCTTCAGAGTCAACACTGCACGCAACTACCCTTATTAGTCAAGTCAGCTCACTTTGGAGAAAACTATTCTTAAGACCTTGTCAAATAGTTTAAAACAAATCCTGAGTGTACTTATTATAAGTTATGAATAATAAATTATTTCGACCACGAGTAACAGAATAAATGTTTTTTTATTATGTTAATCTGACATAAGAGATTTAGATAGCACGTTGGAGTGTATTGATTTTAATCATAATTTTTAAACAACGATCGATCGATTTTATAATGCCATTTCATGATATCAATCCATCAATTGAATTATTTCGTGCGAGCACTTACCAATTACCATGTGTGCGTGTCATTACCATAGTACTTACTTTAAAATCTGGAATCGTCATAAATGACATGAGTTTTACTGAGCTAATACTGCTAATACTATCAAGCGCTGAGGTATGTGAACACCTCAAAACATTAATTAGTTATAATTAATCAGTATTAACAATAACCTTCCGGAAGGCCATGCTGATTCGAGCCGGTGTACCTACATAGCGAATCAAGCGTAGCAATCCCGCTACTACGAGTACGCCGAATAGCTACGACGAAACCGCTACGCGCCGCCTGCCGAGCTCGTAGCGAGCCTGCCACATAGCTTATACGCGGGGCCGCCTCTGAACCGTAGAAGTTTTTCCCACCAGAATATAACCGTAAAAAAATTTCCAACTCTGAAAATGTTTATTTAAAAAACATATTTTACAAACATAATTAACAAGGTCGAGACCTCCCTTTAAGTGTATTAACACCAGTGCCAGGAGATCCCGCTCTTCCACAACTATACATAATGTAGTTTTACGGTGACGCTGACTTCTACCCGAACGGGGGCACCGGTGTGCCTGGCTGCTCCTGGTTTGTCTGTTACCCCAGGAGGGCCTTCAGGTACATGACGGCCAAGGTGGTGTTCAACAGACTGCTGGCGAACAAATGTAATCCGTGACATGCACCGCGACAGCTCTACCGGAGAGCTGCACGCAATGGGCAAAAGTCACCTTAACAAGTCCAGGTTGGTATCATTGCTATTGTTATCAGTCATAGTTATCCTTCGCCTGTTCTAGTGTAAGCGCTTATATATCAAAGTACCTATCAATCATCATTGCCGTGACCAGAGAGACAGAAACGTGAGAACTGTAAACTGGGAAATTGTAAACTGTTCGATACCACGATACTGAACAAACGGTTTTTTCCTTTAGTTCGCGCCACTTTTGACATTTGCAGCTTACTTATTAGTATACTAGCTGTCCCGGCGAACTTCGTACCGCCGCAGAATCCGTTTATAGATTCTTGCACAAAGACATCTATTTTTAAAACACACCGTTCGCTCGCACAACGCATAGATGGCGTTAAACTTAAAATAAATATTATCCCACGGGAACGCATTACCGGGATATCAAGTATGCTATGTCTCAATTCAGGTCTTTTTCACATTTATAATATTAGTAGAAAAAATATAGCAGGAATAGGATTTTGAAATTTTTATTAAAAACGTTTCAATCACCAACATCAATCTATTGGGGCACTTCGTCAATGACATTATCAGAACATGTTGTGCTTAATTAATGTAAGAAAAGGTTTCCTAAAGTTATGCATTATGGATGCGAGGTTAAAATACGAGGCTTAATTAATTGAAAGCTTTTCGTATCTATGGATTGGCCAGAATGCTCGTTGACTTCCTTGTAAGTAAGATTCTCAAAATAGTTTGGACAGTTTCATTGGCAATAAGATTCACAACTGCGGTATCAGCAGCTTCCAGCCACACATTTAATTTTTTTCACAATTTCACAGGAGCAGCAACTTCAGAGCCAATCCTGGAAGAGACTACCCTTACGACCGCAACCCTAAGCTAGGTCCAGATAGAGTTTTGCAGAATAAAAATCGCTCGCTTCGAAACTTTATAATATTTTATCCCCTTAGAATATTTTTTCGGAGACACAATGACAAACACACAAAACGTTTGTTATGTACCTACCTAATTCAATACATTCAATGAATTTTGACTGCCTTCCCTAAATGAGATTTGGTTGGACCCTTCCCTCTCCATTTTTTTGCTAACTGGTTTCAGAACCTAGTTGCATGGAAATTGAAAATATTGAAAAATGACTGCTATTTCCAGGATTGAAAATAATATAAACAATAACTTCTACACAACACAATCACTTATCACACATTTAAGCTATACTATTGTTCGTTTGAATTTTATATCATGATCATCCAGTAATCCCTACATAAAAAAACTCTGTGAGTTTATATATAGCATGCAAATAAGCTGATTGAGTCGAGATGACTCGTGGGCGCTGACCACTTAGAATCCAATTGGATGATTGCTGTATTGTATGTCATTCAAATACATAGCCTCGAATACAAACCAACGTGTTTTAATTAAGAATAAGAAAACTGAGGTCACCATTACAAATAGCATCAAATAGTAAATGACAAGCACGGATGAGAAATGATCTTATAATATGAAACAAGTGGGGCAGTTGCTCTAAAAATAGTTTACTTAGAACAGCAGGAAATTCGGTATTAAAGTGTTGGTTTTAGCTAATCTCTTCACTTTCCTTTATTGGCTTCATGCTTATTGAGGTAGTGTTATTGAGGCAGGCATCCTGAAAGAAGGAAACGATCGTTGTATCGTATTGAAATTCTTACTGCCCCTGGTGACCGACTTGAGAATTTCACTCCTATCTAAAGTATCGATACTTCAGTATCGTTTGCCTCGTCCTCGCTCGTTATAGTGCAAATCATAAGTCTGAAACCAGCCATCAGTTAGCAATGTGCTTGGTGGAACAAGCGAATTTCGTCTGCTAGTACGGTAACCCACTACTAGTAAACGGAAATTTACCTAACACTTGGAAATCTAAAGATCTGCCTATTAACTTAGCCTTTGTTGTGGGTACTTGCTACGATGAACATGTTAAATTCACGGGACTTCATTATTTGAAATTAAAGAAATCAGTTCGTAAAGCCACCTTTACCCTGTTCGTGAGATGTTTACACGAGACAGTACGAATACGTAATAACGTCTTGATGGTGCGGTTTCCCATTCTTCTATCTGTACAAATTACTAGCGAGTATTGTTCTGGACAACGGAAGCAGGAACGAAGACTGGCAAAGTATTGGAACAGTCACCAACCTTATTACTCCCATACGCTCTGATATACGCCTCATCAGTCGGATGCGGGGGCTCTCTGTACATCCCCCTCAGTTGCGGGGCGAGAAGATTCGGCGCCGGCGGCAGATGGGCCTTGCCTCTCACTCTATTTATCCTAGACACGGCTACGCCGACGCATATCGTGATGACGGCACCAGCTAACGTGAACCACATATAGGAGACCCGGAGGACGGGGTTTACTTCGTCCCTGTAAAGATGAGAGGGGTCAATGAAAATTTCTTCAGCACGTATCGTCATCATCTTTTCTCTATGCACATCACCCATGGTTAGCTGGAAGAAAATACTTTTTGGTATTAAGCTCTCCTTTGTGCAATATTTTTTTCTTGTACAATAAAGAATTTTCAAATCAAATCATCAACACAAACAGAAAGTTCGCTGAAAAATAGCAGAAAATAACTGTGTTGGATTGAATTGGAGATTTGAATAACGTACGATATGGGACCGGACGGGCTGAGAACTTGAGTGGCATTAAAGCTGTAAGTGCATCCAGAGGTTGTTAGTGGCTTGTGGACGTGCGTGATCTCGCCCCGAGCCGTCGCAAACTGCGCAGAGAGACACCACCATGACATGGTTGCTAGCCCACCCAGGCCACCCACTAACGCTCCCTGGAAGAAAAAATTATCATCATCGGGCAATTTTGAAGAAAAGATCTCATAACGTTTCTACCGAAGTGGTACTTACAGGATATAACACCATCAAATACAACAAACACCTAGACGCTGTGAATTAACTTACAGTTGAGTCAACTCCAGGCATGAGGATACCCATAGTAAAGACGCCGAGCTGAGGACCCATCGCCATAGATTCCAACGTCATTGTCAGCTGCAAAATTGTCCCCATTTTCTCTACCAGAAAAACAAGCCCTGTGAAAATAAGGAATGACTCGTTTATTCTAACAGGGTGCAACAGCATAAACCACGATTATGATATTGATGATTGTATATCGTGGTATCTTGATCGTGACTATGACTTGAGCTTGTTAATCATAGAGACTAAATCATATTAGTTCCTTGGAAAATTGTCTCATTTATGATACGATCGACGATCCATCAAAGCGGCTCCGAGCATAGTCGGTTTCATAACATGCTGGGTGAATTTGAATTGGTGGTCCTCTCTGACTTGTGTCAGCTCTACGTTTTGGCGCCGTAAGTCATGCATGACCGTCCTGTATCGCACCGGTTAAGGACTCTTGTATTTAGGCCTTGTGGGGAGGATTGGAAAGAGCAACACCTGGCGTAATTTTTCAAATGAATTTTTTTCGGACTCTAAAACTTACCCAGAGAAAGAGTCCCCAGGCCGACGACCACAGCCTTCATCAACCAGTTAGCTTGACTGTCGGTGAGCTGTCGCTTGAAGAAAGGCTTATAGAAGTCTTCCAGCACCACAGCTGACATGGAGTTCAGGCTTGTCGAGAGAGAACTGTTGACCGAAACCCTACGTTACATCACTGAAGATAATATCCAAAGAACAGTGAAGTAAATTCTAAAATTCATCTTCTTTAGAAATCAAGATACCTTCGTGAGAAATGTTTCTTTTCCAATTGCGGATTTAATCATTGAAATGGTTTAAAGGTTTCTGAAGAAAAAACATTCTAAATTAATTATCCTACCTATGCTGATGTCTTTGTGCAAATACAAACACCACAAACTTTCGACGAGGGAGCTAACTAACTGTAAAGAATAGAAGAGGTTGGTTCACCTCAAAGCAGCACTGAAAATCCCAGCGACGAAAATACCAGGTAGACCAGGAAAGTCTCCTAGAACGTCCATCACTAGAAGAGGTAGCAGTTGATCCTTAGCCTTAGCCAACTGAAAACAATTAAGCTATTAGATTCACGTAGACCCACAATGTAACTTTTAAATTAATTATGCTGCAGTTGAGTATAATTAATTTTGCAACATTTCTACAGTATCAATTTGTAGATTAGACCAGCTCGTGAAGAAAAGCATCTATTAACCGGTCATAAAGAAGAAGATATGTAATCTACAACCAAAAACCTAGTGATGACTTTTTACCTTTGGTAGTCGTCGTTAAGGTACTTAAAATCGGTGTATTGACAACTTTGGTACCTTGGTAGTCAATGGATCACAGTCGTGGTATTTTGCGTAGATCAGCAAACCACAGTAGAGGCAGAAGCAGTAGAGTGTCGATATGCCTATGCAGAAGAGTAGCACTGCCCTGGAATCGACAAAGATTGATTTATGTACCTAGAGATAATATAAACTAAAATTTCGGTAAAAAAGTATAAGTTACAAAAAGGTACCCACAGCTGGCTGGTACCATACCTAATACAAACACAGGCAATGGGACTCCCCACTACGGATTGGCGATTTCTGGCTGTGGTAAGTATTGAAAGTGTGTTAAAATACAGACGCCTCTCATAAAAGCTACGCTTACTGGGCACCAGAACCAACTAAAATACCTACTTTGTCTATAAAATATGTTAAAATACCAAAAATGGACGCGCAACTTAAGGCTTTTTGTGACCCGGGGCCTATGAATACTCGAATTTGAATACATTACACGTTAAAACGGTTCGGTATGGCGCCGGATTAAGAATAGCGTCACTCCATTTCCTTCCGTGGATATCGTAGAAGGCGACTAAGGAAATAAATGCCAAGCGTGGCGATTACGGCAAAACCCTTCATGGTTAGAAAACCATGAGGGAGGCCTATGTCCTGCAGTGGACGTCAAATGGTTGAAGATGATGACATGTTAAAAAGTCTAATTCGCTGTCTAAAAGACAGCTTAAAATGTTTATAAGATGCCTTGGGAAAAATGTCCGCTACTTTAATTCTGCAAAAAAATTCAGTAAAAAGTGAGTCTGAACCCTAATATCTCCTATGACGTTCATTTCCTTGTTTATTACTAAAAAAACCTGTTCATAATGATCCAGAGAATTTGTGGGTGTCAGGGAAGACGAGTGAGGCTTGTGGTGCATTTTATGCAGAAGAAGAAGAAAGACATTCATAATACCAACAAGATACATCACAGAAACAAAATAAGCAGATAAGTAACATAATATGCACAGCAACAGAAAGAAAACTAAATTCACAACAGACAAAACGAATAAATAAAACAGGACCATAGATGATACATACCTAGGTGTAGAACTTTTATAATCATGCTGAGCCTGAGTTAGCATTCTTAACTCACCACTGAGCCTTTCGTAATGTGGGTAGAGCCAAGTATCTCTGCACCATACTTTGATTCACAGCGTTGGCTTGGAGCCAGTACACCAGGCCTCCTATAAGAAGGTTCCAGATCGAGTGACGTACGAGGGGACTGGGATCTAAACTGGAAACAAATTGTACAGATGTAATCACGGTAAGTGTGACAATCAACAACAACACTGTTGTTGTATGGTATGGTTGTATGAAAGCTGTTCGTATTGATGAGTAAAAAGTACCCTGAGTCGGGCGTTGCTTTACAAATCAATACCTTGTAATATATATTTCAATTAGTATGTCTAAAGTGTCCTCCATTTTATTATCTGGTACCGCCCTTAACCATATATTTTGTCAGAAGTATAGGTACTTCCTTCCCTGGCTACGATAATCGTCATCCTAGTTTGGGGACCAGGACAAGTAATTGTTTTTTGAAGAAGTTTTAGAATGTGCGATGAAATTAAATTAGTACGTCTAAAGTGTGCTTCATTTTATTATCTGGTGCCGCCTTAAACCATATATTTTGTAAGAAGTATACTTCCTTCTCTGGCTACCATATAACAAGACACAGGTTGTTTGGGGACCAGGACAAGTGATTGTTTTTGGAAGAAGTTTTAGAACGTGCGACGCCAAAGTAAAAGGAGATGTAATTGAAAGGCCAAAATTTAAAATCCTTCTCTACAACTTTTAACAAATCTCCATATCAGTTGCTTGGCCTGGGTACCGCTCGTTTTGCACAAATAACATCATATCACAGAGACCATCGAGGTAAATTTTGCCTGAACAAGACTTACTTGGGTGCCTCGATCCTGCCGCTCTCCATATTACGTTGCCACACGGTGCTAAAACCGCCGACGTCCATCGTCCCCTTAATGGCAACCAACGCCATAGCTCCGAACATTGCCGTTATTTGTATGACGTCAGTCCAGACCACAGCTTGCAGACCACCCTACAAGTAAAAATAGTGCAAGTATTACACTAAAATAAAACTTGTATTATTAAGCAGAGAAGTTGCACAGCATCTTAAAGTGAGACAGTGTGTCACTTCCGGTTCAGCAATCCGCTTAATAACAAAAGGTAACTCAAGCTACTTACTTTCGGTTCCGCTATTTTGTTCACCTGGGGTTGAGGTTGCTTAACGTTGCCTCATGAGTCTCTCACTAGAAGGCTTTAATGTGATGTTGTGCATCGTCTCTGCTTAATAATACAAGTTTTATTTTAGTGTAACACTTGTACTATTATTCGGCCTGTGACGATGCACAGCATCTTATAGTGAGAGACGCTTTTGTTATTAAACACATTGCTGAGCCGGAAGTGACGCACTCTCTCACTCTAAGATGCTGTGCATCGTCACATGCCGAATAATAATATCATTACATTTACATTACATAACTTTACACCTGTATCCCGATCCTGGAAGGATAGGCATAGGCTTCATCAACACTCATTATTCGCTTTATGCACGTACGTCGGTTTTGGGTACGTTTTATCATGCCCTTTGCCAATACATTCCTTGTTTGATCGAATTATGTGCGCCTGAGACGTCCCTTACCGGCCCCTCCACCCATGTTCGCTCGATGTATTTCTTTCAAAGCCATTCACATTAACACCACACATACACATAATCATCATCATAAGCAGCCTATATACGTCTCACTGTAGGGCACAGGCCTTCTCTCAAAGCGAGAGTATACATACACATAGGCTATTTAATGTCACGAAAAAATACAAAACACAAATTCCGACTGCTTAATGTTAATCTGTAGAATTCTAAAGGGTCCGATCGGACCACCATAATAATGGTTCAAGCGTCTTTTCAAGCGTAAAAGAGTCGATTGAAATTGACAAATCCGTCAAAGACAGAGGGCCAGTTTCTGAGTTGAGAATTTCACTAAGTAAATACTTAAGTAACGTTCTGTCACGTTCTTTTCTAAGAAATTCGAAGAAAAAGCACTACAGTTAACTATTTACTTAGCGAAATTCTCAATTCAGAAACTGGCCAAGAGTAACAAAGTTCTTTAGTGGGAAAAGTGCTATCAAACCGTTTGATAATAGTTTCTTGCACTAGCATTAGTAGAATCTAGAGCCTAGTGGTTTTGTGAATGAATTAGAAATTCAAACGCTTGAGAGATTGGATTTGAATTTAACCGTTTGCTAACACGGATGTATTACTTACAGCACTAGTATAAAAAATGCAGACCAGACAAACGATTGGCGTGATTATGTGAATGTCCACCCCAGTCACTGAAATTAATCAAAAGGTTAATTGAAGTTATTGCAAAGCCTTTCAGAAACCACCTCGTATAACTGAGCCTTAATGAGACTCTTACCTTGGTTGAATGCTAGAGCAGGTACGTAAATAACAATAGGTAGCCAGCCTATCTGAAAAATAGAACAAGTCAGTGCAGGGCCGTAGTCACGCCAGGGGCCTGTTTCATAGAACTACAATTCATGGTTTATTAGGACAATTCGATGTACATTGCAAAGACGATTAAACCACAGACTAACAACTAGGAAGACTCTGCTGCTACGCAATGTGCATCGAATTGTTATACTAAACTACAAATTGTAGTTTTATGTATGAAACTTGGCCCAGGACATACTTGATGTCAAACAGAACATTACGAAACAAGGTAAATTGCTTACTACTTTTTAGTTCGTTACCTAATTAACTATAATTTATTTGAAACTTACTTTATTTAAAAATGTATTTACTTGCCACCTGAACCACCCTGAACTGAGTATACTTGAAGAAATCCACTATCCACTCCTGACTTCATCATTAGATCAGCTCATTAATACCGAATTCTTGTATTGTCATCCGAAATACGACAGTAAAAAGAAAGTTAAGACTGGATTCCTAGATTTTTTACTTATTGGCAACATTATCTTAGTTAGACAATTTGGCGACATTGACTTGGCTTGACAAGTGAAGCAGGACTTAATACGTCCATGAATGAAACTCTATTGTATCACGTGTCAAAAATACATGTTTTGCTTATTCATTAATTATAGAGTCGTTCTTACCAATGTAAAAGCAAACAGGAATGATCCAAACAACCTCACTTTATTGTCGAATCTCATCGACAAGTACTGAAAAGAAAACCAGAAATTATTACGACACAACCACCACAGATTCAGTAACAATTTCGTATTAAACTTTATTACCTCATAATTGGAGGTGATTTTGAGGTCATGGAAGACGGGCAGGTAGACCTGCGTCATCACAATGCACATCAGGAAGATGCCGCCCATGATGTAGGCATACTGCGTCCCGTACATGTACACTTCGGTTGGAGATCCCAGTAATGTGATGCCTGAGACAAAACTGAAGATATCGGCTTAGCAACGTGACGATTATAATCGAACTAATTAGTTACGTAGTGATGATGATTGTTCCGACCGGTTTCGGCCATGGCGACCACTTTGACCCCTAATCAGTGATGAGGCGCTGGTGCGCTCGAAGATGGCTTATGTAGCCTATCTTCACGGCGAAACTCCGTACACACTGAGGGCATTCTCACGTGCCCTCAGTTACGTAGTACTGAAGATGACGAAACTTAAGTACTGTTTAATCTTTTGCCCTATGAAATAGGGTGCATTTCGGGAGCATTTAAACGGACGGAGTTTGATTTAGGAATCATATACTTCGTAGGTTTTTTGCATTTTTGAGTTTAATAGGTGGGTTTAGTATTTTAACCTTAAAAACACCTATTTTTATACGAATTACTGAAATAATAATCGGCAAGTTCCAGTAATTTGAACTACCATTTTATTTTTTCGTGGTACAAATTGAAAACATAGTAACTCAACGTAACAAATTCAAAATTCTAATAACTGTATGAAGTTGCTAGATTTTAAATTGGTTGTTGGCACTTACTATTTTTTTATTTTGTGATGTTACAAAAACCGTTACCACGCGTGATTTTAGTAAGTCGAGCGGCGCTGGTAAATTGGTAGGTGGAGGGTCACGCTTACCACTTGCCACAATCCCGACAGAACCATGTCGCTTCATCAACACTAATTATTTATTGCAATGTTAATAAAGCATTGCCCTTTGCTAATAAATCCCCTATTTGGTCGAAGTATGTCCGCCTAAGACGTACCTTACCGCCCTTTCGACATACTTTCTTCAATGTCTCTTTCTTCATCCTCTCCATTTATGTCTAAACCAAAGCAACATTCCTTTTTAGGGTTCCGTACCTCAAAAGGAAAAGGGAACACTTATAGGATCACTTTATTGTCCGTCCGTCTGTCTGTCAAGACGCTTTATTTCGGGAACGGAGTCATCGAGTTGAAATAAAAACCATATACCCAGTCTACAGTCCCTTGAGGCTGAGAAAAAAATCAAACTTCTACGTTAAAGTAAAAAAAAATACGGCCGTTTATGCCGCAAAAAAGGTATATTTATACGTTTGTAATCAAATCATTAAAAAAAGCTTCTGAAGTTCGGGAAAACCTTTAAAAAACTGCGAGACTCAATTCCTGAACTGTTTGTAATGTAAGTACCTACAAATTTGTACGGAACCCTCGGAGAGCGAGTCCAACTCGCACTTGACCGGTTTTTTTTTTCAATATTCTAGTCATTATTTTTTGTTCTGTGCTACATTATGTTTCAGTCCACAATATTCTCTAATCAAATTATTGTATATCCTGTCATTGAATATCGTCTCGTAAACACACCAGTCCACGACGAGTAAAAGTTAAAACAATATCAAAATAGAATTCAAATTAAAAATAAATAAGAAAAATTATGTCATTGAAATAAAATATTAATTACTTACTTAGTCAAAATTTAAATGTCAATTGTCCTAAATTATTTTTTTATGTTTTAAAAAAAATTAAATCTTAGACAGTTAAAATATTTTACCTATTTCGATTTCTTGTAGTCCGGACAACGTGGCTCGCAGATTTATTAAAATATTCATCTCCTGCCTATATTTATTTTTGGTGCGCGTAATATAGCAGCTGTTCGTTTACTCTTACAATTGATTAAGTCGATGATGGTCAAATAGTTAGCGATGACGAGTAATTTCATTATATAGAAGAAGAAGAAAGATATATTTTATTTTACCAGCAAGACACGTCACAGAAACAAAATAAACAGATGAGTAACATAATATGCACAACAGAAAGGAAACTAAATACACAACAGACAAAACAAATAAATAAAACAGGACCATAGGTGTAGCCTGTGGTGTGTCTAAGTTACTACAAAAGGCAGCTGACTCGGGCGTTGTGCTGAGGAAGTGAGTGATCCCTCAGCGCTGATTTTCAGTCAGTGCCTACGGCAATGTAATAGTACAGCCTACGGTAACTCAAAATAATGTTATTTTATGTAATATTTAATTGTTAAGAGGATGTAGTGACTGTATGTGGAGAGAATGAAGGAAGAAAGATTGACGAAAGAAATATATCGAGCGAATGTGGGTGGAAAGACATGTAAGGGACGTCTCAGGCGGACATAATTCGACTAAATAGGGGATGTATTAGCAAAGGGCAAGATAAAAAGTACGCAAGACCGGCGTGCGTACATGCAGCCACTACTTAATGTTGACGATGCGAAAGAGGTCTGTCAATATCCTGGCAAGTGGCAAACCCTGTTCTCTGCCTACCCCTCCCGGATACTGGCGTGAGTTTATGCAATGTAATGAATGTGATTGTAGTTTTATTTTTACTTAACATTATTTGTTTTTGATACAAGTTTAACCTCTGACCAGATGCGGTCGGACTTAATAAATGGTTGATTTGAATATTCGTAATATATAATATAATTCAATGATTACTCGTATTTCCTAAATTACGGTATTTTGTTTTCATTACAGACCTTTTTTAGGTACTAATAGATACTATACACAGACTAATTGTAAACAGATACTATAGTTTATCTTTTGCAAAAAAAACTAATTCACATAGGTACTAGGTTTTTAAATGGTTTTTACACTCTTATCATGATCAGTTAACAAAAAAAAATAAAGTGGGTGTGATACAATTAGTAATGTTAATTTAACGAGAACTAAAACTATGTGAAACTACAGCCAAGTATTTAACGCATCTTTTGGTCCAACCCCTGAAACTCTAACCCACTTGTTTTTGGTCTCCTTAACAATTATTTAGAAAATATGAGATGCTATTTTTTTAATTTTGACAGCCGAATTATCTGTGCCCAAGCTAGTAATGAATATAGGACCAGTTCTAATAGCATCCACAGCGCAAAAAAGACTTACCTAGCGACCAGCGACATGGCTACAGGCACCACCTGCATGTTCCTTCCGCCAAGCAGATAGTCCTGCTGAGTATTCTGCTTCTTGAAGAACCCCCAGTAGACGCCCACAACAGCGCTGATAGCTAACATACACACGAACACTACATAGTCCACCCAAGAAAACTTCTGCATTAGACGCATCATGCTTGACGCGTCGACGTTGCTCGAATCTGCCACCGACATTTTGGAGTGATGATCAGTCAACTGGAGTGTCCCTCAAAGCAGCGTGGTTGGCACATTGGTTTCTCCGGCGCTGGAGAGATCTTATGCCCAAGGGGATGGAGGATAGACGCACAAAAAAAATAGCACTGGTTGATTGGTTTCAAGCTATATATGACGTGGTGTGGTAATCTCGTCATCTGAGAGAACTGTGTTGAGCGAAAACTATTACTATCCTGAAGAGTTATCACTGCCTTATTTCACGTATATCGTAGATGGCTTCTAACAACCGAAGCACTGAATTTTGAGCACAAATATCATTGTCTCGAGGTAGCAAACCGGCACCCAGGTTTCGAATGGCAGCGGCCGGGGCTCAATCTGTTACAATGAAACAATTACGATAACTCGCAATTTAGAGGAGGATGTTGCGAGATCCCCCTGATGGCGAGTGTGTACCTAGTTAGCGGTGCGTTTCGTTCCCTGACTGACTAATGCCTAAACTATTATTGTACGAGGTACCCAACCGTCTACATCTACGTTCAGAGACACCGTAGGATATATTCTATTTTGTGCAATACTCGCACTTAAGGCAAGGGGCATAGTGTTTCGTCTAAGTTCCCAATGGTACCTTGGGACTGAATGTGACCATCCCATTAGTGTTTTATAGATAAATAGAGAACTCCTCTTTTATACTCTATACATGGAGACAAGTTAAATAGCGCTCTCTCTGTTCCGTTATACCATGCAAATGACAAAGACAAAAAACACCGTGTGCGTAAACCCTTCTAAATACTCGTACTCACTGCGCTACTTTTAATTTCTTCGTAGTAGCCTTCTTCCCACGACTACACTTGCCTGTGTAATATAATAAGTCAGTGAAAAATTTGGCAAAAAAAAACCAGAGTAGGTAATAAAATCTTTACATCATCATCATCAGCCATTTGACGCCCACTGCAGGTCATAGGCCTCCCTCATGGTTTGCATAACCATGAGGGGGTTTTGCCATAATCGCCACGTTTCTCAGGCAGGTTGGCAATCGCAGTATGCAGTTGGAATCTCAGGAAGACGCTGCTTTTTACATAATTTATTCTAATTCAAAATATATTAATCACTATCCGACGACGTATCACTGCTATCATTTTCTACATTTATTATTAAGCTGTCAGTCATTATTTCTACATTCCTATCCGTTGCGTTCCTTTTTGGCTCTACTATTTCTTGTGCACGTTTGATACAATTTTGCCACTTTTGGGCATTTATATTTTGAACTAGCTGTGCCCGCGACTCCGTTCGCGTACATTTCGATTTTTACGAAGCAGCATTTGTATGGGGGCCACGTCTTATCATAACTGGAGCTAGAATTTAAATAGCCTATCCTGTGTCCCAGATGTCTATATGTTTTTATACCAAATTTCATCAAATTCGGATAATTGGTTTAAGAGTTATGGAGGAACATACATACATACACACATACAGAAAAAAATTCTAAAAATCGTGAAATTAGTTTCAGTATCCTATATTGAGCCTATAAACACAATATCTCTGAAAACAAACTAACTTACTCCATGACCGACCCTTACAGAATTATTATTAGTATAGATAGATTGCATTGTTCAAAAGATTTTTCAATTCCGCCATTTTGTAAGTTGTGTTTTCAGCGGCAACTTTACCTTTAACTTGTGCCCGAATCAATTGAATGGGACTTAATTCGCAGTGATACGGCGGAAGTCTTAATACAGTTTTATTTTTAGCTTTTATAGTAAAAGGGAAATGCTCTTCGTTGTATTAGTTTCATCTGGTCATGTTTTCGGAACAGTTTTTCCTGTATGTATGGCCAATTCTTTCGTTAGATTCGGAATAAGATTCGGTCTGTTCAGCGGACCTATTCTTCACGAAATCAATTTCTGAATATGGTCACTATCTGTTGTGGCAATTCAACCAAATATCCCGGGGTGGTAGAGCTGTTGAGTTATCTGGTCTAGACGTCATCATCATCATTTGATGCAATCAGAAGTTTACAAGGTGTTGGTAGAATAATAAGTATCATTATGGACCCTGTATTACTTTCAGGTCAGTAGGAATCGACGGTCTTTGAAACGGAAAAGGGGACGTCCGAAAACCACTTGGCGCCGTACAGTGACCACACAAGCGATTTTTTTTGTATTTGGTATAGGCTTCTTTTTCTAACTCATGGTTGAACATGACTCTGATTCCTCAAAATGTTTTTGATTTTTTCAACATGGGCCACATGTCACGCTTCCACTTCCGTTAAAATGGTCGTCCTTTAACCCAATCCTGTTTAAACTGCATTTTAGGAGTTTTTTAGGGGATTCCCTTAAAACACCCCGTAAACTCAGTGTAAATCTGTGGTAAAGTATTTCCCTTGTAAAGTCAACTACCGCGGATTGGCAATTTCAAGCGCTGAGCTTTGTGAACACCTCAGACACTTTTCCTCACGGTGTTTTCCTTCACCGTTAGCGAGTGGTATTACAAATAACATTTAAAAGTAAAAGGGGTAAATAAAAAGTAAAAACACGACTCCCACAAGTGCTCCTTAAGTCTGTGGGAGTCTTTCCCTGCGGCGTTTATGGAGTGTTTTATGGAATCGTGTTTTTTACATCGTTATTCTATAAACCCTTAATCCGCTTTCCTGCTCAGCGTACATTAGGACATAAATATGATACATACTGTTCAAAATGGGACTGGACAACTGTTTGCCTCCCGCTCATACGGTATTACCATCTGTACTGTGTGAGCTAAAGGCAAATAGATGTTCAGTAGCTTTCACAAACTACCTAACGAACTACTGTAAAGGCATTGACATGATGATACTTCATATTTATTTATATGAAAGAATAGAACCAACATAAGAAAATTGACTTGAGAGAAGGAGTAGAAAATACTACTTTTTTATAAGTAGGTATCCCGATTATACCACGGAGGGTTAAAAACGTTATTCTATTGTGGGTACTACTACCTACTTACACTACAATTAAATGCATGCAATTTGCATGCATTCTCTCTACTACAGGTTTGCATACGGTATTTGAGTAGGTAGGTAAAGTCAACGGCACAACTCAGAAATCAGAAATCAATAATTTATTTCAACGTAAAGAATTTACATTCTGTTTGCTGAATGTCAATGTACTATGTTAGCCGCTGCCTTCGGGCCATATTTGTAGTGGAGAAAAAGGCAGCTCGGACCATCTTTTCTCAAATCATCTTAAACTTATACATCAAAGCCTATATGATATGATTATTATTATACTTTATTGCACACAAGACTTTTAACAGGACATTACATAAGAAATTACATGTACAAAGGCGAGCTTATAATGATTCCGTGATAGCCACCAATAACTTTAAAAGCCAAAATAACACTTCTTACAAAAGTAGGAAAAACATTAATGCTGCGGCCAGACACACGAACAGCACCCGTTCACGAGCATAACGCAGGGGTCAGCCATCACCAGTCTCAACCATTTTAGAGGGAGATAGGTGACCCGGCCACCACGCCACCATTCGAATGACCTTTAGCAAACCTGCAGATTGAGTTTTTGTCAGCTATAAAATGTGTGCTATAGTTATTAATGTGCAATGACGTCGTCATGGCCACCTTTTTAAAACTAAATAAATTATAATATTAATAATTAAATAAATGACGTCTATTTAATTTGCACATTGTTATATTTTTACGGACATACATTATATTATCGAATATATATTGGCAAGGCAGTGTGAGAAATCCTATTTCTTTGAAACGCTCCCTTAGCGATTCCCTACTGATGTAGAAGTCGTGAAAGCAACATTGTGATATGAGAATTTTGGGCCTGTTTTGATACTCATTATGTTTTGGAAATGTTACAATAAAAAGAAACTGTTAGATGATCAAATGCTTTTATTGGTAAAGTAATCTTTTATCAAAAAACACCGGATCTCCGAGAGAATGTTTTGACCAACCACTGCGGAAAGATTGGAAAACAGGAAGGTTCCATGAGGTTATAGGAGAGCACCACGACAGTGAAGATGTTTTCAGGTAAATTGAAAGAACGACAACCGCGGAAATTTATTTACAATTTGGACAAAATTTTAACTAATAATGTCATTGGAATTATCAAAACTAGTCTGAAAAAGACTGTTATATGGAAGAAAAAGCTCTCATCTCAACCTCTTTTGAAGCTATATTAAATATGTAAAGTACCCACTCACGTTCGCTTTGCGTTTTCGGTTTCTCTTGTCAATGGTGCGAAACACGTCAAGTTGACAGAAAAGCCTGTGAAAAAAATTCTTTTCTATTCTACGTAGTCTATGGTTAATGGTAACCAACAGCGTTGCCATTTGGCAACTTTGGTTGCCATTTTGGCAACATTTGACCCTTCGTGGCAACCAAGTGGCAACCAAGCTCAAATGGCAACTTTTTGGCAACTTTTCGACTTGTCGCCCGATCGTCAGTAAAAAAATATCGAATATCTTTTGCAGATGAAATGAACGGATCGAATTGAACAACGTCAAAATCTTGAACCGATTTTTATTCCCAAATGAAAACAATACAATAATTAGTAGACAAATAAATTGTACCCGTATTCCTACACAAAAAAGGTCTATTTTGGTGAAGCTAGAGATAAAAGTAATTTTATGAAAACTCTAAAACCAACATGGAAGAAAGTGTGTGTCTGTGTGCAGTATGCAGTGCATTGCAATTGCAAAGGAAGCTTTTTTCGTGGTTTTCTATTACTTTTTTTTTTAATCTATTGGTAAGTTCTCTTTTTATTGTTTTAATCGAAGAAGCTGCCTATAGACCTATTTGAAAAACCAATTTTACTGATTGAATCATCCGAAATGGCAAATTAAATTTTTATCAACCAAAACTCAAAAACCAAAGCTCTGCAAGCAATAAACAGTACCCAATAGTTATAAATATAGTAATATTAATAAAATATATTTTTTTTAATATAAATAATTAGAAGTATGTAAACATGTAAGTATTGTAGAAGTATAATTTGGAGTCGGTGCCCAAAAATATATGTGCTGGTCATGAAACTGGGCACCGACTACAAATTATACTTCTACAATACCTACATGTATACATAAGCAGCCTATTACGTCCCACTGTAGGGCACAGGCCTTCTCTCAGGGAGAGAGTATGGGCTTAATCACCACGCGTGCCCACCGCGTATTGTCGATTTCAAGCGCTGAGGTACGGGAATAGCCCAGACACTCAGGTTTCCTCACGATGTTTTCCTTCACTGTTAGCGAGTGGTATTGCTACTATTATGAAGTTTCACAAATTCACAAATGTACATAACTTAGAAAACCAAGTCATAGGTACACGCTCGCACTGTGGATCGAACCAAGGTAGGACAGTGGTGGTAGCCTAGTAGGTAGAACATCGGACATGTTTACATACTTCTAATTATTTAAATTATTTCTAACTGTTTAGTGCTGTAGGGTTTCGAAGTCGGTTTTTATTATTATTGATTTTTTTTTCAACTTTTAGTGGGGGGTGGGAGAAAGATAAACAAGTCCCTTATAACCATAATTTACCCTATTTAATTTGTTGCGAAAGTCATCATCAGAACATTACCAAATCATTTTGGGACTACTTTTACGCTATTTTGTGAAACATACGGATATTACTAAAGGGTGTGCCTCATTAGGCCTTATTTACTGCTGTCCATTGAAGAGTTCCGTTCTTCATCTCTAAAAGTCTTCATCAGATCTTCACCAAATTAAAATGGGAACAATGGGACGTTATATCTGTTCGAACAAAAAGAAATTTTTCGAAATTGGTTAAGATTTGACAGAGTTATGGGAAAAAAACATTCCGTGTGGCACCGGATTAAGAATAGTGTCACTCCATTTCCTTCCGTGGATGTTGTAGAAGGCGACTAAGGAAATCAATTACCAGGAAACGGGCAGCAGCGTCTTCCTGAGATTCCAACTGCATACTGCGCTCGCCAACCCGCCTGCCAAGCGTGGCGATTATGGCAAAACCCCTCATGCTTATGAAAACCATGAGGGAGGCCTATGTCCTGCAGTGGGCGTCAAATGGCTGATGATGATAATGATGATGCGAAAACATAGCCAAAAAAAATATATATATTCGCGTCGAATTGATAACCTCCTCTATTTTTGAAGTCAGTTAAAAACGCGTAGAATTTTTTTTTACACATTTTTTCTAATGGCAACCTTTGGTTTCACATGGCAACATTTGAACCTACAAATGGCAACCTGGGCTGAGTAGGCTCTGGCAACACTGGTAACCAATACAAATTAGGAGTGAGATATTTTTACTAGGAAATAGTGAAAAATAATTCTAGTGAAGTAAAAATAGTGAAATGGCAGGGCTTCTACTGAGTCCTACTGAAAAGATCTTCATCCTAGAAGGAGTTAAAGTATGTTTATAAACATAACCTGTAAGCGGCATGTTTACACTGCAACATCTGCATTGTTTTGGAATTACACACACATTTGACGCTTTCAATTCGTATTCTTAGGCTCATTACATCTAATGATGTCACAATAGTCTTGTGAAATCCTTTCTAATCCCTAAAATTCCATTCAGGATGACTTCAGATCAGATGGACGAACCAACATAGATTACCGGCCCATGGAGTTAGAAACTGATGTCGTGAGTCACGCCAGCGGATCAGCAAGATTACGGCTAGCTAATACAGACATTCTGGTCGGAGTAAAAACAGAAATAGATGTGCCTAAACCTGATAAGTCTGCTTTGGGGAAGATCGACTTCTTTGTTGACTGGTAATATATCCTCTTATCTCTGAGAGAAGGCCTGTGCCCTGCAATAGGACATTAGGCTGCTTATTGTTATATGGCCTCTTAGAGTATACATAGATCTTTTTGGCGGTCAAGTGAATGTATTTTAAAAAAATATTTTTTATAAGCTGTCATGAGTATACAGAGTATCGTAAATACAAAGTAGGAAATAATGTGGTACTGGTATTGATATTTTTAAATATCAGTACCACATTCTTGTGTCTTGTTTGCCACAAGACATTCCTATGTAGAAGAGCTTACAAATCGATACAGTACTTACCTGTGTAATACTAATTCAAATACAAGGGATGGTACTCTACCACCCCTTGTAGAACCTTGGTTCTATGACTTCCTCAGCATAGAGGGTACAGCTGTATAAATATCTTTTGCTTCAATTTTATCAATGTACTTTAGTTCCTTTCAACAATCTATTTCTCGAACCTCTTGACAAAGACTGTGATGTGACGTGTGATAAGAATTTTTCAACAGCTGTACCATCCCTAGTGACCCCCTGCGCACCTCCCCTTTGACACCTAAAATTAGTCATTGCGCAGGAATTTATGAACTTCACTCAACCGCCAAAAAGATTTACACGGATTATACCTCCTGCTTCTTGTACACTACCAATGGCGGCGCGCACGGCAGGCCAGCACAGCGGCAGGCGCCCGTGCCGCGTGCGCTCGCACTACTCAACTCCCTGCTCAGGGTGGTGCCGCAATGTGATATGTTTACCACGGGAATTGGGAAAATGATTGACAAATGGAAGGTAATGCTTGAAAAAGGAGGGTTCTGTTTTTATTTTTAGTTGAGTTTAATGATTAATGCAACGTTATGATTTTCCTTTTATGTTGTTTATTGCAATGTTTAATTTTCGAGTAATAACTGAGATTGTAGCGATTTGGCATTAGTAAGTTACAAAACTAATTAAATAAAAAAATTAGCACAACCATCCTCCACTGAATCAAAGATAAGGTTCTCGCATTGAACAAAATGTTACTTTGCCCTTACGTAGATAATTATTTCTTTCCAAATTACCTCTCATTTTAATTTCCAGTTCAGCTAACGCTACACCTGAGTTTGAAGGCAGAGGCGGTGAGCAGTTGGCTAGCTCAATATCTAACATGTTGCAGAAGGCCTACCACTCTTCACACGCATTCAACCTCAAGCAGCTATGCATATTAGAAGGCAAACAGTGCTGGAAACTTTACATAGATATTTTGGTAATCCCAGTATATTTTTTTTTCTGTAGCCTATATTTGTCCCACGACAGGGCACAGGCCTTCACTCAGATAGAGTACGGGCTTAACCACCATTCGTGCCCACCGCGGTGTGCGAAGACCTCAGACACTCCGGTTTCCTCACGATGTTTTCCTTGAAGAAGAAGAAGATTAAATTCATTTACATTTTATAAGCATTAAGGTTTGATTATTTATAGTAATGTAAACATTTCTAGATACTGGAATGTGGTGGCAACCTATATGATGCAGTCTCATTAGCAGTGAAAGCAGCACTGTTCAACACTAGAATACCACTGGTCAAAGCAGCCCTTATGGATGGAGGCAATGTTGATTTGCAGCTTTCTGATGACCTTTACGACAGCAAATACTTGGATGTTGGTGCTGCGCCATTACTGGTAAGATGCAAAGAGTGTGAGGCTATTTTATACAAGCCTATATTGTCTAGTCTATATTGGATTAAATCTTGCCTTTGCGAATGTGGGTGGAAGGGCCGGTAAGGGACGATGAATTAGCAAAGGGCAAGATAAAAAGTCACAACCAATGAATGTTGAGGAAGCCAAAGTGATCTGTCAGGATCGTGGAAAGTGGCAGTCCCTGGTCTCTGCCTACTCCTCTTGGATACATGCGTGAGTTTATGTATGTATGTATCTTGCCTTGCATTGGAGAAGTTATATGTAGCAATGACTTTGGTTTCTAGGTAAAGTAATGTTGTGAAATTTGTGGTTTTGCTAAAACAAGGCAGCAAAAGTACGTAACTAAGGCTAGGTTGCACCAACACTATCTACGAGTAACAGCTCGATCTGTTTATCCAGAGATAAGCTCTATCCAGTGAATAAGTCCCAAAACGTCTTGCGTCATGACATTTGCAGTTCTATCCATAGATAAATTGTACGACTAAAAACCCTGTCAATCAGCTATTTAGTAATTTATCCGTGGATAAGTATCTTACTTACTTATCCAGAGACTTGGTGCAAGTCGCTCCGAGAAAATGCAAGTCCATATAACAAACTTTATAAACATTTTACAAGAGTGCACGAAAGTGATACTCATGCATCAGCTTAAAGCTGCGTGTGTATTAATGAACAGAATAATAATAATATCCTTTTAAAATGTACATGTTGGTAGTTTTTGTCGTTGGTATGTACAGAAGTGTACACATACTTAATGGTTTGTCTAAATTCTTGCTTTCAGGTAACCCTCTGCAAAATAGGCGACAAATGCGTTGTAGACCCGTCTGCTGAGGAGGAAGGCTGCAGCGTTATCTCGCTCATAGTCGGCGTCACTGGTAACTCGAGATATTACGTCACCGGGGAGGCGGAGAATGTTCCGGAAGCCAGCTGGAAGTGCAGCACTATCAACATGAGCGGCCCTGGCAGTGTTTCTCCGATGACGCTGAAGGACGCTATCAATCAGGGGATGTGAGTACCAAACTGTTGATGTTTTGCTGCATTCTTTCTTCTAAACTCTATTTTAGAGGTACTTAAATAAAAAATTGTACCAAGCACCATGAATAGTACCTAATTACGATTATCATTTATGAATCTTCTAACCAATGATAGTTAAAAACATAGATGTCTAACTACTGCTAAAAAATGACCCCACGTTCAATTATTAAAATATCTATGTACCTGCCATCATGAGCTCAATGGTTTGACGTTTTTGTATAAAACCAATCATATCAGTTACGCTGTCATTTACTATCGCCCAATCAACGTTCAAGTCATCTCGCATGGCGCACAGAATGAACCAATCACAGAGTGATTTACCCTACAGCACATCTTGCACTCATTTCATTGAAACAACAGACTAATCGAGAGGACAGGGCCGTTTTTGAGAGTGAATTTTCTAGGAAGAAATAATTCTATGGTTTTATTTATTCGTAGCTTCTAATAGCTTCTATTTCTCGGAGACTAAGAAGCTGTTAAGCTGCTGTTGACGGCTGTCAGTTAGCCATAGAGCATGCATGAAAACAACTGACTACTGTTGAGAGGCAACCCCTTGCTAACTAACACCACCAATAACTTCTTTCATCATGGTTTTTTGGGAAAAAAACTCTCTAGTTTTTGATAGGTAAATATGAGTTTCAGACTTCAGCCTGTTTTTTTTTGTTACAGAATTGCAGCCAAAGCGCTAGATGAAGCCCTTGCAGAGGCTCTCTTGAAAGAAAGGCAAGAGCATGTCACTTTAAAAAAACATTCCTATGGATTCTTAAAATAGAATATAATTTTGAATAAATAATTTTTAAGGAAAACCACTTTATTTGCCTATGAACCTTTATTGAAATGATATAAGAGAAGTACAATCTTCTTTTTAACGTGAAACTATGTTACTATATCTTCACAGTCCTCTTAAAAATTACATTTCATTTTTGTTTACTGTACCATCATATAATATTATAATTGAATTTGCAGAAAATATAAAAACTTATAACACTACAATTAGATATCAGTATATTCACAATGAATTATGTAGGTGGGTAGAAAATATAGGTAAGCTTACAAAGTCTCTCGTAAAAACTACTCAATGCCCAGCATTATATGCTTTTAAAACAATTCACAGCACATTAACTGTCTCTGAAGAAACTGCAAAAACGCACAATACCATGTCATTATCCTCTGTAACAATCTAACTAAATCGTTTTAAACATTATAAAGTTAGAACCAACCGGGTAAAAACCTATTTAGAGGCTAAAAATTCCACCCATGCCGGGACTTGAACCCGCGACCTCTGGCTCACCGTGCCAGCGCTCTCCCGACTGAGCTAATGGGCAAGTGCAAGCATCGTTGAAATTTTGAGCCTCTACAAATCTCTGTATTACGTACAGGCAGCGACATCTGGCCGAAGCTTTTAAATTGTCCTCAGCACGGGTTAGTGCAACAAAAACAATATAATCCAACAGGGTAGTTACGTTCATGAATCTCACACACAGAAATTAACTAATTGTTAGTTAAAATTATATAAAGATATTGCAAAAAATATATATTGTTGCCATGTATACCTACTTTTGGCGGCATACCTAATAATAAAATATCTAATAAAAAATTGCAACATCGTAGGTATGTAAGATAATATAGCGTAATATTATCATGTAAGTAATATTAAATATCATTATAGCTGCTACATGAGAGAGACCAAAACACTACTTTCAACAGCACTCTTTCAAACATGATTGATGTCTCCATGATAAAGTGTCAACATGGTTCGAGAGAGCGGCAAAATGAATAATTTCTAGTTTGGTTTACAGGATGTACGGAAGTAGTTAAGTTTAAGTTGAAACATACGTGCATAGAATGACCAAAGGGCTCTTTAATACCAAGTTAACAATTAAGTGAAATAGAACTAGTCTATTTAGGTCTCCACTAGTACTCCAGCGGACGTATACATTTCTCTCATCTAGACTCGAGTCTATTTCACTTTATCACTTAATAATTTACTTGCTAATAGAGTTCTTTAGATACTGTTTACGCTAAGTTTTAACTTAAAATTTTGTTAACTAGACTACGTTCCACGAGTCGACAGCCTCGCGAGGCATTTGCCGCGCGAGGAAACTGTCCCCGAACGAGCGCGGCAGCCTCGGCAGAGTTAACACATGGCACCACACGTACGTAGTGTGGTGGCAGCTGTTTTATCCTTATAAATTAAATCAAATCAGGAACCGGCTTATTCAGCCGGCTATACAAAGAAACGTGCAACCGCCTTACCCCTTCTTGAGCGCGACCGGTGTCAGCAAATCCAGGACGGCCGATATGTTATCGTCATAGTTCTCGAGGAGCTGAGCCAGCCAGCCGCCGTCGTTGTTGAAGCCCATTGAGCGCATGTGCTCGATCGCTGCGGCGATGTGGGCTTCTGCGGAGGATAGGGTTGCTAGGGGATTTGTTGTGTGGTAAGTGGATAAGTTACGTTCAGGCACAGGGGCGGTTTTATATGGGACGAACAAATTTTTCGACAATCCATTCTAATAAAAAATGAAGTATTGAAGAAATCCCACATGATAAAGAATTACGGCAGAGCGTACCTACATTAAAAAAGTAGCCTACACAATTCATATGTACCCATATGCAGGGCACAGGCCTTCGTGAGAGAGTATGGGCTTAACCACGTGTAGCAATTTCAAGCGCTTAGGTGCGTGAACACCTCAGACAGCCAGGCTTCCTCACGATGTTTTCCTTCGCAGTTAGCGAGTGGCATTGCTACTGCAACTTCACAAATGTACGTAACATAAAAAACAAAATCATTAGTACATGCCGGGATTCGAACCTACGACCTCCCGAATGGGAGGCCGGCATTACCTACCTGGGCCTCGATTCTGTTAGTGCATTGTAGTATAATGACAGGTACACTGTCGGGTCACGTGACGTGTTTTTTCATACCATTGACGCCTAGAAGGTTTGGTACGTGTGCCCGCGTAGACTTAAAGCAGCCATGAAATGAAAACCGCCATGTTCATGCAGTTGTCATGTTACTACAATGCATTAACAGAATCTAGGCCCTGCTCCGCTACACCACCGCTCCGATACCATCGCAGAAAAAAATATACACGGACGAATTAAGAACATCCTTTTTTCGAAGTTGGTTAGAACTTTGAAATGATTTTCACTCACTCGGATGGGCCGGTTGCGGCTTGCCTGGGGTTGGCTGTGGTTGCGGCGCCGGTTTCGGTTGCGGTTGCGGCTTTTGGGCAGCCGTCGGCGTCTTCTCCGGCTCTTGGGGGTTCAACAATGTACATTAATTAGGCGGGGGGCGGCGTTAATGATAACGGGTTGGTCGTTTCAGTAGCTCGAGACGGGTGTTTTTTGATTGCGTACCTAACTGTAGGGTGGGTGTTTTTTTACTAGACCTAACCGCGTAATTATAGAATGGATCAATTGTAAGTGTGAAAGAATGTCTTGAATTTCGAAATGATATTTGTATCTCATTTCAACAAACATATGATGATGATAATAATCATGATGCGAATACTGCCCGCAGAGTCGACAGTGCGACAACGCAGAGGTTGATGTGTGTTAGCTACACATCAACCTTTACATTTTAGTTGCAAAGCCGCCCGTAACGTAACTAACGTAACTACCTACTACAGTTATAAAAAGTATAATTTCACCAACTTCTGATACTGCGAACTTCAATATTCTGTGAGCAAATAATTAAACAATCCATTTCTGTTATTAACTGTGCTGTAAGGTGGTCCTCAGAAGTAAAAACTAAGAATAAAATAACTTATTATCTTGAGTATCTTTGTCAGCGTCAGCTCTTCACATAACTATTAATACTGAAACTAAAAACTTACACGTTCACTAAGTAAACATTTACAAAAACACGATTCCTTAAAACAGTCCCCAGAGTCAGTTTAAATAGTCTGCATTATGGGAGAGACGGAACGGAACCACAGATTATTTAAACTGCCTCTGAGGAGTAGGTATTTCAGAGGAATGGTGTTTTTATAAATGAGACCGTTAAATTTTAATAAAAGCCCATTTAAAACTCACGTTCAGTGGCAATGTTGAGCGGCGGGTAGAGGCTCTGACCCTCTGTAAGTCTGACGCGCTCCTTAAACTCCTGTGGGAGGTCGAAGCCGATGGGATTCTCCATGTGGGGGGCAGTGAGCTGCAGCGGCGCCGGCATCTTGGCTGCGGCCATGTCCATCAAGTCTGGGTCAGGGATGAGAAATTATATATAAAAATCTCGTGTCAGAGTGTGCTTGTTATTGAACTCCTCCGAAATGGCTCCACCGATTTTTATGAATTTTTTTTGTGTAGGTACATTTTGTGTACATCCTGGGTGAAACACACCCAGATTGAGGCCATGTGTACAAATGTGCGGCGGCCCCCAGTGGAGATCGAACCCACGACCTCCGGCACGGTAATCAGACCTGATACCGCTAGACCAACGACGCTGTCTTATTACTATACTTTATTACACATATACAAAGGCGAGCTTAGACGAGGAATGTGTGAGCTTCAAAGGGGCTAAGGGAGTTGGAATGGCAGGCGGACAGGACCATTGTTTCATAAAACTACAATTGCTAGTTTATTACCCTAACCTGCCATTCGAACCTCTACTATGGTACCCACGATCAGCTTGCCTAGTGTGGTGCCGCAGTGAAAATTTGTGTTACTAAATATTGTTTATAAACCTTCTATTTTAAGACTGTTTAATTTAGGTACTTATCCTCCTCAGTCCTAACCTTGAAAATAACAATGGCTTTCGTTTGGTTGGCTTAGAAGGTTAAAGATACTTTAGTATCTTACCTACAATAAGTAAACATTAATTTTATGACAATTCAATGTACATTGCGTACTTGTTGATGTTGTGGGTTAATTGACTTTGCAATGCACATCGAATTGTCACAGTAAACGATGAATTTAATAAGTCACCGTTTCTGTGTAATTTTGGGTTAAAAAATTTGAATTGAATTGTAGTTCTATGAAATAGGGCACGGCGCCGGCGCGCGGCCGAAGTGCAAAAATGTATGGAGCTCTATGGATCTAGCGCGAGCGCGCGTTGGGCGCTTATTGTATTTTGTTCCATGAGGCTCCATACAATTTGAGGTTTAAATGTATTTAAATGTACTTTAGAATAGGTAGAGGTTTCCAAACATAACATAATGATCTTAAAAAAAACTGTTTTCTCTATAATTTTACGGATAGTATGCTAACTTATCACCAGCTAAATAGCAGAGCAGTTACAAAAAATATAAAATTAAATCTCACCATTCTCATTCATTTTATAACGTTGTGTGAGCATCGCGAGTCAGTAAAACATACTACTCACCATTCTCCTTGTTAATCATTGTCCAGACATCAGCTTTGTCAGCCGAAGAGTCTGTGAACTTCGAGTTGGCACTGGTAGTCGAAGAGGCAGACTTCACGCTGCCCCCATCGCTCTCGGGTGACGTGATATCGCTCCCACTCCTATTCACGGTAACGGTAGCATTCATTGTGACAGTGACGGTCGATGTGTCTTGCAGTCCCTCAACAAGTGTAGTACCGATTGTGCCATGTGCTGTTGCAGTTGCAGATGTTGGAGCAAAACTGGAAGCTGAAGTGGAACCTTGAAGTTCCGAAACCAGATTCGGCACGAGCATCCCAGCCAAGTGCTTCTGGAATTCCGTCAGACTCTTGACTTTCTCAGCTTGGAGGATATTGTCCAGTCGGATGGGGCGGCAGGTCTTTTGGCTGTCCTTTGGCTCCTCGGTACCACCACCATGGTTAGCGTTGGCGTTCTCACCGGCCGGCTGTTCAGAAGAGGCGGAGGGCACAGGTTTCTTGGACTCTGCGTTGGTCATGTCGCCGGCGAGGTCGGCAATCTTCCTCCTGGGTACGGTAGTGCAGTGGGTAAGTGAGGAAATAGATTGTCTTAGGCTACCCAGGTGTTATGTGCTACGTACTAGAGGAGACATGCCTACGACTTTTGTGTGCCGCGACGGTACAAATTTTCGGTTAAATTTAAATGAAAAAAAATTGCTCTCCAATTGTACAATAACTTACTACGCAACTTAAATAAAAATATTAGAGTGCTCCAAGACGCTATTCTGAAGTCTTTCGCGCAGATAGGTATACAAGGAAACCCAATCCGAGCTGAACAGTGGAAGAGGGTTGGACAAACCTTTAATACGATATTCTGTTTAACTAGTTTGCAACATAAAATGTGTTTGGAGTGTCCACTTTAGGATGCCTTTATACCGCGTAGGTCTTAGGTACCTAGTTGTTAATAAAGCGGTCCTACTTATTAGGTAGGTACTGCAACATGATGAGTGTGCCTTTGATAAATGTCTGATAACTATACATTCAATGTTGAGTGACTGGCTGATAAACGAACTATTTTAGCAAGGATCTTTACCTGTCGCGCATGTGCTTCTTGTAGGGGCATTCCTCCTTGACAGCCACGGTCTTCAAGAAGTGACGGGACCTCTTGATTGCCGCCTTGATGAGGGCATGCTGTGACGACAAAAACATTTATACATCTTGCTAGCTTGCCATATTAATTATCCTACGACCTATTCTCAGGCCTAACAAATTTCATAAAAATCGGTGAAGCTGTTTCGGAAGAAGTCGATAACAAACACTGTGACATGAGATATTTATATATTAGATTACCTCGAAATAAGTGTCAAATATCTAAAACCTCTCTTCTTCACATTACTTTATTCTGTAATAATTTTTTTCCTTGTATAAAAAGAGATAACAAAAGAAATCTATACTAATACGCTGGCAGCGCTTATTATAAAACTACTTTATGAGAAATCTAAAGACACGTCCATCAAAGATGTTAGACCAGGCAATGTGAAATCTGTATCAGAACAAGGCCGATTCTTAAAGGAGAATCTAGTCCATCCAACTAAGAAACAAGCACGCATGTGCTCATATTTGATCAACTGATCGCAGATAAAAGAACACAAATAAATTTTACTTTGTTCTGTTCACTTATGAATTAAGTAAAATTGAAGTATACACATCATTCATTTATTTATCTAAGAAGCAATTATTAGTGAAATAAATGAATGTATTTGTGTTGTGATAGGATACCTTCATGGGCTGTTGAGACATCTAACATCGTATCTTACAGCGTATGAAATAGACAGCAAGAAAGTTATGAACCTATAAACGCACTTAACCGTAACATAACATAGTTTAATACTCAGGTTTCTAAAGGAAAACATCGTGAGGTAACCTGAGTGCCTGAGGAGTAGACAGAGGTACTGTCAGCACTGGAAATCACAGAATATTCTATTCCGTTGCGCTGTGTTCATTCGTTCGTGCAAAATGCATTCTATACTACTTATGCCGACTACCCGTCTTTCAGCACCTAGGTATAGTCTTTTTACCGACAATGGTTGTCTGGAAGAAATTGTAATCAACTGTGAACGATTATAGCTTCTTTGTCTGGTGTTTTAGTGATTACAAAAGTGTAAGGCTCAGACTCAAGGGTCCTCTTTGGAATCAATGAAGTTAAAGAGGGACTAGTCGCAATACATTCCGTATGTATACAATATTAGTGGACACCGCAGGAGGAAGTGCCCAAAGACCTGCGTTAACTCCAGACAGGCGAATAACAGGAGAGCGCACAGAACAGAGACAGGGGGGCGCCTACTTCTTTCGAAAGCTGAGACCCTTCGAAGTAAGTATGGCCCCTCCAATGAGGTCAAAAAATATATACTATTTTTGCAAATTCTCAAACGTGCAACTCACCGGCATATTAGGCATGGGGATCCGAACCATGCAATGGGCAGTGTGCACGCCGGCCGCCTCGCAACCGGCGCACAGGTCGTAATCATCGCACGTGGTACACTTGTAGCGGTAACCGTAGACGGGCTGGTCACACCCGTCGCAGATAACGCCGTAGTCGTGGACTTTGCCGTGGTCTGTGGATGATATTTGGAAGATAAGATAAAAATATCTACTCTCTATTGCACAGAAGAAACAAAACAAAACAAGTTTTTATTTTACATTACACACACAGGTCTATACCTACTGCATGATTCAGGAATTGAGCATTTTCAAAAATAACCACGTAAAATTTGCGTTAACTAAGGCAAAAATAAACCTTTCTCTGCACACGGCCCAGTAAATACAGGGCTCTCAGAGAGCTATGTCATGGGTAACTGAAAACACTTCCATTAAGAAGTTTTAAATTCTCATTTCAGTTTTTCATAACGAAACGACGAAAAATTGTAGAGGTTGACGTCCTGTAAACGTCTTGTAGCGTAACTGAACGAAGTGCTCGCATGAAAAATTGTAGAGGTTGACGGCCTGTCAACTGAACCTATGTCTTTATACCTTAATAGCTTTATATCTTTATAGGACAATTTGACTTTCAAACGTTGTTAGTTGGAGATATCTGTGTTTTGGAGATATTTTAGCTACCTAGAACTTTTTACCAATGTAGTCTTGACACTACAAGCACATAATGTTAAATATTAACTGCTAATGTAACTAGATTGATTTAAACGGAAACTACCTTTAGGACTACATATTATGTACAAATTGTGCAAATATGTGCCAATGTGCGTTTTTAAGCCAGTCAATTAACTTCGTCTGTGCTCAATGTGAGAAGTCAGTTGAGTAGAATTGTATTAAATATTTAATTATACTATAATCACGAAGCTGAAGTGGAGATGGGCGGGACATCTAGCTAGATGAGAAGACGGACGGTGGACGAAGGCAGTCACAGAGTGGTGGAGGAGAACTGGCCGTCGATCGGTGGGTAGGCCCCCTACCCGATGGGTTGATGACATTAAGAAGGTGGAAGGAGGACAATGAATAAGGTTAACAGGGGACCGGTGAGGTTGGCGTGACTGTGAAGAGGCCTATGCCCAACAGTGAGCGTCTTTCATGGGCTCTGTAGACAGATAAATATACTATGACGTGTTTCGGTTTAGCACTACGGCGGCGTATAGTCAAGAAAAAAAATTGCATCCCTAATTTAGCTGTTAGGTAGGCACCCTTCGCTGGCGTTTTGAAACTTATCCACGTTAAAGGTCTAAACCCAGCAGTGAGCAGAGTGGATGATGATACAAATACAGTTAATTAACTGACCTGAAGTGTCAAGCATTGGGGCGAAGGAGACCTCGCAAACGGTGTCTTTGTCCTCAGCCTCAGAGTTGGTGCAGAAGACGGAGAGTTTGATGACATCACCTCCGTTCATCTGGCTGAGGGCGACTATCATCTCGTCGTCTGATGATATGACCACGTCATCGCCATCTTCGTCTGTTTCGACACAGCAAAGGAACTGTTAGCCTTGAGTATGATTATGAAATTTTTGTTTTAGTTATAAATCCTAGTTTATTCATACTCGTATTGTGCTTGCTTTTGCCCGCGACTTCGTCCGCGCGGACTTTAGTTGATAACAGTGGTTCCAAATAAGTTATAGATGCTTTTAAACATTACAAAAAATATATGGTGTCTAAAGTATAATTTAATTACAGCCGAGCTTTCGGCGAGTTTTAAGTAACTTTTTTTTAAACGACTCGTGACTATTGTAATATCTGAAAAGTGGGGCTATAACTACGTATCTTGTGTTTACAGTAAGTGATTAATATCTTGGAATTATTCTTTCTTAGCTATCTGCCTGCGAAATTTCAGCTCAATCCGTCAAGTAGTTTGAGCTGTGCGTTGATATATCATCAGTCACGTTTGCGTTTTATATTGTCTGGGATGGAAGTACTATGGCCGTTAAAATGATTACTTACCTATAGATTTGTTAGCTTGTGAGAGGTTGGTCAGCAGTAGTAATAATTATTATGATTCATTAACAAATGAACAAAAGTCAGTATACATTTTGGGAACCGGCAAAGCTATTGGATTTCATTTGCTTTTGGCAAAAATTAGTATCAAAGATTTTCATCAAACTTTTCCGTTAGCCCCACCCAAGGGGACACCGTGAAGATAGATAAAAGAAAAATAAAAGATCTTTTTAGTAAAAGTATTGTGCACTACTGTAACAACAGTAGAAGGTAACCAAGCAGCGGTTGTAGATGCTGAACTCCTTTGAAGGACAGAACTGGTAAACACTGACAATGCAGTAGGTAAATTATTCAGTATAGTCCTTAAACACTGAATATAACGCAACTGGTCTACGTTGGTCTTGTTACTATTTATCAAAAATCAAAGTTTGTTGTGAATTTATTTGTCATTGAAAGTCCGACCTGCACCTGCTCAGAGAGAAACAGCTTTGTACCGTGTACTCCGTCCGCTGAAATGTTTCATGGTCCAAAATCACACGATCGGCATGACTGTCTGCTGGCTGTTTCTTATTATCACGCAAGATGTTCTAGTAATTTATTTATGCAGAAATACCCGGTCCTCAAAATAACCCCAAAACTGTTCTCAATAGTGAAAATCTAACATGATAACATGGGCCATGTCACGTAGAAATTTTAAAGAAGCGTTACTTCTGTAAAATAATATAGTAGAAATGTATAGTTCAGAGGCGGTTCTCTTGGTTTTCCGATCCATCGTTTCCCCACCGTGTTTCATTTTGTAACGATTCATCGTTTCCTCACCGTGTAATCATCAAGAAAATGCTCTGGGCAGCTGTTTAAAAGCATGTTGGTGTTTTGTCAAATCTTCTTCCTCTATCATTTATTTATTTATTTATATAAATAAATATTTATACATATATTTATATTTATAAATAAATATTTATACTTACTTACTTACTTACTTACTTACTTACTTACTTACTTACTTACTTACTTACTTACTTACTTACTTACTTACTTACTTACTTACTTACTTACTTACTTACTTACTTACTTACTTACTTACTTACTTACTTACTTACTTACTTACTTACTTACTTACTTACTTACTTACTTACTTACTTACTTACTTACTTACTTACTTACTTACTTACTTACTTACTTACTTACTTACTTACTTACTTACTTACTTACTTACTTACTTACTTACTTACTTACTTACTTACTTACTTACTTACTTACTTACTTACTTACTTACTTACTTACTTACTTACTTACTTACTTACTTACTTACTTACTTACTTACTTACTTACTTACTTACTTACTTACTTACTTACTTACTTACTTACTTACTTACTTACTTACTTACTTACTTACTTACTTACTTACTTACTTACTTACTTACTTACTTACTTACTTACTTACTTACTTACTTACTTACTTACTTACTTACTTACTTACTTACTTACTTACTTACTTACTTACTTACTTACTTACTTACTTACTTACTTACTTACTTACTTACTTACTTACTTACTTACTTACTTACTTACTTACTTACTTACTTACTTACTTACTTACTTACTTACTTACTTACTTACTTACTTACTTACTTACTTACTTACTTACTTACTTACTTACTTACTTACTTACTTACTTACTTACTTACTTACTTACTTACTTACTTACTTACTTACTTACTTACTTACTTACTTACTTACTTACTTACTTACTTACTTACTTACTTACTTACTTACTTACTTACTTACTTACTTACTTACTTACTTACTTACTTACTTACTTACTTACTTACTTACTTACTTACTTACTTACTTACTTACTTACTTACTTACTTACTTACTTACTTACTTACTTACTTACTTACTTACTTACTTACTTACTTACTTACTTACTTACTTACTTACTTACTTACTTACTTACTTACTTACTTACTTACTTACTTACTTACTTACTTACTTACTTACTTACTTACTTACTTACTTACTTACTTACTTACTTACTTACTTACTTACTTACTTACTTACTTACTTACTTACTTACTTACTTACTTACTTACTTACTTACTTACTTACTTACTTACTTACTTACTTACTTACTTACTTACTTACTTACTTACTTACTTACTTACTTACTTACTTACTTACTTACTTACTTACTTACTTACTTACTTACTTACTTACTTACTTACTTACTTACTTACTTACTTACTTACTTACTTACTTACTTACTTACTTACTTACTTACTTACTTACTTACTTACTTACTTACTTACTTACTTACTTACTTACTTACTTACTTACTTACTTACTTACTTACTTACTTACTTACTTACTTACTTACTTACTTACTTACTTACTTACTTATTTATTACAAAACCAACAGACACGATGAAACAAAAAAAATACAACAAAATTAAATTATAATTATAGGTTAACATTAAAACACTATAAAAATCTGACACGCAAAAAAAAATTAAGTAATAAATTAAAAAGATACAGGTTTTCAAAAGATTCCTTACTAAAATAAAATAAATCAATATCATTAAAGAACCGCGTGGCGCCGGATTAAGAATAGCGTCACTCCATTTCCTTCCGTGGATGTCGTAGAAGGCGACTAAGGAAATAAATTACTAGGAGACGGGCAGCAGCGTCTTCCTGAGATACCAACCGCATACTGCGATCGCCCACCCACCTGCCAAGCGTGGCAATTATGGCAAAATCCCTCATGGTTATGAAAAACACGAAGGAGGCCTATATCCTGCAGTGGGCTTCAAATGGCTGATGATGATGATGATTAAAGAACTTATTGTAAGTGCTCATGATTCGTTGAATTACGCTATTTTGCCCATAAATATATCAGTTTTACTAATATATATAGCTACAATCCGGTATACTCACTGACTGACTGACTGATCATCTATAGGTTTCCTCGGAAACGGTAAGAGTTACGTGAAAATTTTGTATGAGAAAGTTGTAGGAAATGTATGATATACAGCCATCCTATGAAGCCGATTTTTGAATTTCGAACGCGTTCTCCTATACAAATGGGCTAACTTTTTTGTTTACCGGCCGATTTGGATGAAATTTGAAACGGGCGTTTGTTTCGTGATCTAATTTTTAAAAAAACCGTTCGAAATTCAAAATAGGGGCGAGAATATGGCCGCCCAAAAAATCGACCTCTGCGCAAAAAAGTCGGCAGCCAACTGGGCACATGCTGGAGACGTGCCCTAAACGGCATCGGGTTGTCAAAGGACCCAGGTATATGAGAAAAATCGGACATTTTGGATTTTCAAGATGGCGGCCGAGATATCGACGATTGAAAATGAGAAAATTTTGTATGGAGAATTTGTACTGAAAATCGACTTTAGTACAAAATTTTAAACAAAAATGAACAATTTTTCAAATAAACAATTTTTTGAGGCCGAAGCAGGGACGAGGAACCTCGCCGCGGCGAGGCCGAAGGCCGAGCTCCGTCCAGGCCGAGGCCGAAGGCCGAGACCATTAATTTTCCGGCGAACAAGCAACAACGCAAAAGCCAGGTGGGACAAACTTGCAAGGCCGAAGGCCGAGCTCCGCGAAGCGGGCCCAAGGAACACCGCTGCGGCGAGGCCGAAGGCCGAGCTCCGTTTAGGCCGAGGCCGAAGGCCGAGACTATACATTTTCCGGTGAACAAGCAATAACGCAAAAGCCAGATGGGACAAACTTGCGAGGCCGAAGGCCGAGCTCCGCGAAGCGGGCCCCAGGAACTCCGCCGTGGTGAGGCCGAAGGCCGAGCTCCGTTCAGGCCGAGGCCGAAGGCCGAGACCATACATGTTCCCACTTATCAAATCCCTACCCCAAGTGTCTAGCGAGGCCCTAGGCCGAGCGCCGCGGAGAGCGAAGCTCGGAGCGGCTGGGGGTTGGCGCGCGAAGCGCGCAGGGGGTTCACCCCCTAGTCTTCTTTTATATATCTCTAATATCTCTATACGTGTTTCAGGCGTTTTCAAAATTAAACCTTTTAGAGGGTGAAAAGGGGTGCCAAAGTTTGTATGGGGTGTTAAATATTGTGCTCAGATTTAGCATTAAAATGTGAAAATTACTTTGCTAAATTCCGCCAAAATCCCACAAGCACCATGCGGTTAGTTAATGCATCACCCTCCCTCAGTGGCATTTTAATGTTATTATGGATTTCCGCAAAGTAACACCTGATTCCCAATATGTTACTCACATTCCAATCTGATTGCAAGCCGATTGGAAAGTAGGGTGTACTTCATCATTTACTGTTTTCAACGCTTCGATCATCGCGGGGCCTCGAATTTCATGTAGTAACATTCGAAGATGGAAACATTCCTTATTGTTAGGGTGAATAAAATATACTCTGCCCGGAGCATGCTGTTTTTTGATGCCAGGCCATCCGTCTACGTCCACTCTACATTTCCTCCGTACGAATCGGAAATTGATCCAAACATAATATGCTGGTACTTGATAATATAAAAGAGTTTTAGCAAAATCATCAGTGCGACACAACTCAAAGAAGGTAAGAAGTGTAGTTTTCGTGGGCTTGCAAGTCTGTCTGCGAGGTATTGCTGATTAAAATATATACTCTTCAGCCATTTTGCAGATGAACCGCGACATGAAACAAGGTGGGGAAGCGATCATGAATCGGCAATCCAAGAATTCACCATACAGCCTCTGAACTACTTATGTAAATTTTCACTTAATCTTTTTCATTTAGAGCAAAATTGGCTTGGTCAGATTCGTTGTTTATGTATTTGCAAACGTATTTTATTGATTTTACATAGTGGCAAAATTCGACTATGCGCGTTAAATGTTCTCAAAAGAACCGGATTATACGGAACTACCCAACGGTTATGAATCTATACTCCGTTAATGTCTAAAGTAAAAGAAGAAGAAGAAGAAAGAAGAAAAACATTTATTTAACGCCACATACACACATAATTATGCAGGAAAAGTAAATACAGAAAATAAGGCAGATACAGGACAAAAGCAGAAGAAATGTGAAGCAAATAGTGAGAAAAGACAAAGGCTAAGGGTACAGTACAGATGTACTCTGTATGTCGATGCAGCGGAAAAAAGGCCTCATGCTCAGTATTAGCGGAGGCTTTGCACCCACATCACTGATTTTCAGCTAGGGCCTTCTGGTGACTCACGGAGCATGAAAACGGAACAAACACGCACTCATACTCATACATACAGCTATACTTACGCACACAAGCACTCTCATACTTATATACATACATCTAAGCTAGTCCCTTATCCTGTACAGCACCTTAAGTCGATAAAATCAGTTACCCACAACATTGACAATTGGTTCTTAAAGCGGAATTGCCCATCCATCAATAAACCCAAGTTTCTAGCATCAGTAACCTGCTCAATCGGCACTCCTCGGATGCTTACAGGTCCAGTTTGAGCTATCCGATTCGCAGTTTTGCCGATTTGAGTAAAGCCTCCTTCGTCTGGAGAACATCTTCTATATTGCGAGTAGCCATCGTCCCCGGTTTGTGTTTCACTAAGTAAGGGTCTGGGATATCTTTTAGAGCAATTTTTGTCTTTCATACAAGGTGACTTATAATTAAGACTCCCACATGGCCAATGATTAGACTTCACAATTTCAAATAGCTTGGGGTCATTATCTGGATCGGGTATTTCTGCACAAATAATTGTAACTATCTATAACATCAGGGGTGATATGATGTGATAACCATAAAAGTATGTGAATATGCGGAAGACCACTTTCCTCCCACTCCAGGAATACATAATATAGCAACGTACTTTTCCGAATATTTCCCCCTTAATTAGTAAATTCATCATTTTTTTACTTTTACTTTACTTCTTCAGTTATTTCTGCCTACCGAGGATTGCATGTATAAAAGTAACAAAAAGATCGGGGCGACTATAGTGACGAACATACATCATGGCGTCTTGGGTTCACTCATCATGCATGTATCTTGGTCCACCCGTAAATGTAAATGGCAGTACAAAGTACAATCAATTGACCCATCTGATTAGGATCTGCATCTGACCTACCAACGGCGTCCTTGAGATGGATATAGCTGTCACCGCGCAATTTCCCCTGATTATTGTTAATGTAGTTTAGCCTTTCAGTCTCTATCTTTGCATATTGGTCGACTAAAAATTGGCTGAAGACAGCACAGAAGTATACCAGCGGGTTTTCCTTTCCCTAACCATTATCGGATAAGAATAAAAATTTGCTACAGACACTGTTTTTTTTAGAGGCACTTTGGTTCTAGGATCGCGTTAGGAAATATCAATAGAGTAACCATCGTCCTCGTAAAGGAATAATGAAGGGTATTGTAAGGCATCATAGGACCTGTGAATGTCACTTATTCTTTATGGCTTTCCATTATTATGTCCGGATGTTCAAACTGTTGACCCACCATAACTAACGCAACTTCGTTGGTAGTCGGAGCATTAAAACGACCCCTATGCTCTTCAGACGGTTTCCTCGCAAGAAGATGAAACCTTGTTGAGGGTACTCTTCAACTGCTGTATGTATGGGTTTACGTCATGAATAATTTTCTGTAATTGTTTGTTTTGCCAAAATAGATACTGTACCTAGATACTTTCCCTCTGTTGGAGCTTAATTTACACCAATATCAACTGGAAAGCTCACATCCAAATAATATCCGCAAAAATTTCAAAATTTACATAAGCATTAAATAAACTTAAAAGGTCTACAGACACTACAACAGCCATCTCAGCCTATTATGCCCATGTTTGGCTGAGCTACGAAATAATACTGTGGGGAAACAGTACTGATGCACCCAACTTTTTTATTTTACAAAAGAGGTGCATGAGAATTATAAATTAGGTACGTAAATAAAATGGACAATTGTAAACAGCACTTTATCGACCTTAAAATTCCAACACTTGCATTAGTATGCAAATTTGTAAAGAAAAATCAACATCTCTTTTCTCTTTCAAAAGATAATTACACCAAACCATCTAAGAAACCGAAATAAACTAGCACTACCCACTTCAAAACTTGAAATTCATAGTACAGGTACTCATGTTATGGCAGTTAAGATAAATAATAAGGTACTACCAATATTTAAGAAGAAAATATCTTTAATAAATTTGTTAATACGCTAAAGCAATATCTTATAGGCAAATGTTATTACACTATAAAAGAGTTTATGGAAGAAGATTATAGACATTAATACTTAAGTTAATGTTCTTTAAGTACATAAATTTATTATAAAATTGCAGTGCCCTTGCAGGGCTCATGTCATGGATCTATACCTTTTTGTGAGACCTGTTGTACCACATGAAGCAATAAACTGATTTGAAAGTCTCATTAAAGTTGCTATCTTAGGGCGCTTATATACGAGCGGCACGTCGCGAACGGCAGTGCCAAGCTGCCAAGTGCAGCCGTCGACGCTCGTCGACGGCAGGCGTTGACGCGCCGACGGCAGCGGATATTCGACGCTGACATGACCCCTTACGCCACATGGTCCGATCGGCTTGTCCGATCGATCGGACGACGATTCTTTTTATTTACTGTTGATTCGATTTACCCGATAATGAGGATTGGGTCTATTTTGATGACTTGACACTTAAAGATAAAGCTTATCAGTGTTTCAGTAAATATGTTAGTAATACCCTGTCTAGCCTAAAATAAACAAACTAAAAACTCGGTCTATTTTGATAACTTCACACTTAAAGATAAAGCTTATCAGTGTTTCAATAAATATGTTAGTCATACCATGTCTAGTCTAAGGTCGCTTAAAAACACGAGCGGCACGTTGCGACCCACAGTGCCTACTGCAGCTGTCAACACTCGTCGACGGCAGGCGTCGACGCGTCGACGGCAGCGGATATACGACGCTGGCATGACGGCTGCCGTCAACGTGTGTGTCAACGGGCTGCAGTTGGCACTGTAATTCGCGACGTACCGCCCCGTGCATAAGCGCCCTTAGACTAGACATAGTATGTCTAACATATTGAAACACTGATAAGCTTTATCTTTAAGTGTCAAGTCATCAAAATAGACCGAGTTTTTAGTTTATTTATTTCATGTACACTGGACTCGCTAACCGTGAAGGAAAACATCGTGAGGAAACCTGAGTGTCTGAGCTATTCACATACCTCAGCGCTTCAAATCGCCAATCCGCGGTGGGCACGCGTGGTGATTAAGCCCATACTCTCTCACTGAGAGAAGGCCTGTGCCCTACAGCGGGACGTATAGGCTGCTTATGTACACTGGAATTGTACAAATTTCATGTCTATCTAAGAGACCACCAACTTAAAGTAAACAATTTCTGTGTGCAAGTAACCCTCGAAACTTGCCTCGAAAGCAATTCCTTCCAAACCGTGTCGCGCGGGAGTGGAACAACTTCCTGACTCCATCATTAGTGCAGACTCAGTGAACTGTTTTAAAAATAGACTAGATAATTATATAAAAACCAAAAAACCGGCCAAGTGTGTGTCGGGCCACGCGCAATGTAGGGTTCCATAGAAAGAGAGTTTTTTATCTGCTTTACAGAACTAACCACTTTATTGAAGTCATTTTCAATGGATTTTGCTGAGACGAAATTTTACTTTTATAAGTTGGTTGCCTATTACTCGTTAACTAGTAAAGCCTACTTAGCCGTGATAGTTTTCCTTTTCAGTTCATTATAAAATATGTGCTACTACCCTGAATTTTTTCACGTTTCTACAATCAACTGTTTAGCCAGGAGAGGAGGAGGGACGCCCTACTCTGACAAAAATTTGCGCTTTAAAGCTTAATATTTCACAAACAGAACCATAAATCAAAAAATGGTCTTCCTACACCCAAAATATTTCAACGACCAATCTAACGATGCCCCACATTATGGGTAGGGGTTGCAATTACCGGCCATTTTGATTACCGGTAAGTTTACCGGTCTCTAAATATTAAAAAATCAAATTTTTGTAAAGATGCTTCAAAATCGTTCTATTTTTAGTACTTTTAATTTTTAGGGAAATAAAACCAACTTTACACGCACGACGTTAAAAAATCAACTAAGCAAAAGTTTTTTTAAATGTATTTTCTTTATTAACCTTTAGCAAAATTAACAAATCACGATCACATGGGATAACAAACTTTTACGTATTTCTTTAAATTAATCAGTTTAACAATCTTTCTTCTTAGTTATTAATTAAAATATAAAAAAAATTGTAACATAAAATTAGGTCTTACTTTATTGCCTAGCATACATTAGAAGGCTGCAAGCTGCAAGGTATAACTGTATAGTTACGAGGGGCGTTCAAAGTATTCTCGGTATAGATATGAAACAAAAGATAGAAAAACCTGAAATAATTTAATTTTTCTATGTAGTCCCCTGCAATTTTAATACACTTACTAGATCGCGAAATCATCTTTATCATACCCCCCAAAAAATATTTTTTGTCCTTCTGTGAAAAATGATCATTTATGGCCGCTTTGAGCTCTTCATCGTCTGAAAATCGCTTTCCACGAAGCTCTTCTCCCAGGTTAGGGAACAAAAAATAGTCGCTAGGTGCCAGGTCTGGGCTGTACGGTGGATGATTAATTTCTTGGAAACCACACTCTTGAATAGCAGCCTTGGCCACACGCGCTGAATGAACGGGCGCGTTGTCGTGGAGCAGTAACGTCAACGTTTTCGCGTCCGCCATTTTGTTGCACTCGAAGCAAGATTGTGAAAAAACGTATTATGATAAACCGCCGAAAATTTTAAGTTGTCACCTTGGATAATGTCATAAGAGAACCATAGACAAAAACTACCCTCATTACTAACAAAAGCGAGTAACGAGTAGCGAACTCACTGCGTGCGCATGCATTAATACTTAAGTTAATGTTCTTTAAGTACATAAATTTATTATAAAATTGCAGTGCCCTTGCAGGGCTCATGTCATGGATCTATACCTTTTTGTGAGACCTGTTGTACCACATGAAGCAATAAACTGATTTGAAAGTCTCATTAAAGTTGCTATCTTAGGGCGCTTATACACGAGCGGCACGTCGCGAACGGCAGTGCCAAGCTGCCAAGTGCAGCCGTCGACGCTCGTCGACGGCAGGCGTTGACGCGCCGACGGCAGCGGATATTCGACGCTGACATGACCCCTTACGCCACATGGTCCGATCGGCTTGTCCGATCGATCGGACGACGATTCTTTTTATTTACTGTTGATTCGATTTACCCGATAATGAGGATTGGGTCTATTTTGATGACTTGACACTTAAAGATAAAGCTTATCAGTGTTTCAGTAAATATGTTAGTAATACCCTGTCTAGCCTAAAATAAACAAACTAAAAACTCGGTCTATTTTGATAACTTCACACTTAAAGATAAAGCTTATCAGTGTTTCAATAAATATGTTAGTCATACCATGTCTAGTCTAAGGTCGCTTAAAAACACGAGCGGCACGTTGCGACCCACAGTGCCTACTGCAGCTGTCAACACTCGTCGACGGCAGGCGTCGACGCGTCGACGGCAGCGGATATACGACGCTGGCATGACGGCTGCCGTCAACGTGTGTGTCAACGGGCTGCAGTTGGCACTGTAATTCGCGACGTACCGCCCCGTGCATAAGCGCCCTTAGACTAGACATAGTATGTCTAACATATTGAAACACTGATAAGCTTTATCTTTAAGTGTCAAGTCATCAAAATAGACCGAGTTTTTAGTTTATTTATTTCATGTACACTGGACTCGCTAACCGTGAAGGAAAACATCGTGAGGAAACCTGAGTGTCTGAGCTATTCACATACCTCAGCGCTTCAAATCGCCAATCCGCGGTGGGCACGCGTGGTGATTAAGCCCATACTCTCTCACTGAGAGAAGGCCTGTGCCCTACAGCGGGACGTATAGGCTGCTTATGTACACTGGAATTGTACAAATTTCATGTCTATCTAAGAGACCACCAACTTAAAGTAAACAATTTCTGTGTGCAAGTAACCCTCGAAACTTGCCTCGAAAGCAATTCCTTCCAAACCGTGTCGCGCGGGAGTGGAACAACTTCCTGACTCCATCATTAGTGCAGACTCAGTGAACTGTTTTAAAAATAGACTAGATAATTATATAAAAACCAAAAAACCGGCCAAGTGTGTGTCGGGCCACGCGCAATGTAGGGTTCCATAGAAAGAGAGTTTTTTATCTGCTTTACAGAACTAACCACTTTATTGAAGTCATTTTCAATGGATTTTGCTGAGACGAAATTTTACTTTTATAAGTTGGTTGCCTATTACTCGTTAACTAGTAAAGCCTACTTAGCCGTGATAGTTTTCCTTTTCAGTTCATTATAAAATATGTGCTACTACCCTGAATTTTTTCACGTTTCTACAATCAACTGTTTAGCCAGGAGAGGAGGAGGGACGCCCTACTCTGACAAAAATTTGCGCTTTAAAGCTTAATATTTCACAAACAGAACCATAAATCAAAAAATGGTCTTCCTACACCCAAAATATTTCAACGACCAATCTAACGATGCCCCACATTATGGGTAGGGGTTGCAATTACCGGCCATTTTGATTACCGGTAAGTTTACCGGTCTCTAAATATTAAAAAATCAAATTTTTGTAAAGATGCTTCAAAATCGTTCTATTTTTAGTACTTTTAATTTTTAGGGAAATAAAACCAACTTTACACGCACGACGTTAAAAAATCAACTAAGCAAAAGTTTTTTTAAATGTATTTTCTTTATTAACCTTTAGCAAAATTAACAAATCACGATCACATGGGATAACAAACTTTTACGTATTTCTTTAAATTAATCAGTTTAACAATCTTTCTTCTTAGTTATTAATTAAAATATAAAAAAAATTGTAACATAAAATTAGGTCTTACTTTATTGCCTAGCATACATTAGAAGGCTGCAAGCTGCAAGGTATAACTGTATAGTTACGAGGGGCGTTCAAAGTATTCTCGGTATAGATATGAAACAAAAGATAGAAAAACCTGAAATAATTTAATTTTTCTATGTAGTCCCCTGCAATTTTAATACACTTACTAGATCGCGAAATCATCTTTATCATACCCCCCAAAAAATATTTTTTGTCCTTCTGTGAAAAATGATCATTTATGGCCGCTTTGAGCTCTTCATCGTCTGAAAATCGCTTTCCACGAAGCTCTTCTCCCAGGTTAGGGAACAAAAAATAGTCGCTAGGTGCCAGGTCTGGGCTGTACGGTGGATGATTAATTTCTTGGAAACCACACTCTTGAATAGCAGCCTTGGCCACACGCGCTGAATGAACGGGCGCGTTGTCGTGGAGCAGTAACGTCAACATTTTCGCGTCCGCCATTTTGTTGCACTCGAAGCAAGATTGTGAAAAAACGTATTATGATAAACCGCCGAAAATTTTAAGTTGTCACCTTGGATAATGTCATAAGAGAACCATAGACAAAAACTACCCTCATTACTAACAAAAGCGAGTAACGAGTAGCGAACTCACTGCGTGCGCATGTATCGGACACCCCACCCTCCGCCTGCACGTTCCCGATCTCGCGGTCGCGCGCACTTTTCCGCGCGAAGTTTTGTTTTATTTTTGTATAAATCAGATGGATTTATTTAGATAAAGTCTGAAAAAACTATATTGAATAGATTTGAATTGAATTGTTAGACATTTCTTACACAGACTAACGGTGCACACAGTCAAAATAAACACTAATAAGCTGAACAATTTCAACGGTAATTTACCGGTTTTCGGTTTCATTACCGGTAATTTACCGGCTGCCAAAATTGACGGTTTACCGATAAAAATTAAAACCGGTAAACCGGTACTGCATGCCCTAATTATGGGGTAGACGAGAAAATCATCCCCAGTTTTCATGTTACATGTTTTCATGATACAGTAAAAAATAAAAATTTCCAACATTTTATTCTTTAACTTTGTCGGCGTATACACATACCAAATTACAGCTTTCTAGTACCACCGGTCTTTGCGCTAGGCCGCGGACGGACAGACAGACAGACGGCATTGGCGAAACTATAAGGGTTCCTTGTCGGACTAAGGAACCCTTAAAACACTCAAGTGCAGTGATAAGATATAGACGTATCTGCTCTAAGCTGCTAATGTACCAACAATAATAATAATGAACCCAGACACCAAATTATTTTAAGGAAGAGGAAACACCTATGTGCATGACATTCATTTAACCTACCTTGTAATTAAGTACCTAGTTTCTATCTACTCAATATTCTTTGTCTTATTATTTTTAACCACTCTGTTTTGGATACATCATGGCAATAAAGTGTAGATATGGGAAGTGAAACCCTTAGGCTAGCTTCCGCCAGTGTTATCTGACAGAATCTATCTGTTTATCTAGGGGTAAGCTATGTCCAGTAAATAAATCCAAAAACGTCTTGCACCATGACATTTAGTGGACCATCTATAGATAAATTGTATGGCTAACAATCCTGTCAATCAGCTATTTAATCGATTATCTCTGAATAAATAACTTATCCAGTGACTTGGCGCAAGTTGCCCTAAGCGTTTATATCTTTTTAACCGACTTCGAAAAAGGAGGAGCTCATCCTTTAGTAATATCCGTATGTTTCATAAAATAGCGTAAAAGCAAGAAAACATCCTTGCGTAAAAGTAGTCCCAAGGTAATTTGGTGATGTTCTGGTGAAGACTTTCGGAGATGGAAATTGAGAACGTCAAATTTTAATGCAACGAATTAAGTAGGGTAAATTATTATCTATCGTCGCCCTAATTCTAATAGGTAGTATCTCAGTTTTGGACGAAACTGACTTTTTGGGTGTTTTGGATAGAGTTGACAAAACTACATCGTTCTCTTTCGTTACTATTTAAGCTTTGTATGAAAAAAAGAGAGATAAAAGACTTGACGTAATACGTCGCATCTCGAATCACGGAATTATTAGTGCGAATATGCAGTAACTCATCATTTGCCATACTTAATTGACGTTTTGCAGATCGCTGCGTCATAAAAGTGTTTTATATTTGGATTCATTAGCATTTAAGGTGAGTAACAGATAGTAATTTGTAATTTACATTCTGAGCTATGTTTTCTGATATTATTTAGGCACAACATTGTCTTTATGGAGTAAAAAAATGTGTTTAAAAATTTCTGTTGAGATACTACTTTTTCGAATAAATTTTTTGAGACTTAGTATTGAGTTAATTCTTATTGACACTAATTTAACAACAAATTTTGTTTCTAGTTTTTTTCTGTTTCTCGAAATTTGTTTGTGGACTATGAGAAAGCCTTTGATTCGATCGAGACATGGGCAGTGCTCGAGTCTCTCCAGCGTTGCCGTATTGACTATCTGTATATCGAGGTGCTGAAGTGCTTGTACAACAGCGCCACCATGTCGGTCCGAGTACAGGAACAGAATTCGGAGGCAATACCATTGATAACAGGCATGAGACAGGGAGACGTTATCTCTCCGAAACTGTTCACGAACGCACTGGAAGATGCCTTCAATCTTCTGGAATGGCAGGGACGCGGCATCAATATCAATGGCGAGTACATCACGCACCTTCAATTTGCCGACGATGTAGTAGTCATGGCAGAAACGATGGAAGACCTCGGCACAATGCTCGAAGACCTCAGTCGAGTTTCCCAACGTGTGGGCCTTAAAATGAACATGGACAAAACGAAGGTTATTGTCGAACGCCCGTGTTGTGCCCACCCCAATAACATTGGGGAACTCAACTCTCGAAGTTGCAGACGAATACTCTACTTAGGACAAAGTCCAACTAGGTCGGTCCAACTTCGTGAAAGAGGTCAATCGTCGAATCCAACTTGGCTGGGCAATATTCGGGAAACTTGGAAAAGTCTTTTTGTCCAATATACCTTAATCGCTCAAGACAAATCTATACAACCAGTGTGTGTTACCAGTGATGACTTATGGCACTGATCTCTCACCATGGGTCTCATAAGAAAGTTCAAGGTCACGCAACGAGCTATGGAAACGGCTATGCTCGGAATTTCTCTACGAGATCGAATTAGAAATAATGAGATCCGTAGACGTACGTAAGTCGTCGACATAGCCCAGCGGATTAGTAAGTTGAAGTGGCAGTGGGCGGGGCACATAGCACGCAGAATTGATGGCCGATGGGACCGGAAAGTTCTTGAATGGAGACCACATATCGGCAAGCGCAGCGTAGGACGACCAGCCACAAGATGGACAGATGACCTAATCCAAGTGGCAGGAAGACGCTGGATGCAAGCCGCTTCTAACCGGTCTTTTTGAAAATCCATAGAGGAGGCCTATGTCCAGCAGTGGACTTCTTGTGGCTGAACGATGATGATGAATTATTAAGAAGAGAAAACTTTAAAACTTAAATATGTAGTGCTGTTTTTTTAAATTTAATAAAGATTTTAGTGATAATATGTGTTTAATTTTCAGTGCGAATTAATAGTAACTCAGTGAAATAGCTATGCTAATAAAGCTCATCTCATATATCTCACTATCTGTAGGAATTAATGTTTTTTGCATAACAAATTATGACATCTATTTAATTTTTAATATCATGTTCAGAACTTACCTTTTAGTGTTTTCTAACAACTTGTAAGAAAAAAACCGTAATTTAAGCCACCTCAAAAGTCGTCAAAATTGAGATACTACCTATTAGAATTAGGGCGACGCTATGTTTATGAGGGTCTTGATTATATTTCTCTCACTCCCACACTAAAAACTGAAAAATAAAAAATATTCAATAAAAAATAAAAACCGACTTCGAAACAATACTAAGAAGTGAAGAAATAATTTAAATAATTAGAAGTATGTATACGTGTAGGTATTGTAGAAGTATAATTCGTAGTCAGTGCACAGTTTCACGAAGAGCACATATATTTTGGGCACCGACTCCAAATTATACTTCTACAATACCTACATGTATACATACTTCTAATTATTTAAATTATTTCTAACTTTTTAGTGCTGTAGCGTTTTGAATTCGGTTTTTATTTTTTATTAAATTTTTTTTTTAGGATTCTATTTCTATGATAAATCCCAACTAATTATTTTACTGAAAATTCGATTAATTTAAGTACAACGCAATTTTTTCAATACCATGTGAAGTTTGTTTGGGGTCTGATACAGGACTTCTGTTAAAAATCATCCAACACCCTTGAAAAAACACCTATAATTTTTTTATAACTCAAACTCTTTCATTTAATTTCTATATTGTTTATAGATACTGTTTATTGCCCCATTGCAACATTAATACACAAGGGTATACTTATTGCAAGAATACCTCTTCCAGTAAACCTATGGTTGTGATGAAGAAGTCAATATTTTTCCTTCCATTCTTTTTTGATGATCCATTTATTCTCCAAATAAAATCAGTGTTTTAACTACTTACCCCTCCAAGTCACAGAGTAGTTCTTATTCTTCAATCCAGGGTACACATCCTGCAACTTGGCATTCAGGTAATGGAAGCTGGTGACGATGCTCCTGTCTACTCCAAACCTCCGGGCTTCAGGCTTGGAATCTTCACTCCAATGAGCATAGACCTTAAAAGGTACTTGATCCGGCATTTTTTCTGCAAAAACGTTAATATGCGTGTGAGAAACAGCCATTTCGTTTAAAAGTGCACCTTTTCCGCCATTGGCAGAGGCTTTGAGTGAAATGGAGTCCTACACTGATATATTCGAGTGTCGATCCTTTGAAAACTTGCCGGTCATACCTTGAATTTAACAACGCAACGTAGGTACTTCACAAGACATCTTTAGAGCAAGGAATGGTGACAAAAATTTAGCGCGGTAACTTAAATAGCAGTAGCTCTGTGATTCACCGCTCCTATCGAATGTTGTGGAAAATATGAAAGCAAGAACGTTTTACCCAATGGACGCGACAGCCGACACAGTTCACATTTTCGCCTATTCCCCGCGCGCCACTTACCGTGGACGAAGTGCGGAGTGTTGTTCTGTGAAAATTACAGCAACAAAACAGCTAATGTGTCTTATCATCCAAAATAAATAATATGAACTAAGAGAAAATAAAATAATAGTGCAAAGTAGCTTTTTAACCGCGTGCTCAATTTTGATGACCGAGCAAGCGAAGGATTCAAAAATTAGAATCCTGAGCGTTAGCGACGGAATCAAAAGAGCACGAGGTGAAAAATCGTTGCACTCGAGTGCAACACGTAACTTTTCATCCCACCTCAGCGAGGAAATGACTAAATGCAAAACAAACACAAAGGAGGTTCCGAGTCCGAGTTTTTAACAAATAAAAAAAAAGTTGTGTGATAAATTCGGCACCACGGAGGTAGAAGTAAATAGGTTTAATGAGGTTGTATTTACAAACTTAGAGCACACGATGTTCCAAATTAAATTTACTTTATCCCCTAGCGGACGGCTTTTGCACTCAGATATTGAAGAGCGAAAATACTCTTTCCGAGATGGGGGGATGAAATAGTTATTTGTTATGCAAGGCTGCAAAGTTAATTTTTGGCGCGAGTACCTTGTATTGAAACCTGAGCAAGCGAAGGATTCTAGGATTGAGCCACGAGCGAAGCGAGTGGTTCAAATATAGAATCCTGAGGGTAGCGAGGGTTTCAAAGGTACGAGACACTAAATAACTTTGCTGCCGAGCGCAACACACAACTTTTCATCTCACTAAAGCGAGGAAAATGTTAGGTGCAAGAAAAACAGTTTTAATAAATATTAAATTACTGTTAATTTATATCTTCGTCGCTGCTAGCTTCGCTCATATTTTATGATTTCTTTCGATTTTATCAAAAAACAAACCAAAATAATGGAAGTAAAGTGAATTCAATAAAGAGAAGAAAATTTTAAAGTTTTTTTTTAAATCAAATTTTCTTGCCGGCCAGTGCGATTCTTTAAATGAGGCTGGCGCATGACATGAAATAAGTATTTGCATTTCAATCATCAATGGACTGGCTGCAGAGAATATAAACTATTACGAAACCAATGAGGTTCTATATATATGTAATTTATTGTACAAAACCTTTATTGAATAAAAATATTCGAATTTTAAAAACACTTTCCACGCTAGCGAATAAAGTGCGATTTTCCACGCAGATTTCGAATGATAAACAGAGCTTTTACGAGCTAGTGAGGTGAAAAATATATTCTATCACGTTCATTCAATGGACGAACCAACATATAGACTAGGTACCAGCCCGTGTAGTTGGAAACAGATGTGAGTCACGCCAGCGGATCAGCAAGATTGCGGCTAGCTAATACAAACATTCTAGTCGGAGTAAAAACAGAAATAGATATGCCTAAACCCGATAAGCCTGCTTTGGGGAAGATCGAGTGCCTACTTTGTTGACTATAAATCCTCTTATTAATAGGACATAAATGCGCTGCTTAGGGCCAGTTTCTGAATTGAGAATTTCGCTAAGTAAATAGGTAGTTAACTGTAGTGCTGTCTCTTCGAATTTCTCAGAAAAGAGCGTGACAGAACGTTACTTAAGTATTTACTTAGTGAAGGGGAGCCTCTTACCTCCTGCTTCTTATATACTAACAATTGCCTGCTGCATGTGCCGGCGGCGCGCATGGCGGGCCAGCACAGCGGCAGGCGCCCTTGCCCGCACTACTCAACTCCTTGCTCAGAGTGGTTCCGTAATGTGATATGCTCAGAGCATTGATTGAGATATCTGTGGTCATATGTTTACCACAGGAACTGGGAAAATGATTGAAGGATGCAACGAAATGCTTGAAGAAGGATGATTTGGTTTTTATTCTTAGTTGAGTAGGTATAATGATAAATGCAATGCTATGTTTTTCCTTTTATTTTGTTTGTTGCAATGTTTAATTTTCGAGTAATTACTAAGTTTGTAGCGATTTGGCATTAGCTGTAAGTTACAAAAATAAATAAAATAAAAAAATAGCACAACCATCCTCTACTAAATCAAAGATAAGTTCTAGCATTGAACAAAATGTTACTTTGCCCTTATATAGATAATGATTTATTTGCAAATTACGTCTCATTTTAATTTCCAGTTCAGCCAATAAACTGAACATTAGCACAACCATCCTCCCCTGAATCAAAGATAGACAATAATATGTTACTTTGCCAGTGATTTCTTTGCAAATTACCTCTCATTTTAATTTCCCGTTCAGCCAACGCTACACCTGAGTTTGAAGGCAGAGGCGGCGAGCAGTTGGCTAGCTCAATATCTAACATGTTGCAGAAGGCCTACCACTCTTCACACGCATTCAACCTCAAACAGCTATGTATATTAAAAGGCAAACAGTGCTGGAAACTTGGTAATCCCAGTATTTTTTTTTGTAGCCTATATACGTCCCACTGCAGGGCACAGGCCTTCTCTCAGATAGAGAGAGTACGGGCTTAACCACCATGCGTGCCCACCGCGGTGTGTGAACACCCCAGACACTCAGGTTTCCCCACGATGTCTTCCTTCACAGATAACGAGTGGTATTGCTACTACAACTTCACAAAAGTACGTAACTTAGGAAACAAAGTCATTGGTACGTGCTGGGATTCGAATCCATGTCCTCCCCAATGAGAAGCCGGCGTTATACCGCTCCGCTACTACTATTCCAGTATAATATTATTTGTTTTAGTTATCCGTGTCTCCACTGCTGGGCAAAGGCCTGTCCCAAGATCTTCCACTCCTTCCTGTCTTGAGCAGTATAAATAATATAACATACAACGTGTTATTGAAGTGAAACAAAACCTGAAAACCGTTTCTTTGTATCAGTAAATTGAACCACTTTTAATGAATTCATTTTACTTGAAATTCTCGATTTTTTATTGCTTGAAAGCAAAATAATTCAACCCTGTCCCCCAATTAAGAAATACATTTATTAATAATTAAATTCATTAATTAAAAGTACCCGGAACCGGCGTGTATGTGAACTGAGATGTATGTGTATGTATGTAAATTCATTTACATTTTACAAGCGTTAAGGTTTGGTTATAGTATTTTCATAATGTAAACACTTCTTGATACTGGAATGTGGTGGCAACCTATATGATGCAGTCTCATTAGCAGTGAAAGCAGCACTGTTCAACACTAGAATACCACTGGTCAAAGCAGCCCTTATGGATGGAGGCAATGTTGATTTGCAGCTTTCTGATGACCTTTACGACAGCAAATACTTGGATGTTGGTGCTGCGCCATTACTGGTAAGATGCAAAGAGTGTGAGGCTATTTTATACAAGCCTATATTGTCTAGTCTATATTAGCTAAAATCTTGCTTTTGCGAATGGTAAGGGACGTCCCAGGCGGACATACTTAGACCAAATAGGGGATGTATTGGCAAAGGGCAAGATAAAAAGCGACCAGTGAATGTTGAGGAAGCGAAAGTGATCTGTCAGGATCGTGCCAAGTGGCAGTCCCTGGTCTCTGCCTACCCTTCTGGGATACAGGCGTGAGTTTATGTATGTATTTATCTTGCCTTGCATTGGACAAGTTGTATGTAGCAATGGGGTAAAGGGTAAGTACGACGTAAAGTAAATTTGTGAATACCACATATTGCTACGAGGCAGTAATACTCGTATCAATACAAATGTGCGTAACTATGGCTAGCTTGCGCCGACGCTATCTGACAGCTCGGTCTGTTTATCCAGAAATAAACTCTATACAGTGGATAAGTCCAAAAACGTCTTGCACCATGACATTTGAAGTGCTAGCCATAGATAAATTGTATGACTAACAACCCTGTCAATCAGCTAAAATAATCGCCCCGACAAAATCCAACTCCATATAACAAACTTTATAAACATTTTACAAGAGTGCACGAAAGTGATACATACCCATCAGCTTAATGCTGCGTGTGTATTAATGAATAATAATAATAATAATATCCTTATTCACATGTCGGTATTCGTCGTTGGTATCTGCAGAAGTGCACCCATAATGGCTTGTCTACATTCTTGCTTTCAGGTAACCCTCTGCAAAATAGGCGACAAATGCGTTGTGGAGCCGTCTGCTGAGGAGGAAGGTGACGTAGTACTCGAGATACTACGTCACCAGGGAGGCGGAGAATGTTCCGGAAGCCAATTGGAAGTGCAGCACTATATCAACACGAGCGGCCCTGGCAGTGTTTCTCCGGTGACGCTGAAGGACGCTATCAATCAGGGGATGTAAGTACCAAACTGTTGATGTTTTGCTGCATGCTTTCTTCTAAAGTATATTCTACAGACACTTGAATAAAAAAAAATGTACCAAGCAATGTGTCAATCAGCTATTTAGTAAATAAATAATTTTTAAGGTAAACCACTTAATTGCCCATGAACCTTTATTGAAATAACATAAGAGAAGTACAATCTTCTTTTCAACATGAAACTACATTTTCTATGTTACTATATCTTCACAGTCCTCTTAAATATCACATCGCATTTTTGTTTACTGTACCATCATATAATATTATAATTGAATTTGCAGAAAATATAACATTTTATAGCACTAAAATTAGATATCAGTATAATCACAATGAATTATGTAGGTAGGTAGAAAATATAGGTAAGCTTACAAAGTCTCACGTGAAAACTTAAGTAGTTTTAGAGGCGACAAAAATAAATCATCATAATCCTTTTAAAAAAAGTCATTAATAATTTTCCAGGAATATTGCAAATGCTGATTAATAAATTCAAAAACAAAACAGTAATTGAAATATTCGGGTCAGACTGAGCATCTAATACATCCGCATATACCTATAAGAACTAATACTTCTAATATAATGCAAGAAAATTCAATCAAGTGTGTCCAGTAAGTGGATAAGAATGTCTGTCACCATAAATTGATCCAAAAACTGAAAGGCTTGTTTTTACATCAATTAACTACCAGTGATTGAAGCAAAAACGAAAAGGCTCTAAAAAGTAGCACATTCTCTCCCGCAACCTTTACATAATACCAATACCTACCCACAATAACCACCATTATACGCTTTTAAAACAATTCACACCACATTAAGTGTCTCTAAAGAAACTGCAAAAACGCACAATAACATGTCACTATCCTGTTTAATAATCTGACTAAATCGTTTTTTGTTTAACTATGAAGTTATTTAATTATTAGTTAAAATTTTATAAAGATGTTGCAAAAATTATACATTGTTACCATGTATACTTTTGGGGGCATACCTAATAACAAATCATACAGATGGATGTATTGCAACATAGTATGTAAGATAATATTGTGTTAAATTAAATATCGTTATAGCTCTGCTGCGTGGGAGCGCCAAAACACTACTTTCACACTAACACTCTTTCATACATGATTGATGTCTCCATGATAAAGTGTCAACATGGTTTGAGAGAGCGGCAGAATGAATAATTTCTAGTTTGGTTTACAGATTTAGTTAAGTACTTAAGTTTAAGTTGAAACATGATACGTTTATAGAATGCCCAAAGGACTTTTTAATAGCAAATTAACAATTATTAAGTGATATAGAACTAGTCTATTTAGTACTAATCTATATCAAGTACTCCGGTTGACGTATACATTTCTCTCATCTAGACTCGAGTCTATTTCACTTTATCACTTAATCATTTAGTTGCTATTAGAGTTCTTTAGATAGGTACTGTTTACACGTAAATTTTAACTTAAAATTTTGTTAACTATACTACGTTCCACGAATCGAAGGCCTCGCGAGGCATTTGCCGCGCGAGAAAACTGTCCCCGAACGAGCGCGGCAGCGCGGCCAGACTTAAGACGACCACACCATACCATGACCCTATGCCACGTAAATAAGATTATAAAAAAATATCAAATCAGGAACCGGCTTATTCCTCTCGCTTCTAATATTTAATCAGGCGTCTTCTCTAAGCCCTCTGTTTGTATAATTAGGATCACTTGCGTTCCATAGCCAGATGCTTGCACCATAGAGATATTAATTTTAAACAGTGATCTTTATCCATAATTGATATGCTCGAGCGAGGCACGAAACAAAATACGTGTGCGTCTAGAGTGCGCGCGGCAAATGACTGAGGGGCCTTTGAGCAAAACAAAAAACCGACAATCGGTGACTCCGTTTATTACCGGTAGCACAACCGCCTGACACTACTAGTAGTGCTTTCGAGAACTGCTATTCCCTTCAGCACTACCAGTTGTGCCACAGGGACATTTATTATCCCAGTGAAACCACCAAGCGATGCCAGTAGTGAATGCTATTACCTTCAGTACTCCCAGTTGTAATCCCAGTGAAACAGCCAGCTTGATAACAAACCTCATGGGTGATACTTTGTTATTTACTATTTGACACTATAGAGGAAAATAATTGTCCGAAACTCGAGCAGTGGTTTCGCCGTTTTAGTTTCGCAGCGGTGGTGTGCTACATGAATTAATAAATTTAAACAGAAAACATATGAGGCACAGGAGTTACAAGGCCGCGCGCGCTCCAAGTAGTTTGAATGAGGTCTGTTATCAAGCAGGGGCCTGTTGTTTCGTAGAACTACAACTCGTGTTTTACTATGACAATTCGATGGACATTGTAAAGTCGATCAACCCACAGATTAACAAGTAAACGCTACTACGCAAGATACGTCGAATAGTCTTAATAAACTACGAATTGTAGTTTTATGAAACTCGGTCTTGATCCTTTCACTGGGATTACAACTAGTAGTGCTGAAGGGAATAGCAGTTCCCCAAGATACTACTAGTAGTGTCACGCGGTTGTGCTACGGGTAAGAAACGGGTGGCTCGGCCGCGCGGTAGCTCGCCCGGCGGCTCCCGCGCTTGCTTCGGCCGAGGCACGTCCACACAGACCGAGCTGCGTAGCGCGGCAAAGGCCGCGCGAGGCTGCTCGTTCTGTGTTGACCCGCCTATTGGTCAATGCTCGTGGCTAGAAATAAGCAAAACAATCCGTTCCGCTTCATAAGTTGGGTTAGTGGCTATGAATGGTCACGCGCACTAACCAATGGACGCACATGGACGATTTTATTTGGGAGCTCGTTTCGTGGAATGGAGTTTAGCTGCGTTCTCAACAACTGTAAACTAGCCATCAATTATGCCAGTGGACAGATAAAGAAACGTGCACCCGCTCCTTACTCCTTCTTGAGCGCGACCGGTGTCAGCAAGTCCAGAACGGCCGATATGTTACCGTCATAGTTCTCGAGGAGCTGAGCCAGCCAGCCGCCGTCGTTGTTGAAGCCCATTGAGCGCATGTGCTCGATCGCTGCGGCGATGTGGGCTTCTGCGGAGGATAGGTTTGTTAGGGGATTTGTTGATGTGGATAAGTTACGTTCAGGCACAGGGGCGGTTTTATATGGGACAAACAAATTTTTCGACAAACCATTCTAATAAAAAAAAAGAATGAAGCATTGAAGAAATCCCACATGATAAAGAATTACCGCAGAGCGTACCTACTCGTACATTAAAAAAAGTAGCCTACACAATTTACATGTATACTTCCTACTGCATGGACACCTCAGACAGCCAGGCTTCCTCACGATGTTTTCCTTCACAGTTAGCGAGTGGCATTGGTAATAGAACTTCACAAATGTACGTAATTTAAAAAACAAAATCATTAGTAGGTACATGCTGGAATTCGAACCCACAACCTCTCGAATGGGAAGCCGGCATTACCTACACCGTTACGACACCACCGCAGAAAAAATATACACGGACGAATTAAGAACCCCCCTTTTTTGAAGTTGGTTAGAACTTAGAAAGGAATTTCACATCGACTTATTTTGTACTAGCTGTGCCCGCGACTCCGTTCGCGTACATTTCGATTTTTACGAAGCATTTGTATGAGGGCCACGTCTTATCATAACTGGAGCTAGAATTTAAATAGCCTATCCTGTGTCCCAGATGTCTACATGTTTTTATACCAAATTTCATCAAATTCGGATAATTGGTTTAAGAGTTATGGAGGAACATACATACATACACACATACAGAAAAAATTTCTAAAAATCGTGAAATTAGTTTCAGTATCATATATTGAGCCTATAAACACAATATCTCTGAAAAAAAACTAACTTACTCCATGACCGACCCTTACAGATTTATTATTAGTATAGATTTTGTACTCACTAGGATGGGCCGATTGCGGCTTGCCTGGGGCTGGCTGTGGTTGCGGCGCCGGTTTCGATTGCGGTTGCGGCTTTTGGGCAGCCGTCGGCGTCTTCTCCGGCTCTTGGGGGTTCAACTCTGTACATTAATTAGGCGGGGGCGGCGTTAATGATAACGGGTTGGTCGGTTCAGTAGCTCGAGACGGGCGTTTTTTGATTGCGTACCTAACTGTAGGGTGGGTGTTTTTTTACTAGACCTAACCGCGTAATTATAGAATGGATCAATTGTAAGTGTGAAAGAATGTCTTGAATTTCGAAATGATATTTGTATCTCATTTCAACAAACATTAGAAGAAACCGGGATTCTTACCAATATTATTAATAATCATGATGAGAATACTGCCCGCAGAGTCGACAGCTAACACATAAACCTTTACATTTTAGTTGCAAAGCCGCCCGTAACGTAACTAACGTAACCATTACAGTTATGAAAAGTATAATTTCACCAACTTCTGATCCTGCGAACCTCAATATTCTGTTTCTTATGTAATGTCCTGTTAAAAGTCTTGTGTGCAATAAAGTATAATAATTCTGTGAGCAAATAATTAAACAATCCGTTTGTTATTAACTGTGCCGTAAGGTGGTCCTGAGAAGTAAAAACTAAGAATAAAGGATCTTGTTATCTTGAGTATCTTTGTCAGCTCTACTCTACATAAACTATTAATACTGGAACTAACAACTTTCACGTTCACTAACATTAAAAAAAACACGATTCCTTAAAACAGTCCTCAGAGTCAGTTTAAATAGTCTGCATTATGGGAGAGACGGAACCACAGATTATTTAAACTGCCTCTGAGGAGTAGGTATTTCAGAGGAATGGTGTTTTTACAAATGAGACCGTTAAATTTTAATAAAAGCCCATTTAAAACTCACGTTCAGTGGCAATGTTGAGCGGCGGGTAGAGGCTCTGACCCTCTGTAAGTCTGACGCGCTCCTCAAACTCCTGTGGGAGGTCAAAGCAGATGGGTTTCTCCATCTGGGGAGCAGTGAGCTGCAGCGGTGCTGGCATCTTGGCTACGGCCATGTCCATCAGTTCTGGGTCAGGGGTGAGAAATTATATATAAAAATCTCGTGTCACAGTGTTTGTTATTGAACTCCTCCGAAATGGCTCCACTAATTTTTATGATATTTTTTTTGTGTACATTTGGTAGGTTATCAGACCTACCAAATATGTCGTAGGCTAATTAATATGGCAAATCAACGTTTCCGGGTCAGCTAGTAATAATATTATAATAATAACTTCCACACAACACAATCACTTGTCCTAGACTAGGATAGCCTGTGCCATGGTAACTAGACAAAAACATCACAAACATGGAAACACACCTAGATTGAGGACATGTGTACAAATTTGTGGCGGCTCCCAGTGGGGGTCGAACCCACGACTTCCAGCACGGTAATTAGACGTGATGCAGCTAGACCAACGACGCTGTCTTATTATTATACTTTATTACACATGTACAGAGGCGAGCTTAGACGAGGAATATGTGAGCTTCAAAGGGGCTAAGGGAGTTGGAATGGCAGGCGGACAGGACCATTGTTTCATAAAACTACAATTCCTAGTTTATTACCCCAACCTGCCATTCGAACCTCTACTATGGTACCCACGATATCGGCTTGCCTAGTGTGGACCCGCAATGAAAATTTGTATTGTTAAATATTGTTTTCATCCCCCCATCTCGGAAAGAGTATTTTTGCTCTTCGATATCTGAGTGCAATAGTAGATTGTTAACCGAGGGCTGAAAGGCACCCATTCCTGACGAGATGTTTTGGCGCTCGAACGAAGTGAGAGCGCCAATAGTTCGAGGCAGAAATGGGTGCTATCACCCGAGTAAAACACTCTACTTTTCATTACGAATACGAGGAAAGTAAACACAAGCCAGTTAAAATCAAACTCAATTTCGAATATCACAAACACAGTCTAATGGAACTTCCATAGAAAAAATTGCACTTTTTTATTAAAGTTTTCCCGCCAGTTTACTTTTTTAATACCAACGCACACCCTGCACGGCTAGCACAAGTCGGCGCGTGAGCTAACTCGCCGAGAGATAAACTATCCGCCCTTTTAAACGACTGCTCAAAAATTTAATTTTTTAATTAGTATTAAAAAAATTTAATAATATAAATTAATTATTAATGTTAATCACTAAAAGATAAAAACAAGTTTAAAATATAAAACTTAAGGAAATCACGCCGAAACTGACGGATGGTCTAGCTCGCGGCGAGATAGCTCGCGCGCCAACTTGTGCTAGCCGTACATCACAATTCGCAAGATGGCGCGCGACCGAGAAAAACGGCCATTTTGAATTTGCGTATTTGGTGGTTTTATCTGTGTCTTAAACAATATTTTAATTTATACATCTCGCCTTGAAAGTGACTAATAAATACATAAAGTACATTATATTAATTATAAACATCAAAAAAAATTTAAATGTCAACAAAACTAATAAATGAAGAATTAATCGTTTTATGGCTGTATAGGTTACTACCATTGCGTTGTTCAATATTAACTACGATTCATATTTTTTTTTAATACTTTTCTGCTTTAGAGCAGGCATGTACCACTTTCAGCACGGTGCCTGGATGAACAATGACCCCCTTTCAGAGTACGAGTAATGAAAAAGCCGTTTTTATCCGCTAGCTAGAGGATAAAGTAAATTGAATTTAGAACATCGAGTGCACTAAGTTTGTAAATTCAAAACATCATCAGACCTATGTATTTACTTCTACCTCCATGGTGCCGAATTTACCATACTACTTTTTTTAATTTGTGGTAAACTCAGACTCGGAACCTCCTTTGTGTTTTTTGGCATTTAGTTGCTTAGTCATTTCCTCGCTGACGTGGTATGAAAAGTTACGTGTTGCACTCGAGTGCAAAGATTTTTCACCTCGTGCTCTTTTGATTCCCTCGCTAACGCTCAGGATTATAATTTTTGAATCACGAGCGCAGCGAATCCTTCGCTTGCTCTGTGATCGAAATTGAGCACGTGGTTAAAAAGCTACTTTGCACTCTTGTACAACAATAGTTATTTGTTAAAAATTAGAATACTGAGCGTTAGCGAGGGAATCAAAAGAGCACGAGGTGAAAAATCTTTGCACTCGAGTACAACACGTAACTTTTCATTCCACCTCAGTGAAGAAATGTCTAAATGCAAAAAAACACAAAGGTGGTTTTTAACAAATCAAAAAAAGTTGTATGATAAATTCGGCACCATGGAGGTAGAAGTATAAATAGGTTTAATTAGTGTTCGAAATTCAATTTACTTTATTCTCTAGCGGATAAAAACGGCTTTTGCACTCGGATACCTATTGAAGAGCAAAAACACTCTTTCCGAGATGGGGGGATGAAAGCAACTATTACCTACTATTTTAAGGCTGTTTAATTTACGTATCCTCCTCAGTCCTAACCTTGAAAATAACAATGGCTTTCGTTTGGTTGACTTAGAATGTTAAAGATACTTTCGTACTTGTTGATGTTTTGACTTAATCGACTTTGCAATGCACATCGAATTGTCACAGTAAACCATGAATTTAATAAGTCACATTTTCTGTGTAATTTTGAATAAAAAAATCGAATTGAATTTTAGTTCTATGAAATAGGACACGGCGCGCGGCCGAAGTGCCGTGACACAAAAATGTATGGAGCTCTATGGAACCGGCGCGAGCGCGCGTTGGGCGCTTATTGTATTTTCTTCCATGGGTCTATAAATGTATTTTAGAATATGTAGAGTTTTCTAAACAAAACATAATGATATTAAAAGAAACGGTTTGCTCTGTATTTATTTTTTTTAGCCAAATAGCAGAGCAGTTACAAAAAATATAAAATTAAATCACCATTCTCATTCCCTGTAGGTATAACGTTGTATGAGCATCGCGAGTCAGTAAAACATACTACTCACCGTTCTTCTTGTTAATCGTTGTCCAGTCATCAGCCTTGTCAGCCGAAGGGTCTGTGACCTTCGAGTTGGCACTGGAAGTCGAAGAGGCAGACTTCACGCTGCCCCCATCGGTCTCGGGTGTGCTATCGCTCCGTTTGATATTCACGGTAATGGTAGCGGTCATTGTGACAGTGGTGGTCGATGCAGCTTGCAGTCCCTCAACAAGTGTGGTACCGATTGTGCCATTGGCTGTTGCAGTTGCAGATGTTGGAGCGAAAGTGGAAGCTGAAGTGGAACCTCGAAGTTCCGAAACCAGATTCGGCACGAGAATCCCAGCCAAGTGCTTCTGGAATTCCGTCAGACTCTTGACGTTCTCAGCGTGGAGGATATTGTCCAGTTGGATGGGGCGGCGGGTCTTTTGGCTGTCCTTTGGCTCCTCGGTACCACCACCATGGTTAGCGATGGCGTTCTCACCGGCCGGCTGTTCAGAGGAGGCGGATGGCTCGGGTTTATTGGGCTCGGCGTTGGTCAAGTTGCCGGCGAGGTCGGCGAACTCGCTTCTGGGTGCGGTAGCGCAGTGGGTAAGTGAGGAAATAGATTGGCTTAGACTGCCTTAGGTATTATGTGTTGCGTACTAGAGGAGATATGCCTACGACTTTTGTGTGCCGCGACGGTACAAATTTTTGGTTAAATTGAAATGAAAGAAATTGCTATCCAGTATATTGTAGGATAACTTACTACACAACTTAAATAAAAATATTAGTCTGCTCCAATACGATATTCTGAAGTCTTTCGCGCAGATAGGTACCTATACAAGGAAACCCGACCCGAGCTGAACAGTGGAAGAGGGTTGGACAAAGCTTTAATACGATATTCTGTTTAACTAGTTTGCAACACAGAATGTGTTTGGAGTGTCCACTTTAGGATGTAATCCTTAATACCGCGTAGGTCTTAGGTACCTAGGTGTTAATAAAACGGTCCTACTTATTAGATACTGCAACATGATGAGTGTGCTACAACAAATATCTGATAACTATACATTCAATGTTAGGTGAGTGGGTGGTAAAGGAACTATTTTAGCAAGGATCATTTACCTGTCACGCCTGTGCTTCTTGAAGGGGTATTCCTCCTTAACAGCCTTCAAGAAGTGACGGGACCTCTTGATTGACGCCTTGATGAGGGCATGCTGTGACGACAAAAACATTTATATATCTTATATATATAGCCTACGACTTATTCTCAGACCTACCAAATCTCATAAAAATCGGTGAAGCCGTTTCGGAGGAAGAAGATAATAAACACTGTGACACGAGATTTTTGTATTTAGATTACCTCAAAATAAGTGTCAAATAGGTATCTAAAAACTATCTTCTTCCTAAATTGTTTTCCTTGTATAAAAAGAGATAATACGTAATACAGAGAAGTTCGTAAACAGGTTCGAAATTTCGCCAAGGCCTGCACTTGCCCATTAGCTCAGTTGGGAGAGCGCTGGCACGGTGAGCCAGAGGTCACGGGTTCAAGTCCCGGCATAGGTGGAATTTTTAGCTTCTAAACAGGTTTTCCAAATAGTCCTCAGCACGGGTTAGTGCAACAAAACGAATATAAGGAGAAATCTGTCTATCAAAACGAGGCCGATTCTTAAAGGAGAATCTGGCCCATCCAACCAAGAATCAAGCAGGCATGTGGTCATATTTGATCAACTGATCGCAGATAAAAGAAAAACACAAATTAATTTTACTTTGTTCTGTTCACATACACTACTAATTAAAGTGTACACATAATTTATTTATTTATCTAAGAAGCAATTCTTAGTCAAATAAATGAATGTAAGTATTTGTGTTGTGATAGGATAGGTATCTATGAAGGTTCATGGGGGGGTTGAGACATCTGATATAATAAATAATTTACAGTCCGATCATAGCGGGTTATGGACAGTTCTACCGTCAGTACTAGAAAAAACTTATAATGAAGTAATTTGTACGCCAATAACAGAAAAAACAATTGAATTATTAAAAAAATATATATCATAAAAGTAGATATTAATAGAGTTAAATCCTCAGGATCTAATATAAAAGTAGGAGTTCTATACCAGGACCGTTCCCTATTTTAGGACATGATTTGCCCTACCTAGTAGAAAAACTATCGCAGATAGTATTGTTTGTTGATGATACTTCCTTCATTTTTTAAGTAAAGAGAGGTTTAGTTAATGTTGACGATGTCAACAATGCCCTATCTATAGTTCTAAACTGGTTTACGAGGAACAATTTGATGATAAACATAAACATTTACATACAGGCACATAAATTGTTTCTGGCCCCACACTAGGATACCCTAGGAAACAACGACATCACAAACATGTGAACATTCAAGACCAATAAATAAATGTTAATCGCGAAAAAGACAAAATGCGTCAAATTCTCACTGCTCAATGTTAAAAATGTTGACACGTGTCTAAAAATATCTCGTGAGAAATTAGAGCTGATAGAGTCCAGGCTATTTTTAGGCATAACGATAGACTCAAAACTGCAATGGGATCCGCATATTCAAAAACTATCGGGCAGTTTGAGTTGAGCTGCATTTGCAGTTAGAAAAATTAGGCAACTTAAAGACATGTCGACTGCGAGGCTGGTCTATTTTAGTTATTTTCACATTATCAGTCATAATGGACGGGGACGGGCAGCAGATATAAAAACAATAGTTATTTTGCAAAAAAAGAGTTATTTACAACTTAAGCAGCAAAGAATCGCTAAGGGAGCGTTTCAGAGATTGGAATTCTTACACTGACTTGCCAATACCTACATATTCGATGACATAATGTATGCCCGTAAAAATATAACGACTTATATCGTTTGTAGGCGTTCGTTTTTACAACAGAATTCTAGAGCATGTTCTATCCTTCTCTGAAAATAAATTTAAAATATTCATTAAAAAGTCGCTATGTAAAAAAGCCTATTATAGAATAGACGAGTATATGAACGATGTAAGCCCTTAGCAGTAAACCAATTCCACTGCGATTTCATTGTTATTTAATTATTAATATTACAATTTATTTAGTTTAAAAAGGTGTACTGACGACGTGATTGCATATTAATAACTTTAGGTAGCACACATTTTATAGCTGACAAGAACTCAATCTGCAGGTTTGCTAAAGGCCATTAAATTGTGGCGTAGTGGCCGGGTCGCCTATCTCCCTCTAAAATGGTTGAGACTGGTGATGGCTGACCCTGCGTTATGGTCGTGAACGGGTGCTGTTCGTGTGTTTGGCCGCAGCATAAGGTTTTTCCTACTCTTGTAACAAGTGTTATTTTGGCTTTTAACGTTATTGATGGCCATCATGGAATCATATCATATTTGATGTATAAGTTTAAGATGATTTGAGACAAGATGGTCAGAGTGGTGTTTTTTCCCCGCTGCCTTTTTCTCTACTAAAAATACATTGACATTCCAGCGAACAGAATCTAAATTCTTTACGTTGAAATAAATTATTGATTTCTCATCTAACATCGTATCTTACAGTGTATGAAATTGACAGCAAGAAAGGTGAACCTATAAATGCACTTAATTTTTAACACAATATGACCGTAACATAGCATTGCACTCGCTAATAGTTTCCGAGATATAACGTTTTAAGTTTGACAGCTGTCATCCGAAATGAAGGTCTCGACGAACTCTATAATTTCCAGCTGACAACTGTAGCATAGGATCAATAGTTTCCCAGATTTAAACCTTTTTTTTGGTTTGAAAGCTGACCCAACGGGCTCCTTTCTTCGGTCGGAGTTAGAGTTGTTCCGTCCGGAAAAAAAATAGTTGCTCTGTTTATTTCCTAACTGGCCAACCAAATAGTTGAGCCGGTAGGAATAACAGTAGTTGATCAGTTTCAAGTTGATCCGTTTAGTTGGTCGGTACGAAATAGGGGTAACTTCTGAAATTCGAGAGAGAATCCTGAATATTGAGCTAGTGTAGTATATAGAGGTACTAGCGATACATGTTCTTATCAGTAGTACCATCAATGGTACTAGCTAATGGTACTACGAGAGTGAATCCTGAATATTGAGCTAGTGTAGTATATAGAGATACTAGCGATACATGTTGGCATCAGTAGTACGATCAATGGTACTAAGGAGACGGAGGGCTAAGTGCTTCATTTTCAAGCCCATTTCTGCAGCTAAAGCAAACAACGTGCGGAGGGAAGAATGACGAATTACCGGTGCCAATGGCTCCTGGTAATCCACTCCTTGAACCTGCTTAAAGCCTTTGAGAACCAGTCTAGCCTAATACATGATGACGTTTCCATAAGCCTCCTTCTTATTAACACATTTACATTGACTTTCTTGTTGGGTCTATTCACTAGGTTCCATGTATGGAGTTTCATCAAGAACTTATACTCATCGGCCATAGCATGGTGGCACTTTTCAGCATCATCAGCATGAGTAGCATAATAAGTCATAGGCTCACTAGAGTCAACTGACACATTACATGTAAGGAAATCTGGTGGCTTCCTACTTGTTGAGGGGTACCGCTGCTCAGGGAGAGATTGTTTCTCCTCTAAAACAGTTGGCTCGATCGACACTGGGAATCTCACGAGGAGACTCGTGCTCGCGATCTTCTATATCTGCTAACTCTACAGCACTCACGCGCTCACTCTCCAGGTTTACACGCGAAGATGGTTGGAAGATGCCATAGGGTCGGTACTCTCAACGCAGTCGAAAAATTGAGTATCTTCATGCTCAGTACGGAGCTCTTTTTCATCAAATATCAGCACAGAGTCTGACTATATCACGAGCTCACTATGTTCCTGTTTTAATATTGTAAAACTATTCTCAAAAAAGGTTGCATCTCTGGACGTAACGATTTTTCTTGGGTTAGCAGGATCCCTAAACATGTAAGTATTTGGATTCTCAGAATAACCGACGAAAATCGCTTCCTTTGCCTTACCATCCAGCTTCCTCCGGTGACACGATGGTATGTGGACAAGCGCTCTGCATCCGAACTCTACGGTGTTCAAGGACACTCCTGCGACCATACCATCTGTCTTATGGAATTTGTCTACCTAGGGCTCGATGAGGAGACCTATTCTTTAGGTATGCGGCAACTTGGAATGCATCTTCCTAGTATGCTTTCGGTAGATTTGTGAGATGTACGTCACTTTCGCGATTCGTCACATTATCACGTAGTCGCATACTGCATTTTGGTTACAATATGAAATTGACACATTCGTATTAACCCACATTCTTAGTTCAGTGTAGTACAGTTAGGAATTTAACTCCCTTACTCCTTCTCATACCACAAACTGACCCGACATTATACCGAAGACATTATACCGGACATCAGCCTGTACGAGATTAGGATGGCCCTAAAACAGCTCAAGAATAACAAGGCACCAGGAGAGGACGGAATCACATCAGAGCTCCTGAAATCGGGTGGAGCACCAGTACTTAAAGTCCTTCAGAAGCTCTTCAATTCCGTCGTGCTCGAAGGAAAATCGCCAAAAGCATGGAATAGAAGCGTCATCACTGGTAACACATCATCAAATGGCTGATGATGAGGGGCCGAGATCAAAATTCATGTTCCAAAATAAAATGACATGAATATTGTCCTCCAGCTTAAACAACTTATCAAAGAAAACTACCGACCGTTAGCAATTTCTCGGACAAACTGGGCAATTGAGTGGCCCGCCCCAACAAACATACAAGCGAGGATAGAAGCTTCAATCATAGATCCTATTATCGCTTACCATTTGCCGAATCACCAAAACTCACTCCATTTGCTTCCGTGGATGTCGTAGAAGGCGACTAAGGAAATCAGTTACCAGGAGACGAGTAGCAGCGTCTTCCTGAGGTTCCAACCGCATACTGCGATCGGCCAACCCGCCTGTCAAGCGTGGCGATTATGGCAAAACCCTTCATGGTTATGAAAACCACGAAGGAGGCCTGTGGGCATCAAATGGCTGGTGATGATGATGATGATTATATCAACATTGTAGATTTAGTAGGTACCTGACAGTAGAATTGACATTTGTATTTCATAATGATATTTTGACAGCTTAATTACATAAGTAAATTCTAATTATATATTTGCACGTTAGAACATACTCGTACCGAGGTATATCGAGGTGCTGAAGTGTTTGTACAACAGCGCCACCATGTCGGTCCGAGTACAGAAGCAGAATTCGGAGGCAATTCCATTGAGAAAAGGCGTGAGACAGGGAGACGTTATCTCTCCGAAACTGTTCACGTGTGGGCCTTAAAACTAACATGGACAAAACGAAGGTCATGTCGAACGCCCATGTTGTGCCCACCCCAATAACATTGGGTAACTCAACTCTCGAAGTTGTACGAATACGTCTACTTAGGACAAACAGTCCAACTAGGCCGGTCCGACTTCGTGAAAGAGGACAATCGTCGAATCCAACTCGGCTGGGCAGCATTCGGGAAACTTAAAAGTCTTTTCGTCTAATATACCTCAATCGCTCAAGACAAAATTATACAACCAGTGTGTGTTACCAGTGATGACTTATGGCACTGAAACGTGCTCTCCGTGACCTTGGGCCTCATAAGAAGCCTCAAGGTCACGCAACGAGCTATGGAAAGGGCTAAGCTCGGAATTTCTCTAAGAGATCGAATCAGAAATGATGAGATCCGTAGACGAACGAAAGTCGTCGACATGGCCCAGCGTAGGACGACCAGCCACAAGATGGACAGATGACCTCATCCAAGTGGCAGGAAGACGTTGGATGCAGGCCGCTTCCAACCGGTCTTTTTGGAAATCCATGGAGGAGGCCTATGTCCAGCAGTGGACTTCTTGTGGTTGAATGATGATGATGATGATGATGATGATAGTAAAAAGATGTTCACTGTCAAGAGTTTATATTCGAAGTGATTTTAAATTTAAAATATGACATAAAAATAAAACTTCATTCTAAAGAGTCTAAAGCACAACTGAGGTTAGTCTCTACGACAGATTTAATGAAAGCTGAATTGCATAGACATGTCTTTAAAAACCTATTTAGAGTTTAACCGTGCCACGGTTAGCCAGAGGTCGCGAGTTCAAGTCCCGGCATGGGTGGAACTTTTAGCCTCTAAATAGGTTTTTAAAATTGTATTAAATACAAAATATTCGTAGGAAATTATAAAAGCTCTTTTATTTTTCCTTCAGTTAGTTTGATGTTTTGGATAGATCCGAACTTCGATTGTCTCCGATGACCGACCGATTGACCCGATTTTTTTTCCTAAAGGTGGCAACCCTGATAGACGGCCTAGTCGCAAAATATGCCCTATGTATACCATATTAGTGGAAACCGCAGTAAAAAGTGCCCAAAGACTTGAATAAATCCAGATAGGCGAATAACAGGAGAGCGCACAGGACAGAGACAAGTGGCAACTACTTGTTTCGGAGGCCGAGACCCACTTCGAGTCGCTGAGCCAGCGAAATAAGTATGGCCCCTCCAATGAGGTCAAAAAATATATATTTTTGCAAGTTCTCCAACGTGCAACTTACCGGCATATTAGGCATGGGGATCCGAACCATGCAATGGGCAGGGTGCACGCCGGCCGCCTCGCAACTGGCGCACAGGTCGTAGTCATCGCACGTGGCACACTTGTAGCGGTAATCGTAGACGGGCTGGTCACACCCGTCGCAGACCACGCCGTAGTGGTGGACTTTGCCGTCGTCTGTGGATGATACTTGGAAGATAAGATAAGAATACTCTCTATTGCACAGAAGAACAAAACAAGTTTCTTTTTTATTTTACATTACACACACAGGTTTATACCTACTGCATGATTCAGGAATTGAGCATTTTCAAAAATAACCACGTAAAATTTGCGTTAACTAAGGCAACAAATAAACCTTTCTCTGCACACGGCCCAGTAAATACAGGGCTCTCAGAGAACTGAAAGTCATACTGAAAACACCTGCAATAAGAAGTTTTAAATTCTTAGTTCAGTTTGTCATAAACTGAACGAAGTGCTCGCATGAAAATTTGTAGAGGTTGACGTCCTGTAGTGTAGACGTCTTGTAGCGTAACTGAACGAAGTGCTCGCATGAAAAATTGTAGAGGTTGGCGTCCTGTCTTTATACCTTTATAGCTCTTTATAGGACAATTTGGCTTTCAAACGTTGTTAGTTGGAGATATCTGTATCATTATTTTACCTACCTAGAACTTTTTACCAATGTAGTCTTGACACTAATGATGTTAAATATTAACTGCTTATGTAACTAGATTGATTTAAACGGAAACTACCTTTAGGACTACATAGGTAATTACTATGTACAAATAAATACAACTTGACATCATTTAATCGTATATTCAATCGTATATTTCTCGCCAAGGCTCGTTTTTTAAAATCTCGCTCGTGTTTTAATAACCCTCATTATGTGACAGTCACATAAACTACTATTTTAATCATAACGATACACCTATACAACCTCCAGCTCGACCAAGAAGGTTGAACCTCTACTTTAAAAAAAAAAGATTTCAATGAACCAGTCCGCGGCGACGCAACACGCATGCGCAATCGATGTTTGCGCCTTGGCGCCAACATTTTACATTTAAAAAAACTTTTTAATATTTAAACAAAGTTTGGTTCTGTTTGTAAAATAGATTAGTTAACAGTATTGAAAATAACAGAAATCAAGTCAACATTAACATATCCTCTCCGAGTACCTCCAATTACGCTTCCTGTCCACTTCGAATTCAATTTCATAATTGTAATATTCAGAACATCAATAATTATTACAAGTAAAAATAAATTTGTTGATATTCAGCGTTTTATTTGCAATATTATTTTATGTATTATAGTACGAGAGTAGATAAAGTAGTGTATGACACTGTACATAACTTGGTCTTATAACACTCGTGTGATACAATAAAAAAAACTCGCCTACGGCTCGTTTTTTTAAAACACACTCGTGTTATAAGAACCCTTATTATGCAACAGTATCATAAACTACTATAATTATACTATGATCACGAAGCTGAAGTGGAGATCGGCGGGACATCTAGCTAGACGAGAAGACGGACGGTGGACGAAGGCAGTCACAGAGTGGTGGCCGAGAACTGGCCGTCGTTCGGTGGGTAGGCCCCCTACCCAATGGGTTGATGACATTAAGAAGGTGGAAGGAGGACAATGGACAAGATTAACAGGGGACCGGTGAGGTTGGCGTGACTGTGAAAAGGCCTATGTCCAACAGTGAGCATGTTTCATGGGCTGTATAGACAGATAAATATACTATGACGTGTTTCGGTCTAGCACTACGGCGTAGTCAAGAAAATAAAATTGCATTTCGAGATTTTATTCTACCGTTTCAGCGCAGCTTCAGCCAAATTTCAGCTCTATAGTACTTAGTATCTGTGCTAAGCCGCGGACAGACAGACGGATGGACACCACGGACTCCTTGTTGACCACGAGACCCTTCAGCATCCGATCTGGAATGCCGTCGCATTGTACAACTTATTGTTCGAATAGGTACCGACATATTAATATTTTTGTGAACTTAAAAAAATTAGATTTTAGAATTGTATTAAACAGATTATTATTAACTGAGACTGTCTACCGTTAAACTGCGATACAGTTTGGCAGAAGGGAATATATTTTGTTACTTTGTCACACTTAAACTGTACTTAAAAAATTAATGAAAGCTGGGCCCCGTGCGCCCGACGGGCCGTCATGGTGACGGTGTTATTTGCACTTGTATTGTATTCTCTAATTCGGTAAGTACGTAAGAATTTTTTTTGTATAGTTAATCTCGAACGTCGCTGGCGTTTTGAAACGTAGATAGCTTTGAGGGAAAAGGTCTAAACTCAGCAGTAAGCAGTGTTGATGATGATACAAATACAGTCAGTCAACTCACCTGAAGTGTCAAGCATTGGGGCGAAGGAGACCTCGCAAACGGGGTCTTTGTCCTCAGCCTCAGTGTTGGTGCAGAAGACATAGAGTTTGATGACATCACCTCCGTTCATCTGGCTGAGGGCGACCATCATCTCGTCGTCTGATGAGATGCCCACGTCATCGCCATCTCCGTCTGTTTCGACACAGCAAAGGAAGTGTTAGCCTTGACTTTGATTATTACATTTTTGATTTAGTTATAAATGCAACAAAGAGTTTTAAGTCCTTTGTGAAATAATTTTATTTGTATTGTATTTGTGCCTGCAACGGGTTTGCTCAGTTTGACTCCCAGTGAGCATAATTTGTATATGACGCAGCATCCACTTAGCTTATCTGTGGTTTTCTGAAGTTACTAAATATGAATTGTCACAAAGCCTTATTTAAAGTTGCTATCTTAGGGCGCTTATACACGGGCGGCACGTTGCGAACTACAGTGCCAACTGCAGCCGTCGACACTCGTCGACGGCAGGCGTCGACGCGCCGACAACGCCTCATGGTTTGATCGGCTTGTCCGATCGATCGGACGGCGAATTTTTTTATTTACTGTTGGTTCGATTTATCGAATAGTGAGGATTGGGTCTATTTTGATGGCTTGAAATTTAAAGATAAAACTTATCAGTGTTTCAATAAATATGTTAGTCATACCATGTCTGAAATAAAATTAACTAAAACATCGGTCTATTTTGTTGACTTCACACTTAAAGATAAAGCTTATCAGTGTTTCAATAAATATGATAGTCGTAGCATGTCTAGTATAAGGGTGCTTATACGCGGGCCGCACGTTGCGACCTACAGTGCCAACTGCAGCCCGCCCGTTGCCGCCCGCGTATAAGCGCCCTTAGACTAGACATAGTATGACTAACATATTTATTGAAATACTGATAAGCTTTATGTTTAAGTGTCAAGTCATCAAAATAGGCCGAGTTATTAGCTTATCTATTTCATATACACTGGAATTGTACAAATTTCATGTCCACCTAAGAGGCCACCAACTTAAACTAAACAATTATCTGTGTACAAATAACCCTCGAAAGCATTTCCTTCCAAACCGTGTCGTGCGGGAGTGGAACAACTTCCTGACTCTATCATTAGTGCAGACCATGGAAGTAGTATGTACTTAACCATGAGGGGTTTTGCCATAATCACCACGCTTGGCAGGCGGGTTGGCGATCACAGTATATGGTTGGAATCTCAGGAAGACGTTGCTGCCCGTCTCCTGATAATTGATTTCCTTAGTCGCCTTCTACGACATCCACGGAAGGAAATGGAGGAAGTTGGTTGCCTATTACTCGTTAACTAGTAAAGCCTACTTAGCCGTGGTACTTTCCCTTTTAATTTCATTATATGTGGTAATACCCTGAATTCACGTTTCTGCAATCAACCGTTTAGCCAGGAGAGGAGCCAGGCCTTATTATTTTTAAACACTCTGTTTTGGATACATCTTGGCAATAAAGAGTAAGTAGATATTGGAAGTGAAACCCTCAGGCCGGCTTCCGCCAATGTTATCTGACAGAACTATCTATCTGTTTATTTAGAGGTAGGTAAGCAATGTCCAATAAATAAATAAATGCAATAACAAAAATGGATTTTAAGGGATATTTACTCGTTTACTTTTCCATTTTACAATTTTCCGACGTTTCGGTACTTTTAGAAGTGCCGTGGTCTCGGTGGACTGAGGTGACAGGCTTCTTTTTGAAAGCATTAACTGTTAGTTTACTACCACACAAAAAATAATCAATACGTTTTATGTTTACTACCCTCGGCAAAAATTATTAAATTACGCTCCAAAAATATTTTGGCAAATTTTTAAATTGACATTGACACTACAATAATTTTATATAAACTCAAATAGACTGATTATTAGTTATTGAAATTAAAATTCAATCTAAAAAACAATTATTGTATATAAACTCAAAAATATTGATTAATAGGTAGTTATTGAAATTAAAATTCAATCTACAGTCACACTTCTAGCAAGGGTGCACTTTTGCACTTGCAAAAGTACCGAAACGACGGAAAATTGTAAAATGGAAAAGTAAACTAGTAAATATCCGTTAAAATTCAGTTTTATTATGTGTAGTGCTCGTGTTAACCTCAGAAAATACTATAAATCCAATAACGCCGACGTTATAGTAGTCATGGCAGAAACGATGGAAGACCTCGGCGTAATGCTCGAAGACTTCAGTCGAGTTTCCCAACGTGTGGGCCTTAAAAGAACATAGACAAAACAAAGGTCATGTCGAACGCCCGTGTTGTGCCTACACCAATAACATTGGGGAATTCGACTCACGAAGTTGTAGACGAATACGTCTACTTAGGACAAACAGTCCAACTAGGCCGGTCCAACTTCGTGAAAGAGGTCAATCGTCGAATCCAACTCGGCTGGGCAGCATTCGGGAAACTTAGAAAAGTCTTTTCGTCTAATATACCTCAATCGCTCAAGACAAAATTATACAACCAGTGTGTGTTACCAGTGATGACTTATGGCACTGAAACGTGGTCTCTCACTATGGGCCTCATAAGAAGGCTCACGCAACGAGCTATGGAAAGGGCTATGCTCTGAATTTCTCTACGAATTCGAATCAGAAATTATGAGATCCGTAGACGAACGAAAGTCGTCGACATAGCCCAGCGGATTAGTAAGTTGAAGTGGCAGTGGGCGGGGCACATAGCACGCAGAACTGATGGCCGATGGGACCAAAAAGTTCTCGAATGGAGACCACATATCGGCAAACGCAGCGTAGGACGACCAGCCACAAGATGGACAGATGACCTCATCCAAGTGGCAGGAAGGCGCTGGATGCAGGCCGCTTCCAACCGGTCTTTTTGGAAATCCATGGATGAGGCCTATGTCCAGCAGTGGACTTCTTGTGGCTGAATGATGATGATGATGAATAACGTCTTGCACCATGAAATTTTGAGGGCCATCTATAGATAAATTGTATGAGTAAAAACCCTGTCATTCAGCTATTTCTTCGATTATCTCTGAATACATATTTATTTAGTAACTTATCCAGTGACTTGGCGCAAGTTGCCGTAAGCGTTTATGTAATATCTTTTATAGTGTTCTATTTGTAGGGTAAATCCCAACTAATTATTTTACTGAAAATTCAGTTAATTTAAGTACCTACAACAAAATTTTTTTCAATACTATGCGAAGTTTGTCTGAGGTTTGACACGGGACTGTTGTTGAAAATCATCCAAAACCCTTGAAACGGTTTTAGCTACTGTTTTATAACTCAAACTCTTTAGTTTAATTTCTATATTGTTTATAGATACTGTTTATTGCCCCACCATATAGGTATACTTATTGCAAGAATACCTCTTTCAGCAAACCTTTGGTTGTGATGAGTCAGAAGTCAATATTTTTCCTTCCATTCATTTTTGATGATCCATTTATTCTCCAAATAAAATCAGTGTTTTAACTACTTACCTCTCCAAGTCACAGAGTAGTTCTTATTCTTCAATCCAGGGTACACATCCTGCAACTTGGCATTCAGGTAATGGAAGCTGGTGACGACGTTCCTTACCACTCCAAACCTCCGGACTTCAGGCTTGGAATCTTCACGCCAATGAGCATAGACCTTAAAAGGTACTTGATCCTCCATTTTTTACTGCAAAAACGTTAATATGCGTACTTACTTTGTAAAACAAAGATTTTGTTTAGAAGTGCACCTTGTTTTTATTGTTGCGCCATTGGCAGAGGCTTTCACTGAAATGGAGTCCTACACTAATATAATCGAGTGTCGATCCTTTGAAAACTTGCCGGTCTTACCTTGAATTTAACAAGGCAACGTACTTCACAAGACTTCTTTAGAGCAAGGAATGGTGACAAAAATTCAGCGCGGTAACTTAAATAGTAGTAGCTCTGTGATTCACCGCTGCTATCGAATGTTGTGGAAAAGATGAAAGCAAGAACGTTTTACCCAATGGACGCGACAGCCGGCCCAGTTCACATTTTCGCCTATTCCCCGCGCGCCACTTACTGTGGACGAAGTGCGCAGTGTTGTTCTGTGAAAATTACAGCAACACAATAGCTAATGTGTTTTATCACCCGAAATAAATAATTATGAACTAAGACAAAATAAAATAAATAAAATAAAGACATATATAAGGGAAACTAAATTCTTACTTAAAAAATTATGAATATTTACATTATAGCTAACATAATAAGGCAGGATCCAGAAGAAGGAAAAGGAACATCAAGGGAAGTCAGGGAAGCAAAAAAGGAGGAATGATCGCAATCAGGACAGGAAAACAATAATTAATATCTCCCACCTCAGCTACACAAGCACAAGCAGGACTCTGCACAATGCAAAGTCTAGCAAGATGGGTCGGAGTTGAAGTGTGGCCTAGACGCATTCGGAGCAAGGTTGAAGTAATCTTCTTACTAAACTTGTCATCGGCTCTGCAAAACCAGGGCTTTAGCGAAATAATGGGTTGGATTCTGTGGTAATGAATGCCTTTTGACAGTTCCTCTGCCCAGGTATTATCCCAGGAAGCCTGGAGATAAGCCCTGGAAAGAGTGGCAAGGTCGTTATAATGGTTTTCGTATGGGCATACATCTCCACACTCCACCGCAGAATTCGCAAAATCATCAGCATTTTCGTTACCAATTATGCCACAGTGGGAAGGGAACCATCCAAATTGCACAGTAAGACCTCTCTCAGTAGATACTTTTAAGTAGTAATTTGCGGATATCCAAAAACATTTATTAATAACAAGATGATCCCGTGCACTTTGTATCACCTACCGTTTTTTTTTAACCGTATACACCTTCCCTGGACCTCCACAAATATAAACAAAGAAAAATTTGCCAAATCGGCCCAGCCGTTCTTGAGTTCTAGCGACACTAACGAACGGCGATTCATTTTTATATATAAGATAAAGAAGAAGAAGATTAAATTCATTAACATTTTAAAAACCTATTTTCATTTACATTTTACAAACATTAAGGTTTGGTTATAGTATTTTCATAATGTAAACATTTCTAGATACTGGAATGTGGTGGCAACCCATACGAGTCTCATAAGCAGTGAAAGCAGCACTGTTCAACACTAATACCACTGGTCAAAGCAGCTCTTATGGATGGCAAAATATCTACCTATGCACCTGCCACCGTCAGACCGCCGTCTGCGTGGTACCTATTGGACATCATGAAGTCAATGGTTTAACGTTTTTGTATAAAACCAATCATATCAGTTACGCTGTCATTTTACTATCGCCCAATCAACGTTCACGTCGTCACGCATGGTGCACAGAATGAACCAATCACAGAGCGATTTACTCTACAGCACATCTTGCACTCATTTCATTGAAACAACAGACTAATCGAGAGGCGAAGGACCGTTTCTGAGAGTGAATTTTATACGAAGAAATAATTCTATGGTTTTTTTATTCGTAGCTTCTAACCCCTTATTTCTCGGACACTTACAAGCTGTGCGGATCGGGCCGTATCAGATGCGGCGTGTATCATTAACGGGTATCATGTTGCGTCAAAACTAGCGATCATGATACGCGCTGAAGCCACGCAACGGAGATACGATACACCGAAATGCTACAAATGTGGACCCAGAGCTACTATTGATGGCTGTCAGTTAGCCACAGAGCATACATAAAAACATCTGACTACTGTTAAGGGGCAACTCCTCACCACCAATAACTTCTTTCATCATGGTTTTTGCGAAAATAAATCTCTAGATTTTAGTAGGTAGGTAAATAGGAGTTTCAGAATAAAGCCTGTTTTTTTTTGTTACAGAATTACAGCCAAAGCACTAGACGAAGCCCTTGCAGAGGCTCTCTTGAAAGAAAGGCAAGAGCATGTCACTTCAAAAAAACATCTTAAAATAGAATATAATGTTGAATACATAATTTTTAAAGAAAACCACTTTATTTGCCCGCGGACCTTTATTGCAATAATATAAGAGAAGTACAATCTTCTTCCTAACATGAAACTACATTACTATGTTACTTATATCTTCACAGTCCTCTTAAATATCACATCTCATTTTTGTTTACTGTACCATCATATAATATTATAATTGAATTTGCAGAAAATATAAAAACTTATAGCACTGTATTTAGATATCAGTATATTCACAGTGGATTATGTAGGTAGGTAGAAAATATAGGTAAGTTCACAAAGTCTCACGTAAAAACTTAAGTTGTTTTAGGGACGACAAAAATAAGTCATCATAATCATTTTAAAAAGTCATTAACAATTTTACAGGAATGTTGCAAATGCTGATTAACAAATTCAAAAATAAAAAGTAATTGAAATATTCTGGGGAAGTCTGAGTACCTAATACTTATGCATATACCTCTAAGAACTAATATTTTATTTCAAAAACAATGCAAGCAAATTCCATGAAGTGTATCCAGTAAGTGGATAAGAATGTGTGTTACCATAGATCGATCCAAAAACTGAAAGGCCCGTATTTTTCATAAATTACCATGGGATGGAATGAATCAATAACTGAAAAGCTTGTTTTTAGAATCTATTACCATTGATAAAGATAAAAAAAAGTAGTACATTGTCCCGCGCAACCTTTACATAATAGTGAGTAGAAAAAAGAAAACATTACCAAACTCGTTTCTGGGAGCTTACCATATAAAATATAATATTATCACTAAAATAAGACCTACAAATAAACTTTTGAACTTGGGGCCTTAGCCAATACCCACCATTATACGCTTTTAAACTGTCTCTAAAGAAACTGCAAAAACGCACAATACCATGTTACTATCCTGTTAACAATCTAACTAAATCGTTTTTTATTTAACTATAAAGTTAGATCGTTCAACAGGATATTTACGTTCATGAATCTCCCACACAGCAGTTAATTAATTGTTAGTTCAAATTTTATAAAGATATTGCAAAAATTATACATTGATACCGTGTATACTTTTAGGGGCATACCTAATAAATCATACATATAGTAACTAATTACAACATAGTATGTAAGACAATATTGTGTTAAATTAAATAACGTTATAGCTGCTACATGGGAGTACCAAAACACTAAACACTCTTTCAAACATGATTGATGTCTCTATGATAAAGTGTCAACATGGTTCGAGAGAACGGCATAATGAATAATTTCTAGTTTGGTTTACAGATGTACCGAAGTAGTTAAGTTTAAGTTGAAACATACGTGCATATAAAGACCAAAGGGCTCTTTAGCAGCAAGTTAACAATTAAGTGAAATATAACTTCTATTTGGTGCTCCACAAGAAAGTACTCCAGTGGACGCATACATTTCTCTCATCTAGACTCGAGTCTATTTCACTTTATCATTTAATCATTTACTAGCTATTAGAGTTCTTTAGATACTGTTTACTCGTAAGTTTTAATTTAAATTTTTGTTAACTATACTACGTTCCACGAGTCGAACTCCTTGGGAAAAAAAAAACTCGCATCTCAATAGGCGGGTCCACACAGAGCGAACTGCCTCGCGGGTCATTTGCCGCGCGAGGAAACTGTCCCCGAACGAGCGCGGCAGTCTCGGCATCATCGCAAGGCTGCTGCGCGCGGCCAGGGTTAAGACATGGCACCACACGTACGTATTGTGGTGGCAGCTGTTGCTTTTATCCTTATAAGATTAGTAAAAAAAATTCAAATCAGGAACCGGCTTATTCCTCTCGTTTATGGTATTTAACCAGGCATCTTCTCTAAGCCCTCTGTTTGTATAATTAGGATGGATGCGTTCCATAGCCAGGCGTTTGCACCATAGAGAGATATTAATTTCAAACACTGATCTTTATCCATAATTGATATGCTCGAGCGAGGCACGAAACAAAATGCGTGTGCGTCTAGTGTGCGCGCGGCAAACGACTGAGGCGCCTTTGAGCAAAACAAAAGACCGACAATCGGTGGTCTTAGCCGCTCGGTCGCTTGCCCGCGGCGGCGCCCGCGCTTGCCTCGGCCGAGGCACGTCTACACAGACCGAGCAGCCTCGCGAGAGGCTAAAAAATATATAAAATATTTTATTTTTTATTTTATTTTATTTAACCCGCCTATCGGTCAATGCGCGCGGCTAGAGATAAGCAAAACAATAAGCGAAGACGGCCCCCGCTTCACTGGGTAGATTAGTGGCTATAGAAGGTCACGCGCACTAACCAATGGACGCACATGGACGATTTTCTTTGGGAGCTCGTTTCGTGGAATGAAGTTTAGCTGCGTTCTCAACAAGTGTAAACTAGCCATCAATTATGCCAATGAACAGTTAAAAAAGCGTGCACCCGGCTTACTTCTTCTTGGGCGCGACCGGTGTCAGCAAGTCCAGAACGGCCGATATGTTACCGTCGTAGTTCTCGAGGAGCTGAGCCAGCCAGCCGCCGTCGTTGTTGAAGCCCATTGACAGCATGTGCTCGATCGCTGCGGCGATGTGGGCTTCTGCGGAGGATAGGTTTGTTAGCGGATTTGTTGTGTGGTAAGTGGATAAGTTACGTTCAGGCACAGGAGCGGTTTTATATGAGACGACCAAATTTTTCGAGAAACTATTCTTATAAAAATAAAAATAAAAAAAAATAAGTATTGAAGAAATCACACGTGATAAAGAATTACCGCTGAACGTACCTACACTAATAGTAGCAATACCACTCGCTAACGGTGAAGGAAAACATCGTGAGGAAACCTGAGTGTCTGAGCTATTCACATACCTCAGCGCTTGAAATCGCCAATCCGCGGTGGGCACGCGTGGTGATTAAGCCCAACTCTCTCTCTGAGAGAAGGCCTGTGCCCTACAGTGGGACGTATATAGGCTGCTTATGTTACCTACATTAAAAATGTAGCCTACACAAGTACATGTATGTATATGTCCCACTGCAGGGCACAGTTCTTCTCTCAGTGAGAGAGTATGAGCTTAATTACACGTGCCCACCGTGGATTAGCAATTTCAAGCGCTGAGGTACGTGAACACCTCAGACACTGGTTTCCTCACGATGTTTTGCGTCACTTTTTTTCCTTCACATTTAGCGAGTAGCATTGCTACTACAACTTCACAAATGTACGTAACTTACAAAACAGTCATTGGTACATGCCGGGATTTGAACTCACGACCTCTCGATGGGAGGCCGGCATTACCTACCTACACCGCTCCGATACCACCGCAGAAAAAATATACGCGGACGAATTAAGGCATAAAAACAAACTAACATTGCCGCATTGCAAACTACAAATGTATCATAATAGTCCCAATTTTACCGCAATTCTAATTTATAATAAGTTACCAAATTATATAAAAAATGTAACTCATGATTTAGCCTTCGTTACTAAGTTAAAAAAATTACTCATTACTAAGACCTATTACTCAGTGCAAGAATACTTAGACGATAATAATATCACAAATGAATTAACTGTTTAGAACCATTTCTATCAAATTACATAATGTGACTTGTCAAATTCCAAATTGTAGGCAAAAAAAACTGTTATTATATAGCATTTAATTTAAACAAATTTGTGTATCTATAATTTATTGAAATTAAATTAATCAAATTTTATGTCAAATTTTCTGCATCTTTAATTTATATAATGCTTTTAATTAATTTTATTTGTGGAAATTATGAAATTCAAATTCTAGTCAAATTCAATGCAAATAAAATAATTACATATTATAGAAATGAATTTATGTACCAATAAATAATTATTGAATTGCTTGAGTGAGATATTATATAGGTTTTAATTTAATTAAATTTAATCAAATTTTATAGATCTCACATTTAATCTTTTTTATTTTATTATTGACATTGTAGAGTTTTTTATTTTACTTATTATTATACAGTTATCTACTAAATCAATTTCAATCGAATAGCTATGTATAAAATTCACTCTGTTGCCAGATGTAATTCTATTGTAAAACTTCTTTTGTTTTAATACTGCACGCGGCTTGAAAATTGCTGTGCCCTAAGTGGGTATCACATATGAGACAAACCGTAAATGTAACAACGAAACAGCTACATGGTCGCAATAAAGTTATGAATTATGAACCTCCTCCTTTTTTTCGAAGTTGGTTAGAAAGGAATTTCGCATCGACTTATTTTGTATTCGTATTTTGTACTCACTAGGATGGGCCGGTTGCGGCTTGCCTGGGGCTGCCTGTGGTTGCGGCGCCGTTTTCGGTTGCGGTTGCGGCGCCCGTTTCGGTTGCGGCTCTTGGGGAGCCGTCGGTGCCGTGGGGGCGGCGGTCTTCTCCGGCTCTTGGGGGTTCAACTCTGTACGTTAATTGGGCGGGGGTTGCGTAAATGATAATGGGTTGGTCGTTACAGTAGATCAAGACCGGTGTTTTCTGATAGCGTTATTTTACTAGAACTAACAGCGTTATTATAGAACGGATGCGGCACCACTGACCGTCTATTGTAAGTGTGAAAGAATGTCTTGAAATTTGAAATAACATTTGTATCTCATTTCAACAAACATTAGAAGCAACCGGAATTCTTACCAAGACTATGAATAATCACGATGAGGTCCGCAGAGTCGACAGGTAGCACGTAACAGTAACGTAACTAACGTAACCAGTTATAAAAAGTATAATTTCACCAAGTTCAGATACTGCGAATCTCAATATTCTGTGAGCATGAGGCAAATAACTAAACAATCATCATCATCAGCCATTTGACGCCCACTGCAGGACATAGGCCTCCCTCATGGTTTTTAACCATGAAGGGTTTTGCTATAATCGCCACGCTTGGCAGGCGGGTTGGCGATCGCAGTATACGGTTGGAATCTCAGGAAGACGCTGCTGCCCGTATAACTAAACAATCCCTTTCTGTAATTAACTCTGAAATAAGGCGGTCCTGAGAAGTAAATTTAACTACTTAACTTATTATCTTGAGTATCTTTGTCAGCTCTTCTCCACCTAAACTATTAATTCTAAGGTTGTCTGGAAGATAAGACCGCCAATTGTATACGATAAAACTTAGACATGTAAGCCTTTTAATGTATTTTATTTTCTGGTGTGTACAATAAACTTTTCTAATCTAATTCTGAAAACTAACAACTTTGACGTTCACTAAGGAAACATTTACAACAACACGATTCTTTAAAACAGTCCTCAGAGTCAGTTTAAATAGTTTGCGCTAAAGGGAAAGACGTAACTACAGATTATTTAAACTGCCTCTGAGGAGTGTTTCAGAGGGATGATGTTTTTATAAATAAGACCGTTTAATTTTAATATAAGTCCATATAAGACTCACGTGCAGTGGCAAGGTTGAGCGGCGGGTAGAGGCTCTGACCCTCTGTAAGTCTGACGCGCTCCTGAAATTCCTGTGGGAGGTCGAAGCCGATGGGTTTCCCCATCTGGGGAGCAGTGGGCTGCAGCGGCGCCGGCATCTTGGCTGCAGCCACGTCCATCAGGTCTGGGTCAGGGATGAGAAATTATATATAAAAGTCTCGTGTCACAGTGTGCTTGTTATTGAACTCCTCCGAAACGGCTCCGCCGATTTTTATTCATATTTGGTAGGTTTTCAGAGCTACCAATATAGCAAAACAACGTTGCCGGGTCAGCTAGTACTATTATAATAATAACTTCCACACAACACAATCACTTCTATCCCCCAAACTAGGATAAACCAGGACACCCCGTGTTATGGTAACCAGGCAAGGACATTGCAAACATGGAAATACACCTAAACTGAGGCCATGTGTACAAATTTGTGGCGGCGCCCAGTGGGGATCGAACCCACGACCTCCGGCACGGTAATCAGACGTGATACCGCTAGACCAACGACGCTGTGTTATTATTATACTTTATTACACATTACAAAGGCGAGCTTATACGAGGAATGTGCGAGCTTCAAAGGGCTAGGGGAGTTGGAATGGCAGGCGGACAGGACCATTTTTTTGTTTCATAAAACTACAATTCCTAGTGTATTACCCCAACCTGCCATTCTAACCTCTACTATGGTACCCACGATATCGGCTTGCCTAGTGTGGAGCCGCAGTGAAAATTTGTATTGCTAAATATTGTTTACCTACTATTTTAAGACTGTTTAATTTACGTATCCTACTCAGTCCTAACCTTGAAAATAACTGGCTTTCGTTTGATTGATACTTTAATGTCTTACCTACAGTAAGTAAACATTTATTTTATGACAATTCAATGTATATTGCGTACTTGTTCATATAGTGGGTTAACCGACTTTGCAATGTACATCGAATTGTAACAGTAAACCAGGAATTCAATAATTCACAGTTTCTGTGTAATTTTGAACAAAAAATTGCCAGCCAAATAGCAGAGCAGTTACAAAAATTTTTAATTTAATCTCACCATTCCCATTCATTGTGTAACGTTGTATGAGCATCGCGAGTCAGTTAAATATCCTACTCACCATTCTCCTTGTTAATCATTGTCCAGTCATCAGCCTTGTCAGCCGAAGGGTCTGTGAACTTCGAGTTGGCACTGGAAGTCGAAGAGTCAGACTTCGCGCTGCCACCGTCGCTCTCGGGCGACTTCCTATCGCCCTGTCCCATTTCCACGTCAATGTTAGCGGGCACCGTGACAGCGGTGGTCGTTGAGGCTTGCGGTCTCTCAATAGTTGAAGAAGTGGTTGTGCCATTAGCTGTTGCCGTTGCAGATGTCGAAGTGAAAGCGGAAGCAGAAGCGGCAGCCGCAGCTGAAGCGGAACCTTGAGGTTCCGGAACCAGATTCGGCACGAGCATCCCAGCGAAGTGCTTCTGGAGTTCCCTCAGACACTTGACGTTCTCAGCATTGATGATCTTGTCCAGTTGGATGGGGCAGCGGGTCGTTTGGCTGTCCTTTGGCTCCTCGGTACCACCACCAGGGTTAGCGTTGGCGTTCTCACCGGCCGGCTTTTCAGCGGAGGTGGAGGGATCTGGTTTCTTGGGCTCGGCGTTGGTCATGTCGCCGGCGAGGTCGGCAAACTCATTCATGTAGGTGGCGAAGGTCTCGAGCCAGCTGCCACGCGGGCGGCGGCACTCGCGGCGCGTCTGCCGGTGGTGGCCCTCGGACTCGCGCTGCTGCTTCTTCTCGTCGCGGTGGCGCTTGTCGCCGCTCCTGGGTACGGTAGCGCAATACGTAAGTGAGGAAATAGAGGGCTACCAGCATAGGTAGTACGATGGCACGAGTCACGCGCTTTGCGTCGCTGAAATGTCAGAATTTGACAATTCTTGTACTGGAAAGTCGCGACTTTTACTACCCATGCAGGTGTTATGTGCTACATACTAGAGATATGCCTACGACTTTTGTGTGCCACGAGGGTCTATATTTTCGGTTCGATTTAAATTAAAAAAAATTGCTATCCAGTATATTGTACGATAACTTACTAAACAACTTAAATAAAAATATTATAGTCTTTGGCGGGTTGGACAAAGCTTTTATACGATATTCTGTTTAACTACTTTGTGTTTGGCGTGTACACTTTAAGATGTAATCCTTAATACCGCGTAGGTCGTAGGTAGATATTAATAAATCGGTCCTACTTATTACTGCAACATGATGAGTGTGTACTTTTAACAGATGTGATAACTATTTACTCAATGTTGAGTGACTGGGTGGTAAAAGAACTATTTTAGCAAGGATCGTTACCTGTCGCGCCTGTGCTTCTTGTAGGGGCATTCCTCCTTGACAGCCACGGTCTTCAAGAAGTGACGGGACCTCTTGATTGCCGCCTTGATGAGGGCATGCTGTCGCGACAAAAATATACATTTATGTTACTAGCTGACTCGGCAAACGTTGTTTTGCCATATTAATTAGCCTGAGACCTATTCTCAGAAATACCAAAATTCATAAAAACCGGCCAAGTGCGAGACGGACTCGCGCACGATGGTTTCAGTACCGTTTCCGTATACAACATTTGAATATTTCCAGCGTCTACCTGTTGCCGTTATTAATATCGAGCAAATCACCGTGTTCTGGAGGAGCAATCACAAATAGCGTCACTCCATTTCCTTCCGTGGATGTCGTAGAAGGCGACTAAGGAAATCAATTACCAGGAGACGGGCAGCAGCGTCTTCCTAAGATTCCAACCGCATACTGCGATCGCCAACCCGCCTGCCAAGCGTGGCGATTACGGCAAAACCCCTCACGGTTATGAAGACCACGAAGGAGGCCTATGTCCTGCAGTGGGCGTCAAATGGCTGATGATGATGATGAAATCACGGTTGTTGTAAGGGAGCCCCCCCCCCCTTAAATATTTATTTTATTCTGTTTTTAGTATAGCGGCAACAGTAATACATAATCTGTGAAAATTTCAACGGTCTAACTATCACGGTTCATGATATACAGCCTGGTGACAGACAGACGGACGGACGGACGGACGGACGAGTCGCTTCCCCTTTGGGTACGAAACCCTAACAATCGGTGAAGCCATTTCGGGGGCAGTCAACAACAAACACTGTAACACGAGATTTTTATATATTAGATTACCTCGAAATAAGTGTCAAATATCTAAAAACTTCTTTACGGTACTTTATTCTGTATTCACTCTTTTCCTCGTTTAAAAAGATATTACAAAACAAATCTATACTAATTCACTGGCGGCGCTTATTATAAAACTATTTTATCAGAGTGCTAAAGGCCCGTCCATCAAAGATGTTGGACCAGGCAAGGTAAAATCTGTCTAACAGGAGGGCGATTCTTAAAGGAGAATCTGGTCCATCCAACTAAGAATCAAGTACGCATGTAGTCATATTTGATCAACTCATCGCAGATAAAAGAAGACCACATATAAATTTTAGTTTGTTCTGTTCATATACGAATTAAGTAATGTTGAAGTGTACACATAATTCATTTATTTATGTATTTAAGAAGCAATTCTTAGTTAAATAAATGAATGTATTTGCGTTGTGATAGGATACCCTCATGGGTTGTTGAGACATTTAACATCGTATCTTACAGCGTATGAAATTGACAGCAAGAAATGTATAAACCTATAACCGCACTTAATTTTTAACACATAATGGCCGTAACATAGTATAGCACTCGCTAACACTCAGGTTTATGAAGGAAAACATCGTGAGGTAACCTAAGTGCCTGAGGAGTTGACAGAGGTACTGTCAGCACTGGGAATCACAGAATATTCTATTCCGTTGCGTTGTGTTCATTCGTTCGTTCAATTCTATGCTACTTATGCCGACTACCCGTCTTTCAACTCCTAGAGTCTTTTTACCGACAATGGTTATCCGGAAGAAATTGTAATCTTTATTGCAATAAACAGTATAATCTTTTTCTGGTGTACAATAAAGAATATTCTATCTATCATGGGCGTGTTCACGTTTAGAGGGGCAATGTCAACTGTGAACGATTATAGCTTCTTTATCTGGTGTTTTAGTGATTACAAAAGTGTAAGGCTCAGACTCGAAGGGTCCTCTTTGGAATCAATGAAGTTAAAGAGGGACTAGTCGCAATACATTCCGTATGTATACAATATTACTGGACACCGCAGGAGGAAGTGCCCAAAGACCTGCGTTAACTCCAGACAGGCGAATAACAGGACACCGCACAGGACAGAGACAAGTGGCGACTACTTGTTTCGGAGGCTGAGACCCACTTCGCGTCGCTGAGCCAGCGAAATAAGTATGACCCCTCCAATGAGGTCAAACAATATATATTTTTGCAAGTTCTCCAACGTGCAACTCACCGGCATAGTAGGCAAGGGGATCCGAACCACGCAATGGGCAGGATGCACGCCGGCCGCCTCGCAACCAGTGCACAGGTCGTAGTCATCGCACGTGGCACACTTGTAGCGGTAACCGTAGACGGGCTGGTCACACCCGTCGCAGACCACGCCGTAGTGGTGGACTTTGCCGTCGTCTGTGGATGATGTTTGGAAGATAAGATAATAATACTCTCTATGGCACAGAAGAAACCAAACAATTTTTTGTTTTACAATACACACACAGGTTTATATAGCATGATTCAGGAATTGAGCATTTGAAAAATAATCACGTAAAATTTGCGTTAGCTAAAGCAAAAAATTAATCTGTCTCTGCACACGGCCCAAATACAGGGCTCTCAGAGAGCTGAAATTCATGTGTAACTGAAAACACTCCCAATAAGTTCTCATTGGAAGTGTTTTCAGTAACACAAATTCTCAGTTCAGTTTTTCACACAATCCTAAAACTTGACGCGAAGACTGGCCTATATAAGATGTTACGTGCTTGCCTGTTAGATAACTATTATTTATAGGATGATGGTGGGATTTTGGACGTAATCTATAGTCGCGGTAAATTCATTAAGTAATACTATGCAGGTATCACTAAACGCAGCGCGCGGCCCTTATTTGAAGTTCTGAAGACAGATGGTACAATGTTTAATCTGCATGGTGAATTTGACACTTTAGTATAAACAGTCAACAGAAAATCAACCCTCAGTCGCCTGCAGCGTAATTGAATGAAGTGCTCGCATATAAAATTGTAAAGGTTGACGTCTTGGCAACTGAACCTATGTCTCTTTATACGAGGACAATTTGGCTTTCAAACGTTGTTAGTTTGAAATGTGTGTATCATTATTTTACCTACCTAATCCAACTAGAACTTTTTACCGATGTAGTCTTGAGACTACAAGCGCATAATGTTGAATACTAACTCCTTATGTAACTAGATTAATTTTAACAGAAACGACCTTTAGGACTTCATATTGTGTACAAATTGTGCAAATGTGCGCTTATAAGCCAGTCAATTAACTTCATGTGACCTCGAATTTGTAAGAACTCACTTGACGTGTTTGGATTTAGCATAGAACACAAGGTTTTAATAACCAGTTGTGCCTCCATATTATTTTGCCTCATCATGCATGCATGACTGGCCAGCCAGCCAATTTCACAATGTTTTCATACTTTACACGGAACCTAATACTTTTCTTGTGAATTTAGCACATTTCTTTAAATGCACCGTTGCGCAAGATTTTAGGGTTCCGTACCCGAAGGGTGCCAAATGGGACCCTATTACTAAGACTTCACTGTCCGTCCGTCTGTCCGTCTATCTGTCTGTCTGTCTGTCATGAACCGTGATAGTTAGGCAGTTGAAATATTCACAGATGATGTATTTCTGTTGCCGCTGTAACAACAAATACTAAAAACAGAATAAAATAAATATTTAAGGGGGCTCCCATGCAACAAATGTATTTGTTTCCGCTTTTTGCTCGATATTAATAACGACAACAAGATGCTCGAAATAGTCACAGAATATTTAGTTCTAGATTCGCTTCAAAAATAAATAATTAAATTAAAATAAAATAGATATAGGGCTCCCATACAAGAAACGTGATTGTATAGAAATTGGTACGGAACCCTTCGTGCGCTTGTCCAACGCGCACTTGGCCTTTTTTTTTTATTTATACTTCATCATTGTACACTAAAATTCTCAGACACATATTAAACATGTATGTATTCCCTGTGTTGTTCCACCCACTGTCACAACAATATTAAAACTACGTTACTTTAAGATTGAATGTAGCATACAATTACTAAGAGTTTAAGATCGGTGTAAGAATGTTTTTGTGTGGCTACCAACTGCAATGTTGTTAAATATTTCTGACTTACACTCGATGTAGCGATGTATCACGTTTATTTGTACAGCCGCAAGAGTTCACGCATCCCACGCTTTGACTACGTTACAGAATTCTTACTTTGTCAAGTTTTAAGACTACTAAGCACTTGCTATAATTCCAGGAAATATCAAATACCAAACCTAACGCCGCGGGAAGACACCATGTTGAGAAAGGCACTGGACTGATATCAGTGGGCAAACCAGACACCCAATCGTTGGATGGGCAGACCACATTGCAGATGTAATGGGTAAGGAAACTAAGACAACCGAGAGACCCAATTTTTTTTTTTAATTCTAGCTTTGAAATGGCTTTCAGCTATTTGTCTGTATCAGTGTATGCACAGTGGGCTCACTCACTGCCTCAGCTACACTTCGTAAAATATCCCTTGATATGTCCTACCTATGTGAGATGTCCTACCTTATGTAGGTCATATTAATTTAAGCAGGCTTATTATACCTATGTTTATGTAATAGTCTATTTTATTTTATTTTATTCTATCAAACTTGTAAAAACTATCGTATCGATATAATGTCTATAATAATATTTTATGTAGGTTTATTTTATAACATAACAACACATAACATAAACTCACGCCTGTATCCCAGAGGGGTAGGCAGAGACCAGGGACTGCCACTTGCTATGATCCTGATAGATCACAGTTTGCGGTATGCATGTCTAACTTTTATTTTATTACTGTGCAAACACTTTGTTGTGATATATTTAAGTTCACTCTGAATGGATCACTGTGCCCCGAGATACAATTTAATTTAGTTTGGGGTTCAGAGTTACTTTATATATTGTTAATTTTTGTTCAGCTCAATAAAAATTTTTCATTTTCATTTTCATTATCAAGGGATATTGATGTGATAATGATAATTTACTTGATGTGATAATTCACTCCACACTTAATTGCTACCACCAATAAAGTGTGATATGATCTTGGATGAATTTAGTAAAATAGGTAATTCATGTGCAAATGTCAATCAGACATCTGTATCTGTTTCTGTAGATACATAAAGAGCACTTTATTGTACAACTAACTATTATCACAATTCTACATATTTCTGTCCAATAACGTTGCTCTATCTCTATATATCTACAGTCATAAAAAATAATTACATACTAATTACTAATAATTACATACTAAAGAATTTCTCATTTACAAAGTACAAGTAGCTACCGTTGGAGGTCAGTCAGCTCAATCAGCCAATTGTATGTACCATTACTTAGATATAAGAAATCGTATGTTTCTAATATCAGTGATAGTTATTTTTTAGGAACTTATTCATGGGCAATTTAATGCCCTTTAGCAAGTAAGGCCTGAGGAATATTCCGCTTCAATCTCCATAGTAAAGCTTTAAATTCTACAGTTGGAAGAACTGTACGACCATTTCACATGTGTCACAGTTTACCAAATAGACATTCACGATCAGACCCATGAAATGTAACATAACAATGAGATGAGTCTTCCTCTACTGACGGATCGATTATAGGAAACATCTATAGAGGTCTATTCAGTGATAGTTAAAAACATACATAATTATCTAACTAGCGCAAAGAAAACGGACAAGCGCGAGTCGGACTCGTCCACCGAGGGTCCCGTACAAATTTGTATTTAGGTACTTATATATTATGAATAGTTCGTGAATCGAGGCTCGCAGTTTTTTCAGAGCTTTTCCTGAACTTCAAAGACAATTTTTTTTTATGATTTAATTACAAATGTATAGTTTTCAGATTTTTCCTGCACTTGCCAAATTTCATAGATCTAGTTCAACGGAAAATACCCTCTAAGTTTTGTTTCCCTTGAGCGTCGAAATATATGAGTTTTGTGGCATAAACGGCCGTATCTTTTTTACGTTACCTTAGAAGTATGATTTTTTCACATCGTCAAGGGACGATGTATATGGTTTTAGACTGAGTATATGGTTTTAACTTCAACTCAATACACGTTCCTGAGATAAAGGGCCTTGACAGACAGACGGACGGACAACACAGTGATCCTATAAGGGTTCCGTTTTCCATTTGAGGTACGGAACCCTAAAAAAACCATAAGTTTTTCTTCCTACAAAATTCACTCTCAAAAACGGCCCCTGTCCTCTCGATTAGTCTGTACCAATGAAATGAGCGCAAGATGTGCCGTAGAGTAAATCACTGATTGGTTCATTCTGGTTCATTCTTCCCACACTATGGCGTCATCATCAGCCATTTGACGCCCACTGCAGGACATAGGCCTCCCTCGTGGTTTTCATAATCATGAGGGGTTTTGGCCACAATCGCCACGCTTGGCAGACGGGTTGGCGATCGCAGGATGCAGTTGGAATCTCAGGAAGACGCTGCTGCCCGTCTCCTGGTAATTGATTTCCTTAGTCGCCTTCTACGACATCCACGGAAGGAAATCGAGTGTCGCTATTGTTAATCCGGCGCCACACGGAATTCTTTTTTAGCTCTCTAGTACTCAGTCTCTGGACTAAGCCGCGGACAGACAGACAGACAGATGGATGGAAATTACTACAGGGGTTCCTTGTTGACTACGGAACCCTAAAAAGCAGGGCCCCGTACGCCTGACGGGCCGTCCGTCATCGTGACGGTGTTTTTTGCACTGGTATTGCAGCCTCTAATTCCGTAAGTGCTTCAGAATTTTTTTAATATAGTTATGCCCGGACGTCGCCGACGTTCTGTCGTGGATAGCTTTGAGGAAAAAAGTCTAAACTCAGCAGTAAGCAGTGTTGATGATGATACAAATACAGTCAGTCAACTCACCTGAAGTATCAAGCATTGGGGCGAAGGAGACCTCGCAAACGGGGTCTTTGTCCTCAGCCTCAGTGTTGGTGCAGAAGACATAGAGTTTGATGACATCACCTCCGTTCATCTGGCTGAGGGCGACCATCACCTCATCGTCTGACGAAATGACCACGTCATCGCCATCTTCGTCTGTTTAGACACAGCAAAGGAACTATTAGCCTTAACTATCATTATGAAATTTTACAAAATAATTAGTACTTACGTACTATATTTCAGTTTTGTTTTAGTTATAAATGCAACAAAGAGTTTTAAGTCCTTTGTAAAATAAGTTTATTTATATTGTATTTGTGCCTGCAATGGGTTTGCACAGTGACTCCCAGTGAGCATAATTTGTATATGAGATAGCATCCACTTAGTTTAGCCGTGGTTATCTGAAGATATTAAGTATGAATTGTCACAAAGCCTTGTTGTTAAAAGTTGCTATCTTAGGGCGCATTACAGTGCAGTGCAGTGCCAACTGCAGCCGTCGTCACTCGTTGATGGCAGGCGTCGATGCGCCAACGGCAGCCATCAACGCGCCGACGGGAATATTCGACACTGACATGACGGCTGCAGTTGGCACTGTAGTTCGCAACGTGCCGCCGGTGTATAAGCGCCCTTAGACCAGACATGGTATGACTATCATATTTATTGAAATGGTGATAAGCTTTATCCTTAAGTATCAAGTCATCAAAATAGACCCACTTTTTTAGTTTATTTATTTCATGTACACTGGAATTGTACAAATTTCATGTCCACCTATAGGCTAGCAACTTAAATTAAACAATTCTCTGTGTGTAAGTAACCCTCAGCATTTCCTTCCAAACTGTGTTGTGTGCAAGTGGAACAAACTTCCTGACTCTATCATTAGTGCACTGTTTTAAAATAGACTAGATAATTATATAAAAACCAAAAACAATCAAGTGCAGTGATATACACACAAAGCTCTAAGCTGCTAGTGTACAATCAATAATAATAATAATGAAACCAGACACCAAATTAGTTTAAAGAAGAGGAATCACCTATGGACATGACCTTTAATAATTCTACGGTCATTTAACCTACCTTGTAAATTAAGTACTTTATTTCTACTCAATATTCTTTGTCTTATTATTTTTAACCACTCTGTTTTAGATACCTCTTGGCAACAATGAGTAGATATTTGAAGTGAAACCCTTAGGCCAGCTTCCGCCAATATTATCTGATGGAACTAGCTATCTGTTTATCTAGGGGTAAGCTATATCCAGTAAATAAAACCAAAAACGTCTTGCATCAAGACATTTTCAGGGACATGTATCGATAAATTGTATGACTAACAACTCTGTCAATCAGCCATTTCATCAATTATCTCTGAATATATATTTATTTAGTAACTTATCGAGTTACTTGGTGCAACTAATTATTTTACTGAAAATTCAGTTAATTTAAGTACAACACAATTTTTTTTAATACCATGTGAAGCTTGCTTGTGGTCTGATATAGTACTTTTGTTGAAAATTATCTAAGAACCTAGAAATGGGTTTAGCTACTATTTTATAACTCAAACTTAGTTAATTTCTATAAAATATTGTTTATAGATAGAGCTATTGCACCATTACAACAATAAATACACAGGGGTGTACCCATTGCAAGAAGCATCCTCTTCCAGCAAACCTTTGGTTGTGTTGAGTCAGACATCAATATCTTTCCTCCCCTTCTTTTTTGATGATCCCTTTATTCTCCAAATAAAATCAGTGTTTTACTAACCCCTCCAAGCCACAGAGTAGTTCTTATTCTTCAATCCAGGGTATACATCCTGCAACTTGGCATTCAGGTAATGGAAGCTGGTGACGACGCTCCTCTCCACTCCAAATCTCCGGACTTCAGGCTTGGAATCTTCACTCCAATGAGCATACACCTTAAAAGGCACTTGATCCTCCATTTTTTCTGCAAAAACGTTAATGCGCACTTGAGAAACAGCCATTTTGTTTAGAAGTGCACCTTGTTTTTATAGTTGCGTCACTGGCAGGGGCTTTGACTGAAATCGAGTCCTACACTGATATAAACGAGTATCGACCCTTTGAAAACTTGCCGGTCTTACCTTGATTTTAATAACGCAACGCACTTGACAAGACTTGTTTAGAACAAGGAATGATGACACAAATTCAGCGCGGTAACTTAAATAGTAATAGCTCTATGATTCACCGCTACGCTATCGAATGTTGTGGAAAAGATGAAAGGTGTTTTTATTTCGTTGTGCAATACACAGCTGTCAAAACAAAACAAATGCCAGTCAGCTGGCCACAGATTAAGTATAAAGAACTTGTTCAGTTGCGTTTCAAAATTGCTGAAGTTGTACTAATAAGACCAGTAATGCCGAGATGAGGTACAGCTATACGTTCTTGGGTACCTACAGCATTTATATAGAAGTACTAGGAGGGTGGCACTTCCGGTTCAGCAATTATCTTACGTTAAAATTATAAAACGCCGCCTTTTTAGTCACAACACAATGGAGTTGAAAACGCTCAAACAAGTCTCTCACCAGAAGGCCTTAAAATGTATCTGTGCATAGTGGGTTCCATTCGAATGTCCGACAGCTGTTATTAAACTAATTTTTAGACAGCAAGCAACGTAATGCAAATAATCATTTCACAACTCGACATTCCATTTATACAAATGTTTCACAAACCTTACAACTTATAAAGTACGTAATGCTTTATTACAATGTCATTTGGCAACAGCACATTAGTTAAGTTTTCATAGCATAAATGCATTAAGGACTGGCACCACTTCTTAATTTAAATCGACTTTTGTATGAAGAATTTTAGTTACCTAAGTAAGTCAAAGTCTGTTTAAGCCACATTTAAGAAAATGGTGCAAGTCGGCCTAAAATCGACAAAGTTCTACTAATATGATTTAAGATATACAGTTCACACAAGTCAAAAAACAGGGCACGGGGGCTGCCGGGAGGTGGAGCCCACCTGAAAGGGCGATAGCTTCGGGGGGCGAAGCTCTCCGCACTGAAAAAAATTGTGCTCGCCCGGGAACAATAGAACAGGCAAGGTTGGGTTATACTTGTGATCTCGTTAGGTGGAGCAAGCCAAGCGGGCGGAGCTCCCTATTTGTTACCAATAAATGCTTCTCACAAAAAAAAATGTATTAAAGGTACTTTAAAAGCGAATCAGGCATGACATCGCTTTAAAAAATACTGTTTTATTCTTTCGCGTGTCTTTTGCCATTGATATGAGCCACAGCCTGAGATTTTTTTGGCGAAGCTGGTCCAGTGTTGCAATACGTAGGTTTTGAGTAGTTATTGTCTTGAGGCAATCCCAGTAGAATAAGTCCAGGGGGTTTAGGTTGTAGATCGGGTGAATGGGGTGGCCATAAGATAGGACCAAGACACCCAATCTAATGCCTTCAATTCTCTTAGTTTAAGAATTCTCGCACAGTACTGGGCAACCATCATGTTACATCACATTTTTGTAAATCTGTTAGAGGCACGGCTTCCAATAATTCTGGCGTCATTTTGCAAAAAATTCAAATAACTATTGCCATCTACTTTCCTTGTAACTCAAAGGGCCCAATCACTTTTACATTTAATATGCCCGTCTATAAGTTAACCTTGATTTGGTATTGGGATTTGTCTTCTCTCATCAGGTGCGGATTTTCGTTGCTCCAGCTATGTAGTTTTAATTAAATAACCATCTTTCTTGCAGGTTGTTCCATCCATCCATAGAACTTTATCTAAGAATTGGGAATCTTCCCTGTGCTTTTGCAGCATCACACGGCAAAATTCGGCCGGTAGTGGATAGTCCCTCGGTAATAACGTCTGCACACGCCTGTAATGGTATGGGCGAAGCCTGTGGCGTTTTCGAATTCGCTTTGCAGGACTTTTCGGGATTTCCGTAGCTGCTTCTATGGCACGTATCGAGGTAGTTGAGTCATTTTGTATTTCAATTGGTATGGAATTTGACCGGCGATTGGAATCGCTCAGGATTTGGTGCGCATAATTAGGTTAAGCCACAGTGGGAAATGACCCTCTGAAAACGCTCCGAATATCTTTGAGCATTTAAAAGTAAAAAAAAAGTAGAACATGGTTTATTGCTCATAACTTAAAAGTAGGTACGTTTTCCAGCGGCACTCACACTAGGAGACCCTGTATCGTTTTGTGTACGAGCATTTTGTGTAGGTACCTCGGTACAATCTGCTAGCATCGCTAGCATTGCCTCGGCATTCCCCATAAATGAGGTGGTATGGTAGCGGCAAGATAAATTCTAAAGGTCTAATTCACAAAACACCCCATCACAGTCCAAAATAATGCCAGGTCAGTTCAGTTTGCAGATCACTTAATCGAGTCCAAAAAGTCGTTAGTACGAGAGCCAGGTCAATTGGATACGGAACGATGCACAGTAAACAAAGGAGCAGAGCGTACTGAACATATATTCTCTGTGGTACTGACTTGCTGAATTGCTGCGAACCGCACGCTACTCTTCCTGTTGTTATTCAACAAACATCATCTGACTATCTCTTTCCCTCTCTCTCTAATCTGCGATGTTTATCTTTCTATCTCTCTCTAACTTCTAATTGACTGCGCACATGCCCCACAAATTCCAAGAATTTGCATAATCCTATTTTGGATACATAGTAAATAAACAACAGATGATTACCTACTCTTTTATTAGACTAGTTTTATAAGCCATTTTGGAATCTTGGTTAGTAGCGCCAACTTTTAAAAAAACTTGCCAGTTTCTATATATTTTTTTACATCACGATAACTAAAAGTGGACTGTTAGAAAAATTTTTAGGAAAAAAAAATATTTTGATTGAAATTTGTGTTATAACTGCAGGCATTCTGTGATTTTTAATGGCTGTCGTAAATAGCAGTGGTACTTAGCTAGCCGATGCAAAAAAAATCAGATAAGTTTAACAAAATGTGGTCATGGTAGTTAAAAATATCATAGAGGTATATTTTTTTAACGACCTTTCTAAAGTCGTGAGCAGGTGTATATACTACCTCTATGAGGTGCACCGTCTGGTCTCCGCTTATCGTTGAATTTTGGGCCACGTTGTACCTATACAACGTGGCTAGATTATGACTAATTCCATGTACATTGCGGAGCTGAATCTTGGATACTTGTTAATCTGTGGGTTAATCGACTGGGCAATGTAGGTCAGTGTCTCCATCCCATGGATGATTATTACTGGACATAATACTATAATGATCTATGCTCCATCCATATTAATTTTTAGGAAGGAGGTGTTGCTAGGGTAAAAATACGGTAGTTTTACCAGAAATAGTAATTATTCTCTCTGTGGAAATTACGGTGTTAGGTTTAGAAATTACCGTGTAAATTACCATGAATTGTTAGTGTAAAAAAAATAATTTGGAATTGTTTTTTATAGGGAAATGTATATTAAATTTCATAATTAAAACACGTTTATTCAATGTGTTTCATTTTAATGATAAAAAATAGTCTAATACTCAAATCATCAAATTGAATTTTAAAAAATTAATCGTCATCTAACACGTTGGTTCCTTTTTCGTATTCATTTTGTTTAGGTACCATTTCTTTTGTAGGCTAAAAATCAACACAGGTTTCCCATGTTCTTTATATTGATTGTTGGGCGAAAATGTTACCTTTAATTGTTTTTGTCAACAGTTTATTTCTTTTTTTCGTTTTGATGTAATTGACGTGGCAAAAAATCCACTCGGCAAGAGGGCGAATAGAAGACGATAGTCTTGTATCGCTATCATAACTGTCACTTTTCATTATCAAACTATCTCATTTAACTTTTCTGCAGTAAAACAACTAACAAAACAAGTGTCGCTACGTTAAAGTGTACGCTAAAGATGGGCGATTATTGTATTGTATGGATTGTGTTGCGAATGACATTATTGGTCATTCTCGGTTATTCCCAGAATAAAGTGCAAAGTGTTGCCCCATAATAAAATGCTAAAAATAATTGCGTCCCGGTTCACGCAGTCGAATATGAAAGCGCTGTTGCTGTATATAAAGCTTTTGTAAATTACGGTGAAAATACAACACCGTTACACATGTTTACGGTAGACGGTAGATTGAACCGGATTACGGTGTATCTACCGTAATTACGGGGTATATGGAGACACTGATGTAGGTATATCGAATTACTATGAAACAAGAAATCAAGAAATCAAGAAATCAATAATTTATTTCAACGTAAAGAATTTACATTCTGTTTGCTGAATGTCAATGTACTATGTTACTATGTTAGCCGCTGCCTTCGGGCCGTATTTGTAGTGGAGAAAAAGGCAGCGGGAAAAAAAAACTCCACTCTGACCATCTTTTCTCAAATCATCTTAAACTTATAGGTACATCAAAGCCTATATGATATGATTCCGTGATAGCCACTAATAACTTTAAAAGCCAAAATAACACTTCTTACAAAAGTAGGAAAAACAGTAATGCTGCGGCCAGACACACGAACAGCACCCGTTCACGAGCATAACGCAGGGGTCAGCCATCACCAGTCTCAACCATTTTAGAGGGAGATAGGTGACCCGGCCACCACGCCACCATTCGAATGACCTTTAGCAAACCTGCAGATTGAGTTCTTGTCAGCTATAAAATGTGTACTATAGTTATTAATGTGCAATCACGTCGTCAGTACACGTTTTTAAAATTAAATAAATTATAATATTAATAATTAAATAACAATGAAATCGCAGTGGAATTTGCTTACTACCAAGGGCTTATATCGTTCATATACTCGTCTATTCTATAATAGGCTTTTTTACATAGCGATTTTTTAATGAATGTTTTAAATTTATTATCAGACAAGGATAGAACATGTTCTGGAATTCTGTTGTAAAAACGAACGCAATAGCCTACGAACGATGTATTTACCTTGGCTAAACGAAATTTAGAATAAGCAAGCTTATTTCTATTTCTAGTGTTTACGTTATGGACGTCCCTATTTAATTTGAACATGGTTATATTTTTACGAACATACATTATATTATCGAATATATATTGGCAAGCCAGTGTAAGAATTCCTATTTCTTTGAAACGCTCCCTTAGCGATTCCCTACTGCTTAAGTTGTAAATTGCTCTTACTGCTCTTTTTTGCAAAATAAATATTGTTTCTATATCTGCTGCCCGTCCCCATAATAACAGCCCATATGACATAATACTGTGAAAATAACTAAAATAGACCAGCCTCGCAGTCGATATATCTGTAAGTTGCCTAATTTTTCTAACTGCAAATGCAGCTGAACTCAACCTACCCGATAGTTTTTCAATATGCGGACCCCATTGCAGTTTTGAGTCTATTGTTATGCCTAAAAATAGTGTGGACTCTACCAGCTCTAATTTCTCACCAGATATTTTTAGACACGTGTCAACATTTTTAACATTGGGCAAGGAGAACTTGACACATTTTGTCTTTTTCGCATTTAACATCAAATTGTTCACCGTGAACCAGTTTAGAACTGTAGATAGAGCATTGTTTACATCGTCAACATTACCTAAACCTCTCTTTACTTTAAAAATTAAGGAAGTATCATCAGCAAACAGTACTATCTGCGATAGTTTTTCTACTAGGTAGGGCAAATCATTTACGTAAACCAAAAAAAGGAACGGTCCTAGTATAGAACCTTGAGGAACTCCTACTTTTACATTAGATCCTGAGGATTTAACTCTATTGATATCTACTTTTAGGGTTCTGTCTGTTAAGTAAGATCGAAGAAGAGCTAGCGATTTATTACTTAAACCATATCGGTGTAATTTTATAAGGAGCGTTTCGTGGTCGACGCAATCGAACGCCTTGGACAGGTCACAGAACACCCCGATGGCATCCTGCGCCTCCTCCCACGCATCAAAGATGTGCTTTATTAATGCTATGCCTGCGTCCGTCGTTGAGCGGCCCTTCGTAAATCCAAACTGTTTCTTATGAAATAGCTGATTCATACTAAAATGAGTCTGCAATTGATGCAAAATTACTTTCTCAAAAACTTTACTTAGGACCGGCAATATTGCTATTGGTCTGAAATTATTGGGATCTTCACTATCGCCAGATTTAAATAAGGGTACTATTTTACTTAACTTTAATAGATTAGGAAAGGTTCCCTGGTCAATGCATTTATTGAAAATTGTAGCAAGGTAAGGTGCTAGAATATGGATAACCGTGGATATCAGTTTAACCGATAATCCCCACAAATCTTCGGTTTTTTTTAAGTTTAACTCTTTAAATATTTTGACAATAGCAAAGGGACTTATATGGGTGAATTGGAAGTCAGCTTTGCATGTATTTATACTTTCCAGAAGTAAAGTTTCGGCTGATTGAGGGGAAGAATTTAAGCTAGCCGTTATTTTGAGGGGTATGTTTTTAAAGAAATTTTCAAATATTTCTGCTATGTCTTCCCTTGAATTGACTAAATTCCCTTCTACCTTTAAAGCAAATATCTGGTCCCTAGGTCTCGTTTTGCCTGTCTCTTTGCTAATTACTTGCCAGACTGTTTTGATTTTATTAGTTGACGCCATAATTTGTTTACTTATGCTAATGGATTTGGCTGCTAAACAAGTTTGCCTAAACGTTTTTGAATATTTTTTAACATACTCTCTGAACGTCGGATCGTGATTAAATTGTTTCTCTTCATACAATTCATAAAGCCTTTTCCTACTTCTATGTAAACCTGGCGTTGCCCATTCTGAAAAACCGCGATTTAACCCTGTAATTTTTTTTACGTTAAATATCTGTTCAAATTGTTTTGATATGGTCGAAAACAGCACTTCATATAATGTATTCGGATCAGTGCTATCAAAATTTAATGAATCTAACTGTGTGCCTAATTTTCTTTTAAATAATTCAATTTTTTTTTCTGTTATTGGTCTACAAATTACTTCATTACAAGGTTCTTCTAGTACTGATGGTAGAACTGCCCATAACCCGCTATGATCGGACTGTAAATTATGTATGACCTTTTTTTCTATAAATTGACAATTACAAAAAACGTTATCTATGCAAGTGGCGCTAGTAGCTGTTGTCCTAGTGGGTTCAGTAAATAAATAATGTAAATTAAATGACCTGAACAGACTAGTGAGTTTAGTTCTCAGTGAACTATCAACTAACAAATCTATATTGAAGTCACCACATACTACTATGCTCTTATTGCTAGTAAATAGGCGTTTTAAGGCGTCTTCCATAACTAATTCAAATTCATTATAATTCGATTGTGGCGGCCTATAAACACACATAACTATGTACCTATCCAATTCCACACACGAGATCTCAATTAAGCGTTCAACAGATAGACTGACAATGTCTTTTCTTTCTTTCATTTTTAAACTACTTTTTACAAATATCATTGAACCTCCTCTTATTGCGTGCTGTCGGTTAAAAGTACTTACTGCTAAATAGTCTTTTAAAGTGAAAGACATTTCAGGTTGTTTCAGGTTTCAGCCAGTGCTCTGTTAAACACAAAATATCTACATTAAAATCCTTTAAAAATAGTTCAATTAAATTGTCTTTGCCGGAAAAACCCTGTATGTTTTGTGCAACTAAATTTAGACCTAACTTAGGGTTTTCCTTTGTCTGCGATGGCCGTTTAAATCCATCGATTCTGTGTTTGAGCCCGCTCCTAAATTATTACTAATACTAGTAACACGGTTGTCGTTTTCATTGGTTTGTGTTATAATTCCTATAACAACTGAGTCAAAAATATTATAAGCCAATAGACTGGCTAACTTACGTCGACTGTTTTTAGAGAGGTACACAGTATCTCTCGTCATGAAGTAATTCTTAACAAACTTGTTAATGTCAAAAAACAATACGTCACTATGACGACATGTCAGATGATGGATATGCATATTCAGGCTATGTATGTCGCAAGACCCTAGTCTTCCCCAGTCTGACATGCGAAGATCGCGTGACGGACTTCGGATTCGGTAACTAACGACATAGGTACCTACACTTTTCTTTTATGTTCGGCGTAGCTACTTCCGCTATCCAGATGGAGGGCGCTTATTGGATCCGAGATATGCGTTAACTTGCCTTACGAGTATACCCTACCTTATACAGCAGTGGTTCCCAATCTTTCAACCTTGAAGTGGAAAGTTTGTATGTACAGGTAATCTCCGAAACAACTTATCAGATTTCAAAAATTCCCACTAGTATGTATTTGGAATGGACCTTTAGGATGGACATGGGCTTATTCTGATATCACGCGAATTAAGGAACTGCTAGTAATTCGTAATAATAACGGTAGCTGGATAATTTATTTACTTAACAGTAAAGGTAATGAGATTCCTGGGATCCCAGTACCTACCTAACTTTTCCACAAAACCCTTGGGTTTAGGAATTGCTGCCTTCAAGTATAATGATTCAATTCTAACATCTTCACTTTCAATACCCAACATAAATCTGTAATATTATACAATGTATAAAATAAAACAGTCTGTTATTGTGATTAATGTATTATAATACATTAATATAGTCATTATAGCCTAAATATGTTGCTATTGCTATAAAATACATGATCAATCCAGTTTATCAGCTTCTTCATACAAAAGTGAGGGTTCTACCTTGTCACTACAACCAACTATTACTATGGACAAACTTGGAAGTAGCGAGAAAAATATCAGCTGTAACATATTAAAATTACCACCAGTGGCATTAAATTTTTAAAGAACCCAGAATTTCTTTTTGCTATTCAAAGTTTTTCATAATAACTAAATTAACCCAGATGTAGGTATATGGTGAGTATATTACACCCGGTAAGTAAATAAAATAATGACAATTACACAACTAATCCTTATTAATCTTGATGCTCCTTTCCATTACTTGTAACTGCGGTAGACTTTCCTGGGCCATACTTTTTGTCGTCCACAAACTTTGGTGGGCCTCCAATCTGTACAGTTTCTGGAACACTCAGTTCCTCGTTTATTTTTTTGGCTAAGAAGTAAATTTCTGCTAAAGCAATAACCAATGCACACATCACGCCAAGCAGAAGACGGAATCCAAACTCTATGTTGCCAACCATCCATTCAACGCCTCTAAAACCAAACAGGAATCCAGCAAATATGGAGAGTATGAACTGCCCTATAGCTATCAGTTGGCGGTTCATTTGTTTCACTGAAATAGAAAAATTATAATGTGTTAACCAATTGAATAAAGTATTTAAGACAACACAATGTTCTCAATTTATACATGGGTACTACAACTTACACAGTAGCGTAAGTTCTCCACTGTATGGAGTTGTCTGATTTAGCCTACTCCGAACTATCAAATACATACAACATATCTTGACACTGGAGTCGTCAAAATAGTTAACTCAATAGAGTGACTAATAAGGATAACCTGCTATGATAACCAGGCAAGGAATCAGAAAAACACCCAGACTAAGGTCATTAGCAGAAATTGAACCCACAACCTTTGTCTTAATAATCAAGTGTTTTACTGCGAGGCAGTCAAATGAAAAGTCATTTGGTGAATAGCAGGCAATAGCACAACCATTAAACCTCATGAAGGAAGATAACTTACATTGATAAGAGATGCTGTCTTCAGGGAATTTTAGTCTAACATTATCTACTCCTTTTGTCATTGCTCTGTACTCTCTAGCCTCTTGTTGAGCCCTTAATTTGACACATCTAGCTTCTAAGTCTGGGTTCCTCTTCAGAACTTGGTTTTCTGGAGTTTCAATGTCAGATTTTTCTAAAAGTTCATGTAGATAAGGTACCTTTGCACCTTTACTTCTTTTTTTCTTGAGGTAGGCGTAAAGCCATTCAATATCTTGTGTTGTTAGGTAATCTTTATCCCTGTGTTTGTCTGTGGCAAAAATTTTTGTTTTTTCATCATCTTTCTGTGATTCAGAATTAGAATTTTCGAGTTCCTTCTCAGAGTAACAGGCAGTTGACTCAATAATATTTTTGTTATCATTTTCGTTTTGTGATTCATCCTTCACCATTAAATCTTTTATCTCATTGAGGTTTTGGATATCTTCATTAGTAAGCTCAAAATTGATTGATGATTCTTTTGAAACATGATTTTTTTCTTTATCGGGTTTATTAATTTTTAATAGCTTTAGAATGTTATTGGGTGCCCCATCTTGGTCTGATAAAGTCTCTAGGAATGTGAGGCATTTCTCTGATGGATATATTCTTAGTGCAGTGTTTACTAGTGAACCTTTTAGATCCATTTTGGCTTAGGATGTGATATTCAACTTATGATTCAAATCAGCGTACAAGTCCCTCAATTCCTCTTCTTTCTCTTCAAATGCGTTGTCAATTCTCTTGCACTTAAAGTTCATATCATCAATAAACTGATCCCATTCCCTTTCTCTTTTATCACAATTTTCAGCTCTTCTTTTTTCACTTTGCTGAAATCAAATTAAAATTACCTACAATTTATTAAAGTACTTAATAGACATGAGGTTTTGGATTTCATCTTGAGTAATTTTGGAAGATATAAAAAAAAAAAATTTGTTCAAATTCCATCTATTTGCCTAATCAGCAGACTTATCTGATAACAAACTGCAGGTTGATGTCAAAAGGGTTTGTGGGCATTTGAGGACACAAATAATCTTTGGTGTTCATTTAAGATGTTTTATGGTCTGAACTGAATATCTACCTTCTGTATATCCGCAGCCTCAGCCTCAAACTCAGCAAACAACTGTAAAGTTTGCTCAAGTTTCTCGCTCAGTACCGGGAGTGCTGTCTCACCACTCTTCGTTATCTTATCCAGCTGTGAATCCTTCACTTCAGTCAGTGTCTCTAAGGTAGAGAAAAGATTCTCAACTTCACGATCGCCTCGTTTTTCCTGTAAAATAATAATATTATTCCCTTAAGTAGACCTAAAAATTATACAGAACTTTATGTATGTAGGTCAGAGTGTAGCAAAGGGTGGCCCATATATAGGACTTAGAAAAATTTTAATTTTTTTTTTTTGCTCGTTTTTACTACTTTTTTGATCAGAACATTAATCAGGGTATAGCAAAGGGGGCGCACTAATAATTTCGGTTAGTTTTCGGTCTTACATGTTCAACCTAACACGCTCCTACGCGCTCCGCTACGCTACGCGCTTCGTCGCACCTATATTTTTGTTGTTGCAAATATTTGAAATAATATGGTTTTTTCGACATATAAAATATGATTACAATGGAAAATAAATAAAAAAAATTTTGGTCAAAATTTTTCTAAGTCCCAGGTACGGCCACCCTTTCCTACACCCCAACCTGTATGTACTTATTGTATGTAACTGTATGTGACCAGACCAAGTTGTAGACTTAGATGTATTTTTAGAGATACAACCTCAGCCTCCTTACCTCAAATTCTTTCACCATAAACTTTATTTCGCCATTCAAGAACGGGCGATGGTCAAATAATCTTGACCAGACTTCACCAACTTCTGAAACGAATTTAAATGAGATCATGGTGAAGAAGACAGTATAAACAAGTACCCTGTGACAATTAAGTTATTAGAATGATTAAAACAATACTGTGTAATTGAAAAGGAAAGCAAAACCCTTGTAATATTTGAAAATAATCATGATGGAACAATGCAGAAGATGGGCATGCGGATTGAGTAGTTTCCTGGTAAAAACGTAGGAAAAGAGTCTTGGAAAATGTTAGCCATTGTTAAATATTTAAATTACAATAGAGACTAGCCTACATATCTTGCTAAAACAGTTTTTTCGAAAAGAAAACGAAGAATTATTTTACCTCGTGACAGCTCAGTCATTGCACACAGACAAAAAATTGCTTGTCAGTCATGTGACCAGTGTTGCTAACTTTATTTTGACGATTCCACCAAATGTGGCCTCGTGACCGTGACCCACCAGAAAACCACTAATTCAAATCAACCAATTAGGTGCTAAGTGCTCATACCCCTAAATTTTATTTGCAAAGAACAATTTGTTTTTGGTATAGCTCTGGCAGCAGTTTTGGTAATAAACTTTATTTATCTATCTAAATAAAACAACATAGTTATAGTCCCGCAAGCTGCTGACTCGGCACATATCAGCCTTTCTTCCTAGAAATGGCTGATGAAATCATAATACAATATTGCAACGGGATGTTTAGTCTAAGTTAGCTCCTAAGTATTGTCAATGGTGTATTATGACTATCGGATGAATTTCTCTGAGGTCCACATGTGTCGGCTAGCTGAATCAAATTCTCGAGCAGTTAGATTCGTGTGTTAAATAAATAAGTTTAGTTTTTTTTAGTCTTTTATACGTTCCCGACATGTAAATATACTGTAAACAGAAATAATTATTTATTTTTGTAATCATAAAATAGAACTAACTACTAGCTGGTTAAATATGATCATCTTCAGAAGAGTCGCTTTCATTTGCATTTTCAGTTAGTGAAGAATAGATTTCCTTAGTTCCAATTTTTTGCACTACACTATTTGGTAATTTGTAGTTATTTCAGCATTTGCCTTCACGTAATTTATTTGCCTACCACATAATTTGCACTTGGCTACTGAACCAGAAGTGCTTTCCATCACTGTAACCAGTCCTTTAATTCTGGGTCACGTAACCAAAAAGCATGGAACTTTTGGGTATACTGTGGTTTAGGCATAATAGCACATTATTATTAAAAAATTAATTGAAATAATATAAACACTAGTAACTTGTACCTATACCGACTCGAACTGTACAGGGAATAATCATAGATAAACCAGAAAAATACAGTAATCAAAGAAAACTTGACCCAGTACCCATACAAAAATAAAGTCCATAGTCAAAATTGTTTAAGAAATTGGAGGCATTCCCTAAATAGTTAACAACAAAAAATGTACCCTTTTTCCATAATTTATAACTGAGTATTTTTGTAAATCGTACTGGTGATTGGTGGTTCTTGTGGTACCCTACCATTAACTGAAGCAATCAGTCACAATGCGACTACTTTTTCGTCAGTGAATCTACCAAAAATGTTGCTAAAATCTACCAAAATCTACTATACTCGGTTTCAAAATCTTCTGAAATTCTACCTTTATATAAAATATAAAACTCACGTAATCAATGAACTTTTTATTACTTATCATTTTTTTTAATGTCTTTATATAATTTTTTGTCATTTTTCATAACTTGTAACATCGATACATCCGGTTTAAAATATGTGCATAATGTCAATCACCTCCACTATCTTTTAAGCCAAGCGATAGTGGCACATTTTGTTCTTTTACAAGAAAATTTCTGAGCTATTTCATAATCATGAGATGCACGATTAATTATCTCGCTCATACGGTCCATTATACGAAATGGTATATTATGCTCTACAAGACCGGCAACAATTGACATTTCTGTCTTCTTGACTTCATCTTCAAGAGACGTCATCTTGAAGTATGTATAAATCTGTAAGACAGTAAATTACTTTTTATTTTTGCACTAGCATTCCGCCCTCAAATTATTGGAAAAGTGCATAAAATTAATTGGGTAATTAAAAAGAAATAAGCAACCGGTCAGTCGGACAGGTGCAGCCACAACTTTGTTTACCAAGAGACAGCCGTTTTATAATATTAGAAAGCTGCATGAGTAAAAATAAAAACATAAAAAGTAAATAAAAGAAAAGTTTAGCCGAGATGATCCAGAAAAACCTATCATGTTTTTCTTGTGTTTTGCTGAACTCTAGTGATTTTTGATTGATGCCATTCGAGGCATAATTTTTGTGTTAAAGTCGTCGAAATGTAAGAAGCCCGTTTTCACAGATGCACAAAATTGCATTTAACTTTGGATTTACTTGAAGAAATACATAAAAAGACACTAACCCCCGGTTTCTCGTACACTAACAAGCTGTTATCTACTGTTAACAGCTGTCAGTGGTTTTTTTTTTATGCACTTTGGTCAATTGACAGTTGTTAACAGTAGATTAACAGCGTGTTAGTGTACGAGAAACTGGGGGATACTCTGGCATATTATTTAACGCTCGAAAGAAAAAAGAGATTTTGTAGCTCGAAAAGTTACTCATAGTTTAGATTTTTAATGTTTTTGATCTCAAACTAGGTTAGATTCTATTGTTTCTGTAGCTGTCAAAACGGGCTTCTTATATTTTGGCGACTTTACATGCTTTGCAAAAAGCACTACAGGTTGTCGTGACGACATTTACACAACCACGCTGAGAATAATGGGTCTTCCTCCCACTCAGGACGATACTGTTGCTCGTATTTCTTTTAATTATTTTGGAACCCTGATCGCAAGACGAATTCTCAAAACATTAAATGCAAAAATTTTGTTGCGTATAAAATATTCTCATCATCATCAGCCATTCGACGCACACTGCAGGAAATAGGCCTCCTTCGTGGTTTTCATAACCATGAGGGGTTTTGCCATAGTCGCCACGCTTGGCAGGCGGGTGGGTGGGTTGGCGATCGCAGTATGCGGTTGGAATCTCAGGAAGACGCTGCTGCCCGTCTTCTGGATATTGATTTCCTTAGTCGCCTTCTACGACATCCACGGAAGGAAATGGAAATGGAAAAAGAAATGAAATTCATTTTGCAATATAGGTACCTACTACAAATGTTTTATTAGAAATTACGGGAAGTCCCCTGCAATAGATTATTCGCCTGTGAGTGTTGCCAGTTCAGATATTTATATTTTCTGTTTTTTAGCTTGGATATTTGCACGTTTTACTACAATTTGTCCTAAATAGCGATTTTCCTACTAAAATCTACTAAACGATTTTGAACTACCAAATAATCGTTTTCGAAGCCTCAAATCTACTAAAAAGTAGAAATCTACTAAAAGTGTTCACGCTGATCACAAGAAAAATTCACTAACCACAAAATCCAATTTTTATTTGCTAAAAGGATAGTCTAAACCACCAGAACTAGTGGCAAATCCACTGAGTTGGCAATAAGTAGTTGGCTGAATTGTCTGTGCATATGACGTGCGACGTGCACCGTCACGCGTAATCTGTGACCCGGTGTTTCCGTTCAATATTACCATAGAGGAATATTACGCACCCGCACCTACAAAGCAAATTCGTTCATTCAATTATCTGTCAATACAACGCAATCGTTCACTCATGATTATTTTCATTCAGTCAGTTTAAAATTTGACGAGGGGAAGTTGTGTGTGAGCTTGTAAGTATTTTCGATGCGATATTGTTTTTTTTTTGCTAAGAACCGTGTAACAACAAGTGAAGATGTGATTATTATTTTGTTCTCCGTTTCTTAAGTGTTCCTACTTTTTGAGTGCTTTTTTAGAGAAGTGCGTCGCAATACTATCCTTTGTGAAGCATTGGCAATAAAGTGCGTGTCCAAAATGCCGGGACTCATCGGTATCGGTGAATTCATCGAGGAAACCCGAGAAGATTATAATTCGCCGACAACATCGACGTTTGTGTCGCGGATGCCGCAATGTCGGCAAACAATAAACGCCTTAGAGGAGGTGAGTCCCTTCGCTTTGCAGAGGCGCGCAGTTGCAAATTAATATCAGCTGGGTAGCGGAGGAGATGACAATAATTGCATCTCTTTTTCTTATCTTCATAACTTTGCCTACTTATCTATGTTTATTCTTATTACATATGAGTCACGCCCGTGATTACATATTTATTTTCTATTCGTAATATTTTACATTATATTAGAATCTACTAATTTAAATTTGCTGCTAAACAAGTTACAATTGCTTATTAAATTTTGGTAATATCAATTTACAAACTTGTGTTAGAGGAAATAATTTTCAGTGATAAAGAGATGCACCAAATTCCTTAAAAATCTGTCACTCTTTGAGTGTTGAAAATAATCAACCTGTATTGCACACAATATTTTATCTAATTGCAGTTAGTTACTCTAAAGCCTAATTTAAGTAAGGGACAATATTGTTGAAACAATATTGTTGACAATATTGTAAGAGAGAGAGACAAACAAGTGTTATTAAATATTTAAAACCCCTTTATTAGATTATTTTGTGATATGTTTCATAAAAAAAACATAAACAGGACACCTGGGAAACTCAATTTACATGATAAATGAATAAATAATCGGTATTTTCTTCTTGTAGTAACAATATTTACTGATAAAAGTGTTTAACCTCACAAGCACACAAAAAATTGTGCAATTGGGAGTACAGTCTGTTTGAGACTACCATAGAATGCTAAGTACCTTGTTAAAATAAATAAATAAAATAAATCTACTTTATTGATCATTCAAATTCAAATGCAGAATGCGTATTTTATATAAATACGTAGTCTGGTCATAAGTTTTGTCACATATGGAAAGTTAAATAAAGGACGCAATTACGCAAAGTTACGCATTGCAACAATTTATATAAAATTTATATAAAATTGTTGTAATGCGTAACTTTGCGTAGACTACGTATTTATATAAAATACGCATTCTGCATTTGAATTTGAATGATCAATAAACCATATTAAAACTATTCAAAATGTCCTCCTCTGGCTTCGATACAAGCCTTCAATCTGCAAGGCCAGTCATCAATCGATGCACGCACGACATTCATGTCAATATGGCGACTGCTTTAATCAGAGATGCTTTAAGCGACTCCAAGTTGCGATGTGGTTTAGCGCATACCTTCTCCTCTAAGTGCTGCCATATTTTGTAATCCAAAGGATTCAAGTCTGGACTGGAGGAGGGCCAATCCTCATGCCTGATAAAGTCGATTCCTGAACACGTGGCACACGTCTGCTCGCTTCTTCACTAAACTGTGCATACACTTTATCATTTTGTTTGTTGTAACTCTCTTCAACATTAAAAATTTATTCGTCCGAAAAAAGTATTTCGCGGTATTTTTTACCTGCGTACCGCCTTAACAAAATCCGGCATCTTTCGAGTCTGATTTTCTTCAGCCGTGTGTTAAGAAGATGTGCTGTTCTTTTTCTGTAGGCACGCAGTCCTAGGTCTTCATTCAACACCCTTTTAACAGTGGTTCTGCTTAGTCCCATCTGCAGAGCCAACATTTTTTGCTTGCGGACAGGATTTCGTTGGATGCGCGCCTTCACTGCTTTTATGACCGCTGGAGTCTGAACAGTACGAGGTCGACCGCTTCTTTGTTTATCATCTAAACTTGAATCTTCCCTGAATCGTTTGATAGTACGATAAATAAATCTCAGTGGAATTTTCAAATTTTTCAGCAGTTTGAAAATCACAGTTGGCGCCTGGCCGCAACGATGCAATGCAATTACTGCGACTCTGTCTTCTTTGCGCGTCCACTCCATATTGGAAAATGAAGAAAATTCCAGAAAAGCTGTGTTTTTATTTTCTTGAAAAATTCAAATTTCGAATGCCCATAACTTTTTTGTGGCCAGTATTCTAAATTCGAAATTAAACCTATGTGACAGAACTTATGGCCCGACTATGTATGTAGGTATACTAGTACACTTAATATAGATGTGTGATGAAAAGGACAGAGGCTCAGCATAATTGCTGTTTTACAGACTCTGCCGGGGTATGATAGTAGACTACATAAGGCACCCACAACCAAGAAATAGAAATAATAGTTTAAAAAGTTGGCATAACTGGTTAGTAATTATTTCTCTGTGAGCACCTAAATCACATCATCTTATTTATTATCTTGTATTACAGGAGGTAGGAGGTAAATTAGGGCTTCGAAGTCTTCTTGAACAGAGTTCACTGCAACAACCATTGAACTACCTACCTTAATAACATTTCCACATTCAGTCACTGCTCTTTACAGTTCATTAGATTTAATACTGCAGTCTCTGTTTTTTTGGGTTCCTTCCAATGGGACTCTATTACTATGCCTATATTTGTTTCGTCAGTCCAACTGACCTGTAAAGGGCCTTTTCTCTGAGACCGAAATATTTCACCAAATTGCATTTTTACAGCTGATCACCCAACACAAAATAAAAATAAAAGGGATCTCTATACCCAATAAACTTACAGAGGTAATAGTGCAGTCCCTATTACATCAACAAGTAATAAAAACTGCACATGCCTGTGTCAGACTTCTGCTAAGGTTCCGAACTGAATGAAAGAAAACAATTTTTTCAAAACTAAATAAAAGAATACAATTTATTGCTAAGTATTCCTTAAATCCTTTGTTAGTGAGCCTGTCTTGCACTTTGGCAGTTTTTTTAATAGAATTTTCGAATCAATCAATTGGACCATATTTATCCACTACTGGACATAGGGCCGGTTTCTGAAGTGAGAATTTCACAAAGTAAAGACTTAAGTAACGGTCTGTCACTCTCTGTTCTAAGAAATTCCAAGAGACAGCACTACAGTTAACCATATACTTAGCGAAATTCTCAATTCAGAAACTGGCCCATAGGCCTCCCCCAAGGCAAGCCACTTCATTCTGTGTGCCTCAGCACATTTATTGCATATTAATTAATAATTGGTTAATTATACTTGCCTATTGCTACTTAACTGAACCACCAACCTAAGTTCCAATTTATTTGCTAGTTTCTTTTTCTTTTTTGTGGCAAACTGAATAGTTAATATATATATATATCTGCCTCTGCTTACCCCTCCGGTATACGGGCGTGAGTTTATGACGTTATTATTCAATAAGCAACGAAAAACCCAGCATAATTGCCCAGATACTAGATGTGTGGGTGCTTTAACCTTGTTACACCCACTTGTTCCTTTCTAGATACAAAGTATGCCATGCAATCCTTTGAACTTGAGTTGTAAGGTTGGGTTGTGAGTTATAAAGGCAGCTTGTAACAACATCCCCATGTATATCCAGAAATCGGGGGTTCTGCTCGTCAATGCAAACAACTTTTTGTATGAGGTAAACTTAGCACGCTTAGGGGGTCGCAAATTCACCTAAGAAAACACGCTTTTGGAAATGACAAGTGATAACAGACACTGGCCGACATTCAGAAAAATTGGAAGCAACACTCAGTGTTCTGTTGAACAAAAACTATTTTTGCTGTTCCACACATTTTAATGCTGCAGGAGGAAGGTAAATTTATTTTGGGCATCTGATAGTTCGTTCACAATTTCTATGTTAGCATAGACTATGATGTTGTAAAAGTGATTGATGAAGAACTCCCCATGTATATTTTTACTACACCCTGTATAGTTATCTGTACATTCTGTAGTTCTGGTTTCACTTTATGTTTATTTTCTAGGGTTTTATCCCTTGCCAATAAAATTACAAATTACCCGGAGCTAACTGGCGTCACTAAAAAAACTTTTCTTCCTTTATAATATGTTTTTGCAAAAAGATAACACTATAAATCTCAATAATGGCGATAGCTATTTTTAGAAGTTATGGGCTAGATCTTGGAAATAAAGCGAATTCGGATAAAAACGACCGTTTTTTCCAAAAACGCGTTGAAGTCCTAGGTTATTTCTGGGCTGCAGGTTTTTTTTATCACCATTACTGAGATGTTCACTTATGGCAAAAACCTGTTATTAAGGAAGATAATATATTAAGTATATGTTATTTCTTCATTGGTGGCGGTTCAGTAAGTATTAGTATTAAACTAGCGGTGTATATGTACTACCAAGGGGGAATTTAAACTAGAACATAATACACGGCTGTAGATAAGCCCGTTTCCTCCAATGCGCCAGTTTCCGGCCTCGCGTGGTTTTAATCAGCACCAAAGTACTCTGTGATCAGCACCACAATGTTAACATGCAAAACAAACTTGTACGGAGAAACTGTGTGGGTCACTAGGTTGCTGGTCGGCCAGATCGGCTCACAGAACGTGGCAAATTGACGTCATTAAAGTTGATATTTCATTGGTCATTAGATAGCCATCCAATCTGAAAAGAAACGTGATCATTTGGTGTTTCAATAAAAAAAATACTTGTTCTCATTGGATTGAGAACGGTCACAATCACAAAAGTTTTGCACCATTTGTCTGGTAGCTACCGCGTAGCAACTAATAGCAAGAAATGAATATGAACATGAATCGGTACTAAGTCAAACCAGCAGGTACTGTATATTCACCGAGTCGACAGAAAGAATTCTCTGTGGTCTGGCTGGATATTACTTACTCAGTTAGTATGTATCGATTTTCTTGGACGGTTTCAGGCTATCAAGGACTTCGTCACAAACTAATCAAAGAGTCCTTTAGCCTGCAAAGTTCGTCGTATTAGCTGTGTAATAGGTATTTTACCTGTGGCACAGTATAATACTGTGCCTACGGTCTACCTAGTTGATATGATAGATGAATGCCCGTATCCAATTGGAAATTTCAACGGTGGCTGTTGCGCATATATTGCCGAGGTGTTCGGGCTTGCACAGCCTCGCAAGTTGCGGTAGCGGCGGCGTTTAAAGTGAATTATCCACGGCCTAGAGAGTCCGGAGATGTTAACTGAATACTGATCGAATGCCACCGTCGACGAACACCCCACTTATTTACTACACTATTTGCTGGCCTTCTTAACTCGATGAAAACCAAGTCATACTCGGAGAAATTGTTGCGATTATACGAAGTGAGGATAGTCCATCCTCTTTGTTACAGAATTACTTCTGCGAAGTAGAGGTTCTACAGTTAAATGTTAAAAAATGCTGAATTGCCGCATGCTGATAGGTACTATCTTTTCTCTGCGTTCGAACATTCCTTCGAAACTTAAATACCTATTGCAATATTTTCAATGTCTGTGTTTCCTTCCTCTGATACCTAGCTTACTTTGATACTCGTATATTAGGTGCTCTATTTTTATTGTTTATAATTAAAAATAACTAAAGAAACTGGACTTAATTAATATATAAATGATAAAAATATACAAATAACATAAATTCTATATTTACAAATAAAACACCTGCCCCAGGTCACTGTCCCGCGGTAATGAGCCCAGGACGCTGGCGACGTTATCTCTTTGGATGGCCAGGCTTATCCTCTGGCCGAGGTACGCGCCAGCCCTCTGGTCTCCCGATGCGTCGATTAGGCGCGCCGCTAAGTCTTTGAACAGCAGGCGCGCCTCTGGGCCCCAAGTGCCTATGGTTTCGACCCCAAACGGCGCAAATATGTAATTGTTTCCTATTGAACCGTATTTGCGCCGTTTGAGGCTTTCGGCCGCGCCAGCCGCTGAACCAGCGGCTCTTGCACTCTGGGAAACATGAGAGGGTGCCAGCGTGTCAACGCATGTAGCGTCCCATACTAGCGGCCTCCCATGTTTCCAGGGGATCAATGTCATACCATCGCTCTATTTTTATCCGTAAGATAAACTTTCTTCACCATGTTTTTATTAAACGAATCCCAAAACGGCCTCCGCTACTTCTTCTTTCGAACCACGGACAGTCCTATTTGCTCAACAACGTACCTATGATCAAACTTGTGTGGGGTCAACAACTTTTCTATCGCGATGAGTCACCCACAATGCATGAATGCGAGCTATCTCCAACAGCTATGCCTATTGTAAATAGGTACTTATAGTCGACGGCTGATGAACATTTTTGTTGCAAAGTCGCCTGTATCTTGGTACGGACTTACGGAGTAAAGTGCACGCGCGTTTAGTGGTCGAAGTGTTGTTGACTACGCTACCGCCAGCCAAACCTTGACGTTCGATAATCAGACTTGTGCGGTGAGTTTCAAAGTAGTTTTAAGAGTATAAGACTTTCCCTAGGGTAACCGATTACGAAGGTACACCGAGAATATCCATTTTTGTATAAAACTAAAACGAAGTTCTCTCGCTTTTCTGCTGCTTATGATTACAGCTATGTGGGACAAGTTACTTCATTAATTCACAGTTCGTCGGTGAATGCTGCTGTATGATCCGATAAAAATCTGACCGGTGCTTGTGACTCATCGAAGTTATGTTAGTAGCTTAACAACGTGTATACGGCCAAGACGCAACAGAACAGGTACAAAGCGATGACAAAGCCTCTTTTCGTAGTACTCAGAATTTGATTCGCATGACATACCTAATTTGGATAGGATTTTCTCTTCACGCCTAAATAGACCAAGGTACCTACTAATCAAGAAGTAAGATGAAGAGGCTTCATCCTAAAAACCTAAAAACCTATTTAGAGGCTAAAAATTCCACCCATGCCGGGACCTGAACCCGCGACCTCTGGCTCACCGTGCCAGCGCTCTCCCAACTGAGCTAATGGGCAAGTGCAAGCATCGATGAAATTTACAATGAAGCCTCTTTACAAACTTCTCTGTATTACGTACAGCCCTCTAAATAGGTTTTTAAAAATTGTCCTCAGCACGGGTTATTGCAAAAAAAACAATATTAAAGCCTTACCTAGTTCAATGGAAATTTATAATAGTGTACCATCGAGAGGATTGACTTTATTAAGTTTCTGCAAGAGTTAAGCTGGTGCTTTTATTCAACGGCACGGTGTCTAACAAAAGGTGGCGTGCTCAAGCATGCGTTAGTCTATCATGGAGGGTACAGTCGTGAGCTGATGAACCCCTTTAATTTTCGCTGCAAAATCACCCGTAACGTAACTGAGTATAGTGCACGAAATAAAGCTCCTTGTTACTGCAAGTGCAACTTTATTATTACCTAATCTGTAAAGTAAAGTATCGTTTATTCATGTACATGGGTAAATAAACTAGATCTTTATATACAGAGTTTCAGTGCATTCCATGTGCTGCCCGTCTGGGCGTATGAATATTCATGCAAGCATGCAATAATTATGTATTTGTATGTCAAATCAAATTATAAAATTGTTGTGATTAAATGTCAAATTTAAAGTAGACATTAAATTGTTTTATCCTCTAAAAAGTCAATAATTCTGTAGTAACATTTATCAATCAGTAACTTAAATAAACTACTTTTGAATAAATTTAAATATATCGTTTGGCACCTTATTATATATTATTGGAGCCATGAATAAAACACCTTTTCTCATCAATGCGGTCCTGCATCGTGGTAAAAGCAGCCTGTGGCGATGTGGCGTGCGAAGACCTTTGTCACGTATTGTGGAGATTGCAACAAAATATTTCGGATTTGTCTTTACAAAGACTGCTATCTCAAAAATATAAAGCGAGGGCAAAGTAAGTAGATTGAGTTTCTTAAAAAATGGTCTACAACTATCAATTGTTTTAAGTTTACACATTGATCTAATGCAGCGTTTCTGCGCCTTAAAAATAATTTCCTTGTCCGTAGAGTTTCCCCAAAAAATCAACCCAAAGCGCAGCGTGGATGCGACAAATCCATGATAGGCTACGACTACGAGACAGTTTTCCTCGCTCAGGATTTTTGATAGTTTGGACAATAAATAGGCATATTTACAAAGTTTTTCACTTCTTTGTATGTTCTTTCCAGTTTAGTTTACTGTCTATAGTGAGACCTAAACATTTTGTGGATTTAACTTCGTAAATTTTGGTTCCGTTGTACTGAATGTTTAAATTGCCCAATTTAGATACATTTTGATAAAAATTCATTAAGTATGTCTTTTCTAAATTAACAATTAAATTATTACCGTCCATCCAGATTATTATTATTCCATGTTTGTGATGTCGTTGTTTCTGGTTCCCACGACACAGGGTATCCTAGTGTGGGGCCAGAACCAATGTATGTGCCTGTATGTAAATGTTTATGTTTATGTTCTTTTAAAGCGTCATTAATGTTGGTTTCGTCATAGTCCAATTCAATGGCGCATTTTTGCATCAACCTACGCAGTGACGCTTAAGATTGATGGATGCAGCACCTCTACGAAGCTCTAACCTACAGGGTGACTTTGAATTTGTACACCGTATTTTGAGGGAATGTTCTTTTCATTGTGAATGATTTATCAGTACTTAATGGTAAAACGTAAAAATTCGTGATTTTCGACATTTTGCCCCAAACTGTGAATCCAGATTCGAAGTGGTAGGAAGTACCGTGACGTTGAATAATGTTTTCTAATATTTTCAATTTCAATGGCAATTTCAAGCGCTGAGGTATGTATGTGTTGTTGTTGGTTTCCTTACGATCTTTTCCTTCACAGTTAGCGAGTGGTATTGCTACTACCAATTCACATAATATGTTGTACGTAACTTAGAAAACAAAGTCATTGGTGCATGAATCGGGGTTCGAACCCACGACCTCCCGAATGTGAGGCCGGCGTTCTACCGCTCCGCTACTATACAGCAACTTTTTTTTAAACCTTGAAGTATCACTGAAGACATGGTTGTGTGTTATCACGTTAACACTTTAGTATAGTATACGTGTGGGGTGAGCTTTCCTTCGAAAATGTGGATAGCTAGAGAACACTAATAATGTACCTAATACATTATATTTTCTTACTCGTTAGGTAATTTAATTCTTTGGAGATTCTCAGTTAGACAGGCAGAGACCCTGGACCACTTGCTACGATCCGGGCATCGGCATTCTTAGTGGAACGACCATGGTCGCAGGTTGCGGGCGCTTTTTATTTTGTCCTTAAACTAACGCTCTAATTATTCCTGATTTATAACTTTGAATCCTTCATAAGTGATTACATCGTATGATTATGTCGATTAAGTCTTTATAATGAACCTTACCAAGAACACGTAATGACATTTTGAGAAAACAAACAGGTCCGAGCAGTTTATTGAGGCGAAAGTGGGTAGAATATGGGTTACCCATGTCCGTAGCGTGTACGCATACTTTTATACAAGTTTGTTTCCATTCGGTTGAATTGTTTATTTTGAAAGCCTACTTTCTCTTTTAATTCAGTACTGCTGAGTACGTGGATATTCGAGTCTTATTTATAGTTGCCTTAGCTGATGGTTTGTCTAAAATAGATAACTGGGTAACCGGAGCGTTCAAACTTGATAGAACATCTATAACTTGCTATTACGTTGCCCATTAAATAAATATTTACCAGCTTGATGTTCAACGTTAAAATGCTTACCTACCAAAGCTTTCAAGTGAGTCATTTTATGAGCACTAAAATATTAAAAGTTTCTAAAATAATAATTGATGATAACGATCGTTGTTAAAAATATTTAAGTAATTGGTTGCAGTTTCGTTGATTTTGTTGACCTAGATCCTTCAACCTGTCTGACAAGCCGTAGCAATGTGGCATGTGCTAGTACTTTCTTGTCCACCTAAGTGTACATGTCTAGTGATAATATACATGTTTGGTTTTGTGAAGTGACGCCCGACTCAGGGGTGTCCAAAAGGCTGATGTGAAAAAAAATTATATAAAAAAGTCCTAATCGCGAACCAAAAAATGTAAGATAACAATATTTTTTGTACCTATTGTACTAAATTGCGGTTTAGTGAATGCAATTTGATGAGCAGTTTTTAACTATGATCGTAAAATTGTATTAATTTAGAGTCTTTTTCGAACTTAAACTATTACAGTCAATTTATTTTATTTGGGTCGAAAATGTTAATTTGAAATTACTTAATAATTCTCGAATAGTTCGGGTATTACCCGACTTTTAAGGCCTACTTTACCCGTGTTACTTAAGGGCTACTTGAAAGTTATTCCGGTTTTGTCAACGTTTTTCCGTTACTCACGGCGCGGGCGCTATTGATGCCAAAAAAGGCCGCTTTCAGCGGAAATCCTGCATTATTAGTCCTAGGCTCTACTGAAATTTCTGCATGTACCTAAATTTTTTTAGGGTTCCGTACCCAAAGGGTAAAAACGGGACCCTATTACTAAGACTTCGCTGTCTGTCTGTCCGTCCGTCCGTCAGTCTGTCTGTCTGTCACCAGGCTGTATCTCAAGAACCGTGATAGCTAGAGAGTTGAAATTTTCACAGATTATGTATTTCTGTTGCCGCTGTGCTATAACAACAAATACTAAAAACAAAATAAAATGGGGCTCCCATACAACAAACGTGATTTTTTTGCTGTTTTTTTTATTTTATCTTTGTGTCTAATGTTGTACAGATTGGTACGGAACCCTTCGTGCGCGAGACCGACTCGCACTTGGCCGGTTTTTAAAACGGTGGCGCTTGTTAAACCTTTAAGAAGGCACTTAAAAACGGGCATTCAAAAGGATTTGTTTACCGAAATTACCGGCATGCGTGCATGCAACGACTAATGAATGTTGAGGAAGCGAAAGTGATCTGTCAGGATCGTGGCAAGAGGCAGTCCCTGGTCTTTGCCTACCCCTCTTTGATACAGGCGTGAGTTTATGTATGTATGTTGTTTACAATAATTAACTTTCATAGTAAAATGTCTCTACAGTTTAGCTAGGTTGGTTATTCAGCTGGCGATTTACGTTTCGTCCCAAAACGCAATAAGTAGACATAATAGGATTCTGTAGAAAAAGGGGGTTTGATCTGCTTTACAGAACTAAGAACTTCATCAACGTCATTTTCAATTTATTTTGTTCGGAGTTTTCCTTTTATAAGGTAGTTCGTCTATTACTCGTTAACTTGTAAAGCCTAATTATGTGCTACTACCTGAATTTTTTCACGTTTCTATAATCAACTGTTTAGCAAGGAGAGGGGAGAAGGTGGGGGGTGCTACGCAGGGACGCCCTAGTCGGACAAAAATAGCGCTTTAAAGCTAAAAATTTCGCAGACAGAACCCTAAATAAAAAAAATATAGTCCTACACCCACAAATTGTGGGCCACAATACGGTGTAGGCGAGAAAAAAATGCTTCCCTAATTAATAATTTAGTAAGTAATTTAAGAGTAGGGGGTAACCCATTTTTTTTTATTTTATCTTACCGTTTTCTCGCCGTGACACATTTGCCAAATTTCAGCTTTCTCGCAATGGTCTCTGAGCTAGGCCGCGGATAGACAGAATGACGGACGGACATGGCGAAACTATAAGGGTTCCTTGTCGACTACGTAACCCTAAAAATCCTCCGAACATGTTTTCTCATTTCCCAGAGAAAGTTTTTATGCCTCGTCCCAACTTCCCTTGTCTTAGGAAGGCTGAGTATCTATCTACAAACAACATTTTCCACCTCTAAAACCAAGAAGGAGAAAGCCAAGCTAAATAGTTATTGGCACTCGACTTACTCTGCAGTTAGTTAAGTGCCCTTAAACCACGTAATTTTAAAGAGAAAACAGTGTACCTAGTATGCCCTTTCGATAATGGACGATTTAACATTGTACAATAACGTTATGACTCATCATTGGACTGGTAGTTTCATACATTATGCGAACGTTGTATGAATAAAGTCCGTCGATGTTTTGATGTTCGATGTTTCGATGTTTTCGATGACCGACCTCATCGGTCAATGTGAAACCGTTAAATGATGATGATGGTGGGCCTTATTAAGGCTCCATAATGTTTTTCTTTCTCAGGTTACAAGGTCAACCACTTTCGCTGTCAATAGTAAGCTCTTCTTTTCTTATTCGGTCGTTGCCTCTCACCGTATAAATAAACCATTCTTGTAAAGGTATAACAACGTCCAAAAATAATTTTCTAAATCCGCTCAAAACTCTCAAATATGTAGTTTGTTTGGATTAAAGTTATACTTTAGGGTTTAGAAAGATTATCTTGATTTCTCTACAAAGATTTCGCATAAAAATGTGGTGGAGACTCACCACATTGTATGTGAATAAACACTATAAAAACCTTTGACCATGAATCCTACTATTATAATATTATAAATGTGGAAGTTTGTGAAGATGTTTGGAGTTTTGGATGTTTGTTACTCAATCGCGCAATAACGACTGAACGGATTTACATGAAATTTGGCGTACAGATACACAAAGACCTGAATTGAGACATAGCATAATTTATATCCCGGTAATGCGGTACCGTGGGTAATATTTATTTCAAGTTTAAAATAGACGGCGTTGTGCGAGCGAACGTTGTGTTTTAAAAATAGATGGCGTTGTGCAAGAATCGTATAAACGGATTCTTTGGCGGTACGAAGCCGGGCAGCTGATCATCAATAAATAATCATCATCAAATAATTATGTAGAGTACAGAAGGACAATTAGTATTTGATAACTTCCAAATAATAACTCTAGCTTCAAGGTTCCAGAGACTCACATAAATCCTTAAATTCTCGTAATCCGAAGCGAAAGGAGTCACAAATATATTACAACTTACTTGAACTTATAGAAGTGGTGTCTTTAGTGTTCGGAGCGACGCTATGAGCAAAAAGGTATTGAGTGTTTTTATCCCATTTATCAACTCAACAATAAAACGAAGCTAATTAGTCTACACGCAAAGCGACGCGTTGCCTGCTCCAGAGGTGCTAGTAAAAAAATACCAGCTAGATAAGAAATATAAAAACTTACCCGGCTTCGTTTCTATTCTTATTCGTGTGAAACGGGTCGAGCTAATCAAATCTATATTAGCGATTCCAGCCCGGTGTAATTATCGGAAAACAGATTTGAGGACAGTCAATTTCCTAGTTGCGAATGTAATATTTTTGCGAAGAAGACGGAGGCTCATCCATCATAGGCTTCGTTTCTAAAAAGAGTGATGTCAGTTTCATTTGGGATCGATTTCAACTCCATCGTATACTATTCGTTGTGTTCCGGAAATCGAATCGCCAAATGGAATGAAACTCTTGATGATGAATGAGACACTTTATCAAGACTCGCTCGAGCAAAGTAATTCCTGACCAGAATTAATATAATAAATTTCCTCCTAGGTATGCAGTTTCCAAGATAGAGCACGGAAGTCTTAGAAAAATTGTAGTCATGAAATATGGAAGTGAATCCGGAATTAAGTTAATAATATCATGGAATATGGATTAATTTAGCTGCCCTAGTCTGACCCAATTGCATTCTCCGCAGTAACATGTCCCAGGGGGACATTGGCTGGAGTGAATCGACGTAACAAAAGAGAGGGCCCCAGACGTTTGCCAAATGAACTTTAATTTATTAACACTTGGAGGTTTTCGCGCGGAGGCTTTTAGCAGACGATTAATTTGTTTTTCCTAACTAGGAAAGTTTCCCCGTTGCTGTATTCAATGAAGAAAAGTCACATGTCTTCACACTCTGTACAAGTAGCAGATCTGCATTACATCTGAGCAGCCGCTTTGATAATTACAGACTACACTATTACAACTACAGACTGTAATTACTACAACTACAGACTGTAGTTAGTTAGTTACCTCAAATAAACAGCGCACCGTGATGCTGCCCGCCGGTATTCAACCGTACTAGTTAATGCGACTCTGGCTTCTTCGTTAAATTGCCTTCCTTACTTTCAAGAAATTAAAACTTTAATCATAAATTAAGAAACATTGAAATGTATGTGTGTGCTCTTTAACTAGATAAGTGGACCACTTCAAACAAGAACAGTAAATATAGAAGCCAGGAGGCAAATATGACTTCCACTTGAAATAAGATCACTTAAAGCGATTGTCATCATATGCGCTTGGTAAGGTAAACGCACTACTACGATACTATGGATGCCAAGGAAGATAATAATAACAATAGGCAGATCGCGCATGATGCCGCGTCGAAGACATGCGTCGCTGATCGTGACCAAGAAAGCAATACTTACCTCATAGCGCGCTCATCTTGAATAATGTACGTGTGCAATGTGCATTACGACATTTCCCGTAACCGTCGACAAATTACATAACCAGTGAGCTTTCCTTTTGACAAGCAAGTACATGCCGTAGACAAAAGTCCACGATAACATTACTTTTGTGATGGACTAAAAAAAGTCCGAGTTGCGGCAAAGCGCCAGGCCAACCCGAGCAATTAATTAGACTGTTACAGAAATCTAGAAAAACTGGTCGCTTTCCCGCTCCAGCTAGGCGCACGCTCGCACGCGCGGGTTTACGGATTTATTGTTGGCTGGCTGGAGCACTTACCTTACAACTGGATTTAATTCGCCACTTATTGCTGTCGAGGAAAATTCCTTCGCCTGACCATCGTCATCTGTTCTTACTTTTGCTATTATCTTCAATCTGAACTCACGGCACTCTATTTCAGACATGCAATCTCTACGATTTGACCTGAATGATCGGTTGGAATTCTCTCTTATCTCGTTAGTCTATTTAGCCAATATACGATACCTAATATACGGTATTTTTTATTTAATCTGACATCAATTCGACTTAGGTACCTAATAATGTTGTATTCGAGATCCTTTACGATTGCCTAATTGGGAATACACTTGCTGCAATCGATCGCCTTTGCAATTTATTGTTGAGCAACTTCCACCGAGAGCGCAATACGTTAATTTAAAAGCGCGTTCCGAAAAGTGCATTCGATTCGAACTGAAAGGCGGCGCCACGCGCCACTTGATTATTTTAAAAAGCATTCGATAACCAATTAAGTCGCTATGTGAGATGTGCGTTTTATTTCGGCATCGAATCGGGGCACACGACGCTGGATTGCGAGGGGGCATTGATTAAACGCCGGCTGGAGCGACAGATGTTCTGAGGGCTCTCGATCGGTGCACCCCGCGATATATATACCACTCCGCGATATATATACCACTGCGATCCTATTGTATCTATCGCTTGCAACGCTCTTTTTAGGAAGTGCCCACGTGGATACATCCTTATTATGCCGTAACAAGCTCTGTAGTTCTTAAGCCGTTTTCGTTTCTTTTGTTGCAGACGCTGGATTTCGACCGCGATGGCCTAACAAAACTAAAGAAGGCTATAAAGACGATACACAACTCCGGAAATGGTAAGTTTCAAAAGCAAGACTAGATATAGTGTGTTAACCGCGATCCTACTGTTCCAACGAGACTGCGCTAAAAATAAATACCGAGGAAGTGACTTGCATAGATATGCCAGGAATAGCTGACAAGTTCGATGCATATGAATTCCCGGCTTTAGTCTACGTATAAGTTACTGGGTGGCATATTTTAGGAAGTACATATGAACAGTTAATAAAGCGTGACTAATTTTGAAACAACGAAACTAAATGTAGGTAAGGTAGGTAAAAGGAAAGAAGGAAACCGGATAGGACGTCTCAATTCTACTCCCAGTCACTTAATCAACTTATCACATTTCCAAGTGGACAAGAAAGTGCAAACCTTGAATAAACATGAGCGAGTGACTTGCCCGTCGCAGATAAAAACATGTGATACGATATCGTATCACCACCATATTGTTACAAATGATGCAAAGTTTTATTCGTAGGTGCCAAGGGACCATATAATATGAATGTAATGCGCTTCTCTTGATTGTGATTTTGACGAGGCGTGGCAGACATTCCCTTCGCTTGCCCCATATAATTTGTAGTCATCAGAAATTGCGCTTCCGCAATTTCTGATGAAAACGAAACCCACTTCCGCATATTTCAATTTCCACGTCTACAGCTCAATCTACTTCCAGACATGAAATTAAATCCAATCTGTCGTGTAAGTCAGCTAGCTGTGGTCCCGCCGATGGATTTTCCTTCATGTTTACGCGTACAGTTGTTAGGAAAGTGGGTCGACGTCTGGTTTTGCCTGCATAGCAATGTAGTCGCCTCTCTCTACACACATGGTGTTAATTGTTTGGTGTATATTGAAACGATACACCTGCTCCTGACGTGTGTCAGAGCTAGTCAAAAGATATCTCGTTTCATTTGAGGGTTATATCGGTTGCAGATATTTTTGTGCCCTTCATAAAATAAAAGATTTTCAGTTGGTCGTCGACTTTGACAGTGTCGATAATCTTTCAATAGCCTGACACTGCCAGTTGATGAATGGGTTATAAAGAGGTGTAAACAATGCAGATGTAATTCATCATCTCGTCCTCGATGTCCAGCACCCATCGATTAGATTTAATTCGCAATTGTTAGCGGTGCAGCGCATTGCGTGCTAGGATTTGTTTACAGAGCTCAAACTGGTCTTGCGGTGCGGATTGCGCGCAGCCGCAAGGTCGACCGTGCGCGTGCGTTAGAGCATGGATACCGGTTTTCGGTAATACCGAAAAACCGGAATACCGGACAGAATATTCGAATTTGAAAAACCGGTTTTGTGTAATCCTAATACCGGTATTTCGATAGTTTCGGTATTACTATAACTAGCTTTTAGACGCGCTGTTCGATTCTACATCCATTATACATTATAACTTCATAACATAAGCAGCCTATATACGTCCCACTGTAGGGCACAGGCCTTCTCTCAGGAAGAGAGTATGGACTTAATCACCACGCGTGCCCACCGCGGATTGGCGATTTCAAGCGCTGAGGTATGTGAATAGCTCAGACACTCAGGTTTCCTCGCGATGTTTTTCCTTCACCGTTAGCGAGTGGTATTGCTTCACAAATGTACAAACCAAGTCATAGGTACATGCCGGCACTGGGGATCGAACCTGGGTCTCTCGCTTCCGAGTCCGATGTTCTATCCACTAGGCTACCAACGGGGTTTATTTTTTGTTACTTCATAACGTAAAACATTAGGACTTTTCTAGATTTCCAATCTGGTTTTACGATTTTGCTGCAATTTTTGAGAGCCTGAGACTGTCTAAATACAGAACTCATGCTTTTTAGGGTTTTGGAGTTTCGGTATCAATACAGTCAAATGTTTAACACTCACCTTAAGGATAGTTTCGAATTAACTGATGGGTATTATTTAAAATCACTGTTCGTTCCTGTGAATTGTGGTGTCCCACAAGAAACTAGTATTTGTCTCCTGCTCTATGTGGTGTACCTACGGTACAGTAGTGACATAATACAGTATTGTAACTAACTGTAAGTATCTTCAACAGCCACCAAGTTAAAGATATTATCGACAATGGGCATTGTCCTAAATATTGTTTTTGAATTTAGAACGCGAGGTTAGCCGCCGCGGGAGGATATAATTATGACAATTTGTTTTAAAGGTATAATTCATATAATATTCACTGGTTTCTTGTATCTTTGTGAATAAGTGTGTGACTAATTCGACCTTCTAACGTTCGTTCAACACGTGAATGAAAGTAGGTTTAATATTTTGAAATAAAAAATGTCAAGATATAGACATTTCGGTATTCCGTAAAAAACAAATATAATATATATTTTCTTACGTTTGCTTAGATAAGGAGTCTGTGGCGAGCACATGTTAACTCTGCGCGCGCACTATAAACTCCAACATTCCTGCATCGCGCAAGCAAAATGTTCCCCATGACATACCATAAATATAACGCCCGACGAACATTAGTTGGACCGGCCGTCCCCAGGCATACGATCTGCCTGGCGGGAAATTTCCCTTTATAGTGGAAGAGCACGATCACCCGCTCTTCCCTACAGTGGTGACCCCGACGTGATGCATGCACGCACGCACGCACGCACGGGACGAACATTAGTCGGACTGGCCGTCCCCAGGCATACGATCTGCCTGGCGGGAAATTTTCTTTTATAGTAGAAGAGCACAATCACCACTCTTCCCTATAGTGGTGACCCCCGATAGAACATTGTCAAACCTTCCTTCGCTCTCGCAGCACCCCACATACAATCAGTCTCAAAGCAAGCCCAGCATTGTAAATTTGTACATACTTGTACATATTCATCCTCTTCCCTCTCCCCTCATCAGTTCCACTACAGTCAACGCACCGACTACTGGTACTGATGGTGATCTCCCTCAACCCCTCGGCATGGCAGTAACGCAGCAACAGCGCACGTTGCCAGTGGTACAACAGCCTTCACCAGTTCCTTCCTATCACATGCGCGGGCCCTATGGTACTGTCGCCGGTGAAGTTACTGTTAGCCGCCGAACACCCTTAACCGCTAGTCGACTCAATGACTCAGCGACTCCTGGCACTTGCAGGCTTTAGAGCACAGACTTCGATTCCTATTAGACCTAGCTATGCGTAGCTACGGTCTTGAAGGGGAGTGATGTGGCGAGCACATGTCAACTCTGCGCGCGCACTATAAACTCCAACATTCCTGCATCGCGCAAGCAAAATGTTTCACATGACTTACCATAAATATAACTTCCGACGAACATTAGTTGGACCGGCCGTCCCCAGGCATTCGATCTGCCTGGTGGGAAATTTCCCTTTATAGTGGAAGAGCACGATCACCCGCTCTTCCCTATAAGTCTTTTAAGTTTTGTTTATTTAAAGAGTTTTGTATCGAGACATGGTATCACTAGAAACTGACAGCTCGTAGGATATCAGTTGATGACCTACTTCCGTGCATGACGTACTTCCGGTTACGCAGACCTCCGATTCTTTTTTTTTTCGCTTTAAAAATTTGTTAAAGCAGCCCCCCAATCGAAATATTCAGCCTAGGCTCTCAAAATTAGTAATATTCTCGAAAAAATATATAAACACAAAACTTATTTTTTGAAGGAACTTTGTGCTGGAACGTCAAATCTTTAAGAGTACAGTTTATAAATTTACGAGTACAATCATTAAGGACTCATATTTTAATGAATATATACCGCAAAGCAAATAAGGAAATGTGCCGTGGCCGTGGTAGGTAGCATAATATAATATAATTATGACATAATAAATTTGTTTCTTATAAGTATTCTAATACTATCAGGTTGAGTTCAGTTTTCTCTCGGACTTATTGTATTTGCTCAAGAAAATTTTGCTTACTTTATATTTCATTGAGTTAATTTGACAACTTGAAATGATGATGTGGGGAAAGCTCAGTGGGACAAAACGTGGAGGCCACGTAAATCAACTGTTTTACAATCATCTATGTTATTTTAACAAAAAAATCATCAATACCGAAAAAATACCGAAATACCGGAATTCCGGTTTTTCAAATGTTGATATCGAAAAAATACCGGTTTTAGAAAAAGGGTCCGGTAGTCCATGCTCTAGCGTGCGTGCCCCGACCAATCAGAGGCTCACGACTCTCTACCTGGTACATACAGACTTGCCTATAGGACGATGAGGTGGGTCAGGACAAGGCTGGTTTGTGTCTGAATTGCTCGTTGAGAAACGACAGACTGCTGCTTTTTAGGGTTCCGTACCCGAAGGGTGCCAAACGGGACCCTATTACTAAGACTTCACTGTCTGTCTGTCTGTCTGTCCGTCCGTCCGTCCGTCCGTCCGTCCGTCCGTCCGTCCGTCCGTCCGTCCGTCCGTCCGTCCGTCCGTATGTCTGTCTGTCACCAGGCTGTATCTCATGAACCGTAATAGCTAGGCAGTTGAAATTTTCACAGACGATGTATTTCTGTTGCCGCTATAACAACTAACAATAAATACTAAAAACAGAATAAAATAAATATTTAAGGGGGAGCAAAAAAGGGCAAAAAAATAAAACGTTATTTTTTGCTCTTTTTTGCTCGATATTAATGACGGCAACAGGTAGGCTCTTGAAATATTCACAGAATATTTAGTTCTATATTTACTTCAAACGTTAAATAATTAAAAGAAAATAAAATAATTTTTTAAGGGGGTCCCATACAACAAACGTGATTTTGGCCGGTTTTACCTTTTTTTATTTATTTTTCAGGGATCCGTACCTAAAAATAAAAGGAAAAAACATAACTCCATCGCCGTTTGTAAATGCCGCATATTTTGACACCCACAAACTATAAGGTATTTCCCGTTGACCTAGAATCATGAAATTTGACAAGCTAGGTCTTAAGCATGAGTGAAAAACCTGAAAAACGTTTGTTGGCAATTATTTTCCTTAAAAAAGATTACACCGTGATAGCTGGACAGTTGAAATTTTCACAGATGATGTATTTGTTTTCAGCTATAACAAAAAATACCTAAAACAGAATAAAATAAATATTTAAGTGGGGCTCCCATATACCAAACGTGATTTTTTCGCCGTTTTTTGTTCGATATTAATAGCGGCAGCAGGTAGACGCTTGACATGTTCAAATTTATAGATAATGGTACGGATCCCTTCGTGCGCGAGCACGAAGACTTGGAAGGTTTTTACTATAAATTAAGTTTGTAATTGTTCGGAACCTACTTGTCCGGTTTTTTCATTCTGCATGCAGTCGTCCAAGGAAACACGACTAAATCCCTAACAAATTTGAATTTGTATAGATGTACTTCAAAGGTTCCGAGCGTTTTGAATAGACCAGGTGAATGAGAGACTCGTCCGAGGATTCAGCGGTGCACGACCTTTACAAAGTGTCATTCAAACGAACGTCCGCATAGAAATTGAAAGACGAAGCTTTGCACTCGCCATTTTGTATTCAAAACGGCGTCACGGTTGGGATTGAGCTGGAAGTGGGCCATGCACGACACGGCTCTAAACATACTGTTTCTACTCCGAGCTGCTCTTTAATTTTCTCGCCTAAAATGAATCTCTTGCTATGGATAGGTGGTTAAATCCTTTCGCGCGCTGCGTGCGACCGCAATATTGAAACCGACTTTCACTTTTTGTTTTATAATGTCAGAGATGCATCGATTCATCGATGAAGCTTCTTTACTGAAACGTTTTGTGAAACTTAGATCGAAGTTTTAAGGCTCTCCCGCATAGGCGCGTTATTATCGGTCGATAATACCGGATGCGATATCTGTTTTTAGTACATTATGTAGGACGGCTACGAAGTTACACACTGCTGCTATAATAACGACGCAATAGAAATAGAACATTTGTATTGGGACGCATACGATCCCATTCACAGCTGCGAGATTGTTAATTCGTCAAGGTAGAACTTATTTTCTCTGTTCTGTGGGATCTACACTGTACAGTATGTATGACGAACACAAAAATGGCGAAACTGCCCGACATTAGGGAAAAACCTGCCTAAAACACGAATACGAAATAGAATTAATTATCGGACGATTAAAACGCAGTTGTGTTCAAGGGCCAACCCCGACAATCGGGACGCATTGTCGCAATAACGCATCCGGTATTAATAATAATAATAAAGCCTTTATTTCCAAACTTATTTAAATATTTACAAATAATATAAAATTAAAAATATCATCTATGTTTTCTAACACTAATACATTTATTAAGGACATCAAAATGACAATAAATATAAAAATTGTACAAAAATTTTATAAAACTTATTTGGAATTTATGTTGACATTAATAAAATTTCATTCAATAATTAAAACTGGTTTCATCTAAAAAATTAAATACATAGGATAAAATAAAATTACAAAAATATAAATAATTATTTTAAAATCTGTTTGATGTCCAAAAATATAAAAATTAAAATCTCTCCATAATAAATTAATTAATTAACCTATTACTATAAAATATATGTAAAATAAATTATAAAATTAGTGCTTAACAAAAAATAAAACATTAATACCTAGATATCATTGTTAAGTTTGAAAACCCATTTGCGGGTGAAGGCCTCCTCCATCTCATGCCATGCAGATCGGTCTTGTGCGAGCCTTGTCCAGGTGTGGCCGGCTAGTGCTACGATGTCATCACACCAGCGGGTTCTTGGTCTGCCGACGGGGCGTGTGTAGTCTCGAGGGTACCAGTGAAGAACTCTTTCGCTCCACCGCACAGTGGTTCCATATTAAAAATCGGTGGACATAGGACCGAAAGTTAAGGTAGCGATCTGGTTTTTTTTTCTAAGCCAGCTAACATTAATACTAACATCTTTTACTCTTTTGTATTTTTCCTTAAAACGCATTGCTTTCGAGAAAAAAAAATACTCTATCTTTTTTGTATGGAGAAAATTACATTTTATTTTTTTTCTCGCAATGTTTTAAATTGGTCAAGTTTTAGCTTAGATTATCTTACACACTAAGCTAATGTGAACATATAAAAAAATAAGTCATACGCAGCCGCTTGCAGCTTTGCAAGTTAAGGATGTGACACGAAACCTAAAATTGTTTCCTATATTTCGCCAACATTGATGGGGTTTTTTTGGTGGGGGTATAAAAACATGAGCTTAGAAGCTTCTGATATAATATAAAGTTAATATTTTTAGTGTAACGCCCTTTTTTGGTGTTTTTTTGAAATCTACATAAAATACCACGAGAAATAAAATGAATCATCTGCATTCCTCATTTTTACTTTCATTAGTGCTCGCGAGCTTCTCACCTAATTGCGCTCTTCCGTTTGCCCCATTACAGCATTTAAATCAACTGTATCGCAAGAGGGCCAGTTAATATCGTTTTCTAACCACGTGCCATTTCGGTTTAAAAATGTTTTCAGCGATCGACTTGCCGCTGCCCATCTCTTCGTAAGATTAGTCGTGAAATTGCGACAAAATTTTCGAATTTTAACATGATCTTCATACGATATCTCACCCCTTATTTCTGACACTATCACTTCACACAGATACTTGTAGTCCTTTAAATCACCAGCATTTTTGAGTTTCAAAAACAAATCGAGGTAAGTGCCCAATCCAGCCATTATTGGTTTAAAATATTTTTAGTCCTTCACAGTCAAGCGATAAGAGCAGAATGAAGCCAAATCAAGCGGTCTTCTCATCAAGCGGTCTTCTCACACTTCCCCTTGGGGAAGTGGAGGGTCGGTGTCAGGGCGCGGCCCTCTTCCCGAGGGATCTACTGCTGTCCGCAGCTACGGACAGGTCTCTGGGTGGCCTTCCAGGCGGTGGTCTTCGCTGGGGGTCGCAGGTGGTTTCATCAGTTGGAGTTGGCCGTGGACTCGACCAGGCTTCGGGGGAGGGGCTTGGCGCGGCCGTCGGGCGGTCGCGCGTGCAGAGGTGCCAGCCCACGCAGATGCTGCAACTGCGACCGGTCCGCACGCGCGAACATGTCGGTCGCCAGCCGCGCCACGAAGGCTTCCAGCTCCTCCCATTTGAGGTCCCTCGCGATCGTCGCATTCCTCACGTAGCGAGGCGCGCCGACAATGGTGCGCAGGGAGAGGTTCTCCTGGACTCGGAGCCGCTTCTTGTTCGGCTCCGAGACGAGCGCGAACCAAGCCGGCGCAGCGTACGTGAGGCGGGGCCTGACGTAAGTCTTGTAGACCCCGAGCTTCGATCGCAGAGGGAGGCGGGAGGTGAAGACTGGACGCATCTTCGCGCGTGCCACCTTCACCCGGTTGACGACTGCGCTGACGTGCGCAGCCATCGTGAGTCCACGGTCGATGGTGACCCCCAGGTACTTCACCCGGTTCTGCCACTCGATGACGGGTCCGTGCAGCCGGAGCGGCGGCGGCGGGTGGCGGCGGCCCGTCAGCATGGCCTGTGTCTTCCCGACATTGACCGACAAACGCCACTTCTTCAGTCAGTCGGGGAGAGCATCGAGGGCACGCAAGAAGCCAAGTCACTAATCACCCCATATTTATATAGAATCCAAGGAGCGCAATTAGGTAAGAAGCTCGCGAGTACTAATGACAGTAAAACTGAGGAATGCAGATGAGTCATTTTATTTCTCACGTGGTATTTTATATAGGTAGATTGCAAAAAACCACCAAAAAATGCGTTGCGCTAAAAATATTAACTTTATGGAATTATTATATTATATCAGAATCTTCTAAGCTCATGTTTTTATACCCCCAGCAAAAAAAACCCCATCAGATTTTCAATCAATGTTGGCGAAATATAGGAAACAATTTTAGGTTTCGTGTCACATCCTTATCTTGCAAAGCTGCAAGCGGCTGCGTATGACTTATTTTTTTATATGTTCACATTAGCTTAGAGTGTAAGATAATCTAAGTTAAAACTTGACCAATTTAAAACATTGCGAGAAAAAAAATAAAATGTAATTTTCTCCATACAAAAAAGATAGAGTATTTTTTTTCTCGAAAGCAATGCGTTTTAAGGAAAAATACAAAAGAGTAAAAGATGTTAGTATTAATGTTAGCTGGCTTAGAAAAAAAAAACCAGATCGCTACCTTAACTTTCGGTCCTATGTCCACCGATTTTTAATATGGAACCACTGTGCACCGTCCGTCTTTCGCTCTAGCGACATGTCCAGCCCATCTCCACTTCAGTTTACATGCTAGCTCGGCAGCGTCGATTATTTTAGTAGTTTTCCTGATATCTCTATTTCGTTTTCTATCTTTTAGTTTTAGGCCTAGCATGCTTCTTTCTGTGGCTCTCTGAAATACCTGTAGTTTATTTATTGTTTCTTTAGTTAAAGCCCAGGTTTGGCATCCATATAGTAGGGTTGGAAGTAATAGTATCCATGGCTTTCTTTTTAAGGCGTATGGGTATATTGGATTTAAACACCTCCTTTATAGACCAGTATTTTTTCCATGCGCTTTTAATTCTGCGGCCGACCTCTTCCACAGTTAGATTACCGAAGCAGATGCTTTGGCCTAGGTACACATATCTGTCTACATATTCGATTTCTTTTGACTCTATTTTTATGTGTATTCTGTCTCTATTTGTCATCAAGCATGTTTTATTCGTATTCATGTGTAAACCGCATTGGCGACTCTGCTCATCAAGGGTCTTTAACATGTATTTCAGCTCATAATGGTTACTGGTTACTAGCACTATATCGTCTGCGAAACGTAGATGATTAAGATATTCGCCGTTTATTTTAATGTCCATACCTTGCCAATCCAGTTGATTGAAAATGTGTTGCAGAACCGCGTTGAATAAACTTGGTGAGATCGGATCTCCCTGTCGAACTCCTTTATTCACACTAAAAGGCTTTCCTTTACTTTCTAGTTTGACAAGGGATTTGCTTTTACTGTAGATTTCTTTCATTATCTTTACGTACTTTTTGTGTATTCCTTGTTCTTGAAGTGATAGCCATAGAGCTTCATGTGATATAGAGTCGAAAGCTTTTGAATAATCCACAAATGCAATGTAGAGTCCCATATCGTATTCCATGTATCTCTCGATTATCTGTGTTAGCGTGAACATGTGGTCTGTGGTAGAGAAGCCAGCTCTGAAACCGGCCTGTTCTTTCGGTTGATTTTCTTCGAGAGTCTTCATAGTTCTTTTCAGAATAAGACTGGTAAACACCTTGTATAAGGTCTGCAGCACCCGATCTAATAATAAGTAGTATAACCGGGTCCGCATATAGAAATACCAATGATGTCAGGGTATTCAATATAATTGAGATCCTCAGCAGTGGAAAATTTAACTTTTGTTACATTCAAACGAAATCAGAGGTTTCCAATTCAATCAAATCACTTTGATTGAATTGGATACTCTCGTATCCACTCTGCGGTAGCTTTTTAGGGTTCCGTACCGAAAGGGTAAAAACGGGACCCTATTACTAAGAATTCGCTGTCTGTCTTTCCGTCCGTCCGTCCGTCTGTCTGTCTGTCTGTCTGTCTGTCTGTCTGTCTGTCTGTCTGTCACCAGGCTGTATCTCAAGAACCGTGATAGCTAGAGAGTTGAAATTTTCACAGATTATGTATTTCTGTTATTATTATTATTATTCTCTTTATTTATTTTCATGACTTAGAATAGGTTTATAAAAGTAAAAAAATATAAAAAAAATACAAAATATATTTTATAAACCTATCCTAGTTGGCCATCGGTAACGGAGCTAGGCTCAAGCTACCGGTAGTTAGGGCGAATCTCCGGACGATGCGCGCCGTGTCCAAGAGCACCGCCTTCTGTATCTGCCCCTTGATCCAGCCATCTAGCGAGAGAGCCTTAAGATGTTGGTCTAGACTCTTCGCTATGAGACCGTTCGCCGATACGACTATCGGGACAATGGTTGTCGAATTATTATTATTATTATTATTAAATCCTTTATTGCATTTAAAACAGGCAGTTTTGCACATAGGCGAGCTTAATGCTACTTAGCATTATCTACCAGCTAACCTAAGTTTTGAAGAGTACTTTAGCAGGTATTGCAACTTACTCGTAAAATATTAAATATACTTACTAATTACTTATTCAGACCTAGATATATAAAATATAATAGGGGGGAAATATTATACAAATACAACAAAATAATAAATAAATACTTGATACAATAAATAAATACATAAACCTACAGATTTAGGAAAGATATTGTGATACTTATAATAAATTAAGACAAATGCTGGAGATGCTGTATTGGCGATAGACTTTGGTTTTGAATATTTCAAGCGATGGGGCATGTCGGATGTCTAGCTATTCCAAAGGCGAATTGCTGTCACAGTGAAGGAGCCTGAATAACCAGCCGTATTATGCTCGGGGGTACGGAGATGCAATGCTCGGGAAGGTCGCAGAAGGCGACCCTCACTGAGGAGGAACTCGAAACGTCCTCTGAGATAAGAGGGGGAACAGGGGTTGTTAAGAATACCATACAGAGTGGCGAGAATGTGAGCATTCCTGCGGGAACGGATGTTGAGCCACTTCAGCTGATTACGATAGGAAGAGACATGGTCAAACTTAACGCAGTCCAAATATCAGCCGCTCTATAACAACAAATACTAAAAACAAAATAAAATAATTATTTAAGGGGGGCTCCCATACAACAAACGTGATTTTTTTGCTGTTTTTTATCTTTGCGTCTAATATTGTATAGATAATGGTACGGAACCCTTTGTGAGTCCGACTCGCACTTGGCCGGTTTTTTAATCATTTACTTTTTCGAGGTTTCTTCGAGTTCCAATTCTATACAATTAGAACTCTAATGGGCATTGTCCTAAATTCGAGATAATTGGTAATGGGCTGAATATTTCGATTTGGGCTGCTTTAATAAATTAAACAACTTGACCGTTATTCGAAGCCTAATATAATAATAATATTGAGAGAAGCCATCGCTTCCGGTTCCGTTTCTATCCCCTTTTTCCCTAGCTATTTCCGTTTTGCCCTCTCTTTTGCACACTCCCACCACCGCAGACAGTGTGGTGCCATGATTTCTGGGGCGCCATCTTTTCTTCATTACGTTTGTTTTGCTACCAGGCAGAATTTAATTAATTAGGCTTCGAATAAGGTAAGTATGTTTAATTTACATTTTAATTTTAGGTAAAACGTCTTCATTTTTAAAGCGAAAAATAGAACCACAGTCTACGAAGTAAGTCATAAACGGAAATACTACGAGCTGTTAGTTTGTAGTGATACCACGGCTCGATACAAGAACTCTTTAAGTAAATAAAACTAAAAAGATTCCTAATTTTTGCAAACGTAAAAGATAAATTTTATTTGTTTTTTACGGAATATCGAGAATGTCAAAATCTTGGCGTTTTTTTATTCATTCATGTGTGAAACGAACGTTAGAATGTTGAATCAGTGAATATCGTTAATTTATAATTGTTTCATTATATTCATTGACCTTTGAAATGAAGTATCATTTGTAACTATTGTCAATATTTAGGACAAAAGCAAATAGATTCTAAAATTAACGCTACACTACATAACACAAACAAATTAATGAACAAAAACATGTCTCAACAAACCACTTAACACCTCGGATGTTGCTCAATAATAAATCACAATATTTTTAAAATCTAAATAAGCGGAGTGATTGTTGCTTTCTTTGGCATAACGAAGCATATTATATCGTCGCACTAGTCGAAATTCGACGCTTTTCACATTTGAATGCCATTGGGTGCAGTTTTAAGCGCGAATCGATCAACCTAGAATCAAGAATTTACACTCATCAAAGACCGTTATTAAAAAATCGAAAACCGCGGAAATATTTGTTCTATGGAACACCGTAGAAACTGTTTACGAAATTTAAAAGTTTTTGGTCTCTCCTGTAAAGTAAGAAAAACTACCTGTGCGGTGTTGTTTGCTAAGCGACGATATACAACTTACTAATATGAACTAAAATATATCTTCGACATAAATTTTTTAATATTAAGGTAATATAGCAGCTCCTTCTCAGACCGATTGCGATTGCAACCAGTCAACAAGAGTGGAATGAAATTAATACTTATCGAAACAAATTAATATTTTGAATAAAATATAGTAAAATAAAAATAAAATAAAATCTATCATCATCTATCAACCACCTACCGACTACATTCTTCCTGCAATCCACTCCATCCAAAGATTGGAAGAGATCGCTCTAAGCGATAAGATCGCCAATTTAATATCATTAGTAAGATATAATTTGTAATTCGTTCTTATGGATCACTTTAAGTGATAAGGCCGCCGTCTGTACTCTTAGGTTAAGAAATATCGTGCAATTTCCTTTTTTTAACCGACTTCAAAAAGGAGGAGATTATCAATTCGACGCGTATATTTTTATTTTTTATTTGGCTATGTTTCTCCATAACTCCGTTAAATCTTAACCGATTTCGACAATTCTTTTTTTGTTCGAACAGATATAACGTCCCATTGGTCCCATTTTAATTTAATGAAGATCTGATGAAAACTTTCAGAGATTGAGAACGGAACTCTTCAATGGACAGCAGTAAATAAGCCCTAATGGGGCCCATCCTTTAGTAATATCCGTATGTTTCATAAAATAGCGTAAAAGTAGTCCCAAGTTAATTTGGTGATGTTCTGGTGAAGACTTTCGAAAATTTAAAACATCAAATTTTAAAGGAATGAATTATGTACGCTAAATTATGGTTATAAGGGACTTGTATATTTTTCTCCCGCTCCTCCACTAAAAACAGAAAAATAAAAATTTTAAAATAAAAAATTTTAACCGACTTCGAAACACTACAGCACTAAAAAGATAGAAATAATTTAAATAATTAGAAGTATTTATACATGTAGGTATTGTAGAAGTATAATTTCGAAGTCGATTTTTATTTTTTATTTAATTATTTACAATAAAGTGTTCTCTATCTATCTTATGACAGCGCACGTGGACAACGAGATGTACCTTGCGCGGGCGCTGGAGCGTCTCGGCGGGAACGCCCTCAACAAGGACTCTGAGCCCGACATCGGGGCCGCCTTCTTTAAGTTCTCCGTCGTCACCAAGGAACTGTCGGCCCTTATGAAGACGCTGGTCAGTATACTTTTCAGCCCCTTTAATTATTACGCACAACAAATCCTCAACGATTCCAACCCTTTAACTGTAAAATTCCATAGAATTTGCTATCGGCAGCGTCACGATTTCAACAGGATTTGGCGCGCGTAATCAGGCCGATCTCTACGATAAATGTCTTTCTTCTTCTTCTACATCTTTAGAGCGAGAAATTGCCTCGGTTACAATGAAATAATAGCAGTCTTATTTAAAAAAAAAGTTTAGTCCACTAACTAAAACACTTTTAAGACATAGTCGAAGCCGGTTAAATAACAGGAATTCCTGTCATATACCATTCCCTATGTCCGTCTTAAGAGTGTTTTAGTGACTCGACTTTTTATATAAGATAATTTTAACACATAACATAACATAAACTCACGCCTGTATCCCAGAGAGGTAGGCAGAGACCAGGGACTGCCACTTGCTACGATCCTGACGATAATTTTACTATGGTTTGATAATCCTCTAGTTATTCGCGTTTTCCAGAATAGTTCGCGCCGCCGGTTGCAGTTTTAAATTTTCCTCTCCAGTTTTGTGTTCAAGTATCATAAAGCCATGGTAAATCATCTCCGGTCGATCTAGAACAATAGTAGACTCATAGTAGATTGTTTAAGTACCTAGGGAGCAAACAATTATTTTTAAGGCGAGAGTCTTTTTTTTAATCAAGAGCGGAGCGAAGGATTCTAGAGTAGAATCCCGAGCATAGCGAGCGTAGAATCCTGAGCGCAGCGAGTACTTGAGCTTAAAATAGTGTTGCTCCCAAGGTGGACAGTTGGACACACTACTTTTTATCACCCTCTATGAAAAAATAAGTGTAGCTTATGAATAAGAATACAATAGAATGTTTTACCACATGTTAGCGTCCGATACAACGTTCTCTGGAGTTAATATAATAGTTTCATTCTCAGTACTTCATTTTTTTTATAAAGACTTAGTAAAATCCGAATTTGAGTATGTAAACAATTACGAACAAAGGCAGAGGAATCCATTTCGCGCGTCTTTTATTTATTTACAAACTTTTTTTTTTATTTGGCTGGCGCGCGGTTACCTTATCATACAACCAGTTACTTTTTCATAGTGTTGTGATTGATCTCTTTGGTGTTTGGAACTTTTACTAGAATATCCATATTCCAAATTCAAATCACTTTTCATAGGGATCAAAGAGCTATTTGTGTCCCTGTTACAAGGACTAAACTAGCTATTTTTAAATAGATGTATATTATGCAATTAGTGAATAAAGGACGGATTTAAAGCGAGCGCCATAGATGACTCACGAGCGTAGCGAGTGATTCAAGTGTTAGAATCCTGAGCGATGCGAGTGATTCATGGCCCTCAATGTAAATCCGTACTTTATTCAAGAGTTGCATACCATGACTACGAGAAAAATAAATAATTTAAGCGAATAATTTAAGAGATTTAATGAAGAAAAAAGGAAGTTAAATTAATTAAAATGCACATTAAAGTTGGAACAATGTGGACGGCAACACAAACCTAATTACAGATGGCGCCACTGTGATTTGTCCCGACAAAGTTTGTTTTGTTTTATAAGTAGAAATTCAACATAAAAACGTCATGAAATGCTTTTCACTAAAAATCTATAGTTTATACCAAGACTGAAAAAAAAAAGTTTTATATACCGCGAAAGGAATACAGACTGTAATACAAAGGTGACCTCAAATATATTTTTTAAACATTTCTTGCAGAAATAATCGCATACCTTTGATTAAATACCTCTTTACTGGCTGATTTATTGATTATAAAGTTACTCAGAAACATCAAAACCCTGTAAACTTATCCACACTATGTACCATATAAACTTACTCATAAAACCATACTATTTCTACATGAACTCTCTTAATTTTATTTTACTTTGGAGACGAAGCAGCTTTATGAGCATAAAATGATGCTGCGGGACTACTGCTTGAAGGTTCCATTCACCAACAACTAAATTGTCCTATCAAAAGTATTGATACCTATTCAGATCTGCCCGGTTCAGTGCTATGGGCTTGCTCTGGGTAATTAACTTACCTATTTTGAGATACAGGCTTAGGCCCAAAGAAATACATGTTACAATTGTATGATTTTATTAAATTAAACCGATGTTTACAAGTACCCGGGAACATTGTTTTAGTTCACTAACAAGTGCGGCAACAATAACTGGCTTTACATTTGCTAAGTTTAAAGTCATTGTTATCAGAGGCTTGCATTTCTCGTTTTTTTTTATTTTAGGTTTAACAGTCTAGGTACGGACGAAAGATGCGGACCTGAAAACAGACAAGAATGATAAAACATAACTTTTAACTATGACTCTGAATGTATTTCATTAGTATTATTTGTATTTACCTGCACAGAAATATTTTATTGGCATTTGACTAGAATCATAACCTATAAAGTTCTTGATAATCGATTTACTTCCTCCAAATGGTTTAGGAGCCACAGTTTTTCTATTGCAAACTGAGCAGTAAATGCGTAGGCACAGATTTTTTTGAAAAAATACACTACACATATCTCTGGGGCTTATATAATTTCAAATATTGTGCTTTTCCCATACAAATAGTCAAGAAAACGGGAACGGGATCCACCATTTTGAATGTTTTGACAGTTGCCATCCCCATTACTAATAATTATTAAGAGTAATTCTCTTTTTTTTTCTGTAATTGCCATAAAGAAAACAAAAAGTTTTTATTCTAATGCTAAACTCCTCGCAAATAAAGAGTTTGTATGTCGACTGTTCTTTGCGCAAGGAGATTATATCGAGTATTTTTTGCGCAAGGAGGTTGTATAAGCATTGAGATGGAGGTCGAATATATTGGTGTGTTCTAAATTCAAACACCAAAATAGTGATTAAAAGGCCCTTTTATTTACTGTTTTCAGTGAAGAAAATAAGCTTGTTAGAGTGGGAATGGTATAAAATAATATGCCAATAGATGCATTTAATTCTAGCATCATTCGTATATCTGCATCAGAGAATACCCGTGACAACAGTCTCAAAGAAGTATAGAAGTAATAAGTAAACCAGCATTCCCCAAACCGGTTGATTAGTTGCCGAACAGAAATGTAGCGTACTATCGCGAAGTAAATAAAAACTTGCGCCCCACTTCTGACGTGTTTACACGAAACCGTATTGCAAACGTGCCCCACATACAGAAAGAAAATTACCATTTACTCAATCCATTGCAAATGCTACATCGACTGAAATGAACTGTCAACTGACAGACGTCTCGTTAGTGTAACTATATTACAATGTGCAGCGAAGAGCATACCGTCATGTTCAATCAAATGTAGCTTTTTCTACAAGAGTATAAAGCAAAGACGTCGCGGTAGAGCAAACTGTGGTCGACCGTTTTGTTGAGGTCGTAACGGAAATTATATTATTGGGGGGCGCCTGAGCGGATGTCTCGCGGAACGAGGAATGTTTATCATTGAAATTTGAACCTAATTTGCTTACCAACAAGAGGGTTTAAAATTACATTCGCCCTACAGGGATTTCTCGCCCTCTCGATTTAGACGTGACACGTGACGAAATGGTACAGTCTGTAAGCTTTTAGAATATACCTCGGCCACTATCGGATAGAATCGGATATATTCGTGTAATAGAAATATCGAAACTAATATGACACTCAATTACATAACTTTTCAAAATAGTGAAGAAAAGTTTTATACAGAGCAGGAAGTAGTATTACACTCGTGTGCTTTCTGCGAAAACCGAAGCCTACTCTAGAGCCCGAGGTATATTCTAAAAGCTAAAAGACTGTATAACGGGTGCCCAGTATGGGATTTGAGACGAAATAAAAAGTGAGAACATAATTATGATGAATTCTGAGATTACACCGCAAGTTTGGACATTGGTGTTAATATTAATAACTCTTGGCAAAAAAAAGAGTACAAATCCGAATTAAAACCTAAATATTTTTTATCGAAAATTCAATAGCACCCCAAAATTGAGAAAGGAATGTTGCATTGGTTTGGACGTAAGGAGAGGATGAAAGAAGAAAGATTGACGAAAGAAATTTATCGTGCGAATGTAGGTGGAAGGGCCGGTCAGAGACGTCCCAGGCGGACATACTTCGACCAAATAGGGGATGTTATGTGCAATATAATAATTGTGGTATAATTAGCAAAAGGGCAAGATAAAAAGTACCCAAAAACGGCGTGAGTGCTTGCAACGACATGTGAATTTTGATGAAGCGAAAGAGGTTTTGTCAGGAGCTCGGCAAGTGGCAATCCCTGTTCTCTGCCTACCCCTCCGTGAGTTTATGTAATGTAATGTTGAAAATTCAGTACGCCCATGAACAACGGTTAAAGATTTGACTTGCCGAATCTTTATTTACGAGCCAGAACCGCGGCGGCTTGTTCGACCGCAGGATCAAACCCTCGCTCCAAATCCGCTATCCCTAGTTCGGGGTTGCCAGATTATCGAGATTCAAGAGTCCGCCGCATTGCAGGTGTTTTAGTGTAAGTGCAATAAAAGTATCAATAAATAAATAAAATTCTCCCAACATTTCATAAATGGTCTCCAACCTCCCAACAAAATAAATATCTCCATTCTTGAGTCTTGATCCCGACAAAAAGCGTAACGTAAAGTTTTAGGCACACAATTAATCAAACATTATATTACATTTAATAAACTCACGCCTGAATCCTAGAGGGCAGACGAATCTCGCAGTTTTCCGGGCTTTTTCCGAACTTCAAAGACCATTTTTTAATGGTTTAATTACAAATGTATAGTTTTCAAATGTTTCCCTGTACTTATAGTATAAGATATATTATATCCTATAAAATGTACAATTTTTGCGTCATAAACGGCTGTATTTTTTTTGTACGTTCACTTAGAAGTTTGATTTTTTCACAGCTTCAAGGGGCTGTAGACCTGAGTATATGGTTTTAATTTCAACTCGATACCTCCACGAGTTCCCGAGATAAAGGGTCTTGACAGACAGACAGACAGACAGACAGACAGACAGCAGACAGTCGGACGGACATCAAAGTGATCCTATAAGGTTTCCGTTTTTTCCTTTTGCGGTATAGAACCCTAAAAAATAACGTACCAGAGAAAACACCAAGGACCCGAAATGTAAAAAGGTGCCGAGATATTTTGGCTTTCCGAACTAGCAACCAACCCCACCTAGCCGGTCCCTTTGTCCCGGCGCGCGGCTCACTGCGCAGAATCCTCGGCCTGCCCTTGACACGCGTGCAGACGCGTGCACTTCTCCTTCCAGGATGAGCCTTCTATTTCGCGGGTGGGAAAATGTATGCGCTTGATTTTGGTTTCTTGGTTCATTTCATTTCATTTAATTTATTCAATGCATTTCATGAACAATCTCGAAAAGATACAAAAGTTACTTAACTAGTTGAACATGAACCCTGTAAGGGTATAGCAGATTGAGTTTCCTATCCACTGACAATATTGTCACATATAGTGTGGCCTCCAAGCTGAATTAGTCCGAAGTTGGACAAAGACTACTGGGGTCAATTTCGTTAGCGAATAGTGGGACTGATCGTAATAGCTAAGCATCGATTTGTTTGAATTGCTAACTACATATTAGCGAAAGGTACATATTTCTGAAGCGCTTGGCATTGTGAGAGCATGCAGAGGTTGTCGGATTGATTTCCACTGGAGGCCGTCGTACTTGATTTGTACAAATGTTAGTGATGTCCTTGTCTGGTTACCATAACACAGGATATGCTTGTTTGGGACTAGAACAAATTATTGTGTTGTGTGGAAGTTTTGTTGTAACTAATCAATATCGGCCTCCGTTTTTCATTCCGACTGACAACGGATAAAACGACGCAAATATTTGCGCAATCCCAGGCTATACAAGATGTACCCGACCTGTACATATTCATGTGTAAGTGACACGAAACATGCGTATGCTCATTTACGCTATTTAATGATGTTTTATTTGCCGAGGTCAAATAAGTCCCCAAGAGAATTCAATTGGGTCACACATCCATCATCATAATGTAGCGAGGTTATTCCAGCGTTAGACACAATCTTGTCGGTATCTATCAACATTTGGCAAAGGAAACTCGAAAACAAAGCGGGAAATACAATATTTATAACCCACTTCGTTTGGGGTCCTTTTGAAGATGCTTTTAATAATTCATGTGTGAAAAGGTCTACGCCCGTTAGCCATTAAACATTCAGCAATCCTACCAACAGGCAACCTGTAAATTATCCTCTTTAACTCTGTAGGTGTTACCGTTGTTGTTACAATATTTCGAATTACATAATGTGTATTTTTGATTACATATTTATCACCGATCAACATTTTATTAGCCGTTGTTCCAGAAATGGCGATAGAGCATCTAATGGCATAATTCCTACACTTCAATATGCAATTTATCCAACACTGAGACTATACTATTATCGAGTACAAAAGTGAACAGAATGTGACAAGCAATTAACATACAATAGAAGTGCATAAAGCTCACATAGCACGTGCTCTCGTTACAAACAATGAACATTGTTACACTCGCTTTACAGCAATAGACGCGGTTTTTTGCCCAGCACATAGTGAACGTTTCTGCGTATCAATAATGCGAAACATTTTTGAAACGGATCCGTCTGAGTGCCCAAACGTTGCCAAGCGTAGACAGACTTGAAACCGGGAAGAGTGCCAGAAGTGGAACATTACCGAAACGGAGTGAAAACGCTGACCTTTGATCTTTGGAAGCACATCACAAGACCATTTCAATGGTAATCGAAGATGATTTGTTTACCTATACGTTCCCTCCCTTTCCTCTCACTTATTGCCATGATTTCGTAGAATCGTATAATTTTCACCTATCACAGATTGGCTTATTAAATTATAGCTTCAGTATTGCCAGCGGGGGAGCGGATAAACTTCTTTTATACAAATCTCTATTGATTTTTAACCGACTTCATTAAGGAGGAGGTTCTCAATTTGACGCGTATATTCTTTTTTTTGTATTTTTTTTGCTATGTTCCTTCATAACTCTGTCAAATCTTATCTGATTTCGACAATTCTTTTTTCGTTTGAATAAATATAACGTCCCATTGGACCCATTTTAATTTTGTGAAGATCTGGTGAAGACTCAGAGATGGAGAACGGAACTCTTCAATGTACAGCAGTAAATAAGGCTTCATGGGTCCATCATTTAAAAAACCGACTTCAAAACAATACAGCACTAAAAAGTTAGAAGTTATTTAAAAGAATAAAATTAAATTAGAACTGCGAAGTAGAAGTTGGGCATCGAATCCAAATTATACTTAGTACCACAATCAAGTTACGCTGGTGTGGTAATGTCCTCCTTCTGAGGTGCACCACAGTACACAAGCTTACCATTCCTGCCTTGTCTCATGTCTGTCACCAGCGAAGAAAATACTTTTTGAGATTACAAACGATGTTTACATAACTACCTTATCTCCTATTCTTGAAAATTTTACTTTTTATTGGTTTGTTTTGTTGTCCCTCGACCCTGTCGGAATGCAATTGTCTTGAAACGATACGAAGAGGTTAAACGCGATGAGATCATCATTTAGACATGTGTTTTTGGAAACAGTTTCCCATCCTAACCAGTTACGCTGCAGTGTTACTTTGCTTAGAGGAACTCTCAAAACGTGACGAATTTCAGAAGTGTTAAAATATTAAATCACTTGTTACAATTATGTCTGATGGGTCCCACCAGAGGCTAACAAAATTGGAGCTTGCATAATTCCTAACCTAATTCTTTCTTCTTTCTCTGGTGCCTCTCTGATTCGCTAAGGTGGATAACTAGATGTTCCAGATTTTTTAAAGATTTTGCACGCAAATTTCCTTATCCCTAAAAGTGATTAATACGTTGATACCCGATTAGACGAACAAATAAACATAATCTAATAGTTTTCTTTTGTCCGCAGATGCAAAACATCAACAACATCGTGATGTTTCCAGTGGACAGTCTCCTGAAAGGGGACCTTCGCGGAGTCAAAGGCGACCTGAAGAGGCCATTCGACAAAGCGTCCAAAGACTACGAGTCCAAATACCTGAAGATAGAAAAGGAGAAGAAGTCACAAGCTAAAGAGGCGGGGCTGATAAGAACGGAGGTGACGCCGGCTGAGATAGCCGATGAAATGGAGAAGGAACGGAGACTGTTTCAATTGCAAATGTGTGAGGTAAATCAATTTATGTACTTAGGTACTTACTCTCATAGTGAAGTGGGTACAGACCGAAACGAATGAACGAACGAACGGGAACGAACGATTCAGTTCAGGTCCTATTTCATCAAGCTACAGTTATTAGTAAACTTAAAATTGTGAGTCATTAGTCAGGCCGCAGAGATCCGGTTATTTCGTACTGCTGCATCTCGAAGCTGTATATTTGTTTTTATTTTGCTTTTCTGCACACTCAACTATAATTTGTATTTAATTTAATTTATGTTATTGTTTTTTATGACATTTGAAAATGTATGTGTGAGCTCATTAAAACGTACAAATAAATGATTTATTCGTTATTTTCGTCCGACCTAGCCTCAAGTCACGATTTTTCGCGGTTGGGCGAAAATGGCTGACGATTGTAAGTTATTAACATCTAGCTTTATAAAATAAGGCGAGGCACTCCGAATCGTTTGTTCGCTTTCGTTCGTTCACTTTTGTCTGTACCCACCATTAGATAACTGGTCCAGGATAAACAGTCAACGCGACTAAAGTTATTTTAGTTTATGTGTAAACAAATTCAATTTATGTATATTTGTGAAGTTATTGTAGCAATACCTAACCGCTAACTGTGAAGGAAAACATCGTGAGGAAACCTGAGCTATTCACATACCTCAGCGCTTCAAATCGCCGATCCGCGGTGGGCACGCGTGGTGATTAAGTCCATACTCTCTCTCTGAGAGAAGGCCTTACAGTGGGACGTATATAGGCTGCTTATGATGAAATACAGAGTGCTTCCTTTCGATGGGTGTTAGTGGCGTAACATTTACACTTCAGTAACGCTCTACTAGGCCTTGGTCTACTGATTTAGCTAGGTCGGCTGAGCGAGATGTTTTATTGCTTCGAGTTTTGCTGGAAAAGTTGCAACGAGTGCAAATAGTAATACCTTAGTCAATAGATGTTGTCTGTAATTAATTACAAAAGGCGATAACACATAAACATCACAAAAAAATGCCTGCGTATGATCGACCATGTAATTTTAAACGCAATAAAACAAACTGACGCTATCAGGTGAAATTGCGATCGTAAAGTCGTGCCACTAATATCCATTAAGTGATTTTTCGGCCGATTTCGCGAGTGTTCCAAATTACGCTGGAGTGCTATTGGCACGTGTGCCTTTTCAGCGAAAGGCCGTATTGATTGCGAGTTCTGGCTGAGCTCAACCGACCATATGGACCCCCTGGCTGGATTAAACCTGTTGTACCTGCTATTGGACTACTTAATGATCGCTACACAGGGTGGTCATTTGAAATGAGATAACAAAGGGAACTATCGGAACCCTTGTAGCTACTGGAAAACGTTCTTAAGAGATCACCATAGGCTTTTTGTAGCGATTACTGTAAAATGCCATCCGTGTGGCGCCGGATTAAGAATAGCGTCACTCCATTTCCTTCTGTGGATGTCGTAGAAGGCGACTAAGGAAATACATTACCAGGAGACGGGCAGCAGCGTCTTCCTGAGATTCCGACCGCGTACTGCGATCGCCAACCCGCGTGCCAAGCGTGGCGATTATGGCAAAACGCTTCATGGTTAGGAAAACCATGAGGGAGGCCTATGTTCTGCAGTGGGCGTCAAATAGCTGATGATGACTGTAAAATCCTGTAGCATAGGTAGTGTTGCTTCATTATCAGCCATTTGACGCCCGCTGCAGGACATAAGCCTCCCTCGTGGTTTTCCAAGCTTCCCGGTCTTGTGCCGCCCGCATCCAGCGGGGGGCCTGCCCACGCTGCGTCGTCCGGTCCGCGGTCGCCAGGTCAGAATTTTTTCGCCCCAACGGCCATCAATTCTCCGAGCTGTGTGCGCCGCCCACTTTCACTTGAACTGAGCAATTCTTCGACTTATACCAGTAATTCGGGTTCTTTTGCGGATCTCCTCATTCCTGAACGATTACGCAGTGAACCGATAGTGTTGCTTAGATTAAAACATTCATCATCATCATCAGCCATTTGACGCCCACCGCAGGACATAGGCCTTCTTCGTGATTTTCATAACCATGAGGGGTTTTGCCATAATCGCCACGCTTGGCAGGCGGGTTGGCGATCGCAGTATGCGGTTGGAATCTCAGGAAGATGCTGCTGCCCGTCTCCTGGTAATTGATTTCCTTAGTAGTCCTCTACGACGTCCACGGAAGGAAACGGAGTGACGCTATTCTTAATCCGCCGCCACGCGGATTAGATTAAAACATTATTTAAGTAAAACGTCTTTCAGTTAGGCAGTAGGGGGTCACTTGCTAAGGCCGCATGCAACGAAAATATATCGCCTCGGCGAGGGCTATAACTCTGTAAACTTTGTGTCTGTTCAATTCATTTATAATTATATCGTTGAGTAAAGCAAAGTAGCCATTCTCAGTTTCTCTTGACACGTGCCGCTAGATGGTGCCAGCGCCGAGTAACACATTGCGCAGTTTAAGCTAAAAATTAACCCTTACTTATAGACGTTTCACGATAAACCAACGGCCGTGTAAACCAACACAGCCCCACCCGCTTGCTACTACAACATAATGTAGATGTTAAATTCATAGTCAGCACGCAAACTCAACCCTGACATTGCGAAAAATTTGGTTAATGAATACTCAAACCAATTGCGACTTTCTAAATTAACACCCTGTAGTTAAACCTCTGGCTTGTTTACTACCGACTCATTAGCTCCAGAGCATAACGTTGTAAGTGCTCTCCGAGTTATTGGTATGACTCGAGTCCTATCTCATGCAGCAAGTGTCGTAAATTAAACTCTCCGAGTTGTTTGGTTGACGGGGACGCACGGACGGTAGTTGAGAACAAAAACACGTAGTGGGAAATGGCTTTACGAATTGTCTCTTGGCCTTTGTCAAACTTTCCCAGTGAACTTGCTTCGAATTCTTGCAAAAACGTGGCCTGCCTAAGCAGCGGAACTTATGTAGAGTTATTGACATGACGCGAGTGGGCATGTGAACGACCGACCTCAATTCGCGCTTATTATTCCGCCGCTCATTGAAGAATACAGTATATCATTACGATGGCAGTGTTCACAATAATACAAGGCGTGTCTAATTAATGAGGTGTTATCAAGTAGAGCTGCGGACGGATGTTACGTTGAAGCCAATTTCAGGTTTCATTGAGGAGACATAGTTGTAAATATTATTTGTTTTGCGGTTGGTTTTGATATTTACCTAGCTACGTTTCTGTATAAAGGAGGGACAAAAATTGTGTAAATTGACAAAAATCAATGTGTTCATTGATATGAACGAATCCAAAAAATTTAACCAAAAATCGAAACTTACTAACTTTCATAGGATATACGGGTCCGGTGGAAGGGTTTAGTTGTTCTACTTTACCAATAAAAACAATTTTTATCATGGGACCAACTTTGAAATCCTTTTGGAAATTATGAACTGTTCTAAGGTATGTATGGAACAGCTGTTATTTTTTTGTGATTTCAGATTTGTTCTCACGATAAAAAGTTGTTTGTATCGATGAGTAGAATAACCCTCTTAAGTTCCACCTGACCTTTCTGCAACACCCTATCTCAGTACAATATTTTGGCAATTTTTACTGCGTCAATATTTCAAGCAGAGGGCTCGAAATATTGACAGTTAAGTCGGAGTCTGTTCCTAACAGGAATTTAAATTAACATTGTGGCGTGCAGTGGCGGGAGACTGTAGTATCTAGTTTATGGTGACAAGTGGCATTGTGGTCGACACAATAGCCATTAACCACCGCACGCTATGCTCCATATGGCCCGTATATCAAAAGGTCGCGGGCTCGTGTCTCCGGCACAGCTTTTACTGTTAGCTAGTTTTGATAATGTATGTGAACTAGCGTCTAGCTGGTAGCCACACTGAATGCCATGTGGACGTGTGCCAACTTTATGTGCCGTTATTATTCACTCGTATCAGTTTGCACTGTTTTGTCCGCAATGTGAACATTATCCAACTGAAATCTTTTAGGTTTCATTGTTTATTTATTTGGCCTTTATATTAATTGATTAATTGATTTATATATCTACTTTGTCTATGTCTCAATGGTAATGAAACTGCAGTTATGCCAGACTCGTGCAGACAATATCTTTAGCTCAAATAGGCATGCCAAATGGCATTGCATTGCAGCATAGAGTTCAGGGTCGCGTTGTGTAATCTGCAATCCGAGAGGATCGTTTTAAACCGCTTTGCTTGAGAGTAAACAAGTTTATGCAGCGTGGAATAGGTACGTAAAATCGAGGAAAACCGTGGTGCGGCACTTAGCGGAAACAAACAGAGCTCAGTCGTGCTTTGTTCTTATTGGAGGTTCAAGAGGTGACGCTAAGTGTTTTGCCTCTGCCTGTACTTGGGTGGTTTTTCACGTTCCCCTTAGTGCTCTGTCGCAACGGCTTCGCTTCGCTGATCTTATTTCCTGGCCGCCGCGATACTCATCCTGAGCGCGCTTTTTATTTCGCTCTTTAAAGCCGCAACACGATTCATTATGGTTTTTCTGACCCTGTGTTTATTGCTACATGATAGGAAACATAATTATAGCCATAAACACCGAGTCTGAGAGCTGTTAAATAAATAAGCTGTAAGTTTTATCTCATTTGTTCATGATATAATGTGTTTAGGAGAGCGAGCTCTATTATATTTCTAGGTACCGTTTAAGTTACACGAGCTGACTCCGCAAGTAGAAAGAAAGTAGAGCTGCTAGTTGCGCAGGCAGTTCTTTGTCCTGCGTTGCGCTGGTGTCGACAGCCCGGTTCGTCGACCGACCTTGCTTGACTGTGCAGGGCCGCAGCCTACAGGCCCACGACTTTCTGTCCCGGTGCATTGAGGTCTATGCTCTCCGATTAGTGCAGCCGTTTGCAATCAATAAATGCCGGCGGGCTTGACCAGATGGTATTTTTTCCATAGTTATCATTGAAATTCAATACTTATGCCATCTGGGTAGAATCACCCACTCGACGTGTAGGCGCGGAGTTAGACAAACGTTTTACGCACACATTGCCATTATTGTGGCAATGCCCACAAGAAGAAAGCATAAAACTTTCTGTCTCGGCCGCAGAATGTCACGGAACGATCGTATCGGTTGCGTATCCCATAAAAATCGACATTGCATTTATTGGCAACTTCGCGACACGAAAGCTCGCGCAATAATAATGTCTGGGTAACAATCGCGCCGGCGGATCGCCAAGAAAGTTGTGCAAGGTCGCGCATGAGTTTATTATTATTGCACAACAAACGCTGCAAATAAATCGGGATCCCTTGAATGCGCGTGCGTCAGCGCTCCTAATTTTAGATCGCGGAAGGACATGCGGAGTTGTATTTGTGCGTTTCCCGCTAATCTCAGTCTCTGCCGCACGTTTGGCGGGTTTCGGTGACGTCCCCAGTCTCGGGCGACCGACTGTCTGCTCCAACTGCGTTTCAACAGTATCAACTCGTTTCAGTACCTGATAAAGTTCAACGAGATCAAGACGAAGAAGGGCATCGAGTTGCTGCAACACCTGGTGGAGTACTACCACGCGCAGACGAACTACTTCCAGGACGGGCTGAAGACTATCGAGCACTTCGGCGTGTACGTGGCGAATCTGAACGTGCAGCTGCAGAAGATACGACAGCAGCAGGACGACGAGCGGCGGCGGCTGATGGAGCTCAAAAACATGCTGCGTGCGGCCGCGCCTCAGGACAGGGATCAGGTTAGACTCTAACTTTTACCTTTACTTGACGGCTAAGTTGATCTAGCAGTCAAACGTTTGACTACAACTTTTACCGCTGGCGAATTACTTTAATTTGTACAAATTTCCTAAGTTTAGGTGTTTTTCTATGTTTGTGATTTGCTTTTCTGGTTACCTTATCGCAAGGTATCCTAGCTTAGGACCAAAACAAGTGATGGTGTTGTGTGGATTATGTTATTATTTATAATTATTAGCCGAATAAGCAAAGACTACCAGCCTTATTTATAAAAACACGATTCCTCTAAAGAGTCCGTTTATCTAATCTGTGGTTACGACTTTTCCTTCTAAAATGTCCACCACAGACTATTTTAATCGGCGTTTTAAGGAATCGTGTTTTAATAAATAAGACCCTTTATGTTTGTTCCGTTTCTTTTATAAAGTAAGTAAGAAAATGCAGTGGACTGATGAGCCTGTGTATCATAGGATCCTATCGTTATTTATAGGATCTTATCAAGTATCACCTGTGGCCTTTAAATTTAACTACCGACTCTTCCACTCCCAAAATTTATGTTATGGGCACTTTGATCGGCACAAAAATTTATTGCGAAATAAACCATCAACGCTGCGGTACATAAAAATACATCTTCGAAAAACGAATTTAACCACCAATACAGCCATAATGTGTAATAGATTCAATATTAAACTGGGCCCTTATTATGAAGCTGCGACATTATCGGAAGGGTCGTCAACGTCGCGCTTGACCCCGATAATTCACTCGAATCTAGCGACAAATACGGTTCTTTTTTTGAGTAATTTCCATACTTGAATAGTTTAGTTGAATAGTAATAGCTATTCAAAAAAAGAACCGTATTAGTCGCTAGATTCGAGTAATTTGTCGAGCTCAAACGCGACGTTGACGACCCTTCCGATAATGTCGCATATTATGAAATCATAATAAGGGCCCTGAGCCTTATGGCTTTGTATTTAAGTCTGAGGGCTAAACCAATAATCCGGACACTTCTAGGGGTCTTCAGTTGGCGGCTACTCGCTCCATCAGTTGCAAGGCGACAAGCAGCATGGTGTAACGCGCAGTGGTTACCTACTCAAGAAATCCGAAGGCAAAGTTCGACGCGTCTGGCAGAAACGTCGATGTCGTATCACGGCCGAGGGGTTCCTGGACATCTTCCACGCGGACGAGAATAAGCCCCCGGCGCGGGTGAATCTGCTGACGTGCCAGATCAAAGTCGCTTCGGATGATAAGAGGGCGTTCGATCTAGTCTCATGTGAGTAGCGGCGGCTTGTGATGCTTGTGATCTGTGTTAGTCAGGGAAATTGTATCGAAAGCACTGTTGATCTAATCTAATATGTATATAAAAATCTCATGTCACAGTGTTTGTTATTGAATTCCTCCGAAACGGCTTCACCGATTTTTATGATTTTTGTTGTGTATAATAAGTTTGGTAGGTCTGAGAATAGGTCGTAGGCCTCATTAATATGGCAAGACAACGTTTGCCGAGTCAGCTAGTATTACAATATTATTGTAACTGCTAGACGAGTAAGTAACAATAAGAAACTAATACATATATTTACTTTGATTGCATAAATGAAGGTCACGAAAACAGTCATATCTTAGCTAGTTGTGACTAACTGAGAGCTTAAGCGAGAATTACGTTAGTAACTTGCCTTCCTATGTGTCATGCAAGAATTAAAAAATAAACATAAAACTACGTAGTGTGTATATATTGTCACAGAACACCATTAACTCTACCTGCAAAATGATTTCCAAGACTATCGGGCTATTACGGTGTAGTTACGATCTGTAAAATTTGTCTAGACTATCCAGCACATACTGAAATAACTCTTCGTCTTACAGATAACAGAACGTACCACTTCCAAGCCGAGGACGAAAACGAACAGAGAGCCTGGACGTCAGTTCTAGTGAACTGCAAAGAAGGTGCCCTAATGAGGGCTTTCCACCAGCAAGCTGGGGAAAGTAATGACAACGGACACTCGCTACTGGATTTGCAGCGGAGTATCATAAGGGCAGTACGTGCTATGCCTGGAAACCAAGTGTGCGCAGACTGTGCTTCTACTAACGGTAAGAGACGATTAAAATAATAATGCATCCGAAAAGACCTGGGTTCTATTAGGGCTTATTGTCAATGCCACTCGCTAACCTGAACGAAAAGATCGTGAGGAAACCTGAGTGTCTGAGGTGTTCACATACCTCAGCGCCAATGCGCGGTGGGCATGTGTGGTGATCTATTCTTAAACTTTATTCTAAGGTTAAGCTCTAAGTCTTATACTGACGGACAACCAAAGGATTTCTTTTTGAGCTCTGTGGCAACATACATTCTAATAGAAAACAGTATCAGCTTGTTAGTTGAATATTTTCAAGCTCGCAGGGAGGATATGTGATTGTGTCGTGTGGACGTTACTTATTGTTATTATCCTCACTGTACACAGGCGTTCTGTCATTCTCACAGACCCCACATGGCTGTCGACAAACTTCGGCATCATAGTCTGTATAGAGTGTTCGGGGAGCCACCGCGAGCTGGGCGTTCACATCTCGCGCATTCAGTCTCTGACGCTGGATCGGCTGAGTACGTCGCAGCTGCTGCTGGCGCGGCACATGGGAAACCAGACCTTCAACGAGGTCATGGAGGGTACGCTCCGGCATCACGAGAAGCTCACGCCTGATAGTTCAATGTAAGTGACTTCCATTCATTCATTCACCTTGGCTCTGGGAACCTAAGTGGATTTAGTGAATAACACATCGGTTGGGAGTGAAAACTCGCGCATGAGAGTTTCACATAAGCAGATTTTGTTAATTACCAAATTCATTAGTTCGTTGATGGCCGTTTCCTTGGCCATTGGTTGGATGGGTTGGCATAAAATAAAAAGACAAACTTTTTAGTCTCTAGCCAATAAACCCGATTAGACCATTAAAATCGAGGTCTCATAATCATCATCAGCTCCACATACCTCTGCCCGTCGAATCCATTACCACTTCAAATAATAATTTCTGACCGTTCATTTCCCAGGGAAGAGCGTCTCCGCTTCATCCGCGAGAAGTATGTGTATAGAGCCTTCGCCGAACGCACATGTCAGGACGCCGCCGAGCGTCTATCCGAAGTAGAGCACGCTGTCAACAACGGCCACTTGCAGAATCTACTCCAGGCCTACGCAGAGGGAGCGGACTTGGCCGCGCCGTTGCCGTGCTCTGTGAGTCTTGTAGATCTATGAATAGGGCTCGGTTTTCAATTAATTCATTCGCTAGCGGAACGTTAGTAATATTGTTTGGACGTTGCGGATCGTTAGAGCAGGATTCACGTACAACACCTGCTCCAGTCCTTTGCGGAGGGACTTGCCAGCGCCTTACTCTGCTCGATGAGTCTCAGAGTTCACAGCAATACGGCTGGGTTTTAAATGAATACACTTCTGTCAACTGTACAGATCTGACAAACGAACCAAAGCGAACAATCTGTGCAATGAGCCAATCAGGGCCAGCGATCAATTCTGATTGGCTCCCTTAACCATCCATTCGTATTCATCCGTTTGCTTCGGTGTGTTTTTTTTTTTGCGAAAAACAAAGAGATGGCGCTACTCGATATCATGATCGTGGGGAGAAGTAGCGCTCGCTTTGAAACTGCTTTTGCTGTACCTAGGTGTTTTGAAAAAAAAAATATAGTAAACCTGCGACATTATCGGAAGGGTAGTAAAGTTCGCGCTTTTGAGCCCGACAATTCACTCGAATCTAGCGACAAATACGGTTCTTATTTTGAATAGCTATTACTATTCAACTAAACTATTCAACTATGGAAACTATTAAAAAAATTAACCGTAAAGCGCGACGTTGACGACCCTTCCGATAATGTCGCAGCTTCATAATAAGGTCCCCGGCGAAGCTCAGTCCCCCATTTCCAAAGAATATGTACATAGAAGTTAATAAAACTTTTTTGTTTGTAAAGTTTATTTCAGCGCCAGATTTAAAAAAAATGTTTCGGAAGGAGTTCCTAAAGTATGAAAGAAAAAAAGGTTGAAGAGTTTTTATTCAGCCTTTATGTCATGGAATAATTAAACTGCCCTCGTAGCTTCCATTGAAAATGCGCAACAAGGAAAATATTGCAGTGAATCATTAGGTGGTTGACCAGTTGATGATTGTTACACACGATATTGAGGTGCTTGGAAACGCCAATCCGCGGTGGGCACGCGTGGTGATTGAGCCCAAACTTTCTATCTCTTTTTTCGAGAAGGCCTGTGCCCTATAATGGGACGCATATAGGCTGTTTATGTTACGTAAAACTAACATTGGCATCGCTTCGATTGAAAAAGCGCAAACACGGGAAATATTGTACCTGCGGTGAATCATTGTATTGACTCATAAACAATGTCTTTTGTTTGTTATTCTCACCTATGTATTAGGCGAATCGCCGTGGTCCAAAGGTCATCAAACCGGTACCTCGTACAATATACAATACACCACCTCTATTATGCACGATTGATTAAGTTTATTATTGAACCCGAGAAAAGGAATTCTAAAAGCATAATTAAATTAGGAAGTTGTCTCCAGCACTTATTGGCATAATTAATTTAAACATCTGTCACTTTAGTCCTCTATGATCGGTAATACTTTGAGACCTGAAATATAAAGCCGTGTACTTTCCGGCTACAATAGGCTCCGCATTAATCCAACACCTTTCATCCCGATTACAGAGTTTCGCCACCTGACATTGTAGGACGGCGGGGGCGATACAAGTGTTATGCTGACCCTTCTGAACTTAAATAAATAACTTCCACACACTTCTCCTGCCCCTATTCTCTAACTGTCCACTGTATTGGGTCAACAATTTTGTCGTTTCCGAATTGTCAAAATGTGTTCTGAGTAGGACGAGTCGATACAGACTACGATACCCTGTGCTACAGTAAGCAGGCAAAGACATTTCTACAAATTAAGTACGGTGGCCTTCCGCAGAAACCCAGGACCTCCGTTTTGGTAATTAAGCGTATCACCGCTAGACCAACCAGCCATTCAAATATTATTATTAAAATTCTTTGTTGCACCAAGTAAACACTTTTTATTTTTTATTTACCAAATATTGTTCAATAGGCTGGCTTAATACTAATTAGTATTTTATTGTAGCCAACCAATGGGTGACGAGAGAAGGTGGTTTATGTGGACATGGTGAAATATTCAAAGAATATGTACATACAAGTTAAAACTTTTTTGTTTCTAAAGTTTATGGTGAAATATTCACCACGTCCACATAAATGGATAGATAAATGGATTCTCCAAAATTAGATACACTATTCCAGAATAGTATGATCTTTCCAAAGAGGCGTAAGCAAAAAAATCCCCCGTTCGTTAAGTTTTATTTCTCGGCAGGACTGCGGCGAAACGGCCCTCCACCTCGCCATATCGCGCGAGCTCGGCGACGGCTCCTGCCTGCACATAGTCGATTTCCTAGTCCAGAACGGCGGCGCACAGCTCCTAGACAAGCCCACCGCCAACGGCACGACGGCCCTGCACCTGTGCGCCGCGACGGACCGCAGCGAGTGCATGAAGCTGCTGCTGAAGGCTGGCGCCGACGTGACGATAAAGGACGCGAGCGGTCGGACGCCGCTGCAACTGGCCAGGCAGTTGGGACACCACTCGTGTCAGGAGCTGGTAAGTGCTCTAGGTGAGACAAGAAAGAAAGACTATAAGGTGGCAGTACATTGATTCATTCATTCTGACTGGCTCCAGGGTCGCGTTTCATAAAACTATAATTCATAGTTTATTACGACAATTATTATCCTTACTAATATTATAAACGCGAAAGTTTATATGTACGGATGAATGTTTGTTACTCTTTCACGCAAAAACGGCTGAACGGATCCGGATTAAATTTTGCACAGAGATAAATTATAGTCTGGATTAGAACATGGGCTATTTTTTGTCCCGGAAAAATACACATCAAAATTACCACGCGAACAAAGTAGCGGGCAAAAGCTAGTTATTAATACTTTGGCCATTGCATCTACGCAATGAAATGATTTATGCGGCGTCCAGTGCCACCATCACTCACACTAGATGGGTGAAGGGACCACTCGGACGCTGCAGTGCCTGGGAAATTGTTCGTGAGGAAACCCGCGGCTTGGTTGGCTCCGCACGTATTGACTTGTCTTTCTTGTGGGCTAGGCCGACGAAGCTGTCAGGATGCTATAGGTGCTGGGGAAGCCTACTCCATCTAAAAAACAATGATAACTATTATTGTTAATACGTTTATTGCACATTGTGCATGTACCCCATTACAGGTGTGGGTACACCACTTCCTTACAGGGCAAATCCCCTCCTTATTTGGATTTATTATAAGTATTGTTTTATTGTTATTTGCATAGACTGTAAGCATGCTTTGCCTGTCAATTGTAATATCTTTGTGTGTTGTGGCAATTTAATAAATTATTATCTTATAAGTAAATATTACAATGGCAATGCGGTGGACTTAATGCCACAAGCGTTTTGTACCAGTCAACCGGAGGAGGTGAGTGTGAATAACTGATAGGCATACAGAAGTGTGAAAAAGCTAAATTAAATTATTTAATTTTAAACAGAAGCGGACATAATACAATACATAATAACAATTCGATTTGTATTGTAATCTGTGAGTTAATCGGATATGCAGTGTACATTGAATTATCATAATAAACCGTTCCTCTCCACAGCGTTGTTCCAGCGATACTTAGGAGGATCGCACAAGTCGGTCCTAATTCGAACTGCCTTCATCTTTTGTACCGACTGCATGAAGTTGCTCGCTGCCCGTTGATAAACAGCTGTTCTCTAGATAAAAAGTCCAATTGGAGTCTCCAAATAACAGCAAAAATGTAAAACATCATCATCGTCATCAGCCATTTGACGCCCACTGCAGGACATACGCCTCCCTCATCGTTTTCCTAACAATGAAGGGTTTTGCTATAATCGCCCCGCTTGGCGGGCGGGTTGGCGATCGCAGTATGCGGTTGGAATCTTAGGAAGACGCAATGTAAAACATGAATTTTCTTAATACTAACTGTTATGGGTTTGTTTCTACGGGAATAACGCCATTTGCTGATTTGGATGTTATTTTCAATATTGGTCAGCTTAGTATACAACTTAGCATTACGCATCAGGTTTTTTATCCGAATCTCTCGCGAACGTTTCCTACCTCCTTTTTCCTCCTAAACGTTTCCTATTTGATGCTCACAAATTCTTGTCACCAAATTCATCGTTTTGCTTGACAGCTGGAGAACGTAGATAAGCGTGAGAAGAGCATGTTCGAGAATATAAACGTAGACTGGAACCTGTCGCATGACGACGGCTCGACGGACTTCTCCGACGACGATACCGTCATCGATGAACGGGTAAGTGTAATGCAGACGGTTTGATAACTGTTATCAGGCTGTGTAGAAGATATTGCTTTTTTGATAAACCCTCGTCTGTATTAATACGATTCTAAAGATTCTAAGCGAAATAGATCAGAAAACCCGGCCTTGCATGGTTTGTATTTGCCAAGTACGCAATTAAAAACTTTGTGCATTGTAAAACAGTGTCTAAAATGAATTGCATAATGGTTACGAATGTAAAAATTATGCGATTCATTTTAGACAATAGGGCAAGATTAAGTGATTCTCGTTTTAGGTGGTAGGACAGAGCAGGACAGGCGACCTTTTCACTTAACGCCATACGGTTTTTCTTGCTTGAATTGAACGTGTCGAGCGGGCGCTCGAAAATTTCTAAACTTGGCCCGTTTCCAGCAAAACGGCAGCGTCACGCCCGAGAGGAAGTGCCCGCGGTCGCGCCCGCCGTCGTACGCGGGCGCGGGCGGGGGGGAGCGCGGCGCGGGCGGCGGGGCGGAGTCGCCGGTGCTGCGCTCGCGCTCCTCCACTTGCGACTCGCTGCACCACGCGCCGCCCACGCCCACCACGCTGCCCAGGAAGCCCAACATGTGTGAGTTGGCATTACACGTTTTATAAAAGCGTCTAGGTGGATTTTAATGCTAGAATGCCAAATGAGAGAATGGGGAGATAATGTAGATAGAGTGGAGAGTGATAAAGGAGCGTGAATGAAGAGGGGATATACAGATATGGAGGAAGAGAGAAAGAGATAGAGTTGAAATGTATGTTTATGGCAACGGCGACCTTTGTCAATTGGAATACACTCTGGGACTCGGCCTGCCGTGCTAGAATGTAAGTTTAGGGGCGATCGCGGCGCGGGCGGCGCTCCTCCACGTGCGACTCGCTGCACCACGCGCCGCCCACGCCCACTAGGATGCCCAGGAAGCCCAAAATGTGTGAGTTGGCATCGCACGTTGCACAGCCATGTGGAAAGCTCTTGAGATTGTCAAAAGAAAAAAAAGAGGAAAAGAAAAGGGAGAGATGGAGAAAGAATAGAGTCAAAGAGAAGTAGAGTGATAAATAAAGAGGTAACGGAAAGAGAGATGGACAGAGGGAGAGAGAAGAGAGAGAAAACGTAAAGATATAATGAGGTAGACAGACAGAGCTAGAGGTGTTAATGGAGAGTTACAGAGAGAGGGAGAGGTAGTGAGAGACACAGGGAGAGTTAGATAGGGATAGACAGACAGAAAGTCTGCAGTGCTAGAATGTGTAAGTTGACAAACGTTCTTGAAGTTGACACACTGACAGCGATGGTCGGCCTGCCTCAATAGAGAAAGTGAGAGAGCACTTTATGGCGTCTCGTTTTTCATATTTGACGACCGCTTCATAGACAACATCGGCAGCCTGAAGAAGCGTGCGGCGCCGCTGCCCCCCGCCGTCGCCCTGCCGCACCCGCCGCCCTACCCCCGCTCCACTCCCTCGCCCTCCGCCGACAGCGCGAGGTCTCTTCACGGTGAGTACTCCAGCTTAGGGGTGGGCGGATGGGAACAACATTTCGTATCGATATGCGATTTTTTTGAAAAAAATAAAAATGGTATTTAGGAAACGCTGATTCAACGCTGATCGATCGATTACCGATACGGTAATTACAAACAATATCGATCAGCATTGATATTTTCTAAATAAAGCTTACGTTAGCACTACACATCATGCAAGTAAGTAAATAGTAGCGTTGATATTTATCGACAAAAAAAACATCGATATAGCCCAGCAAGAATATATTTAGAAGTATTTTCAGTCTCGTTGTTTAAATAAATATATTTAACAATACTTAACATTTTTTTGCGGAACATGTATTTACCTTTTGACGGAAACTAGTTTGCAGTCGGATTTATTTTTACTACAGGGGGTTCATTTTATTGCAGCACCACAATTTCTTCACAGAGCGACGCAGCATTATTTATGTTAGAACCGATGTTTTTAAATTGATTATCATTATCATTAAGTCCGCCGCATTGTACGGTTTCTTTGAGTGCAATAAAAGTATCAATAAACAAATAAATGAATTTTTAATGCGTCTTTTAACGGGTCCCTTTGTTTTTCATTTCCCAGGCGGCGTAGTAAAGCACAGGCCTCAACAGCCGCCGCCGACGCCCCCGCCCGTGCTACCGGCTACCCCACTTCACAACGGCGCATCGCACCACCGGGATGAGCCTACGCCTCCTCCGAGAAAGGTAATATCACCTTGTGCTGTTAACACTACAATTCATGGACCAGTGACTGTAAGGTCAAGTCGGGATAGCTATTGTACCGCAAACAACCACAAATGGAAAATTATAAATGTTTACCCGGATCCACTCTATGATGAAGGTCTGCAGAAGTCGGATCCATGCGACAGGTTCACAGGCACCACTAATGCGTAAAAAAAAGTATTTTGTAAAACGTTTTGCAAGAAGTGGCCTAAGAAAATCTCAGTCTGGTCAGTACTACCATAGAGGAAAAAAAAAAAACTATACCATACCTCTATAACCTAGGGACCTAGAACTCAGGTCTTTGACTTAGACAGCCTTTCTATAGGCTTTCGTCGCAGGCTTTTGGCTCAAGGTTATAGGTACAAATTTAAAAAAAACTCTTTACCGCGATAGAGATTTTTTAAACCAGTTTTTTTTGCTAAAAACGTTTGAAAAATATTTATTTTTTTCGTCGGTGGCGCTTGTGAGTCCTTGTAATGTGCAGTGCTTATGAAATAGTTTACAAAGAGGACGAGTCTATTAAATGCATATTTCAATAGTGTAATATTAGCACGATTATGGCTTTTTTAGGGTTACGTACCCAAAGGGTAAGGGACCCTATTACTAAGGCTACTGTCCGTCTGTCTGTCCGTCTGTTACCAGGGCGTATCTCATGAACCGTGATTACTAGACAGTTGAAATTTTTACAGATAATGTATTTTTGTTGCCGTTAAATACTAAAAATAAGAAAATAATTATTTACAACAAACGTGATTTTTCTACCGTTTATTGCTCGATATTAATAACGGCAACAGGTAGATACTTGAAATATTCAAATGTTGTATAGTCAATGGTACGGAACCCTTCGTACGCGAGTCCGACTCGCACTTGGCCGGTTTTTATTGACACTGTTTGTAGTCCACTAGTCGCATCGCATTTCAATGGTATAATCCGTGCAACTTAACCGCCTATTTAATTTACACACCCATGTGAATTAAATAAGTACCTCGTAAACCATTAAAATTACATTGCAATGGATTGTCAAATAACAGCCATAGCCGTGTATATCACTCTGCTCAATAAGTATGCCTTTAGTGGACTAGGCCCCGATCCTTTGCGACGATATTGGCCGAATGAACCAACTGAATTTTATTAAGCAGTGAGATATCGTTAAAAATATATTTATAAGCCGTTTTCAAGGTCGAGGTCTGTCAACTGACTATCAAGTCTACTGATACGTTAATAGATGTGCAATTATTTGGGCGGTTAGTGAAATATTAACAATTCAATGTTTACTCATCGTCCTGGGTAATTTGGCCGAATGGACCAACTGACTTTTAGTATGCAGTAAGATATCGTTAAAAATATATTTATAAGCCCTATTCAATGTCGAGGTCTGTCAACGAACTATCCAGTCTACGGATACGTTAATAGATGTGCAATTATTTGGACTGTTACTGAAATATTAACAATTCAATGTTGACGTATCATCCTAGGTCATTCGATTAAACTAAAACCAAATTATAGAACTCAGTTGCTTCATTTCGCTTAATAATATTTATAAAATTGCAACACATAAAGATTATTTCTTTCACAATAAAAACTAAGTAATTTGAAAAGTACTTACATATTGTAAATAGTATTAAAATACTAACTTTGGAGGTAACAAGTACAAGTGTTATTGTATTTTGCTTCAGAAGAAAAATAGATTGCATCTGGAAAAGGCTGTGAAAGCGAGACTGAGAAGGGTAACATAAGACTGAGATAGAATTTAGTGTACTTACTCGCTTTTCCTTTGTTTCGTTGTACGCCCTTCATTTGTTTTTAATAATCAAAGCCTCGTCTCTACTTTTTGTCTGGTATAGTCGAGCGATTTGCGACACTACTTTACACTTTTGAGGTTAAATTTTGCTTGTCGGTCTTTGTAGTGTGGCAAATTGTGAATAAACAGGTAAAAGGGGCTGTCAAGAGAGATTGGAGTCAAAATTTAACGTAAATCAGAGAAGTTTAAATTATTTATTCGCCATAGAATTGGAGAACTACCTCTTGACATTCAATAGAATGCAGTCTAATATTGAAGCGCTCTTTAAATAACGTGTGTTTACAATGGAAATTCATTGCGTAATTAACTTATATTGCATGTAGTCTTTTCACTAACGGCTTTGAGCTTTGTTTATCTTTGAATATTTACGTTTTGTTTATTTGAGTTTTTAATGTAATATTAACAAATATTTCCAATATGACAGGAATAGTTTAGCAATACTTCCTCCTTTCAATTTTGCATGATTCAATTAACTGAGATTTACAGCGATTTTTCTTATCTACTACGTAATTAGTCCTTTTACCAAACATTTGGTAACTGTATAAAATAAACAAAAATAGAAGTCTGCTTCAATGAGAATCGACACGCTTTTGCGTAGAGCAATGTATGTAGCCAAGACATTACTCAGAAAGTTTAGAGATAAACAATCATAAGCAGCCTATATATGTCCCACTATAGGGCACAGGCCTTCTCTCAGAGAGAGAGTATGGGCTTAATCACCACGCGTGCCCACCGCGGATTGGCGATTTCAAGCGCTGAGGTATGTGAATAGCTCAGACACTCAGGTTTTCTCACGATGTTTTCCTTCACAGTTAGCGAGTGGTATTGCAGCAATACTATTGCTATTATAACTTCACAAATGTACATAACTTAGAAAGATAAGTCATAGGTACATGCCCGCACTGGGAATCGAAACTGGGTCTCCCGCTTCCGAGTCCAATGTTCTACCCACTAGGCTACCACCGCTAGCCACCAGCCACCGAGTATCACCACCGAGATAAACAATGAAAATGATTAATTGTTGGGCACTTTTCTAAAACTGTGAAAATGTACCTAAGAGGTGTTGCAGAAATGTTCCAGTGAGAGTGTTTTTCTACTCACCAATAAAAACAACTTTTAGTAACGAATCACCTCTGAAATCTCGAAAAAAATATCAGCCACTTCATACTTTCGCTAGAGCAAAGTATGAGAAGAACAGCTTAGAGCAAAGTATCAGAAGAACAGCTTATATTTAGTATGGACCAGCTGATATTTTTTTCGCGATTACAGTGCTGAAAGTTGTTTATATCAATGAATAGAATAAACTCCTTAACTTCTTGGGGGCCGAAGCTCTCGGGTGTCCCGATCTGCTGATTTTACTTTTGTTCTAAAAACTTCGTAGAGCGACCGTCGGGCTTTTTTGCCTTCAGCCTAATCAGCTGTGGTCTCGGGAGCGAACACGGCTGGAAAGGATGGGTCACGTAGGGGCGCTTACACATTTTCCTCAAATCTAGTGGTAGTAAAATTTGTTTAAAATCTATGTACTTACGGGACTGTTCAAGCGGCTCTCAGAGAATAAATACCGGTTTTTCGTACAGTAAAAGTCTGTTCATCTGCTGTTAACAGGTGTCAGTTGTTTTGGCTGTTAAAAGTAGATTACAGATTGTTATTGTATCAGAAATAGGTAGTAAGTCACTCGAGTCACAGCTGTTCGCTGTTAAGATAGCTTGCCCAGGCGTTTGTTTGTTTAATTTCGTGGTTCTGTACTATGCTTTCTAGCAAACCTGTCCATCTGTGCAAGAAATGGATAGAGTAGGTAGAGCTTCCAAAAGTAACGGTTTTTTGGTAGTAATATTGTTACTTTCAAACTAGAAGTAATTTCTTTCATTTAGATGAAAAAAATTACTTCGTTAAATGTAGCGCTACGAATACAAATTATTGGCCTTAATGAACGTTACAAATTAAACAATCTTAATGAAATGGCAACCATTCTTAATAGGGTAGTACAGAAATAAATGTTACTAATGGATGCTTCCTATGTGCCACGATTACACTAAGCCGAGCCGAGTGATGAATTGATAATCTTCATTCAAATCGAATGAAGGAAATCTCATTACTATGACGTCACTTAGATCAATAAAGGTGACGTTGAAAACAGCAGTTCGCTCACTCCTTAGCGTAATTGCGGTATTAGACTAGCCTAAGTGCGCTTATACACGGGCGGCAAGTGTGCCAACTGCAGCCGTTGACACTCGTCGACGACATGTCAGCGACGAATATTCGAGTGCTGCCGTCGACGAGTGACCGTAGGCACAAGTGCCGCCCGTGCATAAAAGTCCTTAGTCCCTTTGCAACTTTCCGACCGTTTCCTATACACGATCCGTCAAATAGACTGTCCTGTCGTTAGTAAACATTTGACAGTTCTTCCGTGCAACTTATGTCAGATATTAACTAACGACAAGCTCCTCTATCGAGGGATTTCATATAGAAAGCGGCCATGAGTGGCCGACTGACACCACACTCTCTTCCAGGAATGTTCTAGTCAAGAGTCGTCCCTGGAACTGTGCGATATATCAGACGTGGGACTTGATGATAGCCGGCTACACTCTGCTTTGTCGTACGAGAGCGAGCGCTCGCGAGAGCGGGAGCGGCACAGCGACAGTCGCTCGCTTGACGTCTCCGACACATCCAGTGTGCACTCGCGGTCGCCTTCCGCCTCTATCACTATGGTGAGTTACGAGTAGAGATGGGTAGTGGATTATAACCCAGTAGTTATAAACCAGTTTTAATCCGGGTTATAACGTTATCGACCAGTTTTATCCCATTAACTACTTTTTTGGTGGGTCAAAATGAAAGACAGGAGCGATACGATTTAACAAGAACAAATTACATCTAAACAAATATGCTTTGGGTAATCGGGAGTTTTGCTTGACATTATAGTGCCATAGTGATTAATGTTTGCACCACTGAAGTATTTTTAAGTTTTAATGAACTGCATACACTTTCAAAATACTATGTTTTCTGTGAATAAAAGTACAAATAAAAGCGTGTCGGGCCACGCGTAGCTTAGGGTTCCACAGACATCTAGTTATTACAAAGATTTATTACCTATTACCTAACATAATCACAAAATTCAGCTATCAAACAAAATAGGAGGCTTTTTACTAATCCCACCAATGTAATCGACCATTACTCGTTTACCCTAGTTAGCTGTGATAATTTTTCTTTTAAATTTATTATATTTGCTACTATCGTGATTTTTTTCAGATTTTTAAATGCAAAGGTTTAGATTTTAGAGGGGAGGACACAGGTAAAAGCTAAATATTTCGTAAATGAATGCCTTAATTGTAATGCCTAATCTTAGTAAACTCTTTAATAAACGATGCCCCACTCGATGGGGTAGAGAAGAAAAAAAAATCAGCCCCTCTTTTCATGTTATGGGAGGTACGGAAAAAAAAATTCTGACACTTTATTATTTAACTTTGCCGACGTGATAAATATGTATCATCATCATCATCAACCCATTATGTCCCCAACGAGGGGCACGGGTCTCTTCCCTGAGGAAGGTATAGGCCATACTCCACCACGGGGGCGAAGTCCGGATTGGTGGAGGCTTGTAGACTAGTGGCTCGTCTACTGTCAGAAGTTGTCAAGCCGCCCTAAGGCCTCTGACTTGGCTTAACGACTGCCATCTATCGACGGCAGCCGGCACCAACAGCTTAACGTGCCTTGCGAAGCACGGAACCGCTCGGAAAAATGCCACTAGCGTTAGGCATAGACGGCGACCCATCCATGCACTGAACGCGCCCTGTGTTGCTTAACCTTCGTGATCGTTTAAGATCACTCAGGCAGCCGGGGCTACGAGCGATAAATATGTATACACATACCAAATTACAGCTTTCTAGTACCACCGGTCTTTGCTCTAGGCCGCGGACGGACAGACAGACGGACATGGCGAAACTATAAGGGTTCCTTGTCGGACTGCGGAACCCTAAAAATGGAAGATTTAACCTAAGTGACACGTTGTAAGATTTGGACTAAGTGACACGCTGCAGTCCCCGTGAATGAAATATTTTCAGATAATGTAGTCCTAATAATGACTGCATCTATACTTTATAAATAATCCAGATATATTTAAAGTAAAACGCCAAATGCATTCGACACAGGCATGCATAATCAATCACTTAATCAGGAACTGCAGTGAGTGACTGACTTCTTTACCCAATGAAAAAGTGCAATAAATATCGCGTTGGAAGTTCAGTCAGTATTCAGGCCAAGGTCATTCGGTAAGCAGCGATCACAGTAACAATAAACAATGCCGCTTCGATAAAAAAAAACACGAAACAATAAATATTATACCAAAAAACGCTCGTGCGCACTCTAAACAACAAAGTACTGGAGTGAGTGCTGGCTGTGCCGTACGCATTGTACACGGCGCAAGTGCGAGCGAGATCGATGATGTCGTAGTCCCACTCGCTCACGCCCGGGGATTTCCGGCGCAAAGGATCATAAAAGTGTGGCTTGCTTGATATACTTTATGAGATGCATTGCCTGCAATGCTTAGGTTTAAATGTACTTAGGTACTTAGGGCCACTTGCAGATCTCGCAAACTAGAGCTTAAGTCGAGCATTTGATAGATAATGCATTGACGAACTGTCAAAATCTCGACTTAAACTCCATTTAGGACACTGGCCCTTAGTATAGTGCGAGCGCAAGAGATAAAAACTAAGCATCGAAGTGAAATCCCTAATATTCTATTGTGTGGAGAATTTCCTGTATATTTTTGCGTGCACAATTTCATAACGATACATGCAGATTACAACTACAACGCCTTGCATATTATTCGACGTATTCCGTATTACTATTGAACGAAATCATTATGAACCGCCATAATGGGTTATAACGGGTGCATAACTGGGTCAAAACTGGATTATAACTCACCAGTGGATTATAACCTGGGCCATTACCCATCTCTAGTTACGAGGCGCGAGACACACAGATGAGACGTGGGGCGAAGGCGCGGTAAGATGTATAAAGTCACAGAAGTTTTTTTAAAGCAAAATATACTCGTGACAGAACCTAACACATTGGCAACCTAAATTTACCTCTGTGATAAACGTAAAAAATAGTATTAAAAAGTATTTAAAGTCTCGCTCACTTTGCTTTGCTCATTGCACTTTGCTCACTGTCGTATGTGAATACCGTCATTTTGGGCTCCGTGAAATACGAAACCACGTCTAACTTTACTTAGATCTTGAGCTTAATGACTCTTATCTACTAATGAAAGCACATACGTCTCGGTTCCTATAGAGAAACAATGAATTTCTACTACCATCGCAAGGCTTTATACATTGCGGTGCCGTTTTCCAGGTAGGCAGCACGACATCCATGCGCCGATGCCGCGCCCTGTACGACTGCCAAGCCGACAACGAGGACGAGATATCTTTCCACGAGGGCGAGATCATAGTCGTCACAAACGAGAGAACAGAGGATCAGAACTGGATGGAAGGCCAGGTGGAAGGCACGACGCGCCGTGGCATGTTCCCCGTCTCGTTCGTTCACATGCTGCCGGATTAAGACAAAGCGGGACAGGTGATATCCACTAGATTGTAGGACTGTTACCCCTACATACTCTACAAGATGTTATGTCTGTCCCTTTTTGATACGATTCGGGACGACCGAAGAAGGGATAGTTTTAGGCCCCTGGATTCGTACTTCCCTTTTAGCGACCGGTTTTCGGAAGGACCTTATATATTTGATGTTGTTATGCGACTGAAGGACCCAGGCTGGGTAGTATCGTGGTAGTGTTCTGTGTTCACACTTTATGGGAACCTGTGTCTTTGTGCATGGTTCCAATTCAATCTACTAAAGTTGTTTGGGAGACGCGCGGTGTAAAAGTTCTTTGCATTATTGTTGCCGGTCATATATGCGTATTGAATGCATTCGGGCCATTGAAGAGCTTATTTACTATAGCAATAATTTGGATTCAGTATTTAAACGGTCTACATTATACTTATATACTCTTTAGTATACTTGCCATAAATATTGCATAGTCACGTAGCGTACTTGTAAAACTTTGTTTAGTGCAGTTGTATATTTGTATACTTAATTTATGTTAAAACAATAATAAATTGAACAAAATCAACCAGGCCTGTGACGTCACTGTTAATATTGTTGTCTTTTACTTTAAAAACACTGTAGATGTATTACAGCAAAACTGCAAATATGCCGTTGATTCTCAGAAGCAGAAAAAGTAGTACTGCACATTTTACAGTCTTACATTTTATGATGGTAATAAACCGCTATTGCATTGTTGATATATGCGCCGCGTTATGGTTAATAGTATATGTTATCAACTTGTCAGTAACATGCGGCCTCAGTTTTCTATGATTGTTACTATACATAACTTTTAATACTCATACATTTTAACCATTCCATGTTTTGGGTATCGTATTTATTGAATTGTTCTCGTGTTTAAAAAATTGTATTAAAAATTACAAGAAGAAATTGTGTTATTCCGGATACACTTGTAGTTTTGTCGGAAAAGTCCGACCAGGTTTCGCTCTTGATCTGTAGCATAACATTCATAGTATGTAGCGCTTACGAATGTTTCCGTTCGAAAAAAATATATGGCGATAATTAGCTACAGTATTAATGATTTGCTCCGAAGTAATAGGTACTATTACAGTAATAGGTAGTATTACTTATTGTATAGCTTTAAAGCCATGCTCTAAAAAGAAACACCAACTTTTGCGCGCCATTTTTAGTAGTCCGTCCTTATGGATTTTTACTAGGCTTTACTATGCTTTTTGCCGCTATTAACTCTTATACTGGGACTAGACCTGAGATTATCCTTTTTTTAAACTCTAAAGCCCGTTAAGTGGTTATTTCAAGAATTATTTCGTGTGACAACTGAATCAAATTACCTGTTTTCTAACGGTTGCACAGAGCAGCCAAAAGGACTTTGAGTTTTGGATTACATGAGACCGAGCTCGGTCATTGCATTGTCTCTTGTCTTTGTCCCAATAGCTATATATCATAAAACTTGTGTAAATCGTAGTTTTTTCCAACTATTCACTATCTTAGTAATTGTAACTGTTGTCTCTGTAATTGTTTTCTTGTGTGTACAATAAAGAATATTCTTATCTTATCTTAGTATGTTACAAAATAAGAAAAGGCACAAACATATTCGATTGTTATTTAGACTGAATGTGTTGTCAACTATTTGTATAATACAATATTATGACAATGTTATATAGAGTTACATATGTATTATGATTAACCAACGAAAGGTACCACGACTGGGACCCAAGATTTAAAATGTTGTAAATATCGCAATAAACAAAAATTCAGATACCAAAAGAGTAATCAAGTACAACTGTTATGTAGAGTCATATTTTAACAAGAAAGCTCAGTATGAATTTGCCAAAAAGTTATTGAAATTGTGATTTGTAGTTGAAATTAAATGTGTCATTTAACTTGGTGCCTCTTCTGTTGACACAAATATTATTATCAATACAGCCTTGTGCATAATTAAATAACCTTTTTTTCAAATATTTACCTAACATCTATGATTTGTGTCAATAGTTTAGGCATAACTATTATATCATTAAACAAATTATTGGACCAGTGGCTGTTCTTTAAACCTAGGCTGTTCTCTGTAGTTGATATTGTCAGGTGTCTTAGATTATTGGTGCATTCTGCCTAGAAATTACTCCCTAATAGTCATATGACAATTGCGATATTATCTTGTTGAAATTCATTACCATAAACTCACTATAAAGAGGTTCTGAATTTCATAACTTCTTTATGTACAGTTTTAGAGGCACGCAAGGCAACGCGTAATGCCAGCATTATTGGCTACGAATTTGAAGAGCTTTGATTTGATCTCTTTTTTTAAAGAAATTCCACTTCTGAGCTGAATTTTTGTAACAAAAATTTCTCAGTAAAAGCCCTACACGTTCGAAGTCAGTCAAATGAGAACGTAGTAATTTCGGAAGCTTGCTCGTTAAATTCAAGCAGTATTTCTATGCAACTGTTTGCTCCTTTTATCTTTTAATAGTCTTTATTCCAGTGTTAGCTGTAATATTGCTCATAGTGTGGCATTCAGTATAAAACTATTAATCATTAGTCATTCTACTTTGTAATTGTAGTACGTAATTATTATGTTAGAAACACCACCACATTCCCAAGTCTTGAGTTATGTATATTAAGATAAGAACCTGGATTAGTACCAACCTACATGTATTAGATGGTTACCCTAATTACCGTGTGATGCCATATAAAATAACTAGTATTTTTACACTATGATTTAAATAATTAGTATCATCTGCTTTACTCAGGCAGAAAGAAAACAGTTATAATGCGTTCCTGAGTTGTAGATATATACAGAGTATCATGATTTCAGCAAAGCACCCAAACAATGAAGCAATGTGTAAATATAATAAAGATAATGAAATGTATGTATTGTGTACCTAGAATGGTGAGTAATTTATTGAGATGTTTATCTAGAGAAGTACTGAGTAAAACCCAAAGGTGTGTTATGGACGTACTTTTCACTACTTTATAACTATAGGCAAAGCAGATTTTTTATTTACGTATAAATTATGAAATATTATTGTGATGTATTTTAATGCCATTTTAGCCTGTCAGTTATTAAAACAAGTTATTTAACCAAATGATGCTAGTAGAGTAAGATTTCATTCATTGTAGTATTATTGGAGATGTGTAGCTAAAGATTTTATGTGTACCTATCCTGAGAATGAATCTGTGTAAATTCTTTAAATACATCACTTCGATGTCTAATTAGATGCCTGTATTTTTCTATTACCTTCCTGCCCTCAACTCTTTGGGCGAGTTCACCCGTTAATAAGTCTAAGCTACGTAATCAAACTTTCTAATTTAATTTCCTAAAAATTTTCGTTGCTGCTCTCTATTTCACACGTGTTAAGTACGCAAGTAATTAACTAAATTTTAAGTTAATACCAAGTTAACACATATGTGTAAACAGTCACTAAAGATCTCCTTAGTAGCAAGTTAAATGATTAAAGGCTAAGGCTAATAAATAAAGTCGTAAATGTTTGACAGTCTATCTTGTGTTCTATGACAAAAAAAAAAAATCAAAACAAAATTTTTAGTTAAATAATGCCTAAATGGAGCCAAACAAACAATATACTTAAATACATTTTTTCATTTTAAATGTTTTTTTTAGAAGTAAAATTTTTGCGTGGGTTAAAGAATTTAAATGATTTTGACCAAAAACTTTAACCAATTTAGCGTTTAACTTTGAACAAAAGCATTAATTACGAAAGTTTTCCATAACCATTTTGTTTCATTACGAGACACAAGGTACAAGGCTGTCATGATAATTGCCAAAATTATGGTACCTAATCTCGCGTACCATAATGGATGCATTATGGTAGATACATTGTACGAACACATCAAATTATAGTACATGTACCATAATTATGGCAAGTATAACACCACTGGGTCACATACTTATGAACACACTTATGATTACTTATGAACTCCCCCTGCCCTTGGTGTCATGTCACATAATATTTTATGTCTAAATATTATTTTAAAAAAAATATTAACCTCAGTCAGTCCTGGGGCCTAATTATGCGCAAAATCCTGAGAGATTCCAATCGTCTAACTGTCAAATTCCATACCAATTTGACAGTTAGACGATTGAGTCGCTCGCTGAATAACGATGGTTAGGAATTGTTATTTTTCTGCTAAAGAACATGACACAAAACATTCTGTTTCCTTTGTGCAAAAAATTTTCGTTGCTAGGGGAAGCAAAATAAAAAGTTAATTTGGAGCATTGAAAACCGATTGTTTTGTGTAATGTTTCATGATAAACACGAGCAGGAGACCCGGCTTTAGAACTGCGTTTCAAAATCATTTACTGGAGTATCATTGATTATTATCAAATCCAAGCAGTTTTTTTTTTCTTTATCGATTTCAAAACAAAAAGTTTGTTTGTTGTGCTAACACTGGACGTTTAATAATTTTCCAGTTTTTTTTGTAGCAACAAAGTACCTATAAATTGACCAACTTTAGAAAACTATTATGTACATACTTTAATTTTTAACACGTGACATTGGCGAAGACAATAACATAACTGCACGCACTCAGTGATGTGTTCTGTGATTCAGTGCAGTGAGTCCATAAAGCGGAATTGAATTGAATTATTTTCCATTTAGTATGTACTTCTTATCGTCGTATTCTAATCGCCCCGGCAAACTAAAGGTGATTATGGAGTCTGTCTAGATTAAAATAGTACCTACATACAAAAGAAAGTGTTATCTTGTTACTACTTCAAAACAGTGCGATCTGCTGAACATGGCTTCACGTAAAAGAGTGTTTGATCTGCTAAGGACGATTAATGTGGCTTCGTGAGTACCTAACCCTTTTATTTTATTCAGTAGCCTCTAATGATTGACATAGGTAAGTTGATTGATTATAGGTATTGTGGGAAGTTTATTAATGGACTTTGTATCTTCCTATCAAAGTTTCGAATGTAAGGTACCTTCATTCAAGTTCAAGTTCATAACATTCTAAACACCTGTTATGAACTTAAGAAGGAAGTTTATATTAGCAAGAACCTACGACTATAATGTGGTTCTACTCTCGATAGTTTTTTTACCTAAGCCTTTGAATTTCCTAAGCCTATGTCGAAGACGATGTCTCAGTATAGTCGACAGCATCCCTTCAGGAGGCCTGCAGTGCTGGCTTTCTGGAAAGAGATAGGCTGGCTGGAGTAAACTCACAGCTTTGCTATACAATGGCCCAACTATGAGGCTAAGTGCAAAAATCTCAGGTCTAACTAACTAACTTAGGATACAAATCCAGAAGTAACTATTTATGGATTTTGTGTCTAAAATAAATAAATTATATGCTAATAAAAGTATGTAAGTGAAATCGTTAAATCAATATATAAAATGTGCCGTGCTTACTAAAGTTTAAGTTGTAAAGTTATACATAATGCAAAACTCCGGTATCCCGCAGGGGTAGGAAGAGACCAGGGCTTACCACTGCCTTGATCCTGGCAAACCTCTTTCGTTTCAATAACATTCATTAGTTGCTGCATGCACGCATGCCGGTATCAGTACTTTTTAGAGTTCTGTACCCGATGGGTGCCAAACGGGACCCTATTACTAAGACGTCACTGTCCGTCTGTCTGTCTGTCCGTCTGTCTGTCTGTCCGTCTGTCTGGTCGTCTGTCTGTCTGTCTGTCCGTTACCAGGCCGTATCTCATGAACCATGATAGCTAGGCAGTTGAAATTTTCACAGATGATGTGTTTCTGTTGCCGCTATAACAACAAATACTAAAAACAGAATAAAATAAATATATAATGGCGGCTCCCGTACAACAAACGTATAGAACATGGTAAGGAAGCCTCTGTGCGCGAGTCCGACTTGAACTTGGCCAGTTTCTTTTTAAATAAATTCGTTCGTTGTTGAACTTTCAGTTGTCAATGCCCAGCTCATGGGCACAGAGGCAATATCCAAGTCTCAAACGTTACACCAACAAAGGACTATGCTTTTGAAGTGAGTAAGAACAGGCTTTTTCATTAACCCTATTAATACTCCGCAGCTTATTCATGAATACACCAGTCATATGACTTGACGGTTATCAATGAGTCAAAAGGTTAATCAACACATTACCCGGCTGTGCAATCGAAAATAATCCATATTTGTATACTTTCAAGGTTAGAGTCAAATAATAATTATGAGAGCAAATTGAAGCTCAGCTTCATCCTACGGGCTAAAACTCCAACCCCGAAGTGGTGAAACCCCACAGCGTAGTCTGTAACCTTATAAGTATAAATAAAAGATCATTTGTGCTTGGCATTATTGCACACGCACAAGCTGGCTCCAATGAGATTAACACAAGACTTTTAACAGGACATTACATAAGAAATTACATGTACAAAGGCGAGCTTATCTCTGTAAGAGATTTCTTCCAGCAAACCTTCGGGTATAGGAGAAGCAGTAGAAAAACGGGTCTATATATGTGCACAAAATAAACTACAAAAAGCCTAAATAACACAAAGTAAAAAGGAAACATTGTAAAACATTTTTCGTACAAGTTCTACTCTGTCCATATCAGTTAAGGCTGCTGTAACATCGAACATGCTGTCTCACTCACACGGTCTAACATTCTCGGTGATTTTAGTACAATGAGTATACTTTTGATAAATGTGGGCTGAGGGTTTGATAGATAATTGTATTACAGACATTTTGTTTTCTTATAAAGTAGTTTTTAATAATAATTAATAAATAATCCTTAGAAACTTCTCTGTATTAAGTATGTAGGTAAATTACTTCGGCCAGATGTCACTGCCTGTACATAATACAGAGGAGTTTGTGAAGAGGCCCGAAATTTCGCCGATGCCTGCACTTGCCCATTAGCTCAGTTGGGAGAGCGCTGGCACAGTTAGCCAGAGGTCAAGTCCCGGCATGGGTGGGATTTTTAGCCTCTAAATAGGTTTTTAAAATTTTCCTCAGCACTGGTTAGTGCAACAAAAAGGATTTACTTTGGCTTTACTCTTTCTTTTGTAACTTCTCATTTCCAGATAAAATGCTCAACAATAAGATACGGCCTTGGAGTGACGAGGGAGCTCGGTCTGGACCTGGTCAACTTGGGAGCCCAGAATGTCTGCGTCATGACAGATCCTAATGTCGTAGCATTGAAGCCCATGCAAATGGTCCTGGACTCTCTTACCAGAAATGGCATTGAGTACAAGGTGTATGATGGAGTTAGTGTGGAGCCTACTGATACTAGGTAGGTAATACACCTGTACTTCATTCCACGAGTCGAACTCCAATTGAACCAAATACTCGCATCTCATTGGTTAATGCGCGTGGCTAGAGATAAGCGAAACAATAAGCGACGACGGTCGGCTATTGAAGTGGCTATTGAAGGTCACCAAAACTTGGAGCATGAAGAAGAGCCTGGATAACAGTAGGATAGTAGCGTTTGAGATGTGGTGTTGGGGAAGATTACTTCACATTTCTTGGACTGCCATGCGAACTAACGAATCGGTACTAAGAGAGCTCAACATCACCACGCGGTTATCCACTGTATGCAGAAAACACAGACTCAGTTTCTTTGGACACATTATGCGATCAACAAGGCATTGTTTGGAGACGCAAATTATCTTGGGCCAAATGAAGGGCAGCCGTGCTCGTGGTAGGGCGATGGTCAGACACAGTGAGGAAGGCGGCAGACGGCAGTATACATCGTGCGGTCCACACTGCCTATGATCGTAGTCTGTGGAATAAAACTGCATGTGGTCGCGATCCTCAGCATTGAGGGACCGAGGAAGAAGAGATTTAAGGGCACGCGCATTAACCAACGGGCGCACATGGACAATTTGTTTGAGAGCTCGTTTCGTGGAATGGAGTATAAAGTTGCTATTTTGAATCTCAGTGCTTGAAATCACCAATCTGCAGTTATTATCACCAATCACCACTTAATATGGTGATTAAGCCCGTACTCTATCACTCTCGAAGAGAATGCCTTTGCCCTTCAGCTGGATGTATTTAAGCTGCTTATGCTTATGGTGATCACTGAAGGGATGCATATTGTATGCTGGATGATTTACACAGCATCTAGTGGCAACTGCTACCAGATGCTGTACAAATCATCCAGCCTGTCAACTGTAGATCACCTATTTATACTTTATTGTACACAAGAAAGAAATAACCCATAAAACAAAGCAATAAGAACGGGTACATAGGCGAGCTTATTTCTATAGAAATTTCTTCCAGCCAACCACATCAGTTGTGAGACGATGATTTTAAATAGGTAGGGAAATAATGTGTGCACATTCAACCAATTAAAAAAAATGTAATAATATAATAATAACAATATAAACATACACATAAAAGTTAAATACCATAATATAAAGAATAAAACAAAAAATAAATCAAATAAAATAACATTACATAAACTACTTACAACTATGTATAAATAAGGAATAAACTACCTACAATAATTTATCCTACTACTATAGTATAGATAAATTATAATATTAGCAAAGAGATAGCAGGTGCTCTTTCAGCTTGAACTTAAAGAGTGCAACAGATGGACAATCTCTTATGGTCTTTGGCAGATTGTTCCACAAGCGCGCCGCACGCACAGAGAATGAGTTATAGTAAAACTCGGTGTCACCTTTCATGAGTAGCAGGAACTCAAGTGATCTGCCAAACATACAACTCTGTTTATTTGTTATTACCTGACAAAAATATGAACGACAAACTTTGACATAATATTTGTGGGATAACACTAAATCCAGAGATTTTGAAACGTGCCCACCTGTGCCAGTGTCGCACTATTTATTTGTTTTTTCATACTTACATGCACATACATAAACTCACGCCTGTATCCCAGAGGGGTAGGCAAAGACCAGGGACTGTCACTTGCCACGATCCCGACAGATCACCTTCGCCTCCTCAACATTCATTAGTCGTTGCATGCACGCACTCCGGTTTCGGGTACTTTTTATCTTGCCCTTTGATAATACATCCCCTATTTTATTTGTTTACTCTACTTACCGCACCGCACATAAATAACTTATTAGTAAATACACTTCCGTTTAGCATTTTACTATTACTATAAAGTAGGTAGGTACTACAATTCATATTTATGTAAAATATTCAATTAATCGAACGAATACTTATTTCACTATCTCCTAACTCGCAATGTACTTTTTCAACATTTTTAAGGCCGCTCTCATGTCTGTCAAAACTGCATGTAATTCGCGTAATTTATTTTAGGTTCGTCAGGTTCGATTCCCAGTGCGGGCATGTATCTATGACTTTGTTTTCTAATTTATGTACATTTGTGAAGGTATAGTAGCAATAGCACTAGCTAACTGTGAAGGAAAACATCGTGAGGAAACCTGAGTGTCTGAGCTATTCACATACCTCAGCGCTTGAAACCGCCAATCCGCGGTGGGCACGCGTGGTGATAAAGCCCATACTCGTTCCCTGAGAGAAGGCCTGTGCCCTACAGTGGGAACCCATATAGGCTGCTTATGTTGTGTATTCTTGCAATAAATAAACCATTGTTAAATTTCAATTTAAAAAAGTAGGTATTCTCTTCTAGTTTCAAAGACGCCATAAGGTTCGCCAGAGAGGGCAACTTCGACAGTTTCGTGGCAGTCGGAGGGGGGTCGGTAATAGACACCTGCAAAGCGGCCAACCTGTTCATGTGCGACCCCGGGGCGGAATTCCTGGACTACGTAAACGCACCAATCGGAAAAGCCAAGCCTGTCACGGTGCAATTAAAGCCTGTTATTGCCAGTGAGTGCGATCGATTTACATACCTTCTGATGTTAATTGGACAAATTACTTATGGGCTCGTTTGACAGGTTTGCTCATCAATATCCAATCAAGGCAAGGCACGTTAAGCTGTTGGTGCCGGCTGCCGTCGATAGATGGCAGTCGTTAAGCCAAGTCAGAGGCCTTAGGGCGGCTTGACAACTTCTGACAGTAGACGAGCCACTAGTCTACAAGCCTCCACCAATCCGGACTTGGCCCCCGTGGTGGAGTATGGCCTATACCTTCCTCAGGGAAGAGACCCGTGCCCCTCGGTGGGGACATAATGGGTTGATGATGATGATCCAATCAATTGTCGCTGTAAACTGTTGTCCCAATTATGTCCTCTGTGAGCTAGATTTTCCCAAGTTTCCTGAGAACAGACTCAACTAGCGACTTCCTTATGATACTTACCCCCAGTTTCTCGTACACTAACACGCTGTTAATCTACTCTTAACAGCTGTCAATTGACCAAAGTGCATACAAAAAAAAAACCCACTGACAGCTGTTAACAGTAGATTAAGAGCTTGTTAGTGTACGAGAAACCGGGGGTAACAGATTCATTTATGAAAATTCGATCCTTAAAACACTCCCAGACTTTACCACTGACTATTGAAACTGCACACTGCTGTCAAAAATAATTTCTCTTTATGTGTTCCTCTGTGCATAAAACCGCTAAATCACATTTATTTTTTGCAATAAATGTCTACTTATTGACATAGAACAAAAGTTCTTGTAAAACACCAACTCACACGTTTCATAAATTGCGCGCTTTAGATGTAAACCTATGTACGCCCCACTGCAGGGCACCGGTCTTCTCTCAGTGAAGTAGGTAGTTGCTTCATGAGTTCCTCCAATAACAGTCGGACTGTCGGCATTCCATCTGACTGGCGAGAAATTTACATTATAGTAGGTACAGCAGTTCCATCACGCCGCTTCTCCCCCTCTTTTCTTTTCCAGACTTTCGGTAATAACTTTAGTGCAGATTTTTTCCTTCTTATAATATCTGATCCATTTACACACTTATTTATCTAACAATAGGAAACCAAATCTCTTTGTGTAAATATTATTTAATGTTGAGAACAATATAAAAATTCTGCCTCTATTAAAAAAATTGCAAATACGCCTAAGATACAGGATACATTAAAGTAACCTAGTTTAGGCGACACTTGTTAGGTATATGCTAGTGTTCAATATTGGGATGTGAAAATTAGGAGTCTTCTTTATGTAATTCGACGTTTTAATCAGATAATAATCGATTATAATAATAAAACACATGAAGCGAATTTTAAAATAAAACGATGTTTTCAGTAAGCGGCTGTAGAAGAGAGGCAAAAGTCAAAGAATACAAAAGCAAAGCGCCGCATTTTCGATATTTAAAATCACTTGTTTTCTTCTTCAATTTCACCCATAGAGAGCGGGGGTCAGCGTTCTGTGGCCTAATTACGCGCACCACATTCTGAGTGATTCCAGTCGTCTAACTGTCAAATTTCATACTAATTTGACAGTTAGACGATTGGAATCGCTCAGGATTTGGTGCGCGTAATATAGGGGCTGAACAGCTAGCCTAATTCATTTTAAACGATGTATAAATTTTGTTAGTTCTTTTAATGAAAATAAACCAAGTATTTATTATTATTCCCAGTACCAACAACGAGCGGCACCGGCGCCGAAACGACAGGCGTCAGCGTCTTTGACTACGAGCCGATTCACGCGAAGACCGGTATCTCTCACGGCGCACTGCGTCCGATGCTCGCCCTCATAGACCCTCTGCACACTCTCTCGCTTCCGGAGAAAGTAGCCAACTTCGCGGGGTTCGACATATTCTGCCACGCCTTGGAAAGTTTCACAGCGATACCGTATAGCGAGAGGGGGCCCGCTCCCGCCAACCCCGCGCTGAGACCCACGTACCAAGGCAGCAATCCCATATCTGATGTCTGGGCGAGATTCTGTTTACAGGTAGGAAACCATATTGAATTGCGGTAAGTGTTCTGATATATTTCAAAGGTATCATATTTCCTTCTTTCTATATCCCATTCTGAGGATATAACTCTGTGAGTTGGTAAGTTGAGAGAGTTGATGAGGTGACCGAAATATACTTCTGTATTTTACAGTTTAGAGTTGTTAAAATCGAAATAATCCATCCACTCAATAAAAAGTTACAGAACTAGTCCGCAGCTATGGGCGAATGCCGATGATGGAGCTTGATTCACTTTCTCACCATAGTCTCTCCAAAAATACTTCGCGCGTGCAGTGTATCAGCCGGACGACCTGGAGGCCCGCTCGGCCATGCACCTGGCGGCCACGATGGCTGGCGTGGGCATCGGCAACGCGGGCGTCCACCTCTGCCACGGCTTGGCCTACCCCATCGCCGGACACGTCAAAGGCTTCCTGCCGCCGGACTACGGGTAATTTCATAGACTAACGTCCGTTTCCCATTGACTGCTGGGAGTCTGAAAGGTCTAAAGATTTAAATCATACCGACTCCAGGTGCTAGCTTCAGATATGAAAGTCTTTCTAACTCCGCACTTCTGGCCAGAGTTGATTGTGTTCCGTCACTATAGGGAGGCGAGACAGTCAACGAAACTCCCAAACCAAACTAGGCTTTCAGATAACATTGAATTTCATTTTTGTATTTATAATTCGGTTGTATGGGCCTAGTTGGAATAAATGCTTTATATAAACGATCAGGTTATAGATAAGCCCGTTGACAATCAAATTTTATTAGTTCTTCCCATTGAGTTGAATGGTTCTTCCATGCACTTTACATAAAAAATATAACTGTCAGTGGGTTTATCTATTGACGGATAAAAAACGGCACGATGATTTAGTCCGCAAGCGATAAAATGTATCCTGTATCTGGTACTACATTTCATGCAAAAACATCGATTTATAGAGAAATGAGACAATATACCATAGAACTGAAGTGGCAGTGGCAAGGATGTTTTAGGGCAGTGGGCTGGTCACATCTGCCGAAGGTTGGATGAGGATTGCCGAGGGTAGAAGGAAGTGGCGAGCCTCAGGGGAGGCATGTGTCCAGAAGTGGATGAATAGGGGCTGATGGATTGAATAGTCTATCTTCGCATTAGTATTCTATGCAGAATAATGATTTACGGGAAGCTACGACATTGATCGAGCGTATAAATAAAGCGCGAATCCAATAAAGTTATGTAAATCACTGCATTTCGAAGAAGAATAGTTGTTTTTTTTTTAGAGGTAGGAGGAGGAGATTTATTAATTTAGGCTAGTTACATGCAAAAAATCAAGTCCCACTCCGCGTCCCACTGCTGGATACTATTCTTCTCTGACTTTCTCTGACCACGAACTGTCAAACGCAGCGTAGGACGCCCACCAGCTCGCTGGACCGACGCTCTGAGGCAGTTTGGTGGCAGTGGCTGGATCAGGATGGCCGAGGACAGAACGAAGTGGCGTGTCTTGGCGGAGGCCTGTGTCCAGGCCCTAGAGTCTAACACACATAGTTTTTGAATAGAATGACATAAGCACGACAATAGTTGGCATTTTGCCTCTATTTGGTAGTCCACTAAGCAATAGCAGTACAATGCCATTCCAATGGTGTAACTCGCGCAAATTAAAGAGGCATCTCTCGCGAAGGAGATCGAATCGCGCGAGGCGCCAAGTTTAGTTGCACGGGTGCGATTGCCCTTGGAATGCGATTGGTTATTAGACTACAAATAGTGTCAATCAAACAACCATGACAGTACTGATGTGACTATTAATAAAAACTGAATTTGCATGGATATCTGCTCGTTTATTTTTCATTTTACAATTTTCCGACGTTTCGGTACTTTTGCAAGTCTCGTGGTCTCGGTAGACTCTTGTAAAACTACCGAAACGTCGGAAAATTGTAAGATGAAAAAAGAAACGAGTAAGTATCCGTGCAAATTCCGTTTTTTATTATGTCTAGTGCTCGTGTTAACCTTAGAAAATACTATGACTCTATTAAACAACTACCTATGCATTCTGATTTCTATGATAGAGACTCGCCCCTCCCCGCCCCCCTCCTCCTAGCAGTGGTACGGGCTAATTGATTGAACTATAAATATTCCACTTTTCCCTCGCAGCACCAAGCCAATCATCCCCCACGGTCTGTCAGTGGTCGTCACAGCGCCCGCAGTCTTCCGCTTCACCGGCCCCAGTGACCCTGACAAGCATCTAGAGGCGGCCAGCCTACTCGGAGCCGACATCCAGAACAAGAAGCAGGCGGACGCGGGTCAAGTGTTGGCGGACACGATATTGAAGTACATGGAGCAGATGAAGATCGATGACGGACTCACTGGCGTCGGATACTCGAGGGAGGATATTCCCGCGCTGGTTAAGGGGACGTTGCCGCAGGTAAACATAACCGTAATTACTTCCACGCAACACAATCACTTGTCGTGATACCCTGTGCAAACTAGGATATCCAGGCAAGGATATCACAAAGATGGAAATACACCCAAACTGAGGCCATTAGTATTTAAATCATGTACGGCGGCCTCCAGTTGGCGGTTCTCCGGAGTCGAACCCACCACCATTGTTATAGTCCATCGTGTTAACCGTTAGACCAACGAAACAGTCAAATAACTCCACAGGTGCGTTCAGACTGCAAAGGGTTAAGGTCTATCCACACTACATAGGGCCGGGGTCGTGCGAGACGTTTAGAATTCAATGATTATTCGCTTTTTTGAGACCTGTTAAATCCCGAAAAAAATATCTTTGTGCTCATATTTTGTGTTTTTCTGTGACCTTTATGGTATAAATACAATTTAATTTTCAGGCACGTTTCCACATTATCTACAAATTCCTTTCGGAACTAACAAAGGAGTGAAGTTGTGAAGTAAAATGTTTTTGAAATTGGTTTCTCCCATGTTTGGATGGTTTAATCAATCAGACGCTGGATTTTATGTCTAAGCTTGATTTATTTCTCAAATAAAATTATGCCCCTAGAAAAGTTTATGCTTTAGCTTTTTTTATACTTATTCGTGTCGACCTTTAGTTTGATGAAGAAGAGACTTGCCGCCGGTTATTAACTGAGACGCTGGCGGAATGATCTCGAAAACTTCCTGCCGGAGTGGTGAGAGGTGGCAAATGGCCGAAAATCTTCATCTCTTAGGTTAAGCAATATCTGTGTAATTTAAATTTTTATGTACAATAAAGTGTTTTTACGGAATCCTACTCTGCGCGTGGCCCGACACGCACTTGGTCGGTTTTTTTAATTTACGGACATGTCGGGTCGCAATGAAACTTCGCCAATATGAAGTAAAGAAATTAGAATCTTATAGGCTTTAGAGCTATCTCACAAGGCTGTAATCGTAGCTGATTTATCGTAACAGCATCTAATTTTCCCCCTTGTTGACTACAACTCCCCTTTTCAACGGCCTCGAATCTCCCACCAATAGTTTGTGACGTAAATGGTAATCGTTATTTCTAGGTTCGTCTGCGTGATCTGGCGCCTCTGCCACAGTCAGAAGAAGATCTGGCAAGGATTCTGGAGGACTCTCTGACGGTCTACTAAGAACAGAAATTATTATACCTAATCAATTGTTGTACCTATGTGTAAGTAATAGTGACACATACAGGGTTAGTTCCTATAAAATGTTCAATTACTGAAACATGTCGGTTAGAATTTGTCATTTTCAACAACTTTTGTTCCGCCACTCTTGAGTTTTTTTGTTCAAATTGCCGGTTAATATATAAATAATGTTTTTTTACGGTCTTCTGCTATGTAGTGTCGCTGTTTGATAGATAATGCTTAAAACCATATGTGTTAAAGTAGAATACACATTAATATATGTAAAATTATAATTTACAGAAGGCTGCGACACTGGTAGAGTGCGTTAAACGCGAATTTAACGTCATTAAAATTTGACACTTACGGAACAAAAGATGTTGCCAAACACAAAGTCTAATTGGGGTGTCTCGGGTATTTTAATTTTTGTAGATAGTAACTATTTTTCTTATTGTTTTATGGTTGTTATACTTTGGTTTGTAGTTATTCATTTTAATCTTGTTATTGATTGCCTATATTGTTGTTATTGGGTGTATTAAATAAAAAACACAAGCATAGTGTTTAATTTTTAATATTTTTAAGTACATAAAATAAACCTATTAACTAATTTGTAAAATATATAATAATAATAATGTAAAGTATCCTAAATTAATTTATTGTAAAAATCTTGACTTCATTTTGTTACTTTCGTTTTTTTATAATTTTAAAGGGTAGCGCTAGACTGGATGGTCGGTCGCAACATTGTTCAGTGGACTGTAAGGCACTACGACGAATTTTGCATTTTCATAATTGTACGCGTGTGTGACTAGCGCTTATGCCTATCTATCACTTACTGCTTCTTATGTAAGAGTTGTCTGTTACTGCAGCGGCTTGTTAATTTTGTGTCCTAAGTCTAAGTGTTATGAAACAGTTTGTACCGTGTGGCTCACACCGCTTCTGGCACGATGTTGCTGTGGTGGAAGGGACTGCTCTCGTATGACATGTTGGCGGCGTTTACGGTGACGTTGTGAAGCGGCTGGTAGCGGCTGAGCTTAGGGGTGGCGGGGCCCTTAAGGTCCTCGGAGAGTTGCTGGTAGACGAGGCCGCAGTCTTTTTTAGTACGCCCCTGCTGGCCCATGGCGGCGATTATGGCACTGTTGTAGCGGACCTGCTTGCTCCTCCTGTTGCACACCATCATGACGGCCTTGCCGACCACGAGCAGGATGAGGAGCGAGCCGAGGACGGCGATGAGCAGCGGCCACAGGTACTCGTAGCGGTCGTGCTCCTCGTCTCGAAGTGTCGCCAGGATTTCCACTTCGTCGTCGTCGCCGTCGTCGTACAGACTGTCGTTTTCCAGCAGCTTGATGTCGATCTTGACGCGGTTGTCGACGACTGGCGCTGCGGTGCTGGTGGACGCCTTGGGCGTCGCGTTGGTCACGGCCTTCTCGACGGCCTTGAGTTCAAGAGTGTCGTCGGCGGCGTCGTCGTAGTCCTCGGCCGCGTCGTCGTCTTCATCCTCGTCATCGTCGTCGTCGCCTTCGTCATCAGCGTCGTCGTCGGCGTCGTCAGGTTTGCTCTCGACCTTTCCGACCTTCTTGTTTGTCGTCTTGTTTTCGTTGGCCAATATCGCGTCATCCAGAGTATCCTTCAAGTCGAAGTTGCCTTCGGCGTCTTCGTCGATTCTTTCCCAGATTTCTTCGTCGGAAGCTGGCGCTGCGGCTGGCAAAACTTCAACTCTGTTTGGTAGGTCAGTCCCGCATACCTTCTTGGCCAAGAATTCCCAGCTGTAAGTGGTCTCGTCTTCTTTAGCGTCCTTTGCCAAATTTGCAATGCTAGCGGTGTACGCGTTGGGCGAGACGTTGCGGTTGCTTAATAAGGTCATGAGGTTCTCGAACTCGCGGCTGCAGGCTAGGGGATTGTTGCTAATATCGAGGGTGTGCAAGTTCTTCAGCGCTTCGATTTCAGATTTCTTAATTTCCGTGATACGACAGAAAGAAGTGTTTAAGTGCCTTAGCTTACCAAGCATTTCAATTTTTAGATTCTTCTCCTCCTTCCACAGAGTAGTAATCTCAGTATGACTCATATCTAATAAGGTCAATTCTGGCGTGTAGGAGAAAAAAGTCGCTGAAAGTACTTTCAAGGGATTTCCTTGGAGGTAAAGTTTGGCCAGTTCCTTGTTCTGTTCGAACACTTTGTTATCTAAAGTTGTCAACAGATTTTTTGCAAGGTTGATCTCCACGAGCTTAGGGATCCTAGAGAACACTTTAGAGCTAATCATGCGAATCTTGTTGCCAGACAGATTGATTTGCGATAGAGCCGTGAAAGTGCTCAGCGAGTTATCTTGGATTTCTTCGAGACCACAGTTGGATGCGTCAAACAAGTATATGTTGAATTGCTGCGCGGAGCATTCAAAGCCGTCGTCTGGCAGATGTTTCAGGTTAGGATTGTTGGAGATCTTGAAGATGTCTAGTTCAATGTTCTCTTTGATAAGGCTGCTGGAAATAAAGTCCAAGTCATTGTATGACAGGTCAAGGTAATTCAGGTCTTTCAGCGTGTGGAAAGCTTGGTTGTGGATCTTAGCGATGTGGTTGCCGCTGAGATTAAGGTTGGCAATAAAAGGCATGCCATTGAACATGGAAGGGCCGACGAATTTGATGCTGGTTTGGCCGGCATTGAGGGTCAAGCAGTCTGAAATTTGTAGCCCGTACACCGTGTAGATCGGGTTCCTCTGAATATGCAATGTAGCCAACTCGGTGTTCTCAGCGAAAATATCATCAGGAAGAGTGCTTATATTGTTGTCTGTAAGATCCAGCTCCTCCAAGTCCAAGAGGTCCTTGAAAGTTTTGGGGTCCAAATTGGACAGAGAATTTCCAGCTACATTTAGATACATAAGACTGGGCATGTTTTGGAATGTACTGGGAGAAATGGTCCTCATGTTGCAATACGAGACGTCGAGCTCCTGAACGGAACTTGCGTTCAGAAAGTAGCTGTCCGAGCCCAGGGCTGGGAAGTTGAGCGGGTTGTTGGCGAGCGTTAGTAGCAGCAACTTTTTGTTGAACGCGAAGGTTTCCGGGTGCAAGTTCTTTAACCTGTTATTGGATAGATGCACCGCGTACAGTTCGTGTAGGCCGTAGAAAGCCTTAGGGCCGACGGAGGCGATGGTGCAGTTAACGATTTTAACCGTGGCCATATTGTGGAGGCCAAGCTTCTTGAAGATGTAGTCGTCCAGGCTTATCGGGAACCGGGGATCGATGTTCTCGAGAACGAGGTCTGTGATGTCGTCGCCGAACTTCTGCACGCCGACCTCGAGACGGTTGCACTTGGCTATCCTGTATCCTTGGGATACAGTGCATATGCAGTCTCTGGGGCAGGGTTTGTTCTCGTTGAAGACTACCTGCTCCTGGTCCGTGTCATAGTCCTCATACTGGTAGAGGAAGTTGTCGGCGTCTTTAGTGCTCGTCTTGTTGGCGGGCTCGCTCAGTGCGAGCGCGCATACTGCCAGCAGCAGCAGCAGCTCCCGCGCTCTCGTCCCCATTTTGAAGCGAACTCTGGAAAGAGATAACATCCACGTTTCAATATCGCACGTTATCAGCTTTATCGTGTCGCGAAAGTTTCTCGAACGCGGGAGGGTCACGTTACCGGTTCAATATGGCACGTTGAAACAATGGGAGAAGTACGATTTTTTTGTGTGTTTTCTTTGTACAGATTTGCGTCATGTGAGTTAACAATGGGTTAACGTTTTTGCCGTGCAGCTTGAGCTGGTAAACAGTCTAGCGTTTATTATGTGCAAACAAACAAAAGTTGAACATTTCATTCTAAGAGCTTATAAATATACGCTGACCTATGTTCTGCCTATCATAAACATACATGGATTGATACGCATGGTGTGACACCTTTTGGTTACTTTGGCTACAAAATATATGAGTGACTGATGGTGCCGACGAAAATATCTGCCTTTCTCAACAGGGTTTAAAAACCTTTTTTTTTATTATTGTAAAACGTATCAACGAATGGATGATACAATAATTATTTACACAGTATTTTAAGAGTCAAAAAAGCGTACTTAGCAGACGGTAACTAAATTCAGCAATGTTACTCCTTATGTTGGTCCCGTCTGCTTAGTAGTTAATGCTCAGCAGTCGGGTTTTGGTTATTTTTTATTTCAGTTTTGTTTTTGTCTTTTTAGTGATATTTTAATGCTGATTTATATGACACTCGCGTACTGATGTTTTATATACATCACACGTGATTGGCCGAAGATCTAAGATCCGAGTACAATAAATTAAATATAACAGCGCCATCTAGTTACTGATGGTTGTACTATAACGTTACTTAATAGCGTCTACATTTAATTTATTCTAAGGATCTGAATAGAATAAATTAAAAGTAGCAGCGCCATTAGTAACTCAATGTGGTACTTTAACGTAGCTTAATAGCAATTTTTATTTTTTGTGACTTTTCTGTTCTATTAATACCGATTTTATATAGCCTTTGACACTCCGACAGGGGTGACAAATTGATTGAGACCTCATTTGTCAATATCTGGCCATTGGTTAAGGAGTTATGAGGGAACATTATAATCGGACAGACTTACATACATACATACGAGCTAAACACATTACCCTCCTTTTGGGCTCCGCCGCAGTCGGGTAAAAAATGTCAGCTGTTCGAAGTTCTAATTACAATACCTATATCAAACAGCTTATGTTTTTTTTTAGAGATTTTAAAGCTTTTCTCTTAGTAAAAGTGGTTTGTATTGACGACGAAAACCACCTAAACTAAACTAAACCACCTTCAGATGGATATGGGAATTTTGTCACAATCCGTATATGGGTTGTAAATTCAGGTACAAAACACACGGACGTTTCCCGGGCATAATTGGGCATAAATATAACCAACCAATGCCAAAAACATGTTAAAAAAATTGTATATTTTGGACATTATTTTAGTTTGTTGACACCCAATTACTCAGTCAGTTCACAAAGAAATCGCTTATCTAACGTGATTGATCGTTGCCTGCCTTCCTTTGTGAGTTGAGCAAATAATAGCACGTGATATTTGCTCAACGTGTGTTATCAACGTTTTTGTCATTCGTTCCTACGGTTTAAAGCGTTGCCAACATCTGTGCTAGCAGATGTTCCTTAGATAGGATTCTGGCGGTGGCATGTCTGTTCATACTTCAAAGTTCATGCTTTGAATACAGAGGTTTAATGCTCCACCACCGAGCCACGAATTTCCTTACGAAACACTCCGCTCTATTATCTTGTCTAGAGCTTGCTAAGATTAAGACGGACGATGTCTTTAACATTGGCTTATCCCACGCTATTACGCTCTAAGGATTTAGTTAGGTCTTTGCGTTTCGAGGCGTTTGCATCCTATATTTAGTAACTTACAGCTTTGACCTTCGCTCGCCGTGTGTTTAGGATTTTTTCCACATAAAATATGTCCAAGTGCCATACGTATTTGTATTTATTTTCAGAGTAACGGTTACTCTACATATTGTGACGCGGTATCACACCTATCAGCGATTAGTGCCATCCAAACAGCCAATTAGAGGACAGTTTCGAGATATGGCGCCCCGTTCTTCTAATGTTGACTTATGATTTTAATTACTTCTACTCACAAGTAGGTAAATTAACTGTGTCTCCATAAATGATTAAAAATGGACGAAACCAGTAAGAAAAGGTGTTGAGTTGACTCACCACTTATCTTATACCGCCTTGAAATGTAACCAGAAACTGTTTCCTATCGGCAGTTCCTGGTATTCGTTTGCATCACTCACAGCTCGATTCACTAGAGGCTTTATAGCAGTAGAAAGTTTCGTCACTTTCGCGTTGGTCACACATACAATAGGGAGTAGGCACACTGAACAGCTATCGACACAACACACGACACGTCCTGACTTCGAGAGGGTTTGCGCGCTTGTGTGTGGCTGAACGGCTTGAACGAAGGCCGGCCGATATATTCGTTCCAAGATAATTAGGTGTCGTGTACACAAGGCAATAAAGGTTGTTTAGCCGGCGTGTGTGCACTGTACGTTCACACTCTTATGACAGTGTCTGTCTACGGATGCCGTAAAAGCCGAATATTTAAACTAAAAACACACTATGTCGGTGACCTTCATCCTGCAACTTTGTCTTAGCAGCTCAAAGCGTAGGTACCTACTATAATATATTTATAGACTCGGTGATGGGCGGGACCTGAAATACCTCAAATATTGCGTCAACAATCAATGTAGGATACAATGTATCTCTAGATATACTATCTGGGTTTGGTCTATCGTTTCGGTAACGTTTGATCGCGCCTGGATTTCTTCAGAATGGTTGTTCCAGAATCTCTCTTAATCTCCTTATAAATTACTTTATTATATAGGTAGGGTACAGTGAGTGTACCACTATAGCCGAGATAATTTTACTTTAGCTTGCCGCGGTCGGGTGGGAATCTATGATAAGATTAGATAACTAGCTCTGCGTAGGCACCGGTTTCGCTCTACATACCCTCACCTAGCCGGCGGTAACAGAGTGCGTTAGCATAGCACTAGAACGACGGGAACAGTCATTTGACAGCAATTTCAATTTGATTTTGAAATAGTTCAATAATTATTTAACTCGACGTCTTGAGACTTAGTGACTTTTAATAGTATTAGAACCTACGTGAAACTACGTTATAAAATCAGTTATATCTCGTTTGTATATCGTTTAAAATAGTGAAATAGCGAACAAGACGGCGGCAGTCGTTTGATAAATGTTTGTAATTGTAATATGAGAGGGTAGGACAAAAATTCTTATAAGAGCTGCTTTTAATTTTTTTATCGTCTCCTCCGATGTTGAGACGAAATTATTTGGAACAATTTGTCACAAATTGTTTCAAAGGCCAAATATTTACCAAATATTTTTTTATTGGCAAATATTTCCGAAAATGAATCAGTTTATGTTATTATAGTTAAGTGCAGAACGCGATCTACAACAGGTTAGTTCGAGATTCTCCTCCAGGAAGAGACCTGAAAGATCAGGGACCTCTGTCAACTTTTCAGTTTTCATGGCCGTAGCAGAGGCCTTAGCTGTCATCGTGGTCGAGGCCGGGGGCGTAGTCCTAGCTTGAATGTGAAAAGTGACACAAAGCCAAGAAACCGGCCAAGTGCGAGTCGGACTCGCGCACGAAGGGTTCCGTACCATTATCTATAAAACTCTCTATGTCTATGTGTCTATAAAACTTGGTTCAAAACGCGAATGATCCTCAAGGTAGGTTCTGGTATAATTTCAATTTGGTTCGCCAATTGCTAATACATTTACAAAAAAGCCTTATCTAATTTCTGTAGCGGGCAGCGGCTCTAACTCGGTATGCTTGATAGCCTAAGGTATGAGTGTAAAGTTTCGTTGATTACGGCGAATTGTTTATGGTTAAATGGGTAGTACAATGGCAGTATCGTTGGTAGATAGAAAGGGCCTCACTGAGGTGATCAGCATCAGCATCGTTCTAATAGTTTTCTAGCTTTGTCACTAGAAAGATGGGAAAATAAGTCTACAAGGTAGGCAGTCAAGTGACTCCTTAGGTAGCAAATCACCTACTATATCTATGAAAATAAAATGAGATTTGTGGTATGACTATTTTTCATATTTATAGACTTAAATTAAAGATTTTATTGCCGTTAAAACAGCCGGAGTGGCATTTTAAAGGCATACCTTATTACTTTTATTTTTGCAGTTTCAAATGCATCATCATCATCATCAGCCATTTGACGCCCACTGCAGGATATGGGCCTCCGTCGTGGTTTTCATAACCATGAGGGGTTTTGGGATAATCGCCACGCTTGGCAGGCGGGATGGCGATCGCAGTATAACATAATTATAACTAAAAAGAAATAATAAAATATAACTAAACATATGCCTGTTTCGAATTATCCTCAGTTTGCTCAGAAGATTGAGAAGTAGAAGGGCACGGGCTCAGAATACGCAGGTTCAGGAAGAGAAGTTTCAGCTTCGTTTTCGACTAGGAAGTGTAGATAGATAGATAAATATAATAGTTCGTAGTTCATACAATTTCTACGTTTTATATTTTTTACTGAAATTTTGTTGCACAAAAAGGGTCCAATATATTGAAGAAAACTTCCACGGGCCATCTTCGAGAAGCCGAGATAGAAGGACTCTACTTCTTTGCCATATGATCATCGTTATCCACGCCATAGTTAGTAGCATGTTCAGTCTTTGGCCTTTTTAGGGTTCCGTACCCGAAGGGTGCCAAACGGGGTTCCGTTATTACTAAGACTTCACTGTCCATTTGTCTGTCCGTCTGTCTGTATGTCACCAGGCTGTATCTCGTGAACCGTGATAGCTAGGCAGTTGAAATTTTCACAGATGATATATTTCTGTTGCCGCTATAACAACAAATATTTAAGGGGGCTCCCATAAAACAAACGTAATTCTTTTGCCGTTTTTTGCTCGATATTAATAACGGCAACAGGTTGACGCTTGAAATATTCACAGAATATTTCGTCATATATTCGCTTCAAAAGTAAATAATTAAATTAACATAAACATTAAATAAAATAAATATTTAAGGGGGGCTCCCATACAACAAAAGTGATTTTTTTGCCGTTTTTTCTCGATCTTAATGTGTCGATCCGATTTCTACAATACTTTTTTTGTTCGAACAGATATAACGTCCCATTGGTCCCATTTTAATTTGGTGAAGATCTGATGTAGACTTTCAGAGATGAAGAACGGAACTCTTCAATGGACAGCAGTAAATAAGGCCCAATGGTGCACATTCTTTAGTAATATCCCTATGTCTTATAAAATAGCGTAAAAGTAGTCCCAAGGTAATTTGGTGATGTTTTGGTGAAGACTTTCGGAGATGGAATTTGAGAACGTCAAATTTTAAAGCAACGAATTAAGTAGGGTAAATTATTATGCTTATAAGGGTCTTCTTTATTTTTCTCTCGCTCTCCCACTAAAAATTTAAAATAAAAAAAATTTAATAAAAAAATAAAAACCGACTTCAAAACACTACAGCACTAAAAAGTTACAAATAATTTAAATAATTAGAAGTACCTATGTATACATATACGTATTGTAGAAGTATAATTTGTAGTCGGTTCCCAGTTTTATGACCAGCACATGTATTTTCGGCATTCTAATTATTTAAATTATTTCTAACTTTTTAGTGCTGTAGTGTTTCGAAGTCGGTTTTTATTTTGTGTTTAAATTTTTTTTAAGTACTCACCTCTCGTCTACTATTTGAAAAGATAGTCTTTCGGTTTATGCAATAAAAATGGGCAAGTACCAAAGTTGGGTCTCAGAAACAGAAAACACTCTGGCGCCGGCCAACTAGCCGGCCGGTTGGATCCTGTGATGTCACAATAAGAATCAAAACCAGCCGGTGTTTAAACTTCGCTAACTTTGTCATTTGAGTCATTCAAAAAGTAGTATTGCTTAAATTATGCTCCATCCGCCCTAGTACTAGGAAGTCCAATATTTCGATGTCTGAATGATCCTCAGTTTGAAGTTTCGCTTTGGTTCACCTAACTTATGCAGAGACGGTGTCAAATTAAAATGTATAATTATTGCGAGAGTTTAAACTCAAAAACAAAAGCCAAACAAAACATTCTCTACTCGAACGGAAGACATCAAACTGGTTGTTATAAATCGATGTCCAATAGACACAAATGTTAAAATATATTATTATATTTGGTTACATAGCAAAAACTAACCAAATTTTGGTAATTTTTTTACAAGGAAAACATATAATAGATATGTAGTTAATATAATTATCCAGTTTTCCATCATACCTACCAGGAAACTGCCAAGCCCATAGCTCTTTATTTGAAAGTGTATTGACTGAAAGCGATCAAATTCAATAGCCACGCGCCAGCCCGTGGATAAATGATTTAGTTTGCATACAATCGGTTCCATTCCAGTACTGTATAGGTAAGCGACGTGCAAAAATGCATCTTGGATTACCATACCAATACCGAAAGCTAGCAACGAACTAGGTCGGTTACATGGAACGCTGTGGCTGGAATTTTCTTCTTTGAATGTAGCTTTAAAATATGGTCTAAGCAGGCTGTGAGCTTATTATTCGATTACTAACTAGAAAAAAAAATTTCAGCGAAACCCGTTTTCGAAACAATTTACAAGAGGCTAAACAGTAATATTTTATGAATTGCATTTAGGTAGAATCTTGTCGTTCGTAAGGCTTCAAATAACATTTGAGATCAATAATTTGAACATTGAATAAAATAAATAAATTAATGTCGTACCTAGAAGAAGAATGCCACGTTAATTTGAGATACATACCTATATGACCTGGTTCAGCCAATCAGCTGACACGGAATTTCGACCTGCAACAACACAAAGATACCATTAGTTTCTAGTATGCACTAACCAAATAACCAGCCGCACAAAAGTGAAACGATCATTCCATTCAGCTCCATACAACAGATGTTTAGGTCAGCGAACTATTGGGGTACCTCAGGACCGCAACCTATGTTTCATTATTCAGTTGAATTATAGCTCTAAAGTCAATTGGAACAGGAATTAAATTTCGATTTGACTGAACGAACTCGTCGCTCTGGCTTTGCTCTAAGCGTGGGCTTGTTCAATATTAATAGGTACGCACTGTTTCAATGCTATGCTTTGTGGAGGTACACCAACCACTGGCAATAATTTTAATAATTCTTGTAAATAGTTCTCGATTATTATTCCAACCAAACAGGAATCAAAAACTATTCGTTTCTTTTTGACACAGTATTTGATATTTTTACCCTTGTGGAACATTCAATTGAAGCATACTTTACATGATATCGATTCTGCGTTTCATACCCAACGAGTATCGATAACTGAACTAGATTATATTAAAGGTACTTGGTTACTCTGTTTAGAAAACTGGGCTAATGGATTGATCCAATATGTTTTGCGCGAAATTGAATAATTTGGCACATGCATGATGTGCGTGGACCTATGTTTGTTATTCCAACTGACAGTTAGTTAGTGAATTAATTATAATAAATTACAGCAATGGAGTTATTTAATTAACTCTGTTTGTTTGTTATTTAATGTAGATCTATCTAGTACAGTTAAGGCGTGTTTAACATAACTATTTTTTAACGTTGTAGTGTTAAATACAATACCTATTATCAAAATACTAGTCAGTGTAGTCATAACGTCCCTAGTTTCTCCCTCAACCTGTTTTTGAGTAGAATGGCAAGGTGATGGGGTGATGGACTGATTCTAATCTAAACATGTTGATAATTTCTCGCTCAATTTTCAGTTCGGAAACTTTTTATTTATAACGTTCATATTGTTAGTCTTGTCCGTAGGAATACATTATGCACAATTGCACAATAACCAGGGAAACGAATATAACAGCTTGTGATTTTTAACAGGTATAAAGAACGATTGTTTTCTGATAATGAGAACGATTCTTCCTACTATCACCATTAATCCAGTATTAAGTAACCCACTCTACTAAAACTAGCTATTAAGAGCTAGTTCTGTGTTACGAAATGCAAAGATTAAATTTGAATAATTCCTATTTCGATACCTTTTTAGAATTTCATAACAGCTGGGAGCCACTTCTACTAAGACTAAAGTGTACCAAACCGAACTGATTAAAGCTACCGATATGGTAGTTAAAGATGTAGCTTGACGATGTTTTTTATTTTTTTGCACTTTTAATTTAGAAAGATGCCTACGACACCCTGTTACTAACACTACGTCTGTCTGTCAAAAAAATAGTAAATGTAATAATAGAAAAATATATATTTAAAAAAATTACCTCATTGAACATTAAACGTGTTTTTTTTACGTGTTTGGTTTTTGGTGGTAAGAATGGTAGTAGGTACATACAAGCGTCAAACTCGGTGTGATGTACTCTTTGAGTATAACAACAAAAAATAAAAACTGGTCAAGTGTGAGTTGGAATCCCGCTAAGAGTCCCGAACTGAACGAAAGAAAACTCGGTGCTTGAGTCAGACTCGCACTGCGCCGGTTTTTTTTTCTTATGTAGATTCTGTAAATATAACAGTTATTAAGCTCTATAATGGTCTTTTAAGTGCGTGCGTCGAACATCCTCTACTAAGTTATGTGTAATTCTGTTTAGAAAAGCTAGCAATCTGGGCGTGGTCTAGACCTGACTTCTGCTATGCTAGGTACTTGAGTGCAACTAGCGAGACGCAAGGTACTAAGCAAGACTGGTTTTCTCACAAGCGAGCCCAGTAAAGAGGAAGAAATATTAATAATATTTTATCGAGCAGTGACATTTATCTATTTATTTCTCAGTATATTGTATACTTTACCTTGGTTTCCGGTTGTTTGTGGATGCGTGTAGAGTCGACCATACCTTAATAATAAAATTACCCGTAGACATCCGTTTATTCCCCTTGCTCTTGACATTACTTTGTTTTTAACTGCGCCACAATTAAATGCAATATGTTCTTAATAACGACCTAGTAAACATTAAGAAAGATGGCGACAAGAGGACAATGGACGAGATTGGCAGGAAACCGGCAAGGTTGGCGTGTCGGTGGAGAGGCCTATGCCCAACAGTGGGTATCTTTCATGGGCTGTACAGGTAGATAGAAACGTTTTAATTATAATAAATGACATTAAACTTATTTTGACTTTTGGGCACATCGGTCTTATAAGGCATTTTTGCTTAATTATTCAATGAAATTAACGTCGACAGTATTGTTAGAAAAAGTAATCTCTTTGAGAGAGATATGACGATATTTTCATTATGATAATAATATGACGTACAATGTATACTTATGTATCCGAGAAACAACGCTGAAATGGACACAACCTTTACTTGCATTGCATTCTCTGCCTTATAGCTTATAAGCTTCAAGATAGTTTACAACAAAAATGCAAAGACGCTGTCGGATTCCTGAGTGTGCTTGAAATGTTGCGGTGGCTTCTCAGGAAACTGTTTGTAGTTTGTGGTCTATTTGAGCCTTATGGTTTCTTATAGAAATGCGTGGCTTAGATCACTTATAGTAACGCTAACGCACTTGCAAGTTGTAAAGTAACACCAACGTCACTAAAATGTTTTATGCAAAGTCACGTAAAGTAGTATTCATTTAGCTAGTCGTCTAGGCGAGACACAGTCTGAATGATAAGTGTCTATACTTTACCTGTCAATGGTTGAGGTGCTTAAACTAAAAATTCTTTGCCAGAGATGGTAACGATGTAATAAAATGTAGCTTCCTGCATACGATTATTTTTTATGCTTCGAAGACAACAGCTAGCTGCAGATAAATAGATACGTAGGTACTTCGTCATCATCATCATCAGCCATTTAACGCCGACTGCAGGACATAGGCCGCCTTCGTGGTTTTCATAACCATGATGGGTTTTGCCGTAGGTACTACTATACCTATATAATGTCTTCGCATGTACTTACCAACCATTTCTATTGTGTTTATGTAGAGGAAAATTGCCCAATATTATTGTTTGTTAACATGTTTAATCTTATTAATGTTGTTTAGGAAAGGGCCCGGTGGCGCAGGGAGATTCCCATAGAAATGAAACCGAAAATGTTTATTTGTCTTCAAATATATAAGGCACATTGGATTAAATGAAGCGGTGGCAGCCTAGTGGGTAGAACATTGGACTCGGAAGCGAGAGACCCAGGTCCGATTCCCAGTGCGGGCATGTACCTATGACTTTGTTTTCTAAGTTATGTAGGTACATTTGCGAGGTTATCATAAAGGCTTCAGTTTTTAAATTAAATCCAATGTCATTCGTCATACGTCCCACTGTAGAGCACAGGCATTCTCTCAGAGAGAGAGTATGGGCTTAGTCTCTCTGAGAGAAGGCCTGTGCCTACAGTGGGACTTACGATAGTAACATTGGATTTCATTTAAAAACTTTGCCAATATGTACAGTTGGCACAAACAACTTGAGGTTTGAACAGTGTTTGTAATTGCGAAGTACCTTGGCTCTAAAATGAAGACAGCTTATAAGGTTCTAATTTGTTTTTTACGTCATTCGTAAATTAAAACAAACTATTACGTTTGTATTGGAATCCGCCCGCGCTGAGCATCCTTAGCAGCAGCATTTAATAAAACGTTTTGGAAGTAACATAGATGGCTCTAGGTACAGTAATTTTTGTTGCCAAGACATCTGGTGTCGTAAGGGTCGACTGTATTAAAATTACCTTACCCAAAAAGGGGCTGTTCTTCTCCTCAATACGAAGATGTTTCACTTAGGACAACTTTGCAATAGTAGGTAATAATATATTCAACTGTGCCATCAAATTTGGTATCACACTTTAGTCATCGTCGGTAGAACCTGTGCTTCACATGCGAAATGTCTAACCCCCTTGGAAACCTAACCACATGTGAAACTTTATCGTTGTCATCAGCATCATATCATAAAAATATTTGAGAAACGGCAGTTTTCTGGCTGGCTGACTATGGCTGGTTTGTTATTGATCCAAAGTAAGATGTGGTCTCCTAACAACTTGATAGTACCGTAAAACGGGGCTACTTTGACTTAGGGTTACTTTGACAGATTTTAGGACTACTTTGACAGAGCGCCAAAATCGGTTTTCATGTGTGCTCAGCAAGTGTGCGTGACCTCGAGTAATATTGCGAGTAATGTTAAGAGACTGATTAAGTGGCATTAACAGTACCTTCGGTATAAATATTGTAATACTTGCGTTAATAAAGAATAATTTAATTGTAAAAATATTTGTTTTCATTTAAATCCTGGATGTAGTTTTCAATGAAATAATAGTTTTTTTTGTCAAAAGATATCAAAGTAACCCATGCTTTTACTATCTTTGACGTCAGTTGCATTTCAATGCCTTGTCAAAGAAACCCCACTTCTAAGGTTACTTTGACATTTAATAAATTAAAAAAGTAGGGAGTTAGGGGAGTGGTAGGTCTTAAATTTGCCATAGATCTGATAACCAAAGGACACATTGTTCTGTTGGCGTAAAAAAAGTTAAATTCGAGCCGTAAAAAAAAAGTTACAAACCAAAAACCTCCAAAACCTGTTCAAAGTAGCCCCGTTTTACGGTAGTTATAAAGGTAACGGGAACTCCCCTTACCATCCTGTTTCAGTTTACCATCCTGTCACAAACGCTACACACAAATAGACAGAAAGTAAAGTAGCGCGTCATAATTTTTTTTGTAACGGCGATATTACACGGTTCAACCAAATTGATTTACTTTGGTTAAAAGGCACAGAAGTGAAATATACTGCTGTTTACACGTATCTTAGAAGTGAACTACATATTTAAATATTTAAATTATAAATTGAACCATTCAATTGACATTGCGCATGAAAATATTTACGAATCAGCCCGTGGGAATCAGTCTAATTTGTGTTTATTTAAATGAAAAATTAACAAGAACGAAGCGAAGAAACAGACGGCGTTGGTGGGTGCGACCATGGATATTAAAGAAGACAGGCTTTGGGCGGTTCAAATTGTCTATTGAGAGAATTGCCAGAAGAACAAAGGTTAAAATATTCTAAGAACAAAGGCGTTTACTCCCTTTTTCCATTTATAAACAATTTTTTACAATACACTTGTGACGTCTATTCTTCACACTGCGACATAGAGAATGAACATCTAGTTAATCATTCAATTCAACTTTCGTTCAATTCCGTTGAACGATGAATGGCAAAAGTGGAAATATTGAGCAAGCTCGATTCTTTCAACGCGATTGAACATTGACATTGAATGATTCACTTTTACGTTTACATTGTTCAATTTGGTTGCTTCATCCAAATTGAAAGACAGAAGTGAACCGTATAATATCGCCATAAGTCACAACTGAGTATGTAGAGAGAATGACATATATGAAATGGTTATTTAAGTATCACAATCACAACCACAACAGTGTTGCCTAGAAAATATATTATTGAAGTAAGCATTAGGTACCTGATAAGAGGCAGTTCGTATCAAAAACCTGCTTGTCGCAAGATAGAGATAAGTACCCCATACTAAAGGTACAATGTTGTTGTTCGTTTCAAAACTTTCGTCAGTGGTAAATGAACTTCAAGAAAGTAAATCAATTAAATGCTTAGAGTTTGATGATAAGAGGTTACATACACATTGGGCAGAAAATGTGAAATTAATATTTCATATTCAAGGCATATTTTTCCCGTATCACCACAGCATAATTATCAATGTTGTATACTACTTTATTATGTATTGGAACTGATAATATAATCGTTACAGTTCCAGCAAATAGATAACGGCCGGCCGCAGCTTTCCTTTACCTGCTCAATTTTGTTTTTGTTTGATTGATACCAAGGAAAATCTCCATCCATCTCTGAAAGTCTTCATCAGATCTTCACCAAATTAAAATGGGACCAATGGGACGATATATCGAACAAAAAAAAATTGTCGAAATCGGTTAAGATTTGACGGAGTTATGGAGGAACATGGCCAATGGTTAATTCGAAAATAATTAAATTTTTAATTTGATTTAATTAATGAATCATATTATAATTATAATTAATTATTCTGTCTTTCTTTGATAATGTATGTGTTAATTATTAGTGGAAACTTCACTGGTTTATGAGAATAATAATAGTCTACATAAGATTAAATACTGTACCGTTTGTTTCCTAAATAAAATAAAAAAAAAAATAATAAAAGAAATATAAATTTTATTTGATACCTCTAGCCAAGTAGCAATCTTCGACCTATACCTACATAGGTGGAAGATAATATGTTAGCCGTTTGTTTTTCGGCGGCTATCAAGTTACACTTGTCTCATCAAGCACCTGGGACCGCCGAACGCGTTCTTAAGTTACGACTTAGTTAATGTATGTTAATTTATTCTCCAACGGCCTCGTTTGTTTTGTCTGCGTATGCGACAGACGCAAAGATAAGTCGACAGTTTTTATTGGGATCTCGAGGTTTGCTATCTGTATTTGACCGTGAATGGCCTCTAGGAAATGATGCTGGCTGGACGAAGTAGGAAAACGTGGAACGTGGAAATACTCGAAGGAGTATCTGGGGCGCTAGTAGTAGGTTCTCCGTCGACTCCGAACTGTCAAATACATGGTATGTATTCAAATTTTGACACTTTGGAATTTTTAAAATGGAACCTTAATAGAGTGGACATTTTACTGATCTACGATTTTGATTAGGTATAATACATATACTGCATTTTTACAATAACAGCGATCCGAACTAAAGATATCTCCAGAACGTATTCTCGAAGCTATTATACAGGGCATGTTAGTGTATCATATACGTATAGTGTAGTCGACAGCACGTCAACCGTTACATACGTGCACTCTAATCAGTTCCGTTAAGGGCGAGTTTGCAACAAAAATGTAAAGGTTAACTTGCTGTCGACTGTACAGTGATAGATTCGCGGTCGGGTTACGTGACAAGTTTTTCAATGCATTGAGACGCCTGGAAGGCTTGGTAGGTACGTGCGCGCGAGGACTTGGAGCGGCAATGAAATTTTCGGATTTGCGCACGAAGGGTTCCGTACCATTATCTATACAACATTTGAATATTTCAACCGTCTACCTGTTGCCGTTATTAATATCGAGGAAAAAAAGGCAAAAAAATCACGTTTGTTGTACGAGGGGGCTCCCTTAAATATTTATTTTATTCTGTTTTTAGTATTTGTTGTTATAGCGTTAATAGAAATACATAATTTGTGAAAATGTCAACTGTCTAACTATCACGGTTCATGAGATACAGCCCGGTGACAGACGGACGAACGTGTTAGTAATAGGGTCCCTTAACCTTTGGTTACGGAACCTTAAAAACAAATGACAGCAGTTAACAGTAATGTTAGTGTACGAGAAACCGAGGGTAAGTCTATTTAAAAGAAAACCACCTTAAGAAAACAAACGTTAAATTCACATTGCGATTCCTAAAGGTCTGTTGAGTTTTGGATCTTATTTGTTTCGAGTTGGTCATAGAATAACAGTAGGTAAGTACTTATTGTTTTTTATTGACGAATAAAATAACCCTCATAATTTCTACAAATTTTTTCCGAACCTTAATTTTTTTTCTGGAGCAACTCTTCCTATACCTGGTATACCTAAAAGCTTCTATTGAAATATTCAGAAGACGAACACTAGAAAATCTCAGGGAACCATTATATGTAACGTAATAAACGAGGGGCCCTAAAATGTCATCGGCGAACAGTCAAAAAACTGGTTTTTTGTAGTACAAGCCACTAATTAAGACTTCCGTTCAGTATTAATAGAAAAGCCACAGCTGGAATGGAAACACATTTTGCACTACCTTGAATGTAAGTAGGTAGTAGGTAACACTCAAAAAGCACGTACCTATGTGCGTGCTCTTAACCAAAACACAAACTGCATAAACAGAAGCCAGACTCTAAGCAATAGATATTCTTGGAGAGGTCATCATCGTAACCATTAGCCATTTGAGCCCACTGCAGGACATAGGCCTCCCTCATGGTTTTCCAAGCTTCCCGGTCTTGTGCCGCCGGCATCCAGCGACTTCCCGCCACAGTAACCAGGTCGTCAGGTGGAGGGCCTTCCCACTCTTCGTCGTCCGATGCGCGGTCGCCAGGTCAGAACTTTTTCGCCCCAACGGCCATCAGTTCTCCGAGCTGGAGGGGTAAGTACTGAATATACCTACATACTTAAATAAATGAGGGCAGTAAGACAGGTTTCCCTAAAAAACAATTAAACTTTTTCGGGTTCCGTACCCGAAGGGTGCCAAACGGGACCCTTACTAAGACTACCCTGTCCTTCTGTCTGTCTGTGCGCCTGTCTGTATCTCATGAACCGTGATAGCTAGGCAGTCGAAATTTTCACAGATGATGTATTTCTGTTGCCGCTATGACAAAAAATACTGAAAATAGAATAAAATAAATATTTAAGGGGGGGCTCCCATAGAACAAACGTTGTCTTAAGACAACGCTCGCCATCTAGCGGCCATCTATGTAACCTTCACAGCGCCCATATCATGTCATTAAATGTCAATGTTAAACGCTTCTTGTTGGTTTCTATAGATGGCGCTTTCTCAAATTCGACCTTTGTCTAATACCTATTGTATAGATAATGGTACGGAACCCTCGTGCGCGAGTCCGACTCGCACTTGGCCGGTTTTTCATCAGCTTTTCCTAGCTCTGTCGTAAAACACAATAATCGACGATGGCTACCAGTTATACGTTTCTCTATATTTTTAAAACTTTCTTCCATTAACTTTGTCCTAGCTTAGTCTTTACGCGTCTGAATCCTAATACAAAAAACGGCCAAGTGCGTGTCGGGCCACGCACAGTGTAGGGTTCCGGGTAGAAAGAGGGGGTTTTATCTGCTTTACAGAACTAACAACTTCATTAACACAAATTTCAAAAGCCGTTTAAATAAGAACCCCTCTTTCTACGGAACCTTACACTGCGCGTGGCCCGACAGGCACTTGGCCGGTTTTTTAGTGAGATAAATTTGACTAGAGATGATTAAGACTAGAGAATATTCGAAGATCCGAACACAGTACACAAAAAGCGTAAAATAAAGAAAGTATGGGTACCCAATTTGGTCCTAGCCGGTACCTGGAAAACTTCCTCTGCATGACAATAATACCTAACCCAATTAGACGCCTAAAACTCCATTCAATACTTAAGGAAAACTTCATCATCAGCCATTTGACGCCAGGACATAGGCCTCCTTCGTGGTTTTCATAACCATGAGGGGTTTTGCCATAATCGCCACGCTTGGCAGGCGTGTTGGCGATGGCAGCATGCGGTTGGAATCTCAGGAAGACGCCGCTGCCCGTCTCCTGGCAACTGATTTCCTTAGTCGCCCTCTACGACATCCACGGAAGGAAAACTTTAGTAAGTATTAAATTATGACATTTTACTATTTGGTTTCTTGTGGCCTAAAGTAAAAATTATAAAATTATAACCTTATGTTAGCTGATGACTTGCAAAATACAGAATAAATTAATGACATGGCATAGTTATACCTGAGATTTCCGCACTTAGATTTTCTTAGCCTAATAGTTGGGTCATTGTAGGTAGCAAGCGCCTTGGATTTCCTCACGATGTTTTCCTTCACGGTTAGCGAGTGATGTTGCTACTACAACTTCACAAATGTGCGTAACTTAGAAAACAAAGTCATGCCAGGATTCGAACCCACGACCTCCCGAATGAGAAGTCGGCGTTCTACTGCTCCTATGACATGACGTAGACAAACATGCTTTGCAGTCTTGTAAAAAACAAAAGCGTGGTGATCAGCGTTCTGAGGGCCAGGTGGTCATCGCATATGATGGACATCTGCACATCTTAACATTCACAAAAAAGAGGGCTTCTCGTTCCATTTTCGCCTTTATGATTAGCGCAATAACGCTGCTCGGATGTACCTAGTAGACCGTACAAGGCGACATCGACAGGACACTGGGCAAACCAGTTCCTTCACAGTCACGCTCTGTGCCCGCCTTTCTGTACTGCGGTAAGGTAAAGTTGACAAGTTTGAAGAAAACGTCGGGGGTTTCTCCCGCATAATTTTAGTTAAAACTAAAACTATGATGCAGGAACTGCACCAAAATGCTTTCGTCAATCTTATAAGTAAACCAATACAGTCAGTAGGTATTTAAATAGTGACAGGAAAACATGTACTTATTACGTACGTCAACTTTATTCCCCGAAATATTATCGATGTTCATGTTTTAGTTATTTTGTCGAACTTGCCTCACTGTGACTCAGTCCTTGACATCTTTTGAATGGAGTACGTAACTACTAAGACAATGACATAGTATAACAGCTTTTGTAAGGCAAAGTGAACAAATGTTTTCAGTTCCAGTGTAGTATGTATACCTAGGAAACTTTGGCCTTTGCATCTACGTAATGAGATGATTTATACAGCGTCCAGTGTTACCATCCGTCACACTAGACGGGTTAAGGGACCACTCGGATGCTGCAGTACCTGGGACATTTTTTTTAGATGGAGTAGGCTTGCCCAGCACCTACAGGTACCATCCTGACAGCTCAGTCGGCCTAGCCCACAGGAAAGACAAGTCAATACGTGCAGAACCAACCGAGCCGCGGGTTTCCTCACGATGTTTTCCTTCACGATTAGCGTGAGCTTACAGAACCTTTAAAGTAACACAGATACTGTAGTCGTTTAGTAACAATAATAATAATGAATATGTTATTTTGGGGTCACAAGTTCCAATTAATGAAATGAATTAACGATAGAATTCATTGACTAATGACTTCTAACGTTGATTCATTTCATTCATTGGAAATTGTTTGCCCTTGTTGTTAAAATATTTATTATTATTACTTCATTTAAACATTAATTTCATTTATTTATGAGTAGACCGTATCGTTGGGAATCCTATTTGTTTGATATTTACTACATTGCTCATCCCGTTCCAAGGATATACCCATGCGGAAGGATACAGTAAATCTCGGTACCTATGCTCGGTACCTTTTCTATGCTCGTTACATTAACGGATGACGTAATATCTAAATTAAAACTGTCTTAATTCTGCAGGCCAACGCTTACGGGGAAAAATGTGATTTAGAATCTTCCGAGATTGTATCCGTTCAAGTTTAAGTAAAGTGTCTCTGTTAAAGTTTAGTGGCGCCCTCGTAAAGTAGGTAAATTCAAGCCAGTATTCTCTAAGGCTGTGACTATAAATGCCACGGCGCGCGCAATAAATCGTTTCGGTCGTCGCGGGGCGACATTGTCACTAAATAAAGCTGTTATTAACAAATAACGGGACAGTGACCTAATTCTGATAGGTTAATGGCTGGGGTAGGTAAAGCCTAAGATACCTTGGGCGACTATGGGTTTTGTGGTCTAACTTTTTACGTTTTGTGCTTATAGGACTATTCCTATAATGATACGTCGTAGGCAATTAGTCGAATTCGTCTGTTTACTATTTACGATGGGCGAAGTTTACAAATGCACGCTCGGCTATAATATGCCGAAGGCAAATTGTAAATGCACTCAAATTGTAAATTCCATAATGTGCATTGTATTTCATCAACCACCGTGCAACCAGCGTGATAAGACCGACAATTAGGCTTGAAACACGTAAAATATTGTTTATCACTTAGGACCACTTTTGTTCTACGATTTTTGAATATTTTTTTCCAATACATATTCATGAAATTCTCGTGTCGTAATTTTTGGATGGCCCCTTAAAGTCCAAAATTGGAAGTGCAGGTATTGCATCACTTCGTACGGATCATAACTTCTCTGTAAATAGGTACATATTACCAATACGTTTTTGACATTGGAAATGTCTTTTCGTTCGCTCCAGTGTAGGCTCCGATTTCACGAAAAAGTGCGATCCCCTTATATCTCGGAGAGTTATGAAGATAGGTATGATCATTGAATTTTATGATATTAAAAAAGGCTCAAAAACGCGTATTAGGGTGTAAGGTGCAAAAAGAATTATTCGAGAAAGTAAAAAACAAAAAAGTTATGACCGAAAAAGTCCTCTGGACAATTAACTCAGCTACAATTTGAGCCTAAAACAAAGACGATCGGGTTAAGGGTTTCCCTGTGGCCTAACCTCTTTCAAAAAAAAAAGTCAGAACGACGTTTTTTCCCACGACAATTATGACTCGATTCATTTCCAATGTGCTCGATAGTCGTGTGAGGCACGAAACCTGTGAATTTTTTATTACCTTTAGATAATTTGTACTTTTTTATAAGGACAAACAGCTCTGAAACCTAGACACTGCATACATAAATTGTTATGCACAAAACGGCAGGAGTTGCCGATAAGTGACAGATAAGTAGATAGCGCGCAAAGTGTGAAGGACGCCCACTATTCCAAAACGACACAGCTGAGCGATGACTTCACTGTACAATCGGCAGAAGATCAACATATCTGTACTAACGTCGCCCGTAACGATAACGTGGAGAAGAGTAGAGTGCACGCGTGCAAAGGTGGACGTGCTGTCGACTGTACTAGCCATAATAATGTATGAATAATGGATAATGTATGACCCAGGACGAGCAAAGACTTCATTTACATTATTGCGTGAATTAACATTTAGTGGACCTACGTTCACAGACCAGGGACTAGATAACATTTATGCAAAAAACCGTCGGTTTTGGCGTTTCTAATACTAGGCTTTTTGCCTTAGGTTCACGGCCACGGGTCTGTCACTTTTTGTAAAAATGGTGTGTAAAAGGAGATGATTTCTCATTTGTGGCTCTATGAATCTCGTGTAATCTGAATCATTTGTTTAAATCTAGGAAAAACTGAATTAAATGAAATATACTGCTCAGTTACAAAGTAGTACTTAGGTGTAGGTTTAATGGACTCCGGCAGAATTACTTTCAGGGAAGTAAATCTTCCTTTTATTTATTTATTTATTAACTAGGTAGTTGGCTCGGCAAACTTCGTCATCATCAGCCACTTGACGCCCACTGCAGGCCACAGGCCTCCCTCGTGGTTTTCATTACCATGAGGGGTTTTGCCATAATCGCCACGCTTAGCAGGCGGGTTGGCGATCGCAGTATGCAGTTGGAATCTCATGAAGGCGCTGCTGCCCGTCTCCCGGTAATTTATTTCCTTAGTCGCCTTCTACGAATCCACGGAAGGAAATGGAATGACGGACGACATTCTTAATCTGGCGCCAAACTTCGTACCCCCTCAGAATCTATAAAATAATATATCGTGAATTTTTCCCTTTAATGTTTATTTTGCTCGAATAGGGCCTGTTTCATAAAACTACAATTCTTAATTTATTATGACAATTTGATGTACACTGCGTGGCGGAGTCTTCCTGCTCTTTAATCTGTGTGTTGGCCAACTTTGCAATGTAAGTATATCGAATAGTCATGGTCATTGTTCAATGAAATAGGTCCCTGGGCTGAGACAAATGTAACAAATCAAAGATCATTGAAATCGGTCGAGCCGTTCATGAGTTATAAAAACGGTGTAACAGACCCCACTTTGTTTTGTATATTTATATCGATTGATTAATAATTTTATTGCACTTAAACGAATCCGTAAAGAATTACAGCTTTTGTTGTTTTTTTTTTAAATTCAACCACTAGTTAGTTTTCCTGTTTTGTTGTGGCGCTGCTTGACAAATAATGGCAGGTGAGAAACACCGGTCCTCGTGACCGTAGGTATTTTACTATTACTTATTTTGGTCGTGACAAACTCTAAAATTACTAAAGGTGCCTATTATCTAGGTACTAAATAAAATCAATAGCAGGTACCTACCTATATTATTATGTGTCGTCTTCATTGTTTGTTAAATGAAGCCTCTTTGCTAACCACCAATGCACGCCTCATATCAATTGATTTGATCTTCAAGAGTCTCGAACTAAATAGTAATGTAAAAGGTCAGATGAACATTGAACACTAATAAAGGAGAAACGCAAACGCGGGCCTGGGTTCTAAGGAATTGAGACCGTTACTTGCCCATTTATATCATCATCGTCATCATCAGCCATTTAACGCCCACTGCATGACATTGGTCTCCCTCATGGTTTTCCAAGCTTCCCGGTCGTGTGCCGCCCGCATCCAGCGACTCCCCGCCATGCCACCGTAACCATGTCGTCGGACCATCTGGTGGTGGGCCTTCCCGCGCTGCGTCGTCCGGTCCGCGGTCCCCAGGTCAGAACCCATTTATATGAAATCACCAAATTAAGGCTTTTTTCTACTGAAAGGGCAAAATAATCCTAAAAAAATACGTTATAACGTTATGCCAGCTGCCTAGCAACCACTGCTCACGACAGGACAGCGGCCCAATAGGAAAGCGTGCTTGCCCTGTCACTCGTCACCCTCCTAACAGTCTGTACTTCAAGATACCAAATTTACAAATTATGGATGCCACACAACTCAGGAAAAACATTGATTTATAGTGTTCCTATGTAATACCTATGTAAGCAACTTTACCCACCAAACGACCCTGTCTATGTCGCAGGCCGATGGTACAGCCAGCGGCCACCATGACTCACTCCCAGAATATGTGCAGTGCCCGGAGTGCCCCCAGCCGCGCTTCTTTAAAGGGAGGGCGGGCTTAATTATCCACAAAGCTCGGACACATAAGCCTCCCTCCCAAAAGGCATACTCTCAACCTACCCCTCCTACAACGACCACACAGCAAAATCCCTTTTGGAAAACTATAGGAAAGTGCAAATCCTCCGTGAAAATTATTAAAAGAATACCCCGCGGAGCACGAATAAGCGTTGCACAAAATTTATGATCAACAATAAAACAAGTAGTTGAAGAAAACTCTAAGCGCACCTGGGAGACACTCTTCACCTTTGCCTACCGGACACTGCACATAAAAGAGGATACGAGAAGACGCAGCTCCCTGACTCAATCCATAAAAAACAACTGTTCAAACCCATTAGATCTACTAATAGACACAAAAGAAAATTTTCATACTAAAAGCAAATACCGACTCATAGAAAATAAAGTTAGCGACGGCGATATCCGGGGAGCTGCTTAGCTCCTGTTCTCGAGTGATGCCATCGCTCCCGACTCCCATGAAACAGTCTCGGCCTTGGAGGACAAACATCCGTCGCCCCTTGCAGCGGCCGCCCTTCCGCCTGCTCCGCAACCCGATGACGCCAACATCGGAGTAACCGGAAAAGACCTCTTGTCGGCTGTGATGTCCTTCAAGGGAGGGTCAGCGAGCGGCCTCGACGGTCTGAGCCCACAACACCTAAAAGACCTTCTTTGCGGCTCATCCGGCGAGGCTGGTGAGACTCTCTTGAGGGAAATCACGGCTCTGATTAATCTAATGTTGGCCGGGAAGGTATGTCCTGAATTCACAGACATCCTATATGGAGCCAACCTCTGCGCTCTCCTAAAAAAAGATGGGGGCATAAGATCCATAGCCGTGGGATCGAGCATTAGGAGGTTGGCATCCAAACTGTGTTGCCGATACATTCTACCTTTACTGACCAGCAAATTTCAACCGATCCAATTAGGATTCGGAAGCCCAGGGGGCTGTGAAGCGGCAGTACATGGGATGAGGACATATCTGGAGGAGGATGGTGGCGAGGTCGTTGTTAAGGTCGACGTGAAAAATGCTTTCAACTCTGTTGACCGAGTTATATTTGGCAGTGCACCCTCAAAATTACTGTACAGAGAGCACCTCCTTCATTCATCAGTGGGCTGTCAACAGGGAGATCCACTCGGGCCGGCCATATTTAGCCTCGCCATTCACCCTATAATATCAGCCCTTTCCTCGAAGTTGAACATCTGGTACCTCGACGATGGCACCCTGGGAGGCGACCGACAAACAGTGTTAAACGACCTCTCGTCTTTCATACAAAATTTCAAACTTTTAGGACTAGAATTAAACTTCAGTAAATGCGAAATTTTTATTAAAGATTCTTTAGATAACGAAATTAAAAACGAAATCAGGAACAAATTCAACACGTTGTCCCCAAATATCAAAAATTTGGAGAAGCGTTCATTCCGCCTCCTAGGAGCTCCAGTCCTCAGCGAGGGAATAGAACCATACGTCACGGACCAGGTGGCCAAGTTCGAGGAGATATCATTTCATCTGAGCAAAATCAAATCTCACATGGCATTTACCATTATACGTTTTTGTTTATTCGTGCCAAAATTCACATATTTCCTCAGATGTGCACCTGTCTGGAAGTTCCAATCTTTACTCACACCAATAGATAACCTAGTCCACTTAACTCTAACCAAAATTATAAATTGCCCGCTCAATGAGAAATCCTGGTGCCAGGCCACCCTGCCGATAAGGTTGGGTGGGATTGGCATCAGGAAAGTATCAAATGTCTCCCTTCCCGCCTTCCTACCCTCAGCTCACAGCACTAACGCCTTGTATAAAAAAAATATACTCGCCTCTATAGGTGAGGTGTCGTGCTGTGAGCAGGCTAGGGAGGCCTGGAGACTGGCCTGCCTAGATGAGCGCCCTCCACTAAATCCCGCAGTGCAGAGACAGTGGGACGAGCCGCTTTGCATGGCTGTTCAATCCAGACTGTTGGAGACAAGCAGCGGCCCTGCGGAACGGGCTCGTCTACTAGCAACAGCAAAGTATGAGTCGGGGCTGTGGCTGCAGGCACTCCCATCAGCGAACGTAGGCACGCTGATGGACAACATGTCTTTTTCAGTCGCCATCGGCCTGCGATTAGGCTGTAAAACCATGCAGCCTCACCGCTGCCTATGCGGAGACCAAGTCGACGAGTTGGGACACCATGGCCTATCCTGCCAACGCAGCGTAGGCCGACTGTCGCGTCATGCGTCCCTGAATGATATAATCCGCAGGGCTCTTTCCAGCGTCGCCGTGCCGGCCATCCTTGAGCCTAACGGTATATATGGAAGATGGAAGGAGACCGGACGGTATGTCGCTGGTGCCATGGCAGAACGGGAGGCTGCTGGTGTGGGACGGAACCTGCGTTGACACACTGGCGCCTTCCCATGTCACGCACACCAGCAGGGCCGCGAGCGCGGCGGCGGCTATGGCAGAAAGCCTCAAGCGGCGCAAATACTCTATCCTTGGGGACAGCTACTTATTTGCACCGTTTGGGGTCGAGACGATGAGTCCGTGGGGCCCTGAGGCGCGTAATCTTTACAGACAAATATCTATGCGCCTCATCGACTTGTCAGGCGACCCTAGAGCTGGTAGCTACCTTGGTCAGCGTATCAGCCTGGCCATCCAGAGGGGTAATGCTGCCAGTATCTTGGGAACTCTCCCCAACGGCAGCAGTCTAGAGACAATCTTTTATATACAGATAATATTTATTGTAAATATGAATTTTGTTATTTTACTAGTATATTTGAAAGATATAATGTAAATAGTATTTGGTTGTATATATGTTTAAACTGTAGATACTAAAGGCGAGTTCAGCTTATATTAATGGTTGGAAGGGGAACTTGCGTGTAACTTAGATTAGAGTGATATTGCTTTTATGAGAACTTATGAAAAATTTAAATCTAATGTATAATAATTAATTTACTCAGTTTTTCTCTGGGTGTACCTTATAAAACAATTTTTTTTAATTAAATTGTTTTACCTGTAAATATGTAAATAATTTTTATTAGTATTAGTTTTAATTATTAGTTGTATAGTTATTATTAATCAATTTCTAGTCAATAAATACATTGATAAAATTTAAATTGAAATAAGTTTGAAGTCTGTAAAAAGATTCGAATTGTCGAATTATTGAGATAAATCAAAGATCGTCGCGCTTAGGTGTGCACCTCAGAACACAAAATTGTGTTCTGAGGTGTGCACGCTTTGGGAAAGGCGAGAAATGGCAGACTCAAAGGCAAAGCGCAGGATGGACCATCCTGCGCTTAGGATGGTTGGTTTCTATCTCCAGAAAGGTCTATATATTTTACATGATTACCTGTACTAGAACGATTTGTTCACATCGAGGTCAAAGCTAAAAAACTTTCTTACCTAAAAAAACCGGCCAAGTGCGTGTCGGACCACGCGCAGTGTAGGGTTCCATGGAAGGAGGGCTTTTTACCAGCTTTACAGAACCAACAACTTCATCGAAGAATTTTCAATGAAATTTGTACGAAGTTTTTCTTTTATAAGTTGGTCGCCTATTACTATATGTGGTACTGCCCTGAATTTTTTCACGTTTCTACAATCAACACACGTACAATATTTTTTAAACGACTAATCCAACGATACCCCACGCTATGGTATAGGCGAGGAAAAAAATTGGATTAAGTAAGTATTAAGTAGTAGTAGTATTAAGCTCGCCTTTGTACAAAATTGTTTTTTTAGTGCAATAAAGAATGTTTCAATCAATCATCCCTTTCAAACCAATCATACTTTAGGTGTAGAGAAGGTACCCTAAAAAAAAATATTTAAATTTAATTTTTTTCCCTACCGTTTTGTCTGCATGATTAACATGCATGTCAATGCCAAATTTCAGTTTTCTAGTACTAATCGTCTCTGAGCTAGGCCGCGGACAGACAGACAGACATACAGACGGACGGACATAGCGAAACTATAAGGGTTCATTGTCGACTTCCGAAAAACATGTCATCATAGAAAGTTTCATTCATCTGAGGTTAAAGTTGTTTGTATTGGTAAGTAAAATAGCGTAGGTAAGTTTTACCGTACTTTTCTGCAACAGGGGTACTTACAGATAATACAGTGATAGATATTATCGGAGGAAAATAACTTACTTTCCCACACAGTAAAATGGCCTTAGCAAAAACGAAAAGACGAAGCGAAACAAGGAAAGAGTTGAGACAAACGATAATTTTCCTTATAATTTTAGTTCTTCGCGTAAAGACTCACGTGTCAAACACGGATGGGTGAAGTTTCAGCAAATTGCACTTTCGTGATTATAAAAAACGTATTGGAATTATAGTAGGTAGGTAAATCAACGTGTTACTGAAAAAAACGCATAACCTAAGGCCCTTCACGTCGGTAACTAAAGAATTTCCAATAAAAATAATTTTAACAAAGTTTCTATAAGGCCATCTACCCCATACATACTAAACTTCATAGAAATCGTTGGAGCCGTTTTTGAGAATCTTTAAAGCTATTTTATTTTTATTTTTCGTAGGTGTTGAATACGCGGTCATTCGTATAATAAATTAAAAACGAAATTGAAATTTTAAACCTTTTGTTATTGGAAGTGGTCATATTCTCGATACTGAAGAAACAGTTTTCTGGTTATCCATTCTTTACGCCTTAGCTCGGTCAAACGTTAGCGTAAGAATAGGTACTTAAATGACTGAGCATGAAGTCCTCTGTTAAACGAAGCGCCAGTTTTAATTGTAAATGAACACCCGTAAATCAATTAACAAAGGTGTCACAAGGACTAATAAATTATTTTGAACCGCCATGTTGGATTTGACAGCGGTCGGTCTGTTCGCTCACTGGTCACTGGTCAGCTGCGGTAAATCAAAAAGGCGCCAAAACGAGCAGCCATCTTAGCGCCGTGCGTGACAGTGAATTAAAAATCTACTTGGGATGCATGACTTGATTTAAAAAAACGTTGGATCTTACTCTGAAATGATTCAAATATATCGTTCTATTCGATCAATAATGTCGAAACTGCAAGCCAGTATTTTTTAGCACTGTTTGATAGATTATCTCAAATCTAAACTCAAAATATTAAACAGTAAATCTCTACGAGACACCACTACTAGCCTTCACGTAATTTAATGATTTGCGATCTGTTGCAAAGACCGCAAAGACCAGCGCCGGCCATAAGATTGAATTTTTTTTTATACTTACTTTATTCAGATAACGTGAATCTATCGAACATAACCTCCAGGCGATCTAGGCAAGTCGGCTTTGTTCCCGTACCGGCCCACCGAGCCGCCACGAATAACTGAGATTTAAACCTAGGATCTCGTCTTTAGCAGCTGACATGGTAGATAAATTATTATCTACGCTACATTTAATATTATAAGGCTGTGCCCATAAACATAGCCCACTGCTGGGTTATGTTTATAGCTTTTCTATCTGTTCCTGAGTTGTTACCTACTTATCTTTGTGCATTCTACGCTATCACTTTACGGACGACTGCATAGTGCACAAAAATTTTAAACGACTGTACTACATCCCATCATGTTCGTTATTCGATAAAGTTCCTTTTCAGGTTTCAGAACCCAATCGTTCGCGCATGTAACTGTGTTCTGTAAGGTCTTCTCTAGACTAACTAGTTTTTTTCGGAGGAAGACCCCAGTTGTCGTTCAAGATTAGAGTGCCGTGGAGTGATTTACAACGATGATTGATGACCTTGACTAGTTGAGTTAAGGTGAGATGTACATAACAATTAGACACGCAGACACGACGACTCTATTGTTTGTGAGTGGAATAAGAAAATATTATTTAGTAGATCTCAAAGCCTAACAATGATCAATTAGTTAAGAATCTTATTAAGTTCTTTTTTTCAGTTATTTATTCAAGAAATTTCACAAAGTACATATTTAATACAAAAGACCCTTTTGGCTACCGCTAACTTTTGGAATAAGTTTGTTTGTAGAGCCCCTCAATTTTGTTTTAACTTGTATTAAATATTATTTTCGACGTGCATTACGGTTAAGCAGGATAGATAGGATGTGGCCGATATCATTTTTCTGAGTTATATTTCTCTGAGTCATCTACTGCCCTCGGAATGCTCCGGAGCTACAAGGCTGCTTTATCGCCCACTTTGAGAAAGACTGCTGTAAGTAGTACTTTAAAACGTTGTAGATGATGCGTTATTAAAATAACCTGAAAACCGTTTTTCAGTGCATATCGAAAAACAAACATAAACCCGAGTTTAAAATTTTGTTCTCAACATTGAAACTTGAAAGTAAGTAAGCTTTTTTAAAATAGAGAGTTCTACTCGACAATCACAACATAATATCTATAAAATAGACACAATCACTTATCCGGTCTCAAACTAGGTATGGTAACCAGAAGAGAACATCGCAAACATGAAAAAGTACAAAAACGAAAAATATTGTTATAACAGACTCCGAGTAACTACTGATAGATGACAAACACAGAACGCAAGCGAAAATCGGACCAATCAGGGGCAGGCGGTCCTCCTGTAAACCGCAAATATGTCTACCGCGCAAAATATTGTGTCGCGCAAATAAATATTGTAAAGTCTTGTAAATCCATTTTTATTTTAATATCACCTACACAGGAACAGGACTTTCAGGAATTACGCATCTAAAAAATAGGCAGGTATAGTTAGTTACATAATAAATAGGTCTTTGTTAAAGTGTGTTGCTGGCGATGGCACAGTCGACAGCCATCAATCTTTACACGTTTGCATCTATTCGCTTAAGTTACGGGCGAAATTGCAACTAAAATGTAGAGTTTGATCCGCCGTCGACTGTACCTACTACGGCTCGGTTGCCTTATCGCCTCAGAGGCACTTTGAGACTGTTCTATGCCTTTCAGAATTAATGCTTAAGTAAATGGCGGGGAGAATTGTTGCATTTGTGGTTTGCTGCAAGTACTCGATTTAGAGTTCTGTTTGTTTGTGTAAGTTTATGTTCAAGAGCATGTTTAGCATGGCAAAAAGTGAAGCAGAATACGGCCAACCTCCATAAAAGAAGAGGCACAGGAAGAAGATGAAGATTAAGATGTAGAGCCCTATAACGATTAGCAATAAGGCCGCTATTTGTAGCTCGCCCTTTGTATCTGTTGTCTATGTAATTGTTTTCTGGTGTGTACACAAAAGTAAATTCTTATCTTATCGTACAGTCCACAGAGCTAAGTCATACGTGATCCTACTTACTTAGACAGTTTCGTAGCTTCTACAAGGCTTCTACTCCGTAATATAACCTATTGAAAGTAATGTCATCAACCTTAACAGTCTTAAGTAAGCCCTTGAGGACTCTTTGCCTCTAACATAAGAAACAAGGAAAAATCCCAAAATATCGGTACAAATTGAGCAGATGTTGACTGTATTTAGCAGTGTTAAATTAGCGTTTCGAACAAATCGAAAAACCGAAGCGTGTTGTTTGAAAACTAAACTGCACCTAAGTAGGTATCCAAGAAGGCAATAAAATGCTACGATGAATAATCTCGATCTTCAGGTTTCAGGTGGAGCGGAATTCCTCAAATACTTGTAAGAGTTCATACTTTATGTACCTATCATAGTCTCGGAATCAGACTAACGATTCATGGCGTAGGTACCCAAACAACGTCTGCAGGTGCAAGATAAATGACAGATCTAGGGTTAATTGAAACGTCAATAATCCACTCGGCAACAGCTGAAGAGTTCTCAAGATGACGTTTTTGTATAAAATCTAAAAGCTAACGTATTCGACCTCGGTAGACTTGCTTAATGTTTACCTTTTTACTTACCAACGCCAACGTAACTACATAAATAAGCACCCACACCCACCGATACAACGCTGCCGATTGTAGAATGACGTAAACTCTAGCACACTCTCGGCAGAACGGTGTTTTCAATTTATCCGGATTGCACTGGTTGCATCTGCTTACTTACTCACGGTACGACTGAACGGGAATTTTGGTGCAGTGGTATCGAACAAAGAATGGGAACGTAATTTCATAGTTAGGGCTGTACCATGTTCGATAAAAATTACAACATATTTGATATTAACCCCACTAGCACAAAGAGTCGTATCAAGTTCGACAACCCGTGAGATGCATTGTGTCACGTTCTAAATAGTTCAACAAATGGAGTACAATTTATCACGCTGACGTGAATGAAAATTATTCTCATTAAAGAATTTATAGGTTTATACAAGCGGTGACAGCGCAACGGTAGGACGCTGGCCTCATATTCGTGAGGTCGTGGATTCGAATCTGGGCATGTACCGGTAACTTTGTCGTCCATAACGTTTATTCACAAAAAAATGTAATAGCGATACTATTCACTAACCGTCAAGGAGGAAATCTGAGACCTGTGTTCACATACCTTATGTATTTATTTTGTAGGTATTCGTGTAAGTATATTATTTGTACAACATGTAATTACACGTACTTATATATTCTTGTAATCTTTCGCTATACATGTTTGTTACTTCGCATACCATTATATTTCGGATTCTCTTATTTATGTACATCCATCTTCCGACTATATTCTTTCCGCAATCCACTCCATCCAAAGGTTATCTAGAAGAGATCGCTCTAAGCGATAAGCCCACCAATTGTATACCACTACTTAGATATAAGAAACTATTTATAATATCTTTCACCTGGTTGTGCGATAAAGTATTATTATCTATCTATCTTATCGCTTGAAATAGTCAATTCGCAGTGGTTACGCGTGCTGCTTAAGCCCATGTTCCCTCTCTCTCTGAGGGAAGGCCTGTGCTCTGCAGCGGCTGTTTATGCAGGTCTGTCAAGGTACGGAGACTGTGTGACTGATTTAGTAAACGGGAACTTTTAAACAGTAAATAAAATCCGTAATGTCACAGCCCTAGTGTTAATTGAAACCGACCCGATAGAGAAAGTTATTCCTCCAACTCACACGTGAAGTGCCGACGATAACAAGTGAACTCAGACTGAACTAAAAATGCACTCTTGTTTATTTCTCATGTAGAGAGAAATCCGTCGACAAATTCCGAAACGATGATCTCTTTAGCAGTCGGCTACCTATAGTACTTAAATCGAGTTTCTAACTATCCCTATTATTATTATTATTTTTTTTAATGTTTATATTTTTAGGGTTCCGTAGCCAAAGTGTAAGGGACCCTATAACTAAGACTCCGCTGTCCGTCCGTCCGTCTGTGACCAGGCTGTATCTTATGAACCGCGATAGTTAGACAGTTGAAAATTTCTCAGATGATGTATTTCTGTTGCCGCTTTAACAACAAAAACTAAAAACAGAATAAAATAAGCGATTAAAGGGGGCTCCCATACAACAAACGTGATATTTTTTGCCGTTTTTTGCTCGATATTAATAACGGCAACAGGTAGACGCTCGAAATATTCAAATTTTGTATAAATAATGGTACGGAACACTTCGTGCGGGAGTCCGACTCGCACTTGGCCGGTTTTTTAAGTACAAACAATACGCTGTTAGTGATATGACTTACCACTTACCACTGCTAGTAAAAACAGTAGCTAAAATGTATTAAAGAGTTATGTTTCCTGAAACTTTCTTCTTGTAAATGTGACAGAATTCGTCATAGATTGTTGTCTCTTATGATGATGGCGCAACACAATATGTAGAGCCACCGAAAATCCTTAGTTTACCTAACAATTTCATGGTTGACTTCCGGCGTTGCTATTTATGTTCTTTGGCGTAAGTAACATAAAAGTTTGGTAGTTTAAATGTTCTTTACTAAATTCCTCATAGCAACACTAGCTAACGTTCAAGGAAAACATCGTGAGGAAACCTGAGTGTCTGTGCTTTTGACATACCTCAGCGCTTAAAATCGCCAACCCGCGTTGGGCACGCATAGTGATTAAGCCCATACTCTCTCCCTGAGAGGCCTGGAAGAGAAGGCCTGCGCCCTACAGTGGGACGTATATAGGCTGCTTATGAAATATGTCAGCAGACATCTAAAACGTTTTTCTAACATACAATTATTTTCCTTCATTATAAGGAAAATTAATGCTTATGTACATTATGGCCAACAACGGTCCTAAAAGTACATAACAAATTAATAAAAAAAAATATATTTAAGAAAAAAAAAAAAAAAATTATATATATATATATATATATATATATATATATATATATATATATATATACAATCCAGACTACAATCTATATCTGTGCAAAATTTCATCCGGATCCGTTGAGCCGTTTTTGCGTGAAAGAGTAACAAACATCCATACAAACTTTCGCGTTTATAATATTAGTAAGGAAAGGATTCAATCACACCATTTTTAAAAAGCAAAACCTTACACCATGTCCCAGGCACTGCAGTCTCCGAGTGGTCCCTTCACCCATCTAGTGCGAGTGAAGGTGTCACTGGACGCTGTATAAATAATCTCATTACGTACTACATGCAAAGGCCAAAGTTAGTTTATTCTAATTATGTGTAAATTCCTAGTCATTGGGGACGGCCAATTACAAATCAAACATTATTTCGGTATTGTTGATGTTTCGAGAATACAGCTCAGGAAGGCAATAGTGTGGGTTTTCCGTAGAATTTGGATCCATGCAGGTAACGTTCGGTACGAACCGAACATAAGAGCGATGTCTATGAGATACATCAGGCCCGTGGCAAATTTATTGGATGGGTAAAAATTAAGTAAAGTAAAAATTAAAAAATATACATGGTCTTTGGTTGTAGTATATATGGCCGAACTTTAATTGATTGGAAGTACTCATATATAAGCATTATAATTGGTAAAATTGTTTGTTAAAAATGTAAAGTTACTTCTGAACTCGCGGCCTCGTAGTTCGGGGCCCCCCTCAGGTTGGGGGCCCGTGGCAATTTGCAAGCCCTGCCACCCTACAGTTACGCCACTGCGTCAGGCAATTATGTTTGGCAACTTTAACCTAAATAACTGGCTTCCAGAAAAATAACTGGCTTCCAGTTAGTACATCAGGGATATTAGTATGTTTCTTTAAGACTATTGGTAGACTAGTAACCAATCACATGTCAATGGTATAACCCGTGCAATCCGTTCGATCTCCTTCGCGAGAGATGCCTACCTATTTAATTTGCGCGGGTTATAACTTTGAATAACATTGTACTGGTATTGCTTAGTAGATTACGATATAGAGGCAACTATCATCTATTATCGTGCTAGTATCATTCTATTGAATAAGTATGTTTTTATTAGACTCTACTATTTCAAGAAGTACCTCCTTTGGTATCTTACAAAGAGTAAAGTAAAAACTCTTATTTCAGAATTTTTAAGAAATTCTCTTAGTAGCCTATGTTAAGAAATAATGGTGTTTGATTAGGTTTCTCAAGAAGCTGTCAAAAAATCAAACTTCTAAGTTAACGTAAAAAAAGATACGGCCGTTTATTCCGCAATGACATATATTTAGATACTCAAGAGAATCCAAATCTATAGGGTCCTTTCTGTTGACCTAGAACTATGTGGGAAGTAATATCGTCTTATACTACAAGTACAGGAAAAAATCTTAAGGTATACATTTTTAATTAAATCACTAAAAAAATAATTTTTGAAGTTCGGGAAAACCTCGGAAAAATCGGCGAGACTCGATTCCCGAACTATTTATAATATGTAGGTAAGTACCTACAAATTTGTACGAGCCCTCGGTGGGCGAGTCCGACTCGCACTTGTCTGGTTTTTTATGTAATTTCAAGCGCTGCTGTATGTATGTGAACACCTCAGACACTCAGGTTTTCTGACGATGTTTTTATTCACCGTTAGCGAATGGTATTGCTACTCTAACTTCACAAATTTACGTAACTAAGTCATTGGTGCCCGAATGAGTAGTAGGCGTTCTACCGCTCCGCTACCACCGCTCATTATCATCTTTGTCATGTAAAGTTTTTTGTTGTTTTGAAAATGAAATGATTGTGCTCGACGTTCAATTGTTTATTTGGTATACATTTCTCCCGCTATCTTACAGAGGTCGTGCTAAAAGGAGTACCTACCGACTTGTTTTTGAAGTCGAACACATTGTTTGATCAGAGCATTCCTTACCGATAAGAGCCTGGGGCTGAAAATAAGTAAGCGGTGTGATCACGCTTGGGCTAAATACTTTAGTCATGATTCTAAGCTAACTTGCGTCGATCGCTAAACCAACTTTTATTCATAGTTGGCTGATAGTGCAGGTTTGTGACCGAAAAGTAGAGGCTCAATTTTGTGGTACCTACTTAGAAAAACCTGCCTACACTATATTGAACTTCCTTGTACCTTCACACGCAAAATGGCCGTGTTATCGCAATAGAAATCACCTGATCACTTATTTTCTCAAATACCGTATTAAATCAAATTATAAGTAATTATGAAGGTCTGTCATATGGCTTTTTTCCTGTCAAGGATGGAAAAGCCCAAGTCAAACAGTACCGTCCGTAAGCAGTTTTGTACTTATAGTTCTCCACAAGTAGCGCGAACTTTAATTAATGTACAGAGGTAACGTACGAAAGTTTTCTCCACATTCTCTAAAAATAAAAATGAAAGTGATTACTGACAGTTTACATCGCATCTCGTCCATCTAGTGTTTCCAGGACCTAAAATACAAACGCGGGACTCAAATTTATTATAAGGTCGGACACATTGACTTAAAAGCAGGAAATATTTTTTGATGTCAAATAAATGTCAACTGTGTCGAGTCTCGTGATTAAATGAAAAAAAAATATAGAGAATCTTAATATTTTGCCTAAATTGGAGTGTACCTAGTTTAATTACCGATACTGACTTAATTTTGCCGTTCTGAGAATTAGTCCTACGAAAATAGTCCTTTAGCGAATTAGGCATTTCGCGAACTAAGTCTTTTTGCGAATAAGGCAAAAAGCGAATTAGTCCTTTCCAGACTGTAGCCATTTCGCAAATTAGGCGTAAATAGATTAAACCCTCTATGGTTCACTTAAAATAAGTATGCACTTGAAACAAACTGTTTATTCAAAGCGGGTCCTAAAATAATATACTAGACCGTACAGCCGCAAACAGCTTCAACAAAATTGAAGATAAGATTGTGAAATCGCTGAGTCAGACCAATATCCGTCGCTAGGTCGGCACGCGGATATTGGGAATCCAATTCGGTTGAAAAAGGTTACACAAGCGATGAGGCGGTAAGATTCAAGCCAGTGAGCCCGCCACAGATGGCAAATTATAAAGTTTATTTACTCAAATGTTTACCGTCTGTTTCTAAATTGACAACTTACAAGAAAAAAAATATCGATCTCATTGGAGAGACCACGTCAAAACATAAATAAGCGTGAAAAAGAATACTCCTACAATTATGTAATATAACCTGTTAAACATTAATTTCAGTCACGTTGTACAAAAAGGCTCCATAGTTACATACAAATCGGATACAAGCTATCTTGTCACAAATCAATATTTTAGACATTTCGTAAAGGAATGTTTTTTTATGTACACCCTTATTAGAATACGTTTGGAATTTAATGGAAAAACTAAATCTAATACTTTTTTTATTATCCGAATAACTGGATTTTTCGTATAAAAAAATATGTAAAACTTCGTAACAATATTTATGGTTTTATTGTTAAATTTTTTGTGAGTTTTATTGGAAAAATACTATGTGACTCCAATTTCATGTTAAAGCATGTTCGCCATTGACAATTTCACCAAGGGCCGTTTCCTTATTTAAACAATCCAAGCTTACTGACAGTTCAAATTTTGAAATTTAAATTTAAATAAGGAAGCTTCTCTTGAATAGGTAATGAATATAAGGCCTTCAGTGGTAGAGTAATGACGTTCTGAATACTCATACTCTTCAATTGTTATACCTAAACGACAGTCAGAGGATCGATGCGTTATAATATTTTTGATGAAGTATTCGATAAGTACATAACAAAATTTATGTGACAACGGTATCATAAGATAATAAGGTAACAGATATTGTCGGTTCAGGATCTCAATGTGAAGTGGTAAAAAATCGACAAACTAAGATAATTTAAAAGTTAAACAGCAAAACGGAATATCTAATATACAAAAGTCTCGTGTCACAGTGTTTGTTATCGAACTCCTCCGAAACGGCTTCACCGATTCCTACGAATTTTTTTGTGTATATTTGGTAGGTCTCAGAATAGGTCCCAGGCTTATATGGCAAAACAACGTTTTCCGGGTCAGCTAGTATACTATAAATAATTAGCAAAGAAGATTCAGATTCTTCACAGATTCTGTCAGCAAAATCTAGGCCCAGGTACCGACTTCATCAATTGTTTAGCATGGGCAAGAATGCGGAAAGTGGCGTGTTGCGAGAAGAAGGAAGTCGGGGCTCAAAAACTCCAGGAATGAACGGATGTAGCCAGCGACGAAGACCTGTTTCGCTTGGCAAGAAATGAAGACGATTATGGAGAGCTGACGGCCAACATTCACTAGTGGAAAGGCACAGAAAGAAGAATGAAAATAGTTCATGCTTGCTTGGCAAAACTTTATGTAATCAAATTTTCCTAAGCATCAAAGTAGAGATTATAGGTGAGCCACAAAATGAAGAGATTTTCATGACTCGACCCCACATTCTCACCGTCCTCCTCTTACATATTGTCCCCCTGTTTCTTGTACACAAACTGTTATTCTGTTGAACAACTGTTGACAGCTGTCAGTTCACTAAAGTGTATACGAAACCAAACAACTGACAACTGTTAACAGTAGATTACAATTAACAGATTGTCAGCGTACGTGAAACGGGGGGGCGTGCTTTTAATTAACTTAGTAGGTACGGTCTACTTACTTAATAAACACAACGCTTACCTAGTAGAACTCTACATCCATACACGAAGTGATGTGACACAGTTTTAAAACCGGCTTCTTAAAGACGCAATGATTTCCAGTTTCAAGTGTCTAATTGCTATTACTTGTATTCGAATGCACTAAAAATTGCTGGTTTAAAGATTGGTTCATCAAGCTAATTGCCAATCGACTAATTAACAGGGGCAGTCATTATTAAAGAAATCAATTATGGATTAGTTTTTTGCCATTAATAAATAAAATGCCTATGTCCTGCAGTGGACGTCAGATGATGATGATGATGATTATGATGATGAATAAATAAAAAGCTAGCTAACTATAACCCGAACTGTTAGTGATTTAGTGGCTATTTAGTGATAGCTAAGGATACTTAAGTATAACCAATTTTTTATGATTTTGTAGGATTTTACGGCATAATTTAATGTGTAAATTTTCACGTCCTTTTGTCGTTTTAGGCGGACATACTTCGAACAAAAAGGTGATATTGTATTATCGAAGGGCAAGATAAAAAGTATCCAAAACGTGCGTACATGCAGCGACTCATGAGTGTTGATGAGGCGAAAGAGGTTTTCCAGCTACGTGGCAAGAGGCAAACTGTAGTCTCTGCCTACCCATCCGAGATACAGGCATGAGTTTATGAATGTATGTAAAAACTTATTTCTAACGATTATAAACTTACGTTTGCAGTTAGGTTTTATGGGAAGAACTTTTAGCTGTAAAGTTAAGTTTATAATCGTTTGTTGGGACCCTTAAGAGGGCGCGGGATTCTTCTCGCATTTGTCCGTTCTTTTAATAAACATTTAATGTAATTATTAAATATACTTCTAAACAGTATTTCTACCTGGGCAAGCCTACTCCATCTAAAAGACAATGTCCCAGGCAATGCAGCGTCCGAGTGGTCCTATAACCCATCTAGTGTGAGTGAAGGTGCCACTGGACGCTGCATAATCATCTCATTGCGTAGATGCAAAGGCCTAAGTTTTCAACTATGTGTACTTATTTTAAAATAATTATTAAAAATTTTAGATTGTGCGAGCGAGAGAGAAATAGAATGAAAGTAGGTAGTGTCTTAAACCTTAGTTTTATCATCTTACGAGAACTACCTGCTTGCTCAAGATTATGCATCCACATTTGCAGGTTATTTTCCACTGGTGCGAAGTTGGTTTTAGATTTCTATTAGGATCTCTTTGAGTTAATAATTTTCATCTCGTAATACCTACCGGGTAAGTAAGTTGAGACTTTCTTTCGTAACGACGCTCATAAGCGTTGCCCACGAGTAAGAGAGATAGATGAGCGTCGATAACTTAGGATTGTCGCCGCAATTTAAGGAGGTCTCAGTTTCTACGATTTTTAGAGGAAGTGCGACATAGGGAAAACTCATTTCAATTGAACCGGAAATTGAACTTTCGGAATAACAGCCTAATCGCACGCGACATAAGTTCGAGTATTGAACAAAAACGTTTACTTCCTGCTAGTTGCTGACTTTACAAATGGCGTAGAATTAAGATTCCGGCTAAGTCTCGCCTCTAATTCACCGTTTCCTTTTACGAAGTCTTTAGCAATCAGTTGTCAAGGATGTGTCTAGACTTGTAGAGAGGCAAGATTCAACTTTTTGTGTCATGTTTATTTGCAGGATATTTGGGATGTAGGATATAAAAGTGCAATTCAAGTAAAGATTCCACCTACAGCCTACATTCTAAGAATTGCTTGTCAATATAGTTAGATATGAATATTACTTATTTGTTATCCTTATTTATTTTATGATTCGTGTAAGTAGCAGTTTCCTCACTGGGTACACATGCTGTGAAAACTAAGTAGGTATAATGAACACACTATTAATAACCACGGATAAAAACCCCAGTTCTAGAGGCATGAAAAAACCCTTATTGTAAAACTGTCTGGGAATACCGGACCATTCATTGAACTGAAAAACTACATGTAAATAATTAGACGGTACAGTCGTAAACAAAACTTATAGTTGCCGCTTTCTTTCTGTTGTTGTGCATATTACGTTACTTATCTGTTTATATTATTTCTGTGCTGTGTCTTGTTGGTATAATGTCTCTCTTTCTTTCTGAATCATTCCGCACTGAACGTTTGATATTATCGAATTAAGTTAAATAGGTTTTTAAGTGCTTTTTAGGAATTCTCTTGAAAATATTACAATATGAGTTGTTCAATTATCCAACTCTCTCTCTGAGAGAAGACCTGTGCCCTGCAGTGCTACTTATATAGGGTACGTTAAAAAAGAATCGTCAAATAAGTAGGTACTTGCATTTTTGACGTAGCCTTATTTGGTTATACCACTGCAGCGCCTTTTAAACCAGGTTTGGTCATTGACTACCTCTGAGTGTCAGGAACTTGTCAAGATCATGATGTCTTTTCGCCCGACATTTTAAAGAAAAATCAAATTTCACCAAGTTTTGAAATAAACGCACAATTGAAACGGAATTTGACTTTGAGTGTTCTTTCACAATTATTGCAATCTTATTAACATCGTAGTGGTGTCTGTTAGTGGATTCTGGTGGAGGTAGTGTGGATGATAGTAAAGTTGAGGTCGCTATTGTTGTCAACTGTACAAAATCATTACGTCAGCACAGCATCTATAATTATTCTCGGCAATGTAGAGCCAAATGACTGATAAGGATCTGGGAATAACCCTAATGATAGAAAAAAAAATTTGTCGCTCGAGGTATTTCCCAAACATTATGTAGGTTAGCAACTATTACGTGCACTTGAATACAGTACTGTCTTTGGGTTACACGAAGCAAGTAGGTCGATGGGTACAAACAGAGTTTGTTCAGATGGAGCTCCAATTTCGGCGTGGGCCCATCAAAACATTTAGCGTGAATAGTTTTTTACTTACATTTTGCCTCGTTGGTCTAGCGAATTACATGCTTGACTGCCAAAACAGAGGTAGTTGGTTCTATTCCCACTAGACGCTGCCATACTTGATTTGTTTGTACAAACGGCCTCAGTTTGAGTGTATTGCCATGTCTGGAATGTCGTTGCCAAGCCACCATAGCACAGGGTATCCCAGTGGAATATCAGTTTGGGTCTGAGTCAAGTGATTGTGTTATGTGGAAGTTATTTTTACTTCCTTAGGTTACACCCTGATCATTTTGCTGGATTGAATGGGGTCATAAATACAACGTGTAAATGAAATATCGCAAATCCTTAAAACGGTTTCTTCAGTATCGATAAATTAAACCACATTCAATAAGCAAAAGTAAACTTTTTTTTCCAAAGATAAGCGTTTTAATTGATTAATACCGAAGAAATGGTATTAAGGTTTTTACACTGTATAAAGAACACTACATTTTATGAACATTTTTATACGGAGGTCAATTATACAACACAGTAAAATATAATGGCTATCTTGAGCTTCATTCAGCAATATAGGTAGAGTCTCGCCAACTCATCTTCACTCGCCGCATCTAGACCGATATAACGCTCTTGCTCAACAAACTGAACTGGAGTGACACAGGAGGTCATTATTTCAATTATATGAGATCACTCACTCACTCAGTCACTCGACGGCATGGCAACTTTTACATGCGTGCACTCTGCTCAGTTACGTTACGACTTTGCGACTTCAATGCGAAAGCCGATCTGCGGTCGACTGTACCTGTTTAATAATCTAGGGCATGTTCCTCTTCTTTCTAGAAGGATCTATTATATTATGTAGGAACGTTTCGTGTAAAGGAGTCAGGGGTAAAGTCAAGCTAAATGCAGTGGTCATATGACCGTAGTTGTGCAATGTTGTTTGGACGTGATCGTTTAGTTAGAACTGTGTCTGTGACGTTTGTGTGCGATTTAACAACAGACAGGGTTATTTCCAAAATACGCGATTCCTGAAAAATGTCGGTTAGAGTTCGCCATTAGCAGCAACTTATGTTCAACAACGACTTTTGGTATTCTTCTGTTCGAGATTCCATTTTTTTTTAGTTTTTCTCGCGATTTTTTCGGTTTTTCTGCTTTGTAGGACGTTCGACATCCTATTTGTGCAATAAAACTATATACTCGTAACAAATTAACCAAACGGAAACACATAAGTATCCGTGACTGAATATAATTCTCGCATGACCACATGAATTAAAAAACTATTTCTCGGTTTAATTAAGTCCTTCCAGCTATTCACTGTAATCAACAAATATACCGAGTTCACTGCAAATTATTTCATTAAAGATAATTCACACTTTTTTAAAACTTTAAGGTCTCGCCACGGGAAGACATTCTTGCGCTGACGTGCTTACGCTACGGAGTAAGAGCCCGCACACAACACTGCGACGCGAAGTCGCATCGTAAAAATCTGCGAGCTCGCGTGACGCATCGCAAGAACTTACGAATTGATTCGCATGGGTGTACATAAGAGTAATAAATGGATGAACCCAAAATCTTCTTTGTTTCTTTTTCCTGTATTTTCTTAGCAATAACAGAAGTGAGCACTTCTTTTTTTACGATCCATGTCACGACCTAGTTTACAAAATACGTTCAGTACGGTTGAGGTCGTCACCCGACGTCACCTCGTGGAAGAGAGATGCTTTGCCGCATGAAATCGCATCGCAGTTTTCGGCGTTGCCAATTCGCATTGCGCCGATTCGCAGTTTTGTGTACGGAGCCTAAAGCTATGGGGGAACAGTGTGGTGTTGTTGCAAATGAACTGTTGATGCAAAAGTTGTATTAGAATTCTTGCACAAATTGTTAACAACAAAGCTGTTGTTAACAATTGTTAACAACAAAGCTGTTGTAAAAAATTCTCCTCGCCCATCGCGATCCAGGACATGGCGATTGTGTGCGTCTAATCTGCATGTGGGTGTACCAGTGTGATTGAATAAACTTTGAAACATCTTCAAAATCTCTAACATTCATTACACTAATCCGTGCTGAGGACAATTTTAAAAACCTATGTAGAGGCTAAAAATTCCACCCATGCCGGGACTTGAACCCGCGACCTCTGGCTAACCGTGCCAGCGCTCTCCCAACTGAGCTAATGGGCAAGTGCAGGCATCGGCGATATTTCGAACCTCTTTACAAACTTCACTGCCTTTTTCGTCGCTGCCTGTACGTAATACAGAGAAGTTTAGCGTCTAAATAGGTTTTTAAAATTCATTAGGTTTCCCATCCTGTAATCGTCCTATAAATGCGAGGAAAGGTCTAACAGGTAGGCAGTGCCATCCCAAAGTCAAAATTGACCTAATGTTTGTATGTATGACGTCCCGCGAAATGCTTGATGCTTCTCGGGGCTTGATGTTGAAATTACAGAATAACTACTGAATTGTAGAGAAAGAATCCGAACCCAAAATTTTGAAAATACATGTAATACAGGTTTTTGGTCATACAATGCGTTGCAGACTTAGAATTTTCGTTTTGTTTTTCTAAAGAATCGTAGATTTTAAAGGAATTCTACTTATCAATACATCTCTGAAGTAGTAAAAAAATATCAGCTGTTTAATCGAAAGCTGACAGCAACATTTGGCCCCGTTTTAGATGTCTAAAAAGAGTACTTTTTAGTTTAGTATTAATTGAGTAATTGATATCGGTAGAACCAAGACTAAGACGAATGGTGCACACCAATCACATCACACCACATGACTAAGAAGCCAGTGCTTCATCATAAATTGAGCCATTGAGTTTGGTAGAAAAAAATATGACTAAGACGACCGGACCGACTTCCATAATGCGCTCTCGCACTGAAGTTGTAACATCGACGTAAAATCGACCATCACAGAGCTAGCCTTCTGGTCTATTTTTAAATGATGTGCCTGGACCCATAAACCAACACCGCTTTGACCGACTTGATCGGATCACATGACAAGCGTTTTTGCCGCGCTGCGCACGCAGCCCTCTTTTGCCGTGGCTCGCCGCCTGCATGGCAACAGGGTCGGTTGGGCGCGAATGATTACCGGCTGGCAATGGCAACAAATTAGTCCAGCCATTGTAGATTTGTAGCACGTAGCACGTCCCAGCTCGATAGCAGTATGTTTTGCTCTGTCCTGTGTACTTTATAGGTTTAGAGCGAGAGAGACTGTATTGTAACGCGCTTTATGTTAAGCTCCCTCTACACGCGGGACAAGTGACAAGGGCTTACTCAATGAGCGTGTCTTTGCGAGCTAGGGTAAGATTTGATTTAGATTTGATTTGAGAATTCTTTATTGCAAAAATATCGTTCTGCACAAAGACGTTTAGTACTTTTTTCTTTCAGCTAACCATAGCCCATGGGTGATGTGGATAGAGGAAGTGCCAGTAAAGTTTATTAAGAAGAAGGTTAACTGACAAGGACGCACTAAATGATGATCATCGAGTTGACCCACGTCTGGAGCTAGCATAAGCTAGCAATGTAGAAACGTACTACGCAACACTATTTAGAGTACCTACACATACATAAACTCATACTAGTATCAGGGGTAGGCAGATACGAGAGTTGGCTACTTGCCACGATTCTAAAAAGTCCTTTTTGCTTCATCAGCGAATCTGTCATCATTTAGAGTCCATCAACGAAGCCTAATTGCACAGTGTTGATTGGTGCAACAAGCTCAATTGAGATTTCGTGCTATTTTGGCAGAGGTGAGTCATTGGCGTAATTGTAATTTGTTTATTATCAGAAAAGAAAAAGAAAAGAGCATAAGTTATTGGTGATCCTTACAAGTGATATGTGTACTGTCAATACAAACAAATTTAGCTGCGCAAAACTTTAGATCGCAAAAAAAATATCAACTGTTCTATACTAATGTTACCGCGGACCGCATTAAAATGGAACAGCTGTTATTAAACTAATAAAATGATATACTATTTTAATTTTATCTTTGTCTATTTACTATTAGATAGTTTGGAATGATCTAGATCTAGATTTTGAAATGGACACCTAGTTTAACTCGTAAGGGCGCTTATACACGGGCGGCACGTTGTGCGACAATGCCAACTGCAGCCGTCGACACTAGTCGACACTAGTCGACGGCAGGCATCGATGCGTCAGCGGCAGCCGTCCACGCGCCGACGCGGATATTTGACGCTGACATGTCGGCAACGGCTGCAGTTGGTACTGTCGTTCGCAACGTTCCGCCCGTGTATAAGCGCCCTAACGTTCATTAAGTCGCAGTTTCTGTGTTATTTTGAAGAAAAATTTTATGATTTTGTTTACCATTTAAATTTTTCATGGAAGAGTAGAACCCTTCAATTTCTGATGTAGATCGAAATTTTGGTACGGCCAGTATAAAAACCGGACAAATGCGAGTCGGACTCACCAACCGAGGGTTCCGTGTAAATTTATAGTCTCGCAGTTTTTCCGAGCTTTTCCCGAACTTCAAAGACTATTTTTTTAGTGATTTGATTACAAATGTTTAGTTTTCGGATTTTCTCCTGTACTTGTACTATACGACGACATTACTTGCCAAATTTCATAGTTCTAGGTCAACGGAAAGTACCCTATATTTTGAATCCCTTGAGAGTGTCGAAATGTAAGGTTTTGCGGCATAATCGGTTGTAACTTTTTTTTTAAATGATAACTTAAAAATTTAATTTTTTCACAGCTTCAAGGGTGTAGACTTGAGTATATGGTTTTAATTTCAACTCGATGCCTCCACGCGTTCCCGAGATAAAGGGTCTTGACAGACAGACTATGGACAACAAAGTGATCCTATAAGGCTTCTGTTTTTCCTTTTGAGGTAGGGAACCCTAAAAATCACTGGTTTTTTATGTTACAAAATAAGTCGAACAAACTGGAGGTTCGACCTCGTTACTCGCGGTGGACAAAGAATTCAATGAATCTGCAACGGAAGCGACGGGAAGGTTGTTCAACAGCAAAAAGCCGGTTTTGTGGATCTTGCCAAATGAAATGAAACGAACTCCTCTAACGATTCCAGTATTTGATAAATAAAACGAACATTGAACAATATTCACGTTAAACTTTGAGTTAATAAATAAAACATTCCCATAGGTTAAATGTTATATTTTGGCCCCGTGCCAAATTTTAATATTAACATGTAATACAGAAAGGACAATACAAATTAAATAATGAATGTTTAATGAAATAATAAAAACTACAAAAATCGCAGCTTTTTTAGGGTTCCGTACCCGAACGGTATCAAACGGGACCCAATTACTAAGACTTCACTGTCCGTCTGTCTGTCTATCTGTCTGACACCAGGCTTTATATTATAAATATTTAAGGGGGGCAAGTACGTAACAAACGTAATTTTTTTGCCGTTTTTTGCTCGATATAACGGCAAAAGGTATACGCTTGAAATATTCACAGAATATTTAGTTCTATATTCGTTTCAAAAATAAATAATTTAATTAAAATAAAATAAATATTCAAGGGGGGCTCCCATACAATAAACGTGAGTTTTTGCCGTTTTTTCTCGATCTTTGTATCTAATGTTGAATAGATAATGGTACGAAACCCTTCGTGCGCGAGTCCGACCCGCACTTGGCCGGTTTTTTTATAAATACCGAAAATGTATCTAATTTTAAGACGTGACAAAAGAAGTGGAGACAGACATGCGTATACTTCATTTATTCAGCTTTTGTCTGCATGTAAAGAAACTGTTGACAGAAATCGTTAAAAGACGGGAAGAAATAATGTCTATCAAGTGATTTCCCCGACCTAGATCATTAATTCATCTCATTAAATCAAGAAACATCAGCCCCTATCATCAATTACCGAGTACCGCCACTGTCTTACGTCATTAACTTTGACTATAGGGTTTTACAGTATGTTTTTTTTTTTAATAACACCAGGAACCTGCTAGATTATTCCTAATCTTCCGATAAAATAGAAATATCTTTTTTATATCAACAGAGATTGTATTTGTTGGGGAGAACTAGTTGCTAACATGCAGTTATTACAGCTAAAGCAGAATAGTCAAGTTAAGTTTCCTTTATTAAAAGTAAAGTCCAAAATAACGTCATCAACCGAGCCGGGTGACCTGACGTATTCTTTTCAACGCCTTGAAAAGATTACAAAAAGAATAAATAAAATGATTCCATCGAATACGGCGTCAGAGTTGAAAAGGTTGTCCCTTGAAAGAGGCCTGCGTGACGTCATCAATCATCAAGATTTGTCGGCATGTCGTTAATGGTCAGCTAGACGCTGCCCCGTTTATATTGTGCGCGCTGCAATTGAAGTGGACAGGCAAGTTTGAGAAAACGATATAATATGGAAAGTGTGGGAGCTCTAAGTATTTAGAGCTTTATTTACTTCTATTAACGGTGCTCCCAGACCGTAGTCGGTGTAACCGCAGCTTTATAGCCAAGCAGTCACATCAGCGCATGAGCGACGCTCTCCCCAGCTGTAACAGTAGCCGTGACCAAATTTTCAGATTTTTTTAATATGCTGGGTACCTATTTCCGAAAGGTCCGATGAAACTTGAATCTCATTAGCAGCAAAAAGAATAACGGTGAAATCTGCACACTTTATAAAGCTTGGTGAACTTTATACTCGTAAGAATAATAGTAGTTTGCTAGTTTGAAGGTCAAACTCACACAAAACAAGCAATCACGTTGATCACATTCGGTAGCTACACAAATTGTACTACATTTACGTGTTGTTAAGCTTTCTCAAGAAACATTGTTCGTGTCGACATTGTAGGCATTTCAGAAGCAAATTAGTCTAAAAATAACACGAAACAAAGACCGTTGGATATAGAATTCACAGTAAACATTATTATTTTGTACCGACCACACATATAATGGAACCTACACACCGCGAAGGAAAACGTCGTGGAGAAACCTGTGTGATTTTTAGCCTTGGTATTTGAAAATGCTGGGCCCTCGTGTTGACGTTTGGTATATTAACTGTGAGCGAACTGTATTCCGCAGGTGGGTATTTACGCCATTTTTTGACTTATCTACTAAAATAAAAAAAAATGTAATAAGCAATGGACTCGTATGTTTCAGCGTTTTTATGGCACAAAGCGTAAGCATTAATGATCGCTAGGCGTGTTTCAGATACCGATCGATGATGTTTGAAATATTTGCACGTTAAAATTCCAAATTCGATTTCTAAACATTTTTCATCTGTGTCTAAATGAAAGCTTGAATTTTTCGATCAGGTTCCTTCGGAAGAAATTTTCGGTACTCATCCATACTGTAAGCAGATGCATTTCTGCAAAAAATTGCAGAAGAAAAGAGCGACTTTAAACTCAATATCTCCTAAGCCGGTTGATTCGTCTGAGTAAGTGACTTTTTATATTGCAATATTTACGAGCCATATCTAGCGCTGCGTGAATTTATGGTCTCCCCAGTGACGGGGCTTTTGTTTAGAAACGTTTGTTTTTTTTGGTAACAGAACAGGCAAGAATAGGCTTTGCGAGTATTGACCTTGTAATTACTGTGAATTCGGCCTATGGTAAGGATGTTGGACTGTGTGTTGGACAAACTTACTCCATCTAAATAATCTGTCCCAGACATTGCAGCATCTACTGGCAACAAACCAACGAACACTGAACCCTAAGTAGATGAAGAGACCACTTAGACACTTTAGATTCTGGAAATCGTGGGCCTAACGATGCCCACAAAAACCTGAGCGAATCCAATAGTCTAACTGTCAAATTCCACACTAATTTGATAGTAAGACGATTGGAATCGCTCAGGATTTGGTGCACCTAATGTAGGGGCATAACAGACCTAAGGCAAGAGCGAATTAACTTTATTTGGTAGGTACTCTATAATTTTAACTCAAGTATGTAGGTATGTAAACCATACAGCGTTAACCTGAGATTTCAGCACAAAACAGTGAAAATATGTCACGCTTTTTTGCGCCTATCAATATTTGTTCACTAAAAAATGTTTTTCATCAGAAAAAGTAAAAAGTGCACCTCCAAAAGCGCGGCAAGTCAGCGGCTTCAAATTACAAACGGGAATTTCAAATTTCATACGGGAAGCCGTATGTGGAGAGTATTTTAGTTACTCCATGGCAGCTTTTTATTGACACTTGAATGGACAATCCATTGGACAAAATCATCGCCAGTTAATCCAAGCCTAGGGCCGATAACGGTAAAGCTAGTCTAGTCCATTATATTAGCAGAGTGAATCTAAAATTGCGCCATCTACCTACAATGCTCAGAGATAAAAGGACAAGGCCTGCATGAGCACCGGTATTTTAAGTGTAGAAAGTAGACCTGCGAGCTGTCTTTTTTGTTTAGTTTATAATATCGATGAGTCATCCACCACACACTATTCGGGAGCTTATTTCCTAAAATGTATAAATTGTTGCGGGACCTAAATAGAACATCGATTTGCTTAATTCAAAACCCGTTTTTGTCGCTGATAGCGTTTCAGATTAGGCCAGCCAGACGGTGACTGACCCGCCTATTATTTTTCTACTACAGTCTAAACGGTGTTTCAATACAACATACATATACATACATTCATGATAAGACCACGTGATGTTGTGATGAAATTGTATGTAAAGGAGATAAGCGAACTCTACCTAGTATAGGTAGAGTGTAGACACTGTAACGCACTTTGTTCGGAACAAAGTCTCAACACAAAGCCACTCTCAGCACCTTCTTGTTGTCGTCCGATGTCGCAGAACGGCATAAAACAAAACACTGTCGCGTACACAAAGAAACACACTCACAAATCCACTAAGCACGATGTAAACTTGCACGTAATTAACAAAAACAGTCACATGGTGGTATAGGTAGAGATGTGTGCGCAGGCGACATCAGGCAGCGTCGGCGCACCTCGCCGCGAGCCTCCGACTCGCCCATATGCACACATTGCCCTCGGTAAATTCTTTGCATAATAAAATAACTGAGAAAGCTTGCTAACTCCAGAGACTCAGTTTCCTGAGGACCAGCGTTACTAAACTGCTGGCGAACATTATAAAAGTTTCTGCTCTTACCTTGCACTGCGCAGAAAGATGTCCTAGCACGATCGATGCAGGGAAAACAAGCGAAAATGGGACACTGTCACGTTCGTACGGTTTCGTTGAGAGTAATGGCGCCGGGTCGTTCCAACTCGTCGACTGGTGCTCCGAGCGCGACTCGGAAGGCTGTGCCTTGTTTGTTCAGTGACGCGAGCTCTGACTCTTCCATCGCGCTCTACAGCGCCGTATCCGCAATATGTTAGACGGAGACAGCTGTTGTCTTGTCAGATTCCCTCAGGTGAGGTGCAGCAACCTACATCACCGGTCTCGAACAATGTCATGTCTCGTGTTTGCCCATAGGTATATCGTGATGCAAAATCTAAATGGTCCGACTATTTAGCCTAAATAGCTAAGGTAACAATCAACTAATGCTTAAAAAGATCTGAAATGTGAATTGCTGAAGGTTGAGAGGCTATAACCAGTTCTGATATAAACTACGCTGTAAATTAAACTAAGTCAAAATACAACTAATTCTATAACGAAATAATAAAGGAAAAAGTCATCCATCTGGATGCAGTGCTTCCATCTAGTGATTTTCTTGTGTATCACGTGAATGTAGAGACAACTCATTGATTCGTCATTTTGTATCCGGCTTTAAGGGCCAACTTCACTTCCCAAAAACGTCTCTACACGGTGTCCCTTATTAGCAACAGATGGCGCTAAAAGTATGTGTAGTATGGGTGAAAAATAAAAAATGAACAGTCAGAACTAAAATGCTTTTCTTGCGAATTGGGCACATACCATACAGAATACAAAAAAACGGACAAGTGCGAGTTGGACTTGCCCACCGAGGGTTGCGTACAAATTTGTAGGTACTTACATATTATAAATAGTTCAGGAATCGATTTGGGTCCCGTCTGTTTAGGAGTTATTACTCAGCAGTCGGTTTATTGTTTTTTGTGTTTGTTTTCAATTTTGATTAATGCTGTTTTTCGAAAATATTGGAAGCCATCGTAATATCGATACTAGGAATAAACATAATTTGTCATAAAATTTCCACGTTTTAGACTTGAAAAAGTTAATATGTAGGTACATCCTTTATGGGGCACTGTATACGGTTCTACAATAAAATTCCTCAAAATATATTAGACTTACTACCGACGCGGTTTAAAAAATAACGTGTTATGCATACTCTATGCATAACAGCCTATTACGTATAACATTAAGGACTATTTGGAAGACGAAGATTTCTGGTATTTAAGTAACGTTAACGGGGACGATTGTATCTAGTGTAGTGTAAAAACTCTGTTAATTAAGCAAAACCGTCTTGAAAAGAATAAATGTGGAGTTTCTTTGTTAGCTTCTTTTCCGCATAATCTATTAATTGTGAAAGTAACAGCTTTCACGTTCAGTAAGTACCTAAAAATTTTGCTTTTATAATGAATAAATAAAATGTTTGACTTTGACTTTTCATATAGCCTTGTACACTTGTGCAAACATGAAGATTGAGACCTTTTTTTTTAAATCTGACCGTTGGTTATGGAGTTGTGAGGGAACATAGAATCCGACATACTTACATACATACATACGAGCCCCACACATTACCCTCCTTTTGGGCTCCGCCGGTTAAAGCGAGACATGAACCACAATGCAGAATGCTGAACATCATATTTTCTAAATTCGGTGTGCGGTAGAGCCAGCCGCTAATAGTAGAATTTCTTTCACCGACAATCTCGTAGCTACAACAATTGTCACGTCTATGTGAGGCTTTACGCCCAAAACATAAGCACAAATTGGAGTCTAGACCCCCGGGATATAACCATCGATAACTGCGCTCCATCGAGGCTAATTGCCATTAACGGTTCAAGTAACTGCCGGAGTTAATAATAGAAAATTGATGAAAGTAAAACAAGCTAACTTTTTTTGGGATGGTATTGTCTATGCAGTTTAGCCACAATGAATATGCGGAGTCGACAGCAAGTCGACTCTTACTGATGATCCGCTTTCGACTCCACTGGATGCAAAAAGTATCTAATACCGCCTTGCTATTTAACTTACTATTCTATAATCTCACTTCCGTCTTTTGTTTTTTTCTTGTCACAAAATAAGAGCACAAGCCACAAGTAACGTATTATTGAATTAACATAACATAACATAATCTCACGCATTCCAGACGGGTAGGCAGAGACCAGGGACTGCCACTTGCTACGATCCTGACAGATTGAATTAAAAATAACATTAAAATAAATATTTCTGATGCGTCGTATTTCTACACAAGAATTTACAGGAGCAGCAAATCTCTTCACCCGGCAAGCGAATTTTACAATACCGTAGTTTAGACGCCGTACATGCACGCCGCCGCCTCCGGGTGCTTGCAGAGACTATAAACGTCGATGAAGAGATGGAGGGCAGGATCGTAGCGTGCGGCAAACCCTGGTGATGTTAAATGAATAATTGTTTTTAGGCATTTTAAATTTTACTATGCCTATACAAATGAGTTCAAATGACAACCTTTAGCGCTTCTTAACGAAGCTGAGAAGCGGTTGAAGTGCTGTTCATTATGCTAGATAGCAAAATTTGCTGGTGATCAAGTAGCCAAGTCTGCAATTTTAAATAGGTTTTAACTATGATGATGACGTTTGTCAGCGTGTGCAATTTTGAATTGTAACGAGGTCACAGAGTAATACTGATTGTTACCTCACCAATGAAAACATTAAATACGATTTTTTTGTCATTTAAACGCTCACCGAAATAAGTTTTTTGACGCTAGAATGCAATTGCAAGATCCGTAT